>CM026404.1:83642322-83729133 GCA_014843695.1 Archivesica marissinica
GCATGTCCACGTAGGAACATGCCGAGGGGGAGGAGCAATTTAAGCATGCCAAGGGGGAGGAGCAATTTAGGCATGTCCATGTAGGATCATGCCAAGGGGGAGGAGCAATTTAGGCATGTCCACGTAGGATCATCCCAAGGGGGAGGGGCAATTTAAGCATGTCCATGTAGGATCATGCCAAGGGGGAGGAGCAATTTAAGCATGTCCACGTAGGATCATGGGTCATAACTGCAGAGAATCATTAATAACCAATAACAGTAATATGGACAGACCACCTTGTTTGAATGGAGAGTATCGATGTAGAAGATCTCTGTGAGGCAATGGGTGATTTAGGGTAATGTGTTTGTTTGAATGGAGAGTTTCGATGTAGAAGATCTCTGTGAGGCAATGGGTGATATAGTGTAATGTGTTTGTTTGAATGGAGATTTTCGATGTAGAAGATCTCTGTGAGGCAATGGGTGATATAGTGTAATGTGTTTGTTTGAATGGAGAGTTTCGATGCAGATCTTCTCTGTGAGGCAATGGGTGATGTAGGGTAATGTGTTTGTTTGAATGGAGAGTTTCGATGTAGATCTTCTCTATGAGGCAATGGGTGATGTAGGGTAATGTGTTTGTTTGAATGGAGAGTATCGATGTAGAAGATCTCTGTGAGGCAATGGGTGATGTAGGGTAATGTGTTTGTTTGAATGGAGAGTTTCGATGTAGAAGATCTCTGTGAGGCAATGGGTGATGTAGGGTAATGTGTTTGTTTGAATGGAGAGTATCGATGTAGAAGATCTCTGTGAGGCAATGGGTGATGTAGGGTAATGTGTTTGTTTGAATGGAGAGTTTCGGTGTAGATCTTCTCTGTGAGGAAATGGGTGATGTAGGGTAATGTGTTTGTTTGAATGGAGAGTTTCGGTGTAGATCTTCTCTGTGAGGAAATGGGTGATGTAGGGTAATGTGTTTGTTTGAATGGAGAGTTTCGGTGTAGAAGATCTCTGTGAGGCAATGGGTGATGTAGGGTAATGTGTTTGTTTGAATGGAGAGTTTCGATGTAGAAGATCTCTGTGAGGCAATGGGTGATGTAGGGTAATGTGTTTGTTTGAATGGAGAGTTTCGATGTAGAAGATCTCTGTGAGGCAATGGGTGATATAGGGTAATGTGTTTCTCTCGTTATTATATCAAACATTCAGCGTAAAACAATATGACTACTAAATGTAAGCACAATAATATATATTATAACATGACTTTATATATTATTACTACGAGTGTCTGTGCGTTTTACGTTTATTTATCGTCGCTACCGATTTCCCATTTGAGTGACGTCTCCTGAAGATATTAGTCATTTTAGATTTTTAGAGGGTAGTGCAATGATACAGACAGAGACCCATTCCAGAATCTCCTCTGGTTCTTTTGCGTGCACAGTGTACAGCACCGACACAAGACCTTTGTTTAAAGTCCCATATGAAAGACTGTTAATTTTATTAGGGTCAGACGGGTGATTGAACCTGCGATCCTTGGTTTAGCAGTCCAACGTGTTAACCACTGGACTACAGATCCGTCTGTACGAGTGTCTGGTGCAATGGATATGGTGTTCGTCATGTAGCTTAGTGGTTGGAGGTTTGAGCCCCGCAAGCACTCTCATTCAAGGTAGCCTCATGAGGTCTCGAGAACGATTAATCTAAAGTAGTCTCATGAGGTCTCGAGAACGATTAATCTAAAGTAATCTCATGAGGTCTTGAGAACGATTAATCTAAAGTAGTCTCATGAGGTCTCGAGAATGATTAATCTAAAGTAGTCTCGCAATATAGTTACGGTAAATTTGTATAGACTTTCTCTTTAAGAGTCGGAGAGATATGATGAGTTTGCTTGTTTCAGGCTGTGTTCAAGCAATTCGACAAAGATAGTAGCGGTCACCTGAGTACATATGAACTTAGAGCAGCCTTCAATGCGAGTGGTACGTTGTATTGGCAGGAGTTCTCTTCTATATCCGTGAAAGGATCACATGTTTCACATAGCCCTTGTACCCTAAGCCGCCGGCGTCCGAAATAACACTTAACCCTTTCAACACCACAGACCTCTAAATTGGCTTACAAAAAAGTGTAGATCCAGATGAGCCGGCTCGTGACGAGCCGTCTCATCAGGATCTGCACTTTTTTCAAGTAATATAACTATTTTTAGAAAAATTACCCATTTTGATAAATGAACTGATCCAAATGTAATTTTGTTATTAATTTATTGGTCTAAAAATATCATGGACCAGTCCATGTCAGTTACTTAGTGTTGAATGGGTTAAGGATGATGAATGATACTGAATATGGATTCCATTTTCAACACTCGACCTCTGCTGTAGAGTTTTCTGGAGTAACACACCAATAGTGCAGTTTCTTAACTGTCTTAGACTTCACATTTACTTGTCCTTCCAACATGCTCTACTTTGGGCACATTTGTTCAAATATCGTGTCCTTAAAGCGACATTACATCGCAAAATGCAAAGATATGCATTTTTTACTTATAAATAGAATTGCTACAAAGTGAAAGTAGGATTTCATATAACGGGGAGCCATGTCCCTGAATTGATGTTTGTTTATGATTGGAGTATATACTAAATGCTTGATGCTGTAGCTTATTGAGATCATTTAATTCAGATTAACTCTTTCACCGCCAATGTCGCATAAAAGCGACTTTGTAAAATAGTAGAGAACCCGATCGGACAGAATAGAATATGCCGTCTGATCAGGCTATATGCTGATTGCTATTCGGACAGGTGCTTCAGTTCCACTGTCTGAACATAGATCCTGATCAGATGCGGCGTTACGCCGCGGCTGATCTGGATCTATGTTGTTTGCACATGCTCTGAATTTATTCGGCGCTGAAAGAGTTAATCTAAGCATAAACCTGTATAGGCACAAATGTGAGATATATACAATAAATGTTGCTATTCAGAATACAAGCGTAGTATGCACATGTATGTTGACCCTATTTACATTATTTTGTCATGTCAACAAACGTCTTATACGTTTATTGGTTGCAATACTAAAATTCTGTTGTAAATATTTGGACATAAATTATACCATATAACAGGAACACTTTGAAGCTATCTTGATTTGACCAATAATGGACCATAAAAATCTAAACTGCCGCTAAGCCTAATTTCCTGAGATCTGAAGCAGCATTGACTTCAGTGATGTTTCTATGTGCAATATTCGTGCCTCAAAACATGTACAACTGATATACCTTGAAACATGTCCCAACAAGGCTGACATCCGTCACAGATGTTACATTTGTCTTTTGTTATTAAAAAGTCAAACACATCAATATAATACTATGCACATTTTAAGTCGGAAAGTGAAAGTACAAAGATGAAATATTTGCTATATGTATGTCTTCACTTAGCTTAATATTTTCCCCAGAAACAGAACTTGTTCTTATCTTATTGTTAGATAGTGTGCTCCCCCGGATCGCGCACTCTGCTCCCCCGGATCGCGCACTTTGCTCCCCCGGATCGCGCACGTTGCTCCCCCGGATTGTGCACTCTGCTCCCCCGGATCGTGCACTTTGCTCCCCTGGATCGCGCACTCTACTCCCCCGGATTGTGCACTCTGCTCCCCCAGATCGAGCACTCGATTATCCCATATCCACCTTTTCTACAAAGGAAACATAGCACTGGAAACTGCTTCTGAATGTATGGATGGTCTTTCGCACCTTTCTTGTCCTTTCCGACTTTGCCTATCTGCTGGCTCAGTCTTATAGTTACATTTCTCGTCTTCACTGTAGGGTTGGTCTCATACTTTGAAGCCACACGCCAACCCGACTCGGATGAATCTTCGAGCGAATCTATTGTTGTTGTTTCTTCAGCAAATCCTTAGCTAATAACATTTATCATCAAATAAACCGCAAGAAATAACAGTTGTCACCTGATAAATACATAATCCCCTGTCGTTAATGTATTAATGATCAGATATACATATTTACCTGCACAGGATAATTGTCTGTAAATGCTATTGATCGTGCTAATAGACTATGTAACTGTTGCAATAATAACGCTATTGAATTAGAATACCATTTTATCTTGATATGTCCAATGTACAATGAAATAAGATTAACATTTTAGGCAGAACAAGTTGGCATGTTACAAGGTAACAAGTTACCTCAAGTAAATATGTTACTCTTATGAAATGTGAGAATAGCAAAATATTAAGAAATACTGCTAAATATATTAAGAATGCCTTTAAACTAAGAACAAATCATATGAAAACATTACGTGACCAACATTAATGAATGTATATGTATGCTATCATATTAATATGTATTCGCATTTTGCCAATATAGCTTCTTAACTGGTTTATCGTTGCTTTAAGTAACACGATATAAACCTATTATTAATGTAATTTGTGTATATTACATTTTGTTTCTCATGCCATGTGTACTATTATGTATGAATATTGTATTACCAACGGCAAGGTTATTGTCGATTTTTCAATACAACATATTCTATTCTATTCTGTAAATATCTTAACCATGCATTGCTCTACTGCTTGTAATTGAAAAAATGCGAAAAATGCCAAATCCTTCAATAGTAGATTCTTTCACACTTTCTAAGCTCTCCGAGTCTAGGGCGGATTCTATCTCTTCTACCGTGGATAAAACATTAGTGATTGATCAGTTGCCTGGAACTGACTGATGATGGAAATGGTTCTAGTCCCATGAAAAATCTATATTATGTCTGTGGTACTCTTAACGCGGTCCTATGATTCTGGTGTTGCTTGTGCAAAACTTGTAATAAATAATGTACATGTATGTCAGCCTAGATCTTAAAATTGTATGTATGTTGCAGGGTTCCGTTTGAGCAACAGATCCTTGTCAGCCCTTATTCTCCGATTCAGCAATAGGAAGGGGGAGGTAGAGTTTGATGACTTTGTTCTGAGTGCAATCCGGCTGAAGACCATGATTGGTAAGTGATGCTCCCATGTCTCTGACGCCTGCTGTACTGTGTGTATATAATGTATGTCTCTGACACCTGCTGTACTGTGTATGTCTCTGGCACCTACTGTACTGTGTATGTCTCTGGCACCTACTGTACTGTGTATGTCTCTGACACCTACTGTACTGTGTATGTCTCTGGCACCTACTGCACTGTGTATGTCTTTGGCACCTACTGTACTGTGTATGTCTCTGGCACCTACTGTACTGTGTATGTCTCTGGCACCTACTGTACTGTGTATGTCTCTGGCACCTGTTGTACTGTATATGTCTCTGACACCTACTGTACTGTGTATGTCTCTGGCACCTACTGCACTGTGTATGTCTCTGGCACCTACTGTACTGTGTATGTCTCTGGCACCTACTGTACTGTGTATATCTCAGGCACCTACTGCACTGTGTATGTCTCTGGCACCTACTGTACTGTGTATGTCTCTGACACCTACTGTACTGTGTATGTCTCTGGCACCTACTGTACTGTGTATGTCTTTGGCACCTACTGTACTGTGTATGTCTCTGGCACCTACTGTACTGTGTATGTCTCTGTCACCTACTGTACTGTGTATGTCTCTGACACCTACTGTACTGTGTATGTCTCTGGCACCTACTGTACTGTGTATGTCTCTGGCACCTACTGTACTGTGTATGTCGCTGGTACCTACTGTACTGTGTATGTCTCTGGCACCTACTGTACTGTGTATGTCTCTGGTACCTACTGTACTGTGTATATCTATCGTACCTGCTGTACTGTGTATGTCTCTGGCACCTGCTGTACTGTGTATGTCTCTGACACCTACTGTACTGTGTATGTCTCTGGCACCTACTGCACTGTGTATGTCTTTGGCACCTACTGTACTGTGTATGTCTCTGGCACCTACTGTACTGTGTATGTCTCTGGCACCTACTATACTGTGTATGTCTCTGGCACCTGTTGTACTGTGTATGTCTCTGACACCTACTGCACTGTGTATGTCTCTGGCACCTACTGTACTGTGTATGTCTCTGGCACCTACTGTACTGTGTATATCTCAGGCACCTACTGCACTGTGTATGTCTCTGGCACCTACTGTACTGTGTATGTCTCTGGCACCTACTGTACTGTGTATGTCTCTGGCACCTACTGTACTGTGTATGTCTCTGACACCTACTGTACTGTGTATGTCTCTGGCACCTACTGTACTGTGTATGTCTCTGGCACCTACTGTACTGTGTATGTCTCTGGCACCTACTGTACTGTGTATGTCTCTGTCACCTACTGTACTGTGTATGTCTCTGTCACCTACTGTACTGTGTATGTCTCTGGCACCTACTGTACTGTGTATGTCTCTGGCACCTACTGTACTGTGTATGTCTCTGGCACCTACTGTACTGTGTATGTCTCTGGCACCTACTGTACTGTGTATGTCTCTGGCACCTACTGTACTGTGTATGTCTCTGGTACCTACTGTACTGTATATATCTGTGGTACCTGCTGTACTGTGTATGTCTCTGTCACCTGCTGTACTGTGTATGTCTCTGACACCTACTGTACTGTGTATGTCTCTGGCACCTACTGTACTGTGTATGTCTCTGGTACCTACTGTACTGTGTATGTCTCTGGCACCTACTGTACTGTGTATGTCTCTGGTACCTACTGTACTGTGTATGTCTCTGGTACCTACTGTACCGTGTATGTCTCTGACACCTACTGTACTGTGTATGTCTCTGGCACCTACTGTACTGTGTATGTCTCTGGCACCTGTTGTACTGTGTATGTCTCTGACACCTACTGTACTGTGTATGTCTCTGGCACCTACTGCACTGTGTATGTCTCTGGCACCTACTGTACTGTGTATGTCTCTGGCACCTACTGTACTGTGTATATCTCAGGCACCTACTGCACTGTGTATGTCTCTGGCACCTACTGTACTGTGTATGTCTCTGGCACCTACTGTACTGTGTATGTCTCTGGCACCTACTGTACTGTGTATGTCTCTGTCACCTACTGTACTGTGTATGTCTCTGACACCTACTGTACTGTGTATGTCTCTGGCACCTACTGTACTGTGTATGTCTCTGGCACCTACTGTACTGTGTATGTCTCTGGCACCTACTGTACTGTGTATGTCTCTGGCACCTACTGTACTGTGTATGTCTCTGGCACCTACTGTACTGTGTATGTCTCTGACACCTACTGTACTGTGTATGTCTCTGGCACCTACTGCACTGTGTATGTCTTTGGCACCTACTGTACTGTGTATGTCTCTGACACCTACTGTACTGTGTATGTCTCTGGCACCTGCTGTACTGTGTATGTCTCTTGACACCTACTGTACTGTGTATGTCTCTGGCACCTACTGCACTGTGTATGTCTCTGGCACCTACTGTACTGTGTATGTCTCTGACACCTACTGTACTGTGTATGTCTCTGGCACCTACTGTACTGTGTATATCTCAGGCACCTACTGCACTGTGTATGTCTCTGGCACCTACTGTACTGTGTATGTCTCTGACACCTACTGTACTGTGTATGTCTCTGGCACCTACTGTACTGTGTATGTCTCTGGCACCTACTGTACTGTGTATGTCTCTGACACCTACTGTACTGTGTATGTCTCTGGCACCTACTGTACTGTGTATGTCTCTGGCACCTACTGTACTGTGTATGTCTCTGACACCTACTGTACTGTGTATGTCTCTGGCACCTACTGTACTGTGTATGTCTCTGACACCTACTGCACTGTGTATGTCTCTGGCACCTACTGTACTGTGTATGTCTCTGGCACCTACTGTACTGTGTATGTCTCTGACACCTACTGCACTGTGTATGTCTCTGGCACCTACTGTACTGTGTATGTCTCTGGCACCTGCTGTTTGTAACTGATACTTGTGCTGTTCTGTTTGTTGTTGGTTTTAAAGAGGAATACATCATGTCCTGAGAAGTTTTGAAAACATTCCATTTCGTATATATACTGAGTCAAAAAAGAAACGATACCTGGTGTTTATGTGTTTATAATTTCAACATTTATTAAGAAAATTCTTTGAAAATTCATAAGATGATAGTCCAACATGTTTGAAAGAGGAGCACATAAAGCATAATGAGCCTCCGAAACTGTCTGCTGCGTGATGACGTAATTCGTCGGACAGAGGTCTAATGGAGTTTTCACACAGACGTCAATACCGAGTATGGGCACCATTTGCGTCTCTCACTGCAATGCACCGCCGTCGCATCGAACGGAAGAGTGTCTGAATCTCTTGCTGGTCAATATTTGTCCACTCCTGACGCAAAACATCCCTCAGTTGGTTTAACGTTACCGGCTGATGTCGTCTGACGCGGCGGTCTAGCGTATCCCACAAATGTTCTATGGGTGACAAGTCTGGTGACAAAGCAGACCACGGCAGGGTTTCAATATTGTTCTGCTCCAATAATGTGGTGGAAATCCGAGCAGTATGACACCTGGCGTTGTCCTGTTGGAACAGTGTGACGTTTCTGTTGGCGTTAAAGAACGGCACAACAACTGGCGCAAGGATCTCATCACAGTACCGCTGGGCGTTTAGGTTCCCGTCCACCACTAACAGTTCAGTGCGACTGCCGAAGGTGATACCGCCCCATGCCATAATGCTTCCGCCCCCGAACAGATCGACCTGACGTACACATGCGTCAGCGTAACGTTCACCGCGTCTGCGATATACCCGCTCTCTGCCATCCGCTCGATGCAAACAGAACCGCGATTCATCGCTAAACATCACCGAATTCCACTGTAACCGAGTCCAGCGAGCACGTTCCGTCATCCATTCCCGCCGTACGTCGTGTCAGGATGGGTCCAACGTATGGCCGATAGGCACGAATGCCACGTTAACCTATCCGGTTCCTGACTGTTTGTGCACTGATGTGATTGTTGGTCATCCCAGGAGTAACGGCAGCTGTGTGCGTAGCAGGTAGGAACCGGTCACGTAAATGTGACGTCCGAATGTGACGGTCCTGTTCACGCGTCGTCACACGTGGTCGACCAGATCTTGGACGGTCGTCCACCTATCCATGTGTTCGATAACGTCGAAGTAGACGTGTTATCGTGATCCGCGTAACCCCGAGTCGATTTGCGACGTCACGCTGACGTAAACCGCCGTCAATCATGCCAATGGCACGCATTCTCTGATTGCGGTTTAGCCTAGGCATTTTGTTAGAGGTAACAATGGGTATGTAAGGTGTTTTTCCTCGATGATAATGCAATACCAGTACAATAAACCGGTTTTCCGATTTGTACATGTGTAGGAAGTTGACTTTGTTGAGGAGCACGTGCAAATCGGAAATTCGGCGTTCCAGGATTATCGGGTGTTTATTTACCTGTGTTTATGGTTGGCTGACGTTGCAATAAGATACCCGGTACTGATACGTAATAATATATTAAACCTTTCTATGGTTTTATCCGTTTTACGTAGTTTGGTATCGTTTCTCTTTTGACTCAGTATAGATTAGTTGGGTATAAACCCAAAATAGCTACATTAGTCTGTCCTAAAGTTGATATAAAGTTGATATAAAGTTGATATCACAACAAACTGAGGTCAGCATGCTCGGCTTCTTCATATTCACATCTGAATCCTGTGTTATTGTCACTATTAAATTGTTGTGGCATCAAATGCATAAATACTGTATATGCAGTATTTTGGATGACTTTGAAATATAGCTTAAAACTTATTTTATGTGAGAAAACAAAATCTGCAGCAGATATTTGTGTACCTGAACATGTTTATTTCTACAAAAGTGTTTATATTTGAGAGTTTTCACACACTGAAAAGATTTTACCGACAATATACTATTATTATATATTCTATTGCAGCATCTTTCAAAGGTCTTGACCATGAAAATCAAGGTGTAGCTGCATATGACCTTGATACAGTAAGTACCCATTTTAAGTCGACTCCATAAATTACTACATGTATATGACCAACTTAATAAATCTGTATTGACTATTTCTTGAAAATATCACCACAGTCGTATTGGTAGTTCACCTGAGTAAAGCTGTTGTGAGCTATTGTTACCACAATGTGTCCTTCCGTCCGTCCGTCCATCGTCCGTGAGCAAGTCTTCTCCTTAGTAACCATTGGGTCTATAGCCACCATTTATGGTCATGGTACTGGGGTAGTTTGGGATTACAAAATTGTTAAAATTACGTCATTACGTAATCCAAGATGGCCACAGTCTATAAATAGCACACATTCTTCTCACGAACTGCCAACCATATTTTGATGAATCTTTGTACGAATGAATGATGGGCAAAACTCTTTCAAAGTTGTTAAAATGGTGACCCCGGAATCAGTACCCAGAACTGGAGCTAGAGGCCAAATAGTCAATATCACTGAAATGACGTGTATGATAATGAATTGAGCTGTTGTAAAAGTAAAGTGTTTGTTTATTATAGTGTCACTCCTATTTAAAGGGCCAGCCATTTCTGACTTATGAGACACCTCTTCTTATGAACATCAGTACTTCCCCCGAATCTTATGCTTGTATGCCTGGCGCCAGGCTGGTAGGCAATCTGTAACCATTATTTAGCTAGCTGGCGGCTCACCAACCGGCCATATCAGAACGAACCCCTGACAAGGTTCGAACCTTCGACCTCCCGCTCCGTAGCCAGATGCCTTAACCACTAGGCCACGGAGACGGTTATAAATCAATCGCAGTGGATGAGCGTTCAAATCAGGTGTGAATGGTCCGGAGTTCGAGCCCCGCTGGAGCCGTTACGATTGTGCCCTTAGGCAAGGCATTTAAATTCCACGTTGTCTTCTCTCTCCCTCGTGGCGATGGATTCCATCAGGAATGAGGTGTCGAGAGTGATTAATATAAGTTGTAAGAACTTGTTTCACAATCGAGCTAAAATAAATTTGTATAAACTAAATCTATCGCTGGATTCATGTCCCTTGCTGACCGCCATTTTCTGGTTTGCTGGTACGCTGCCACCTCACTCCTCATACACAATATATAGCAAGCAAATCTAACAACAGTAACTACAGTCAAACCTGTGTCAGTGGTCACCTCCATTAAGCAGCCAACCTGTATTAAGCAGCCAGATTCCCAATCGGTTGTTTTATTATACTGTTGACCTATTAAGCAGCCACCTGCGCTAAGCGGCCACTTTCGCAGATTCCCTTGGTTGGCTGCTTCAGACAGGCTTGACTGTAATCATCCTGGGACCATGCTGCTCCCAATTCAGTAGTGGGGCGACCATCCCCTACCCAGCGGGTCCTCAGGTGGTGGATAGAGGAACGGCCCTCAGATATGGGGGTTTGCTGTGAATTAAATAAGCAGTCCCGGACCATATGGCGGTGTACCTACCAGGACGGGGCAGGATAGCACATGGCAAAGCTACTCCTATTAAATACTCCACGTGTCCTACAACGGGTGCATCAGGCGAAAATATGGGCCGCCTTAAAAGTCCTAGCCTAAGGGTGAGGTAACCCCAACAGAAATCTCGAATGCTGAAGCCGGAAGTACTGGGCCGCACGGCGCATTCTAATAAACCACGGTACTACGCATAAACGCAAAATGAATCACTGTAATCATACAGTAATGGTAATACGTGTTATTGTTTCAGTTCATACGGACCACTATGTACTCGTAAGCATGAACACGTGTCTCAGAGAGAGGATTGTGCAACCAGGTGTAACGGAACTTACTGCACCTCGAGGGAACGCCTACTTGTTGCGGAACTATTTCATAAATTGATGTGTAGGAATTATATTTAACATAGAGACATTTGACTTGTAAATCTGTTGGCCACTATACAGGTTCATTTTTCAATTTTTAATGGTGTAATGAAGTTTATTAACTAAATATGTGTCGTAGACAATTTTGTAGACATTTTTTTTTCTCCAAAAAATCTGTTAGTTTAGATATCCTCAGCGTATGCACCCAACCCTATATTGCTTGGTAGTTGAGGTTTTCCCAACTTTATATATTTATATACATTAGCAATACCGGTAGGCATTTTATGATCACTGTAGATTGGGGTATGTAATTTTGCGAGTTGCATGTTTTTCATGTTACTGGGTCACTGTAGATAATCGTGAATTCATGAATTTGTAACGTAAGAGCGAAAATGAAGCGGCGATAGTTGTACTTTCTCCATTCGTTTGTATATTGTTGTATATTAATTGGGGTATGAAACGACAACCGGGATATTTAAAGTATAGTTACAGTTACATTTTATCTTTCATATGCAATATGTTAATGAGGCATATTTACGAGGATACAAATCTCCATGACAACATAATCGCAAACCATTGGAAAAACCAAATACATGCTTTTCTCAGGCAATGTCCGATGAACTGTACAAGACGCGTCTAAACATTTATAGCCAATCACATTGTGTGACCTTAAAAACGTCACTCAAGGTCAGTGGTATTTATAGAGTAATGAACTGTGATGAAACATGAACTGTATATCTTACGCCGCTAGTAGAATCTCACTACATGATGCTATCATGAAAACTATGCCGTGAATGCATTCCAATCTACAGTTGTGCATTAGTTCCCTCCGCCGAGAGTTTCCCTTTGCTGAAAGTTTTATTGTTGTTATCGAACATTATATTGTTATATTTTGTATCTGCTTTCTGTTGTACAATAATGAAAGAATTGTCGATATATTATGGGCATATTATACGGTCTGCTTTACATTTGTTTTACATTCAAAGTTGTATCTCTTGAATGTAGTTCAAAATGCAATTATAAACTGCATACATCAATACCTCAGTCTGTACCTAGCCTTGACATTATAAAATTTCTTGCCAAACTCAATCTCAAGTTTCGATTAGTTTGATCTGAGAGTAAATCTCACAAGCAACCAATCAAATCAATTGAGTGTGAGATTATTACCTCCAACACATCTCTATGCTGCATTATTTATTTTCTATGTTATGCTGGGTAATGGCAACTTGTGTGTTCTGTGGTGTTGCAGGATTACCAGAGTGTGTTTGTTTGCTTCTAAGAAATAATTGTAATGTTACACGATTTGCTATACAATATGGTGCTTTTATTTTCATATTTAGTTTCTCTCATTGTTATTCAAATAAAATGCATTTTCTCGACCAAACAAATATATTAATTCTTATCCTACCTCATGGACAGCTCTATATATAGATGTGGAAGTCTATCCCATAATTCCTTGTTTGAAACTATATATAGATGTGGAAGTCTATCCTTTTTTTTGTTTTGTGTGGGTTTAATAATTCCTGGCTGGTAACTATATATAGATGTAGCAGTCTATCCCATAATTCCTGGCTTGTAGCTATATATAGATGTGAAAATCTATCCCATAATTCCTGGCTGATAGCTATATATAGACCTTGCAGTCTACCCCATAATTCCTAGTTTTAAACTATATATAGACGTGGCAGTCTATCGTATAGACATAACTGACATATGGGACAGGAAACCCGTGGTGTTCGTGTTGGTACTAAACTCTACAGTAAGTAATCAAGATATTGAGGTACATGTATATATATTCTGCCGTTGTAATTTAATCCTGGGGTATATTTTCTAGCAGACAAATATTACACATTTATTATTTGCTCATTTTGCTTAGTGTGTTAATGGTTAAACAGGTCACGCTATTTCAGAGCAATATGTACTATTCCGTTTCTGTAGTAGCAATATTTTACTCTCCAAATATGGTAGTGGTTATGTGAATCAAAGAAACTACTTCCCTGTCTTTACTTTTGTGTTTGTTTTTCATATTGCTTAGTCATTGTACAAATCGCAACAACTTCATTAAAAGAATAAAGCGACAGTGCCCTCCCCTTGAAAGATTACCCAGGATGTTATCTCCCCTACTTTAAAGTATCTGATTCTTCGTCATAACCACGCTGTCTCAGATTGCCTCAAACCGAATGTTTACCAAGCTATGTATTCATACACATTGTATCAGATTCTTTGATATTCCGTGATTAAGGAGACGGATACGGATTTACGAATCGACTAGATTTCATTTACTTGTGCATATTATGATTTACAATTAGGTGGTTGGTTTTGTCTTCCCTACATTTATTGTTAGCATTATGTGACTGTTATATTCCTGTTGAAGCGTTTATACGTCCAGATTATTATTTAAGTGCCTGTCAAACGCTGTGATACGTTACGCTAATATTTTCATCAACACCTAACCTCACTGTATTATAGGGTATACACTCGTTTCAAGTAGAGTTCACTCGTATAAGATGTACACTCTGATGCACACTGACTGCACACGATCTGGTCTGGAGGTTATAAAACCTTTCTCCAATCTCAAAACTCAGTTTCAATTGTCTGATTGGTTCACCTGACAGTAACACTCAGAATCAACCAATCAAATTCCTTGAACCTGAGTTTGGATCTGAGAAAAGTTTTATAACCTCCGACCCGGGTCTATCCTATCAAATCACAATAAATATGGACCTGAACGATGTGGAACATTTGAACAGTTGCTGTACATACTGCATGGAGGAACACCTACAGTTCTTTTCCGCACCATAAAAGCTATCTAGCTGTCGTATAGCAAAGTAACATGTCTCCCAGTTATTACATGTGCACATTGAATATTTAATGTACTTTTTATTTCCTTCAAGCATTTATTAAATATACATGTTACATTGACTATAAATGGAAGTCGTTATAGCGCAGTGGATGCGCGTTCGCTTCAGGTGCGAAAGGTCCGGAGTTCGAGTCCCGCATAGCGCTGCATCTGATCAGGATCTATGTTGTTTGCTAGTGTTCTAGTTCAACTACCTGAATAGCAAACAGCGTAGAGCCTGCACAGAATATACCGTCTGATCTGGCTCTATGCTGTTTGCAAACGCGACTTTAGTCGTGATTGGCAGGTTACGGGTTAAGATGTTTCACTATATAGGAGTACATGAAATGCTTAGCATTATAATTACTATCTTCTATTCTTTATTTTTGTTTTGTGGATCTTGCATCTATGTATGTAATTTTATACTATGTTGCCATTGTTGAATCAAATTAATGTGTATTTTGCCATGACATCATCACGTTATAGCTTACGAAGCATATATCTGTTGCACGTTAAAACCCCAAAATGATCGGTACCTAAATATTTCTTCATCATGATAATTATGTTCATACGAGATTACGATATTATGTTCACGTAGTACACGTTCATCTATGCAGGTTTCAGTTACATCAGGAGTGCGGTCTCGAGAGCTATTACACTAATGTTGCAAGAACTTGTTTCGCAATCGAGCGAAAATAAAAATTTGTATAAAGTGCAATTTTGATAAAGAATTGTTTAAGTAAAATCATGTTGTTGCTGTGTATATGTTGTAATAGATCTGAAAATATCATATACATAATATATTAACAAATACATTATTATTATTTATTTCTGTTTCACAAACATTTCAAAGCATCCCCATCTATAACAGTATAGCTGTGTATAATTGTTCATATATAACAACACACCAGACAGATTTCTCAAATTCTGCTACATCTGGAACTTTAGAAAAAACTCCTGTTTGACATTCTATTTTTAGAACAAACTCTTGTTTGACATTCTATTTTTAGAACAAACTCTTGTTTGACATTCTATTTTTAGAACAAACTCCTGTTTGACATTCTATTTTTAAAACAAACTCCTGTTTGATATTCTATTTTTAGAACAAACTCTTGTTTGACATTCTATTTTTAGTGTTTCATTATTTTTCTCTATTAACGTTTTCCAGAAAAGACTTTCTTCCAATGATGGAGCAATCTCAATCCAACCCATAATCCTTTTGAATTCTAGTTCTTAGAATCTCTCGGTTTCTAGTTCTTAGAATCTCGTATAATTGCACATATCATTGTTCATGCCACTGATAGTTCTTGGCATGGAGAATACTGCAGCTGTGCTATATAGCAATACTATAAGTTATATAATCCTGAGTTAATAAACTATTTATACCATAATGCAATATGTTATTATTTAATCCTAGATTGACGGGGTGTAATAATGTTTAGAAACACACCTGTACGTTTATGGGAAACAATACTAATAGGGGAACCATACTACTAGTATAATAGGAGACCGATACTAATAGGGGAACCATACTACTAGTATAATAGGAGACTGATACTAATAGGGGAACCATACTACTAGTATAATAGGAGACTGATACTAATAGGGGAACCATACTACTAGTATAATAGGAGACCGATACTAATAGGGGAACCATACTAGTAATATAGGAGACCGATACTAATAGGGGAACCATACTACTAGTATAATAGGTGACTGATACTAATAGGGGAACCATACTACTAGTAATATAGGAGACCGATACTAATAGGGGAACCATACTACTAGTATAATAGGAGACTGATACTAATAGGGGAACCATACTACTAGTATAATAGGAGACTGATACTAATAGGGGAACCATACTACTAGTATAATAGGAGACCGATACTAATAGGGGAACCATACTACTAGTATAATAGGAGACTGATACTAATAGGGGAACCATACTACTAGTATAATAGGAGACTGATACTAATAGGGGAACCATACTACTAGTATAATAGGAGACTGATACTAATAGGGGAACCATACTACTAGTATAATAGGAGACTGATACTAATAGGGGAACCATACTACTAGTATAATAGGAGACTGATACTAATAGGGGAACCATACTACTAGTATAATAGGAGACTGATACTAATAGGGGAACCATACTACTAGTATTATAGGAGACCGATACTAATAGGGGAACCATACTACTAGTATAATAGGAGACTGATACTAATAGGGGAACCATACTACTAGTATAATAGGAGACTGATACTAATAGGGGAACCATACTACTAGTATAATAGGAGACTGATACTAATAGGGGAACCATACTACTAGTATAATAGGAGACTGATACTAATAGGGGAACCATACTACTAGTATAATAGGAGATGATACTAATAGGGGAACCATACTACTAGTATAATAGGAGACCGATACTAATAGGGGAACCATACTACTAGTAATATAGGAGACGATACTAATAGGGGAACCATACTACTAGTATAATAGGAGACGATACTAATAGGGGAACCATACTACTAGTATAATAGGAGACCGATACTAATAGGGGAACCATACTACTAGTATAATAGGAGACTGATACTAATAGGGGAACCATACTACTAGTATAATAGGAGACTGATACTAATAGGGGAACCATACTACTAGTATAATAGGAGACTGATACTAATAGGGGAACCATACTACTAGTATTATAGGAGACTGATACTAATAGGGGAACCATACTACTAGTATAATAGGAGACTGATACTAATAGGGGAACCATACTACTAGTATTATAGGAGACCGATACTAATAGGGGAACCATACTACTAGTATAATAGGAGACCGATACTAATAGGGGAACCATACTACTAGTATAATAGGAGACTGATACTAATAGGGGAACCATACTACTAGTATAATAGGAGACTGATACTAATAGGGGAACCATACTACTAGTATAATAGGAGACCGATACTAATAGGGGAACCATACTACTAGTATAATAGGAGACTGATACTAATAGGGGAACCATACTACTAGTATAATAGGAGACTGATACTAATAGGGGAACCATACTACTAGTAATATAGGAGACTGATACTAATAGGGGAACCATACTACTACTAGTATAATAGGAGACTGATACTAATAGGGGAACCATACTACTAGTATAATAGGAGACCGATACTAATAGGGGAACCATACTACTAGTATAATAGGAGACTGATACTAATAGGGGAACCATACTACTAGTATAATAGGAGACTGATACTAATAGGGGAACCATACTACTAGTATAATAGGAGACTGATACTAATAGGGGAACCATACTACTAGTATAATAGGAGACTGATACTAATAGGGGAACCATACTACTAGTATAATAGGAGACTGATACTAATAGGGGAACCATACTACTAGTATAATAGGAGACTGATACTAATAGGGGAACCATACTACTAGTATAATAGGAGACTGATACTAATAGGGGAACCATACTACTAGTATAATAGGAGACCGATACTAATAGGGGAACCATACTACTAGTATAATAGGAGACCGATACTAATAGGGGAACCATACTACTAGTATAATAGGAGACTGATACTAATAGGGGAACCATACTACTAGTATAATAGGAGACTGATACTAATAGGGGAACCATACTACTAGTATAATAGGAGACTGATACTAATAGGGGAACCATACTACTAGTAATATAGGAGACTGATACTAATAGGGGAACCATACTACTAGTATAATAGGAGACCGATACTAATAGGGGAACCATACTACTAGTATAATAGGAGACTGATACTAATAGGGGAACCATACTACTAGTATAATAGGAGACTGATACTAATAGGGGAACCATACTACTAGTATAATAGGAGACTGATACTAATAGGGGAACCATACTACTAGTATAATAGGAGACCGATACTAATAGGGGAACCATACTACTAGTATAATAGGAGACTGATACTAATAGGGGAACCATACTACTAGTATAATAGGAGACTGATACTAATAGGGGAACCATACTACTAGTATAATAGGAGACTGATACTAATAGGGGAACCATACTACTAGTATAATAGGAGACTGATACTAATAGGGGAACCATACTACTAGTATAATAGGAGACTGATACTAATAGGGGAACCATACTACTAGTATAATAGGAGACTGATACTAATAGGGGAACCATACTACTAGTATAATAGGAGACTGATACTAATAGGGGAACCATACTACTAGTATAATAGGAGACTGATACTAATAGGGGAACCATACTACTAGTATAATAGGAGACTGATACTAATAGGGGAACCATACTACTAGTATAATAGGAGACTGATACTAATAGGGGAACCATACTACTAGTATAATAGGAGACTGATACTAATAGGGGAACCATACTACTAGTATAATAGGAGACCGATACTAATAGGGGAACCATACTACTAGTATAATAGGAGACCGATACTAATAGGGGAACCATACTACTAGTATAATAGGAGACTGATACTAATAGGGGAACCATACTACTAGTATAATAGGAGACCGATACTAATAGGGGAACCATACTACTAGTATAATAGGAGACTGATACTAATAGGGGAACCATACTACTAGTATAATAGGAGACTGATACTAATAGGGGAACCATACTACTAGTATAATAGGAGACTGATACTAATAGGAACACAATAATATAATGGGGGAACAATACCAGGGCACAATAATATAATAGGGGAACAATACCAGGACACAATAATATAATAGGGGAACAATACCAGGACACAATATTATAATAGGGGAACAATACCAGGACACAATAATATAATAGGGGAACAATACCAGGACACAATAATATAATAGGGGAACACTGTCAGGACACAATAATATAATAGGGGAACTCTGTCAGGACACAATAATATAATAGGGGAACACTGTCAGGACACAATAATATAATAGGGGAACACTGTCAGGACACAATAATATAAACGGGGAACAATACCAGGGCACACTAATATAATTGGGGAACAATACCAGGACACAATAATATAATAGGGGAACAATACCAGGACACAATAATATAATAGGGGACCAATACCAGGACACAATAATATAATAGGGGAACAATACCAGGACACACTAATATAATTGGGGAACAATACCAGGACACAATAATATAATAGGGGAACAATACCAGGACACAATAATATAATAGGGGAACAATACCAGGACACAATAATATAATAGGGGAACACTGTCAGGACACAATAATATAATAGGGGAACAATACCAGGACACACTAATATAATTGGGGAACAATACCAGGACACAATAATATAATAGGGGAACAATACCAGGACAATAATATAATAGGGGAACAATACCAGGACACAATAATATAATAGGGGAACAATACCAGGACACACTAATATAATTGGGGAACAATACCAGGACACAATAATATAATAGGGGAACAATACCAGGACACACTAATATAATTGGGGAACAATACCAGGACACAATAATATAATAGGGGAACAATACCAGGACACAATAATATAATAGGGGAACAATACCAGGACACAATAATATAATAGGGGAACAATACCAGGGCACAATAATATAATAGGGGAACAATACCAGGACACAATATAATTGGGGAACAATACCAGGACACAATAATATAATAGGGGAACAATACCAGGACACAATAATATAATTGGGGAACAATACCAGGACACAATAATATAATAGGGGAACAATACCAGGACACAATAATATAATAGGGGAACAATACCAGGACACAATAATATAATTGGGGAACAATACCAGGGGACAATAATATAATAGGGAACAATGCCAGGAGACAAGAGAAACGTGTGTTTTGTTGGGGGCGTGGTATCTCGTCGATCTACCTGTGGGTAGTGGTGGATCTTGTGAACTGTTGGATACGTTCCCGGATTTTGTAGAACATTGTGGCCCTGGACATGCTCCACCTGTGTTATAGTGTGACCCACTGCAGTTCACCCACCAACTCGGTGACATTGTTGAAGCTTATCTGCCAATCCCGATCCCATTGTTATAGATTGTCTACGTTCTGTTGGAGCTGCTGCGCACCTCTCGGGCTCCTAATGATCCCGTACACCAGGACACCGTCAACATATAGGCGGGATTAGCCTTGGTAAGTAAGTAAGTAAAAGTAAGTGGGTAGGGTAGGGTGGGTAGGGTAGGGTAGGGTAGGGTAAAGAAAGTAAAGTAAATTTTTTATTATAGTGACATGTGTATTAACATAGTATTAGTTGCACTACATGAACAAATAAATATAGCACCCGACCCAATGGACCTATAAGTCACCTGAATATTAAATCGTTATAAATAACAGTGTATATAGCACCCGACCCAATGGATCTATAAGTCAACTGAATATTAAATCGTTATAAATAACAGTGTATATAAGTCACGGTGATTACATTAACAATAAGTTATTCAGTCATTATACGTATGGCCGTAATAAAATTAGCACTCTATCAGTTGGGACTTTAAACCGAGGTCTCGTGTTTGTGATTTACACCGTGCAGGTAAAAGAACCAGAGGAGACTCTGGAATGGGTCTCTGTCTGTATCATTGCACTATCCTCCAAAGATCTAAAATTACTAATCTCTTCAGGAGGCGCCGTCATATGGGCAACCGGTAGCGACGATAAATAAACGTAAACAACATTCAAGAAATAAATAGCTTCCATCTCCATTCCAAAAATCATTCCCTATAAAGTTTCAACGTATGGTTTAAATATGAGTACATCAGTTCAGTCAAAGACAGATAAAATATGTCTATTATGTAGGTCAGACCAAAGGATAAGATTAAAATTGGCATATAAAATCTTAAAATTACGTTCGACAAGTCATTTAAGATAAATATACCAAGGTTAGACTGCTCTACAGTTGTCAACTACTATGAAGATTTTGTTTGTAATATCTCTAACAGTTGGCTGTTTACATAGCCTCTGTGTGGTGAGTGTATTATCTTTACGTTATACTACTGTTCAAACTGTGTCAATGATCATGTTCATGATGCAGTATAACACTATATATATATATATATTCATTTTTGTGGTAGAAACACGTTTTAAAATAAATAAAGTTAAAAAAAACCCAACAAAACACGTTTTCCTTAAGGGAGAACTTCTTTTACGATGTGCTAGATATTGACCCAAAAGTAAACAATTACGTTACGGTCAGCACGCCTTTCTCTTTTAAAATTGACTGTTGGCCCCACATCCGAGGCTTAAAAATAGAACTGTAAATCCACACATTTTACAGACGGATCTGTAGTCCAGTGGTAACACGCTGGATTGGTAATCCAGGGATCGCAGGTTCGATCCCCCGTCTGATCCTAATAAAATGAACAGTCTTTCAGGACTTCGGACTTTAAACCAAGGTCTCGTGTCGGTGCTTTACACCGTGCACGTAAAAGAACCAGAGGAGACTCAGGAATGTGTCTGTATCATTGTACTATCCTCCAAAATGTAAAATTACTAATCTCTTCAGGAGGCGCCGCTCATATGTGCAACCGGTAGCGACGATAAATAAACGTAAAACACACACATTTTATGCGACAACTTGACATTTTCTTACTGTCCAGAAATATCCTGCTAGATGATAGTTCCATTAATAAAATATCATTGTGGTTCCTTAAATATGTTGAGTTATCGTCTAAGATCATGTATCGAGTTGTTCTCCGCCAATAAGACAGGATAATTCAACCGCTCATGAATGTAATGTTCTATCGTGTTTCCTCCCCGTCGTCATGACAATTCGACATGGCAGACGCCAACAACCAAATGTACAACTGATGCGGAAGCGAACGGAATACATCTGACGAGAAGGTGGACACGGTACAAAAGTTGCGGATATAACTTGTGCGAACAGGCTGGCGGAAAGATACAGCTGGTGCGTACGGAAGCTGGCAAGATATAACTGGTACGTGCAGAGGCTGGCATGGTGCAACTTGTGCGGAGGCTGCTGACATGATCAAACTGATGCGGAGGCAACCCGGATACAACTGACGAGGAGGTGGACAGAAGGCTATACAAATGTATAAAACATTACATGGAGCTGCTCCAGACTATTTAAAATCGTCCTTCACTTTTATTTCTGATATACATCCTAGAATTCTTAGATCAACCTCAGAATATCAATTATACACACCAAGACCAAATTGTGAATTATTTCGTAATACATTTGAATTTTCAGGATCATCTATTTGGAATTCATTGCCTCACTCAGTTCAAAATGCTCCAACTATCCAACAGTTCAAAATGCTCTACTTAAAGTGGAACTATAACAATTCAAACTAATCGCGTACTTCTACTGTTATTATAAACGTGTATTGCCATTGCTATATTTATTAGAATCGGAAAATTGCTGTCTTTAAGTTGATTTTTCAGCTTTTACATTGCTATATTATTCCAATGTGCAGTTCTCACTTATAGTGCTATCTTGTTATTGAATTTGATTGTATATATGTTGAGGGCCTCATGGTAGATTAACTTTTGTTAAATGAGTACTCTCGTTAAATAAAGTCTTTATTATTATTATTATTATTATTATTATTATTATACAACTGGTGAGGAGGCTGGCGGCAAACAAAACAAAACACGTTTTCCTTAAGGGAGAACTTCTTTTACGATGTGCTAGATATTGACCCAAAAGTAAACAATTAAGTTACGGTCAGCACGCTTTTCTCTTTTACATGTTACAGCAGATAATGATTGACATTACAGATGCCACCGAGGTCGGAAGTAGATTTCAGTAGAATTGAGAGTAAATATGTTATAGATATGGATTAGAGACTGGACGAGGATACATGATTTGGAGCCCGAACTTCACTGGATGAGGCTAGCCTAATTGTGACACGAAATATAGCTGATATAGTTGCATTAGTGATGAACATGAACTGGACGGGAATACAGGGAATAACAGAGTTGCGAACAAAGCCGAAGACGAAGCTGAGAGTGAAATACGAAGAATTGAGCACTGAACAATGGTGCCCTGTGGAGTCTGTATTGTGTAATGTGTACGTAGTCCGCCTACTAGCACAGGAACAGTGGGTTCGAGTCCCACAAGTAGCACGGTGATGGCGGCATTGGGCACAGCAATTAAATCCAGATTGTCTGTCTCTCCCGCTAGTTGCGATGGATTCCATCAGCATGATATATCGGGAGTAATAAGTCTAAAGTTGTTTTGTTTTGTCAAGATGTTTCGCAATTCAGCGCAAATAAATAACTGAAATGTAGTGTAAGGGAGACAACCAATAACAACCCCAACGATAAGTTTCTACGTTCAGATGGGGGAGAGCCTCTCGCTACTGCCTTTAGAACTTGTGGCCCAACCCATTTGCTAAGTATGCATTTGTAATATGATTGTAATTGTTACGTACATGTATATATAGCAATCACATAATTATTATCAAGTTTTCAGTTTTGATTGTACTGGACTTCCGCTTCCGGTGTAGTTTATGTCTATGACTCTGATACGAAGGTTAGCATAAACATGGGGAAGACATAGTGTAGACAGGGTCAGAGATTAGAGAATGGACACACACGTCTAGTAATGATGTATTCAATATGCTCTTATATTGATGTGATGTCATGTATTCAGGCTACCCCGGCTCTGGGTCACGGTGCCCTGACCGGATATTGCGATACCAGCGATCACTGTGCTGCCGATGAATGTTGCCGGAGCTTTAATCAGCCAAGGGGGCGGCGAGTGGTTCTCGACTCGCCTGATACTCACCTAACGTCGTTCGCGCACGGAAGCTGCAGGAAAAGGAGTCTATTGGGCCAACGTGAGTACACGTACTTGCGCTTGAACACCCATCCGAAAGTATTTTCGTTACCTACCAACTGATCTCAAGAATTTCTCGCAATATATCTAGAATATTTGTTTCTATAAGATTTGTGAACTTAGTATGCTATGCGCGTTAGAATATATATGTAGCTATAACATGTATAGTACGCTTATCACGCCTACACCATTACATCAAACACGGTAGAATGGAGTCCATAAACATGCCATGGTCATTTAGACTGCTGTATGTTGTGTATTTTGTTAGCACAGGTAGTCAATCTTCTCAATATGAGTTTTGTTTTTATCTTTGTGAAACGAGAACTCAGTTTAGAGAAATTTGATTTCGTTCAATGTAGACCTGGATACCTTACGTGCATACATTGCCAAAAGTAGCAAAGGCCATTTGATATTATTGCTGGAATATTCGTATTCGTACAGTGCATCTTACAAATGAATGGTATCACAAAGACATTTGTGCTTTATATGTTTATATCACTGATGTATACATTTCCGTATAGTAAATATTCATACAATTTTCAGGATGTGTTGTTGACGAACTAAAAACTGGAACTGCCGGACTGTATTACGATTGCCCGTGCGCCAACGGGTTTGTGTGCAACGGCACCGGCTGGATTGTCTTAAATAAAGGCGAGAGTGGTAGGCATACAAGGAACACATCGTATGACGTATTACTGTAGGGGCAGTTCGAACCAGGGAAGCTGGTTAAACATGTTGTCAGGTTAAACAAGTACTAGACAAAACTGAAGTTGTATTGTGTCTGGTTCTAGCGTAGTTGTTTCTTGGGCACCCGGATAGAACCACCGACCTTCCGCAAACCAGCTGGATAGTCTAGTTGTAAGCACAGTGGCGTTGATAAGTGATTGTGTTAGAGTACGTCTGTATCAACCTGCATGACGGGCAAGAGTGCACACTCGTAATGTATAATGTATAATTAAATACACTGACCTCCATGAGCTAGATGATGAGGTTATGGACTTCAAATCGCGCGCCTCTCTCCGCTGTAGGTTCCAGTCCACACAGTGTGCAAATATAGTCCATACCAGCTAACCTCACAACTCGATATCCACCTGTCCAAAACACATCACGCAGACTTTGCGACTCTAACTACAACCACGTATACACAATTGAAGAGAAACACACTAACACGGCCTACTCTGACCACCACGGTTTTAACCCTTGGAATGGTCTGCACAACAATATTATCTCACAGCATATAGTGGAACGTTTCTGCAGAGCAATATTGTCTCACAACATATAGTGGAATAGTTCTGCAGAGCAATATTGTCTCACAACACATAGTGGAATAGTTCTGCAGAGCAATATTGTCTCACAACACATAGTGGAATAGTTCTGCAGAGCAATATTGTCTCACAACATATAGTGGAATAGTTCTGCAGAGCAATATTGTCTCACAACACATAGTGGAATAGTTCTGCAGAGCAATATTGTCTCACAACATATAGTGGAACCTTTCTGCAGAAGACTGAGCGATATCACCAAGTAGGAAACTGCACCATGCCACATAAAACCCAGCATTGTTACAAAAACGTACCGTCCGCCTCCGTGGTCGAGTGGTTAAGGTCGTTGACTTGTATCAGGCCGTGTCTCATTTATATAAACAATTAGCAGTTCTTTACGGAGGTTGGTGCACCAAGTACTGGTTAACCGCTGGGGCCTGCCCGAGAAAGGTGTTGTTAGGTAAACTGCCTGCCGCCGATATAGCCCTAAATGGTGCTGATGCAGGCGTAAAACCTGAACAAACAAACAAACAAACAAACAAAAAACAAACAAACAAACAAAACCACGTACCCTCTTAATTATGTTCTTTATTTTCGGGAAATGTCACATTTGATTAATGTTTCTCATTTGTTTGGACAGTTTTCATATAAGCTCTGTATACTATTTGAATCTAGGTGTATGTGTATCAGCAAAGGCACCTGCTGCAGCCTTGAATCAGCCGTGTTCTTCCGGTTCCGACTGCGCAGACGCAGACTGTTGCCTGCGCAATGCTCAGATAAAAGGAAAACGCTCCGTAAATGGACATTGTTCTCGCATGGGAATCGGTGGATCAGGTACTCTTTGTTATGTACTAACCTGGTTCAATCAAACTCTCCAACGATGTATTAAGGAATTTGACAGAAAGGGACCTACAGCTTACCGTTGTCCTCTTTTTCCTAAATAATTTATAAATATGTAATGTATGTAACGTATAACTTACATACTTGTAAATTAACATCACTAAGCTTATATCATAGTATCTAAACAAGTACATGTAATACATGGAAGATGAGAAGAAAGACAATATGTGTATAGAGAAAGAGAAGAGAACTATAAAGGATGAATGAACAACACACCACGGTGGTTCTTAGGAAGCGACAGACGAGAATCTCGACACAAGACGAAGTTAACGTGATCCGATATTGCACTAAGTTGTCACACGGTATTTAAAGTTTAAACTTTTTATTTTACAACGATTGCGAAGCATGTTTTAACAACTTATATTAATCACTCTCGTTGGCGCGGATGAAAGCGTACATGTGGTCATTCGTGTGGGAGGAAACCGGAGTACCCGCAGAAAACCCACCTGTCATTTCTCACATATTTTCCGGTCCGAGGATCGAATCGGGGTTGCATTGGTGAGACGCGAGTATTTGAAGAGAAACTATACTCATTCGAAGAAAGAAAAGTATTACAGGTACCATAGTATCTCAATTCGCAAGGTGGCGCACACCATATGATGCCTACTTCATTTTACATGCTAAACTGAAACTAAAACCTCTTTGTATCTCTAATATAATTGCGAATAAGGTTGAATATGGACGCGGTAGATTTATATGTTAGCGAAGGTTTTCCTTGCAGGATGACATCTATCACTATGGTGACAATTTTCGATTGATCCACATTCGCAATATAGCCAATCAATAATGTTCTTATCAAACAGAGATAACTGATCCTGATTTAATACATGTAATCCCCAGCTTTATTGTAGCCAATCATATTTGAGCACATTGAAGTAATATATTAGCTGTGCGCGAATCGTGTTAATGGGCATTTAACCTAATTTGCATACAATTGGAAGAGAGATATATACAATTTACCTACAGAGTTGTCTATCCTGTAGTTGTCTGATTTCATAAACAAAATTAATAATTCTGTAAATATAAGTGCTTCTCTATATGACGTACTGACGTACCATACGGCAGACAACCGTAGTAGCGTATATTACTCTGTGTTAGAAGGGATACAATTAAGTGTGTGTTTTACGTTTATTTATCGTCGCTACCGGTTGCCCATATGAGCGACGCCTCCTGAAGAGATTAGTAATTTTAGATTTTGGAGGATAGTGCAATGATACAGACAGAGAGCCATCAGTCCAGAGTCTCCTCTGGTTCTTTTACGTGCACGGTGTAAAGCACCGACACGAGATCTCGGTTTAACGTCCCATCTGAAAGACTTAATTTTATTAGGGTCAGACGGGGGATCGAACCTGCGATCCCTGGATTCCAGTCCAGCGTGTTACCACTGGACTACAGATCCGTCTGTACAATTAAGTGATACTGGTTGAACTTATTTACTCTCACCGCCGGCTGAATCCATTATGTGTTTCCTACTTATATCAGCTTCGTCTAAAAAATGTAATTGTATACAATTTTCTCTCAAAAATTCACCGACACTAGAAGCAACTCTATGCTATGCCTTTAACATTTAGCTTACGTTTCAGCTTAACACATCTACAAGTGTCACACTACGACACATCATTTTCTTACACAATGTCAGATTTACTTAACTCTTCAAATGAGTTCTCTCTTTTTTACGTTTATTTATCGTCGCTACCGGTTGCCCATATGAGCGACGCCTCCTGAAGAGAATAGTCATTTTAGATGTTTGGAGGATAGCGCAATGATACAGACATATACCAACTCCAGAGTCTCCCCCTGATTCTGTTACGTGCGCTGTGTAAAGCACCAACACGAGACCTCGGTTTATAGTCCCATCTGAACGGTCAGACGGGGGATCGAACCTGCGACCCCTGGATTACCAGTCCAACGGCTCTCTTTATTATTTCTTACAAATAGTGTTATTATTTGGCACTCACTGTTCTATATTAATAATTGAAGGTTGTCTCGCGTGGATGCACTCAGGCAAACCTAATGATACAGTGTATGCATGCCCATGTGTAACTGGACTAACTTGTCATGGCTTGGGTATGTTCGAGGTGCCCCTCGGAGAAAGGGGAAGGTCAGTTCATTATGTCATTATGTGAATACTAGTACAACACTTTAGCGTGCAGAACGTTAAATAATCACAGACGAAGGGAGAAGTCTATATACATTGTGGTTCAATATGTTTTAATTCTGTCAATAGACGCTGCTCCCCTATCCTAGCAGCCTGACTTCCCCTATCCTTGAGGGATATCCGCTATTCTAGTACCGATCTATCCTAGTACCTAGCTATCATAGTACCGATCTATCCCAGTACCGATCTATCCTAGTAGCTATCTATCCTAGTACCGATCCTAGTAGCGATCTATCCTAGTACTGATCTATCCTAGTACCGATCCTAGTACCGATCTATCCTAATACCGATCCTAGTACCGATCTATCCTAGTACCGATCCTAGTAGCGATCTATCCTAGTACCGATCCTAGTACCGATCCTAGTACCGATCCTAGTAGCGATCTATCCTAGTACCGATCCTAGTACCGATCTATCCTAGTACCGATATATCCTAGTACCGATCTATCCTAGTACCGATATATCCTAGTACCGATCTATCCAAGTAGCTATTTATCCTAGTACCGATCCTAGTACCGATCTATCCTAGTACCGATCTATCCTAGTACACATCTATCCTAGTAGCGATCTATCCTAGTAGCGCTCTATCCTAGTACCGATCTATCCTAGTACCGATCTATCCTAGTACCTATCTATCCTAGTACCCATATATCCTAGTACCGATCTATCCTAGTAGCTATCTATCCTAGTACCGATCCTAGTAGCGATCTATCCTAGTACCGATCTATCCTAGTAGCGATCTATCCTAGTACCGATCTATCCTAGTACCGATATATCCTAGTACCGATCCTAGTACCCATCTATCCTAGTACCGATCTATCCAAGTACCGATCTATCCTAGTACCGATCTAGCAATTACATAATAGACACAATTGCATCATCTATAATCTCTTTGCGTACAGCATGTTAATAACTCAGGCATATATCTGACACGTGATCTAAGCTGCCCTTGAATATTAAATACAATAATCAAATTCTGGTATTATTGTGTGTAGGTAGGTAAATAATCAACAATCGACTCTCCCGCTAACCATGTCAAACAATATAACACCCAACCCCCTTTGTAATTGCCATCGCATATCTGATTAAGTCACGTCGTTCTTGCACAAGGAATTCAGCCATTAAATACACTGCATGTAAACAGGAAATCCCAGTTATCAAGCAGTAAAACTCCCCATGTCACTATATTAAAACCCTGTTCACGTTATTATGTATGCTACGCGCCACCCACCCTATTCTCCACAACCATCGAACATCAACTTAAAAAAGAATCCTATCAATTATCCATAAAACATCTCCGAATCCACATTTCTCGTCGTCATGGGACTATCCGTCTCACGGTCGTGGAATTTGTTACACCTATCCTAGAGGGATCTCTACTAATAGTATCCTAGCGGGATTTCCCATATCTTAGAGGGATCTATTGGGATTCCTGGACGGTGCGACTATCTGAAAGGCATATTAAAAAGAGACATATTGAGATATGTTAGCATTGTGGGAGTTGGCGAACTTGTCCATGACGTTACGTTATATTACGATTCACAATGATAAGTGATACCTTGTTTAGATAGCTGTGTTTGCTTAGAAAATAACTTGATTAAACAGTACTAGCCAGAATAGGTCATCTACAATGACATTTCTTATATTCAAAATAAACACGGTTGTAACACCCGTAACATGCGTTACATAATACTCTAGTGTGTGTTTTACGTTTATTTATCGTCGCTACCGGTTGCCCATATGAGCGACGCCTCCTGAAGATATTAGTCATTTTAGATTTTGGAGGATAGTGCATGATACAGAGAGAGAGAGACCCATTCCAGAGTCTCCTCTGGTTCTTTTACGTGCAAGGTGTAAAGCACCGACACGAGACCCCGGTTTAACGTCCCATCTGAAAGACTGTTAATTTTATTAGGGTCAGACGGGGGATCGAACCTGCGATCCCTGGATTACCAGTCCAACGTGTTACCACTGGACTACAGACACTCTAGTTGATGAAAACCTTAGCATTTGACGAGGTGACCTTGAAAGGTTAAATAATAAAAATAAAGCAGTATATACTAGCAACATTAAGAAATAAAAACGTTAATATTTATTGATTAAAAACCGACTACGCGCTTTTATAATCTTCGTAACATATGCGCTACTTATTCCGAGCTATTGCATGCTAACATATGGCATATGATTACGACATATTATTAGTTCACCTAAGCTATGCTAATGTATAGCATTATGCATGTACAACCGGGTCAGTCTGCATCCTGCGTATGTTATTCTGAGTACATTGTTAGTCCTCTGTAAACATGTTGCTTCAATTGTAAGACCGCTTTGTCAAGTCCGATGACGGACTACGGACGGGACTGGTATATCTAGATAATAAACATATCTCTAATAATTTCAATCCAAAATCCAAGATGGTTGTCCCTTCGCCCGTCATATTGAAACATGTTTTAATGTTCTGTGTGATCAATAACCTCGTTGAGATGTTCATGTGTTGGGGGGAGGGGTACAATATACTTGACGTTAACTTGAAGGATCGGGTTTCACCTTTTTTAAGTCCCGCCTCCCGGATATATAACTGGGAGTTTCAATACATGTTTAATACATGTTTAATTCTTAAGTAACAAACATTTAAATATTTATATAATAATAATCAAGGATATATAAAATTAAAAAAACTTGGCTACGTTAAGATCTCGAGCTCATGCAATGTGATTGATTGTACCTCAATCCCGCTTGCGGCTGCTTTTGGAGATTGGAGAAATGTCGTATAACGTCAGGGACCTGATTACACCAGACGGATTTCACTCAAAGATCCAAACTAAAAAGAAATAGACAATTTATGTTATTGTATGTTCTTTCAGATGCGGTACCTGATGGACCTTTATCGATGCGCCATTATGTTATTAATACAATAATAAAATAATCTCAATATCACACGGTGTTATTTTATTTCCATTAAAGTTGAAACAAGTTCTAACACAATTGTTTCCATTGTGGTACACTAACATTTACTGCGTGTATTGTACATTGTGTATGCTAGAACACAGCTCAGTTTGTGTTTTTATTGTGAGATCATACAAACGTATGTTTATTAGCATACCTGATCTATATCTTCCAGAATGCAAGTCTCAAATCGATACTGATAATCAGTCCGTCACTTAACCATACACTGATAACCAATCCGTCACTTGACCATACACATGTTTATTTCGCTGTATTATATGTTTAGTGCGGAGGGCCTCCGTGAGCGAGATGTTAAAACGTCGTTTACTTCAAATCACTGGCATTTCACCACTGTAGGGTGTCGACTTATTATGATCTTACATCTTGTTTTTTTAAAACTTTATTTATTTTACAACGTTTGCGAAGCAAGTTATATCAACTTATATTAATCACTCTCGTTGTCGCGGATGTCAGTGTATTTGTGGCCATTCGTGTGGGAGCAAACCGGAGTACTCGGAGAAAACCCACCTGTCCGATCTGGCGACCACCGTACCATCTCACATACTTCCCGGTCCGAGGATCGAACCCGGTTGTATTGGTGAGAAGCGAGCGTGCTAACCACTGACCAAAGTCAGCAGGGAGGATAGCGTTGAGATTGGCGTTCAAGTTAAAACATGTTGAGCCTCGGATTACCTTATGGATTATATCTACATTCAAAGAAATGATGAGAAATTGTCTCCAAATGACCTCAATTGTAGCGAGCAGAGAGCTGTATGTGGCCTCTTTATGCAGCTATGCATACATGCTCGATGTAACAACCTACGCGGTTACTTGGACAACGTAACAACAAAGGATGAGTGCAAGCAATGACAGGTTACAGTGTACATCTACGGTACTAAATACAAATACATAGCATTTATATAGCGCAAAAATTAAATATTATTCTATTGCGCTTCACAATTACAGATGCAATTTTAAACATTTACCCATGACAATAATATATGGACATATAAATAAAAATGTATACATATATAGATATAACTAGGATTCTAGTAATTGGATAAGAACATATTTTATCATGATATCTACACCATTACAGTATATAAGTGAGTGATTTGATTAACGATAAGAGTGGCAATATGGACCATAAACCCAAACACCGCCGTAAGAATGAAATATCAGAACTCTTGGAATGGTAGTATATATATAGTGAATATACCACCTATATACTAGTAGAGTTGCAGATAAGGAAATCCCACCCGAGGTATGAAGACGCTTACAAAGAAAGAGGCTCTGCCGAGCATGAAGTAGTCCCTTTGTCTACCCGGTGAGAACTATATTCACCTTCAACCCTCGGGTGGGGTTTCCTTATCTTCAACCCTCGGGTGGGGTTTCCTTATCTTCAACCCTCGGGTGGGGTTTCCTTATCTTCAACCCTCGGGTGGGGTTTCCTTATCTTCAACCCTCGGGTGGGGTTTCCTTATCTTCAACCCTCGGATGGGGTTTCCTTATCTTCAACCATCGGGTGGGGTTTCCTTATCTTCAACCCTCGGATGGGGTTTCCTTATCTGCAACTCTTGGACGTTTTTTTTACGTTTATTTATCGTCGCTACCGTTGCCCTGAAGAGATTAGTCATTTTATATGTTTGGATGATAGTGCAATGATACAGACAGAGACCCATTCCCGAATCTCCTCTAGTTCTTTTATGTGCACGGTGTAAAGCACCGATACGAGATCTCTATTTAACGTCTCATCTGAAAGACTGTTAATTTTATTAGGGTCAGACGGGGGATCGAACATACGATCCCTGGATTACCAGTCCAGGGTGCTACCACTGGACTACAGATCCGTCTGTGACGTATACATAAGTACATAGTCATACTATATACATGCCTAATAAAGCTATCGTATTGGGGACCAAATACTACAGTACAGTTATGGGATACCTGGCGTTGGATTACCAGTCCAGCGTGTTAACCACTGGACTACAGATTCGTCTGCCCCAGCTTGCCGTGTGTGTGTGTTTTACGTTGCCGGATGAAACTGGCACATATAAGAGTTGCTGGACGGTGTGCGAAATAACGATATATGATTGGATACCTGATTAGTTGATTGACAGGCTGTGCCTGTTTTATTATGTGATCTTAATTCAATTCAATTCACTTTTATTGGCATTATCATCAATACATTGCCTTTGGCCATTTTACATAAGTATAATCTATGGCGGTCATCAATTAATATGATATAGTCTTTTGTAATTCGTTTTGGTGTTTTTAGTGTTTAAGCATATATGTATATATTTTATGCAATGTACATGTATGAGACTTCAGTAAAGAATAAATCGTTTCCAGGCATAATATAGCACAACATTGTTTTTCTTAGCTTTGGAAAAAACCGTTAACTTGTTAACACACTGACTTTTTGTCTAATATATGACCATCTTATTGCGCTATATACATACGTACATACACACACTATTAGTGTTTTTATCAAATGAGCGCGATAATTCCGTTCCCGCACATTACCCATGCCGTTACCGATCGTTATTGCCCAACACCAAGTAACGATTGGACTGTACTTTACTGCTAATTAAAACACGCTATAAATAAGTTATCATAACTGTAAAGCACATAAACAAGCAACCGTACTGGTAAACAATCGGATTAAAGATCAACACATTGTAGAAAGAGCATACAAAATGTAGAATAAACACAGACTAATTACTAGGTGTTGATGTTGCTAACGGAATCGGTGAGTTATTGGGGTGTGGGAGAAGGTGCCAGATTATCTCCCCCAAAAATATGCACCCACGATCTCCTGCCGAAAATAAATGCAATGGCATCAGTTGTGTGCGTGAGACGGGTGCTTAGCTGGAAGCTAAAGAACACAAAGTACATGATGTACTATTCCAGCAAGCTAATGACGAACAGTTTAATGTAGACGTGTCGTAATCTGTCAGGCCTCACGACCCGTGCGTAATCGTCTTAGCGTGTACACGAGACATGAAGAGTCGATTACAATGCGTACACGAGACATGAAGAGTCGATTAGAATACGTACACGAGACATGAAGAGTCGATTAGAATACGTACACGAGACATGAAGAGTCGATTAGAATGTGTACATGAGACATGAAGAGTCGATTAGAATGCGTAAACGAGACACGAAGAGTCGATTAGAATGCGTACACGAGACATGAAGAGTCTATTAGAATGCGTACACGAGACATGAAGAGTCGATTAGAATGCGTACACGAGACATGAAGAGTCGATTAGAATGCGTACACGAGACATGAAGAGTCGACTAGAATGCGTACACGAGACATGAAGAGTCGATTAGAATGTGTACATGAGACATGAAGACTCGATTAGAATGTGTACACGAGACATGAAGAGTCGATTAGAATGTGTACACGAGACATGAAGACTCGATTAGAATGTGTACACGAGACATGAAGACTCGATTAGAATGTGTACACGAGACATGAAGAGTCGATTAGAATGTGTACACGAGACACGAATACTCGATTAAAATGTGTACATGAGACATGAAGACTCGATTAGAATGTGTACACGAGACATGAAGAGTCGATTAGAATGTGTACACGAGACATGAAAACTCGATTAGAATGTGTACACGAGACATGAAGACTCGATTAGAATGTGTACACGAGACATGAAGAGTCGATTAGAATGTATACATGAGACATGAAGACTCGATTAGAATGCGTACACGAGACATGAAGAGTCGATTAGAATGTATACATGAGACATGAAGACTCGATTAGAATGCGTACACGAGACATGAAGAGTCGATTAGAATGTGTACACGAGACATGAAGAGTCGATTAGAATGCGTACGCGAGATATGAAGACTCGATTAGAATGTGTACACGAAACATCAATAGTCGATTAGAATGTGTACACGAGACATGAAGAGTCGATTAGAATGTGTACATGAGACATGAAGAGTCGATTAGAATGCGTACGCGAGATATGAAGACTCGATTAGAATGTGTACACGAGACATGAAGAGTCGATTAGAATGCGTACACGAGACATGAAGAGTCGATTAGAATGCGTACACGAGACATGAAGAGTCGATTAGAATGCGTACATGAGACATGAAGAGTCTATTAGAATGCGTACACGAGACATGAAGAGTCGATTAGAATGCGTACGCGAGATATGAAGACTCGATTAGAATGTGTACACGAGACATGAAGAGTCGATTAGAATGCGTACACGAGACATGAAGAGTCGATTAGAATGCGTACACGAGACATGAAGAGTCGATTAGAATGCGTACATGAGACATGAAGAGTCTATTAGAATGCGTACACGAGACATGAAGAGTCGATTAGAATGCGTACACGAGACATGAAGCGTCGCTTAGAATGCGTACACGAGACATGACGAGTCGATTAGAATGTGCACACGAGACACGATAGTAGATTAGAATGTGCACACGAGACATGAAGAGTCGATTAGAATGCGTACACGAGACACGAAGACTCGACTAGAATAAAGCTATACATACAGAGGTATTGTTTCACAATCTTAAGAATAAAACGTTCAAATTCTGCCCAAGAGATGATTAACCAATCAATTAATTAATTTGTCATTCAGATTGTCGCATCATAGTCATTCTGAAAACCAATCAGAATTCACTAGACTAATTATTCCTGAAGTAATCTATCAGATCTTAATCACGCAGGTGATTGATGACGTGTGACCTGTTGTCATGGTTGCATCCAGACCCCTCCCCCACACAAGAGTAACAAGTGTACGGTAGTAACAAACAATTAGCATAATGACTCATCAATGCATGAATTAATGAAACCCGTATACGTACAGTGTCGTATGCACAAATACACGAATAGACGGGACAGTAGTCCAATGGTTAAGGTTGTAGAACAACAAATAATGTGCCTATTACATATATAGTAAACAGTAAGAGCATACAGTCTGTTCATTTATATTTCCAATCTTTCATTTCTTCTGATACCACACCAACTGTGAAGAGGTGTTTAAATCAGCCTGAAACACACCAAGAATATTCAAAATATAATGTTTCAAATAGCCAATGCTCACCTGTGAATAACGTACTGTGTTTACACACTGTATTCCTCCGCCAAATAATACAGCATACCAACATTCAGTTTGCAATAGCCTGAATTCTTATACCACAATTTTCTACACATCAACTAGTCTGAAGTCTTCTCAAGTCACATAATTTCTCAAATAAACACATACATTATACACTGCCTGTCATGAAAATGCATTTTTACCAAAAAGAAAAGTTTACTTTATTAGTTATTGGGACTACGTTCGATGTACTTCTGCCTATTTACGTATATACAACCGTAACACGCTGGACTACGAATCCATGGACATTAACTGTGTGACATTTCTCAGAAATGAAAATCCCACATGAATGAATGAATTATTGCCATATGAATGAATACACCTGTTACGCCTCGAAACATACTCCAATTTGTCATCGTATGTATAAATATATCTAATAGAACGAAAAAACATGTCATCTGCAGCGTGAACGCTTATATTATATATAATTTATAACAATTCAACATCTGATGTAAAGTACAGCATGAGTTCATTACATAGCAATATATTAAGCCAAATCAGTATAGCTCATGTATAAAAACGTATTAGGGATTAACATAAAAATGTATTAAAACTATCGACATTTTCGTATGCTCAGACGGCAACGATGGGCGGTGATATTAACAAGCAGACGACACAAGAGCTTATCGAGAAAGTCCATCGTTACTGACCATCCGATAATCAATTCACTCCGTGAGAACGCTTGGATTGCAGGAGAGGTAGTATTAATTCAATGAAGCTTTTATACATGTATGTTCCTCTTATATGTGAAGACACATGCTCACAGTTCTAAGAAAATAACATTATCGAAACTATAATTTAATCTGTACAGCTGGATTTATATAATTCATGCAGCCATCAGGCAACCAACAGCATTCGGTTTCATTAAAATACGTCGTTATATTCTCGGCAGTTCATTTTAGTCGGCATCAATATCTAATGCGGTTCGTTAGAAAGCTATGACGGTGTTTTCTTAAGATATTTCTAAATATGGGAAAGTTGACGGTGTCATTTCTGGGAGAAAAAACGGCGTGAAATATTTTTTGAAAGTAGTTCCAGATGGATTGAAGAATAGAGTGCACGTGAATTAGTGCGACTTATGGATACTTTAGGCTTGATTTCGAGTGTACAGTTTATAAAATATATCACGGATATTTTCATTTTTATTAACACACTTACTCTTAAATGTTAAATAAATGATTAGTGCGTTAGATTCGTTACAGTGGAACTCTCTGATCAGTTTGTTAGTACTGTCGAGCGCAAGTTGAGATCATGCAAGTCGTGTACAGTGGTGGCTCAACACCGTCCCCTTCTCCGAGGATACAGCGCAAACAATACCAAGGCGGATATGGCAGGCATGTGTTCATTGCACATCCGATATGTAAGAATACGCCACAACTAGCTCGTCGCGCGGCATCAGCGGACAAGAAGGAAACTGTTGACAATGACTCTGCGTTAAGGGATTCAATACCGGCAATGACTAAATCAGTGGCAATCACGTGCCTCGTGCTCAATATACTGTTACCAGGACTTGGTAAGTTATCTGTGTGTATATTTTTGTTAAAAACCTGTTATATTTCGCTTAGACTTACACTGGACGTTAATGATAAAACTAACTCTAAGACATACGTAGAAAATGTTCAATTTATCTAACTGTTAGAACAGACGCCAGAATCTACACAACTGGCACCAACGTAACACAGATGCTAATAGATATAAATTTAACTGTAGACCGGTTAAGTAGTCAAACCTGTGTTAGTGGTCACCTCCCAATATGTTTTTTTAAAATTTATTTACCTTCTATTTAACAGCCATCTATGCTAAGCAGCCACTTTGTGTGATTCTCTTGGCCTGGCTGCTTTAGACAGGTATTATGGTATATCATTCGCAGCGTACCTGAAATGTGTACCGTTTATCTTCAGTTGTTACTAGTGTAAGTTTTGTAACTTCTTATACAATATATGTAGGATATTAAAAAGTCATTTGTTATTGAATTTATTTAGCTCGTCTTCTATAAAAACGATAAAAACGAGCGTCTGTTGAAGAATTCAGCGATTCAGGATTTGTAATGTTACCAGCCCGTCGTGCAGGATTTATAGTGTTTATAGCTTGATGATGATTTTCATTGACACAAGAATTGCGACACCATGTTGGTTGCTTATTTTGCTTACAGAGTGTATGAATACATGCCGTGCTCATTTGCATAGTTATTCCACTAATGAAATACGAAGTGTGTGTGTGTGTGTGTTTTACGTTTATTTATCGTCGCTACAGGGTGCCCATATGAGCGACGAGGTTAGTCATTTTAGATTTTTGTCTCCTCTGGTTCGTTTACGTGCACGGTGTAAAGCACCGACACGAGACCTCGGTTTAAAGTCCCACCTGAAAGACTGTTAATTTTATTAGGGTCAGACAGGGGATCGAATCTGCGATCCCTGGATTACCAATCCAGCGTGTTACCACTGGACTACAGATCCGTCTGTATGAAATACGAATCATATGCAACGGTGATATTACCCACCTGCAGCGTAAAGTATGCTAGAAACACTTGTATATATTCACAATGTGTTGTATCTACACACACTGATATAAACAGCAGTACACATGAATGGAACACAGCTGACGCCTTTAAATATTTATATTTATTAACTTATTTAACATTTAAAGCGACACTACATTAGTGAAAACACATTTTTCTACAGACTAGTTTCCTATTATATGGTATAATTGTTTTTCAAAATATTTGTATTTCAACTAATAAACAAACGTCGTATACGCGGTTTGTTGACACAACAAAATAATGTAAATAGGGTCGACATCAATGCGTAATACAACTAGTGTATCCTGAAAAACACGAGTTATGGTTTAGATTTACCATATATCACACATGTGGCTAATTATTTGTAGACTAATCTTAGTAGTTAAATTATCTCTAATCGACATTATATCGCGTTTAGTATTGACTCCGATGACAAACAAACGTCAATTCAGGAGCATGGATGACCGTTATATGAAATCCTACTTTCAATCCACAAAAAACACTATTTATTGATTCAATGTTAGTGTTCGAATGTATTCGGAATAATGTGTGTAGTAGCAATGCATTTATACTGATAAAAAAATGCATTTTTTAATCATATCCACGTAATGATAATTAGTATGTAGTGGAGAGAATTACCACAAGCTCCTGTAGCTTTCAATTCAACCCACTTGTCTTGATAGTTGTATTGTATGGATGTTATATGTACATATGTTATATGTCATGTTTATCTTGATAAATAAAATATGTTTAAACCAAATTCATTTTATTTGCTTTTTGCGATGTAATGTCGCTTTAATGGTATGCAATAGCACTGCACGTATGCTATGTCCCGCATTCTCTGCATGATAGCATGGGTCTGCGTATGTCTACTATTAAGTTACATTGATCTAATAAGTGTTGGCAATGGACAGTGACACACCTGGTGTCAACCCGCCCTACTTCTTAATTAGGACAAGTTTGACTGGTGTACAAGATCACAATCACGTAATACACCGTATTTTATCGGACGGTTTTCTTATTTGTTTGTGTACGTGTTATGTATCGACGGTCCCTGGTTAATCGGGGCTTTTGAAAGTTTGTATACCACGTTTGTAAAACACTGTTATTGATTCAATGTTAGTGATCGAATGTATTCGGACGAATTTGTAGTAGCAACGCATGCATACGTGGAGCATGCATTGTATTTGCTTTGTGCGATATAATGTCGCTTTAATAGACCTGACCTGTTTCTTTGCTTACAAGGGTTAGCATAATGTACACATACAATTTTAGCAAAGGAAACCAGTATTTTGCCCTTGAATCTATGTTTCAAGTATTGTTGATGTGCATACACAATGTAGTGGAGAATGTTTAAGATAATTTATATAAAATGGCCATGTACTGTTGTTAGTACATCAAAACATAATTAGTTATTGAGTTAGTTACTTACCACCCACATAGTTATGTGGTGTCAGTAACGTCTAGGGGGGGGGGGGGGCGAGACGTTAGCTAACATTTCTGGGTCTATCTAACATTATATAATGATGTGACTATTGATGTTCATTCATGGAACTGTGTAATACGTCCATACCGGTGTATGGAACTGTGTAATACGTCCATACCGATGTATGGAACTGTGTAATACGTCCATACCGGTGTATGGAACTGTGTAATACGTCCATACCGGTGTATGGAACTGTGTAATACGTCCATACCGGACTAGGGGAATATGTAATACGTCCATACCGGTGTATGGAAATGTGTAATACGTCCATATCGGACTAGGGGAATATGTAATAAGTCCATACCGGTGTATGGAACTGTGTAATACGTCCATACCGGTGTATGGAACTGTGTAATACGTCCATACCGGACTAGGGGAATATGTAATACGTCCATACCGGTGTATGGAAATGTGTAATACGTCCATATCGGACTAGGGGAATATGTAATAAGTCCATACCGGTGTATGGAACTGTGTAATACGTCCATACCGGTGTATGGAACTGTGTAATACGTCCATATCGGTGTATGGAACTGTGTAATACGTCCATATCGGTGTATGGACATATTTAATGCGTCCATATCGGACTAGGGGAATGCTTAATATGTCCATATCTGGATATGGGAATCTGTAATACGTCCATATAGGTATATGGAAATGTGTAATACGTCCATATCTGGGTATGGGAATCTGTAATACGTCCATATAGGTATATGGAAATGTGTAATACGTCCATATAGGTATATGGAAATGTGTAATACGTCCATATAGGTATATGGAAATGTGTAATACGTCCATATAGGTATATGGAAATGTGTAATACGTCCATATAGGTATATGGAAATATGTAATACGTCCATATAGGTATATGGAAATGTGTAATACGTCCATATAGGTATATGGAAATGTGTAATACGTCCATATAGGTATATGGAAATATGTAATACGTCCATATAGGTATATGGAAATGTGTAATACGTCCATATAGGTATATGGAAATGTGTAATACGTCCATATAGGTATATGGAAATGTGTAATACGTCCATATAGGTATATGGAAATGTGTAATACGTCCATATAGGTATATGGAAATATGTAATACGTCCATATAGGTATATGGAAATGTGTAATACGTCCATATAGGTATATGGAAATGTGTAATACGTCCATATAGGCATATGGAAATGTGTAATACGTCCATATAGGTATATGGAAATATGTAATACGTTCATATAGGTATATGGAAATATGTAATACGTCCATATAGGTATATGGAAATATGTAATACGTCCATATAGGTATATGGAAATGTGTAATACGTCCATATAGGTATATGGAAATGTGTAATACGTCCATATAGGTATATGGAAATGTGTAATATATCCATATAGGTATATGGAAATGTGTAATACGTCCATATAGGTATATGGACATGTGTAATACGTCCATATAGGTATATGGAAATGTGTAATACGTCCATATAGGTATATGGAAATGTGTAATACGTCCATATCGGTGTATGGAAATATGTAATACGTCCATATAGGTATATGGAAATGTGTAATACATCCATATTGGTATATGGAAATGTGTAATACGTCCATATCGAGTACGGAAATAAATGTGTAATACATCCATATAGGTATATGGAAATGTGTAATATATCCATATAGGTATATGGAAATGTGTAATATATCCATATAGGTATATGGAAATGTGTAATACGTCCATATAGGTATATGGAAATGTGTAATACGTCCATATAGGTATATGGAAATGTGTAATACGTCCATATCGAGTACGGAAATAAATGTGTAATACATCCATATAGGTATATGGAAATGTGTAATACGTCCATATCGGTGTATGGAAATGTGTAATACGTCCATATAGGTATATGGAAATGTGTAATACGTCCATATAGGTATATGGAAATGTGTAATACGTCCATATCGGACTATAGAAATATGTATTACGTCCATATCGAGTATGGAAATGTGTATTATTGAAAACCAGCACATCAGAGAAATTGCTTGGAATATACATCCATGATTCATTAAAATGGGACTAATATAGATCAAATACGGTATATTGTCAATCTGAACTATTTACAAACATATATCCAACCACATTTTAATTATTGTTGTATCATATGGGGAAACACCACCCAACACACTATATTAACACATTGTTAAGATTGCAGAGACGAGGTTGTAAATACATTCTGGACCAAGGTTGTATTTCTTTGCGTGAATCGACGGAGTATTCTTCAAAAAGAATGTACAACACTATGCAGAATCTTGTACCGAATTATTTGAATGAACATTTTCAATTAAGACATTGCGATACATTTACTTCAGATATGACAAAATGTAAATCCAACAACTGTTGTAATATGTATACTATATAATGACTATAATTCAATATCGTATTTTGATCAAATTACGTTATTGATTTATAAATGCTGTTGTTTACCATACAATATTTACATTGCTATTGGATTTCCTTCGATGAACGTATGTGCCCTAATTGCATACACTTTCGTATGAGGGTTTCCTGCTAATGATAGTGAGGGTGACATGCGCACTCGATGTTACGGGCATGCGTACTCGCAGTGTTAGGCAACGTTCGTCGCGTGAAAAGGCGTGTCTTACAGTTTACGCTGTACCTAGGATGATCTAATTACCACGTCACAGCCACACGGTAAGTTCGCAAGTTGGACTAAATATCTTTTAATTGGAAAGTGTGCCTTTTTTGCTTTGTCAAATTGAAAATAATGCTGAAAACTGCTAACCAGTAGGCGCTGTTATTGAGAGGCAGAAATATGGGTGTTTTTGGCCTGTGTCTCGAGTAGTTTTTACGATGTGTAAATTGTATACCACCACAACACGTTTTCTCAGCAATTAGAAAAGGTGGGTAAATTTGTGTTGGAAAACAAAAATCATAAAATAATATGAACTACATTGGGCGAGCTTAAGGTTAGCATGAATGCCTTCGGCCTCCACATACTTTAACGACGCCCAATGTAGTTCATACCCCGATGGAAACTATTAACCCGCGATTCTTTCCTTGTATGTACAGCATTATACATGTATATTGAATGGTGTAACTGTGTACCTTAGCTATAATTATTGTGTACATGTATATATATTTATGCTATAATGTTAAATTATTTTAGAGGGCCTTAAGGAGGATTGGTTCAGAACTAATTAGGTCACTCTCTATAAATTAAGAAATATATCTATCTATCGCTACGTCCATATCGGTGTATGGAAAATCTATTTGTGCAATACCGCCAATAGATAAGATACTGAAAGATTTACTTTGAGTCAGTAAGAAATATAGCGTTTTTATTCGTAGGATAAGATAATGTACGATTTATATTGAGTGGGAAATACATATAACGTTTTAACATAAGTGAGTAGGAGCTTTTGAGCTGACGATAAACAACACAGTGTGTACAGCTTCATTGTACAGCTTCATTGCTCACACGACACACCAGACACGGCTATGTGAGGTAACGTACAGTAAATTACTGTCGCTGACTTATATACCACTGTAACCTATCATCATTGATGGTCACGTGTTCGAGCAGAGCTCAGGCCGTTTCTCATTTATATGAAAAGTTGGCAGTTTCTTACGTACCCAAACCATTTGTATTATCATGCTATGTTCTTGTACTTATGCTTTGTATATTATAATTATCATGCTGAATGCAATAACATATGATTGAACTAAACAAAGTGCTGGTTAACCGCTGGAGCCTGTCCAAGAAAGGTGTTGTTATGTAAACCTACATTCGCTCAAATGGGCAACCAGTAGCTATGTTAAATAAACTTAAATAAAACAAACTAGGGATGGCAACGAATATTCGAATATTCGCTCGAACGTCCGAATATTCGAATACTATTCCAGTATTCGAATATTCGGGGAAAAATATTATATTGTCCTAAAAAATGCCACCTGTTCTGTCACACGTTTGGAAATGCTTGACTCGCTCTGAGAATACGAAAACTGCTAGGTGTAATATATGCACATTGGATTTACCATTTTCGGGTCCAATATCAATAATCATTTGAAGAAGATGACGTAAAACAGCAATTAGGTTAGTTTGGCAATTTTTATAAGAGTTTGAGTGATTTTGAGTTTTTGATAGAATTCTATCGAATGTTCGAATATTCGAATACCGTCCCAACCGAATATTCGAATAGTATAATCGCTATTCGTTGCCATCCCTAAAAACAAACCAGTCACCGTTAGTCAACACCATATCAATATAACAATGGCATTCAAACACATGTAACAATACTAACATTGTGTGTGATTATTAATGGCTTAGAATCACACCCATTGTGTTGCCTGGCAGCTTGATGAACAGTTACTGCCTACTTACTAAAACTGACATGAGTGTTAATAAAAACGACAACTTGTCAGGTGAATAGCTACTGCCTGAAATTCAGATTTACTGTCAGTTAAAGCTTTGAAATTGCAATGGTCGAAATTGAAGTTTATTGAACATATCCTATAGTTGATTGTGTCGCTCCTCTGTCAATGGACCTGAACATATTGCAACTATGAATGAATAGCATGTTGGACAACACAATAAACCCATTACTAGGAATGTACAATCCACATACACAAATCACATACACAATCACATACACAAATCACATACACAAATCACATACACAAATCACATACACAAATCACATACACAAATCACATACACAACTCACATACACAAATCACATACATAAATCAAATATACAAATCACATACACAAATCACATACACAAATCACATACACAAATCACATACATAAATCACATACACAAATCACATACACAATTAGGCCCGTAGTGAGGCACACCGAGGAAGTTGCCTCGGTTAAAATGTATAAGGCAAAAAAAAAATGAAAAATTAAATAAATAAAATGTAAAATATATCCCTTTGCTGTATAAACTGTCCACTGCTAGAGAGCTGACAGGTCAGTACATAATTATACGTCTAAACTAAATCAGACAATGCAGGAAATCACGTTCATACCCCAACAATTTTAAGCGGGAACATGCATTCGGACACCCCCCCTAGATTGCCTCGGTTGAAATTTTCCTCTAGCTACGGTACTGCAAATACGAGTTATTATACAGTATAATATCAATTGCAAAATCTGAGGCACACAAACAACAACTTGTCCGTTTATATTGAAAACCCTTGCACGCCGTTTCCTGGCAACGGAATTGTGCGACATAAACACGACTGTGTGATATATATGGCGGCATGTTTCTGGCAATTAGTATCGGCATAGTTTCCAGGAAATGTTTCGCGAAGACCAAACGGCGATATGTTATATAAATTATATAATATATCTCAAAACTAGTTTGCCACATAAAACTGTATTTGTCAACAAACCTACATTTGCCCAATTCAGTAGTGGTATATTATTTCTCACTAAAGGCACCCACCCCATACCCTGAAGGTAATTTAGGGATTGCTGTTGTGTGCGTTTTACATTTATTTATCGTCGCTACCGGTTGCCCATATGAGCGACGCCTCCTGAAGAGATTAGTCATTTTAGATTGTTGGAGGATAGTGCAATGATACAGACAGAGACCCATTCCAGAGTCCCCTCTGGTTCTTTTACGTGCACGGTGTAAAGCACCGACACGAGACCTCGGTTTAAAGTCCCATTTGAAAGACTGTTAATTTTATTATGGTTAGACGGGGGATCGAACCTGCGATCCCTGGATTACCAGTCCAGCGTGTTACCACTGGACTACAGATCCGTCCGTAAGGGATTGATGTTTCACCGTCACCTACATTTATAATATGCTGCTTACTTTTCACAAAATATTTTTGCAAAATTTCTAAAATATTCCAAAATGCGTATCGTATTTTAATTATTTTACTTCACTTGTGACTGAATGCATGCACAGCTAATCAGCGTGTGTCTCATTCAATCGGCTTTTTAACCAATCCGACGCCATTATTTCAATAACATCATCTGACCAGCATGCATTGCCCATTGATGCAACTGTCAACACCAATGTATTCCGAATGAACGTATCTATTTTTAGATAAGTGGTTTCACGAAGACTCACGATATCCGCTTATTTATTTATGTGAATGTATTTTGGCAGTAGTTGGCACTTACAGGCAGGTTATTTTCAGCTAAGGTAATTATGTGTGATTCGAGAAAACCTTTATGAAATCAGTTGTCAGATAGGTTTGTGATATATTGCTAAATAATGCGTGAACTCCTTCATTATAATTAAGAGGTTCCGCGGTGGCAATAATTAAGAAACACATTTAATCCTGGAATAATAGTCAATTGAGATTAAAGTTGGTATATTTTCAGATTTAAATTTTAAATTAGAGTTCACTGTACTGTCAATTCTGGCACCGTCTCAACAGTTTAGTCAGAGATGACTTAGCAGAAACCTGTACAATCCAAATCAACAGTAGAGAGGTTATTGGTTAACGATCAGATTATGCAACGCATGCGCAAGTAGTACATGTGGAAGTCGTGATAGCGCAGTGGATGTGCGTTCGCTTCAGGTGCGAAAGATCCGGAGTTAGAGCCCCGCTGGAGCTGTTACGATTGTGCCCTTAGGCAAGGCATTTAAATTCTACGTTGCCTCTTCTCTCTCCCTCGTGGAATGAGGTCTCGAGAGTGATTAATATAAGTTGTAAGAACTTGTTTCGCAATCGAGATAAAATAAATGTGTGTACAGTAGTACATGTCGCACGTAGTACGAGTACACGGTGCGTCCGTATGTAATCTAAAACGTGATTCAATATAAAAAACGTGTGTTGTATTTCACTGGGAGAAATAGTTGAATAGTGGAACACAACATAAATAGACAAAACGAAGCCTATGTATGACAATGAAGCAAACGCCAGTGAATGCGTCTGCTTTCATTAAGCCAACACAAATAAGATCAATTGGTTAGCAAGGTCATTGTAGTCAGTGAATTGCTTCGGTTTTATTTGATGTAGGGGAAGGTGGGGCAAAATGGCCCCCTTAAGCTTTAAATCGGATATATATGTCAGTTTTTAAATATAATAATACATTTAAAGCATTTTATTAAACTTTACTGTATTAATTTTTTTAATGTTTTTTTTTCTTTCGTTGCGGCACCTTTAACATAGCTTGCTCGTTTTGCCTGAATCTGTTTTCTTCGCTTTCTTGGAACACTTCCCGACTTCAATTCATATTCACTCGACATGCTTACTGGTTTAGGTGCCCGTTTTCCTTTACTTGTTGCAGCTTGTTTATTGTTTCGTTGTGTTTGTTTGTATTGCTTAGCTTTCTCTTTCTGAGACCGTTTCTCATCCCTTATTCTTTTCATTTGTAATTTCTCTGCAGCCTCTGCTGTTTTAACTTCTGCTGTTTTAATCAAATTATTTGTGTACGGGCTTGCTGTTAACAGTTCAGCTGAACCTCGTTTAGTTTTCTTTCTTTTGGCACTTTTGTTAGACTGGTTAGCTTTTGGAGGTGGCGATATTTCAAATGGTGAAATAAAGCTTGATGTGCTTGATGTGCTTGGAATGGCATTATCATGGTTACGGCGGATTTCTACTGCACTAGGCTTTTTAGTAAGACACGTTATTGTAACTTGTTTACCGGTGCTACTTGAAGCTACTTGAGCTGGTTAATTGATTTCTGAATTTGATTAAACGGTTTGACTTGTTACACATGTTGACACAACTGTTTCAGATCTTTGTTGAATTGGTAGACCATTGGGAGCTGTGCGAACTAGTTTATCAATTTCAGGAGTTTGTTGATTTTGCTGACCACTTTTAGACACTGGTTGATCAATTTTAGAAGCTAAATCAATTGGTTGCTTATCAACAGAATCTGGTTGAATGGGTTGATTTGTTCCATAAGTTGGATGAACTGGTTTTGCACTTCCAGAATCAGGCTGATCATGATATCATCTGCTAGATCAATTGCATAAGCCTCTTGAACTGGTTCACTTCTTTCATAAGGTGGTTGGTGTGGTAAATCATTATGATTTGGTTGAGCCAAATGATCAAATTCAGGAATGTTTTGACCATGGTCTTGTTTGTAAAATCTGCAGGGTCAGGTAGACCATTACCAAGACCTGGTTGACATTAGATCATTTGTTATTCCTATATTATCATATAAATTAACTATAAAGGTTCATGAGATATACAAATATTAAATATTAGATGACATAAATTATATCGAAGCATTGGGGCAAAATGGTATACAGCGGCAAAATGGCCCATATGCCATAATGACCTTCCATAAGTGTACCATTTTGCCCCATATGCACATGGCATAAAACAAACCACTTCATTAAACGCTCTTCAAGAAACACACTAATTCTTTCCTCCTGATATGTGTACATCACACTGACTTGTAAGCTAACATAGGTATAACAGCAATCTACTGCATATCTTAATCACAATTAACAATATATGACACCACTTACCCTAGATCAGCAGCATCAACAATCCTTGTTGTCATCAAACAGATCACCATACCAAGATTTAAAGGACCGCCATTTTGTTAGACGTTCTATGACATGTGACTAATCATTACATATTTATACTAACAGGTGGCAGTACCTGATAGTTGAGATATATGAGATGTGCCATTTTACCCTATGGGACCATTTTGCCCCACCTTCCCTAGATTCGCTTGTACTAAACAGTTTATTTGAACATTGGTGCACATCCAAATTAGAGTCTGTAGAGATATTTGCGCTGGTTCACTGGGCAAGATATAGGAGCTGAAAAAGAATGCGAGCTTCTTCGGTTGTCGAGTATGACGTATCACTGATTCCCTTCTCCGATCGAGTATCACTAACCCATTGTCTCCTGAATCGCGTTTGTAAAGTCACTTTATCGGACCGGGAAGTATGTGAGATGGTACGGTGGTCGCCAGATCGGACAGGTGGGTTTTCTCTGGGTACGCCGGTTTCATCCCACACGAACGACCACATTTACACTTTTATCCGCGCCAACGAGAGTGATTAATATAAGTTGTTAAAACTTGCTTCGCAATCGTTGTAAAATAAAGTTTAAACTTTAAAGTCACTTTATCAAAAGAATTGTCAATGTTCCATTTCGATAAAATAGTTTTTATATTTATATTTTATATTTTATTTGGCCTAAACATATATGATGATATTTCTTTATTTCGTAATAAGCCATTTCTTGCCCAAATAATATAAAATATCACCGAAGGATGAAATGCTATGACGAGGACACTCTAGTTGTATCTACAACGTTGGCAACGTTATCATCTAGCAAACATGCAGCTATGTTCATTTTGTATATGAACAATAACTCATTAAATACACTTGCACTCAAACCCGTAACTAGTATACAAACACGACCGCTCCGTCGATAATACATAAGGAGGCGATCTGATCTATACGGAAATCGTGTTTTATTTGAATAAAAGTGTCAGGCAGCAGCTGTCGACTGCAATATTACGACGACTTTACAATCTGCCGATACGCAATAACGAACGCTAGGTCACATGACTGATAATGGAACACGAGAGAAATTGCGACAAGCTAATAGAATGATTGATTTATGGAGACAGAGTTCCCCACTAATTGTTTCCGCAATAACTTACAGCCTTTATCCCAGAAAATGTCGGCGCCATTGATGAATGTCGTTGGAGACCATTTTGAATAATTAGAGATATGGACAGAAATGGGGATTGATTTTTAACATTATACTATTAGCCAATTATTAAGGTCCGCCATGGACGGACATTCTACAGAAATCTAAGTTAATACGTACCTGTATAACTGCGATTACCGTTTCCCTGTTGTTATTATTTGGTCATGTTTTTATCTGAAGCACATATTTCGGTATCATTCTATACGTGGGTCATGTTACACCACAATGTGGTTTTATTGCAACCTGTGTTTTACATTGTTTTTTACGTTTATTTATCGTCGCTACCGGTTGCCCATATGAGCGACGCCTCCTGAAGAGATTAGTCATTTTAGATTTTGGAGGATAGTGCATGATACAGACAGAGTCCCATTCCATAATCTCCTCTGGTTCTTTTACGTGCACGGTGTAAAGCACCGACACGAGACCTCGGTTTAACGTCCCATCTGAAAGACTGTTAATTTTATTAGGGTCAGACGGGGGATCGAACCTGCGATCCCTGGATTACCAGTCCAGCGTGTTACCACTGGACTACATATCCGTGTGTTTTACATAAAATGTATTCTGAAATATATACTGAAATAGTTGGTGATATTTTAACTTGAATGTGATATTGAAACAACACGCATGGGTTTTTCATCACAGCTAAGATATACGTATTTCGGTTGTACCCATGAATCTGATTGGTATTAAAAAGAGCCATTTTAATTACCCATGCATAATAGTTTCGTGAAACCCGGCCCGATTTAAGACAATAGAAGATAGTTTGCACTCATGTCCTTGTAGTACTAAAATACATTTATCCTTTACGACATAAGCGGGTAAGCAACACTTTGTAAACATAGAGCTGTATAAAGGTATTTTTTTAAAAACTTGCAAGAACGGTTAGTATATGAACAATAACTCATTAAATACACTTGCACTCAAACCCGTAACTGGTATACAAACACGACCGCTCCGTCGATAATACATAAGGAGGCGATCTGATCTATACGGAAATCGTATTTTATTTGAATAAAAGTGTCAGGCAGCAGCTGTCGACTGCAATATTACGACGACTTTACAATCTGCCGAGTAGTGGAAGTCGTGATAGCGCAGTGGATACGCGTTCGCTTCAGGTGCGAAAGGTCCGGAGTTCGAGCCCCACTGGAGCCGTTACGATTGTGCCCTTAGGCAAGGCATTTAAATTCCACGTTGCCTCTTCTCTCTCCCTCGTAGCGATGGATTCCATCAGCAATGAGGTCTCGAGAGTGATTAATATAAGTTATAAGAACTTGTTTCGCAATCGAGCTAAAATAAATTTGTATAAACTAACGGTTAGTTCATATAGCGTTTATTGCGCAATAATTAGATGACGACCGCATCCATATTGGAAGTAACTCACTCGTATTACCTTAGATTGTATCACCTTTGCAAGGTGCGTATGACGTAATGACTATCATTTCATTTGTAAGCCATTATTCAGATGTAGTAACTCAAAAGCATCAGAAATCAACAATAAGGTTGCAACGGTCTAGTATACGTTCTTTGTCCTAACCACTGGCACTTCTGGGCATAATAAGGCAGTTGGTATGGCTACAAACACTCCAAAACGTATCGGAATAGATTCGTCATCCGAGACACTGTTGCTGCTATTATCTATACATATCTATAGCTTGTTTTATGAAATATGAAACTTCAATCTCCCTGCGGATGTAATTAATAACCAATTTGTTCGGAAATGTTTACAGGTTTATCTTTCATGGCAATAGGACTGTTGGGATGTATCTAATAAACATTTGCTGCTCTAGACGTCACGGACCGAGGGCAATCACAAGGAGATTAATGCGTCTGAGTACTCCGTTTCACCAGCTCTGGGGCATGCATAAACAATGTCTGTCTGATGGTAGAGCACATATAGTAATAGGATCGGCAAACCAGATCAGCTAGAATGCTGTGGCAAAATAAACAAAGTTCATGTATAGCAGAAGAACTATTGTACAGTGTATGGCACTTAAAACACTGTTGTGACGTCATACCTCTGTACTTGCAGTTCATTATTATTAATATTGGACTGCTGTCGTAAGGCCTGTCTTGAGTATTATATTAAATCGTAGTGTAAATATACGAAATTAACAATTTTAATTAGTGGGATCTTGCTATATAAGTGTGTGTTTTAAATAAGATATAAGCCTCAAACGGATCCAATATGTAACATATTGGTACTGCGCCTCACACAGTCCAATATTGTACATAAACTGGTACTTGGATATCGAAAGGTAGAAAAAACGCTGTATCGCGATAAGTTTACTCATACATCGCGATAGGTAGGAATAACGATGTACCGCAATAAACTGTAACATACATAACGATAGGTAGGAATAACGATGTACCGCAATAAACTGGCACATACATAACGATAGGTAGGAATAACGATGTACCGCAATAAACTGGCACATACATAACGATAGGTAGAAATAACGATGTACCGCAATAAACTGGCAAATACATAACGATAGGTAGGAATAACGATGTACCGCAATAAACTGGCACATACATAACGATAGGTAGAAATAACGATGTACCGCAATAAACTGTAACATACATAACGATAGGTAGGAATAACGATGTACCGCAATAAACTGGCACATACATAACGATAGGTAGGAATAACGCTGTACCGCAATAAACTGTAACATACATAACGATAGGTAGGAATAACGATGTACCGCAATAAACTGGCACATACATAACGATAGGTAGGAATAACGATGTACCGCAATAAACTGGCACATACATAACGATAGGTAGAAATAACGATGTACCGCAATAAACTGGCAAATACATAACGATAGGTAGGAATAACGATGTACCGCAATAAACTGTAACATACATAACGATAGGTAGAAATAACGATGTACCGCAATAAACTGGCAAATACATAACGATAGGTAGGAATAACGATGTACCGCAATAAACTGTAACATACATAACGATAGGTAGGAATAACGATGTACCGCAATAAACTGGCACATGCATAACGATAGGTGGAAATAACGATGTACCGCAATAAACTGGCACATGCATAACGATAGGTAGAAATAACGATGTACCGCAATAAACTGTAACATACATAACGATAGGTAGAAATAACGATGTACCGCAATAAACTGGCACATGCATAACGATAGGTAGAAATAACGCTGCACCGCGGTAAATTGGCATACGTTTTATATAACGATAGGTAGGCAGTATTTCAGGCACGAACGGCACACCCTGGTAAAACCACCGACCTTCCGCAAATCAGCTGAAAGTCATTTGAAAGAATTTGGCACCCACCTCAGTGTTCCGAGACTACAGAGTAGAAACGGAAGTCCTATTAAAGTGTTTGTGTTTATTTATCGTTGCTATGCCAACCGTACAAGTGAACGAGCAGAAGAGCCAAATGATACAGACAGAGCACCATTGCCAACGGCTCCACTGATTCTTTTATGTGTGCAGCATAACGTACAGCCACACGACCTCGGTTTATTCCTCCGAAACATTTTAGGGGCGGTGATCCTATAGGATTCCTTGTTTACGAGTACAGTGTATTAACCATCTCTGATCCCATAATGTTAAAATGTGCATATATCAAAGCTGGATAATGGCAAACACTGATAAATAACCATTATTGTGTCTAATGGTGCGGCGATTTACGCAATTCAAAATATGCATGCGCCAAACGTTGACTAGTCAGCTAATGGTGGAGGAGAGAATGCGTCTTCTTATGTCCACAATGTTAACAAGTTTTCCATCTGGCTCAGTTTGTGTTATTATTTCATTGTGTGTTCTTATTTCATTGTATGTTCTTATTTCATTGTGTGTTCTTATTTCATTATGTGTGTGTGTGGTGTGGTGTGGTGTTGTGTGGTGTGTGTGGTGTGGTGTGTGTGGTGTGTGTGGTGTGTGTGGTGTGTGTGGTGTGTGTGGTGTGTGTGGTGTGTGTGTTCTTTATTTCATTGTGTGTTCTTATTTCATTATGTGTTCTTGTTTCAGTGTATGTGTGTGTTCTTTATTTCATTGTGTGTTCTTATTTCATTATGTGTTCTGGTTTCAGTGTATGTGTGTGTTCTTTATTTCATTATGTGTTCTTATTTCATTGTGTGTTCTTAGTTCATTGTATGTTCTTAGTTCATTGTATGTTCTTATTTCATTGTGTGTTCTTATTTCATTATGTGTTCTTGTTTCAGTGTATGTGTGTGTTCTTTATTTCATTGTGTGTTCTTATTTTATTATGTGTTCTTATTTCATGATGTGTTCTTATTTCAGTGTATGTTCTTATTTCAGTGTATGTTCTTATTTCATTGTGTGTTCGTATTTCATTATGCGTCCTTATTTTAGTGTATATTCTTATTTCATAATGTGTTCTTATTTCAGTGTGTGTTCTTATTTCATTATGTGTTCGTATTTCATTATGTGTTCTTATTTCAGTGTGTGTTCTTATTTCGCTATGTGTTCTTATTTCATTGTGTGTTCTTATTTCATTATGTGTTCGTATTTCATTATGTGTTCTTATTTCATTATGTGTTCTTATTTCAGTGTGTGTTCTTATTTCATTATGTGTTCTTATTTCAGTGTGTGTTCTTATTTCATTATGTGTTCTTATTTCAGTGTGTGTTCTTATTTCAGTGTGTGTTCTTATTTCGTTATGTGTTCTTATTTCAGTGTGTGTTCTTATTTCATTATGCGTCCTTATTTTAGTGTATATTCTTATTTCATAATGTGTTCTTATTTCATTGTGTGTTCTTATTTCATTATGTGTTCGTATTTCATTATGTGTTCTTATTTCATTATGTGTTCTTATTTCAGTGTATGTTCTTATTTCAGTGTATGTTCTTATTTCATTGTGTGTTCTTATTTCAGTATGTGTTCTTATTTCATTGTGTGTTCTTATTTCATTATGCGTCCTTATTTTAGTGTATATTCTTATTTCATAATGTGTTCTTATTTCATTGTGTGTTCTTATTTCATTATGTGTTCGTATTTCATTATGTGTTCTTATTTCAGTGTGTGTTCTTATTTCATTATGCGTCCTTATTTTAGTGTATATTCTTATTTCATTATGTGTTCTTATTTCAGTGTGTGTTCTTATTTCATTATGCGTCCTTATTTTAGTGTATATTCTTATTTCATTATGTGTTCTTATTTCGTTATGTGTTCTTATTTCATTATGTGTTCGTATTTCATTATGTGTTCTTAGTTCAGTGTGTTCTTATTTCATTATGTGTTCTTATTTCGTTATGTGTTCTTATTTCATTGTGTGTTCTTATTTCATTATGTGTTCGTATTTCATTATGTGTTCTTATTTCATTATGTGTTCTTATTTCAGTGTGTGTTCTTATTTCATTATGTGTTCTTATTTCATTATGTGTTCTTATTTCATTATGTGTTCTTATTTCATTATGTGTTCTTATTTCATTGTTCTTATTTCAGTTTGTGTTCTTATTTCATTATGTGTTCTTATTTCAGTGTGTGTTCTTATTTCATTATGTGTTCTTATTTCAGTGTATGTTCTTATTTCATTATGTGTTCGTATTTCATTATGTGTTCTTATTTCAGTGTGTGTTCTTATTTCATTATGTGTTCTTATTTCGTTATGTGTTCTTATTTCATTATGTGTTCGTATTTCATTATGTGTTCTTATTTCATTATGTGTTCTTATTTCAGTGTGTGTTCTTATTTCATTATGTGTTCTTATTTCGTTATGTGTTCTTATTTCATTATGTGTTCGTATTTCATTATGTGTTCTTATTTCATTATGTGTTCTTATTTCATTGTGTGTTCTTATTTCAGTGTGTGTTCTTATTTCAGTATGTGTTCTTATTTCATTGTGTGTTCTTATTTCATTATGCGTCCTTATTTTAGTGTATATTCTTATTTCATAATGTGTTCTTATTTCATTGTGTGTTCTTATTTCATTATGTGTTCTTATTTCAGTGTGTGTTCTTATTTCATTATGTGTTCTTATTTCAGTGTGTGTTCTTATTTCAGTGTGTGTTCTTATTTCGTTATGTGTTCTTATTTCAGTGTGTGTTCTTATTTCATTATGTGTTCCTATTTCATTATGTGTTCTATAGAGTGACATTTTAGTAACATTTTCACATGGGATCGTGGACGTTGTGATAGCGCAGTAGTGGAGTGTTCGCTTCAGGTTCCGGCCCGGAGTTAGAGCCCCGTTGGAGCCGTTACAAGTGTGCCCTTAATACACGGCATTTAAATTCCATATTGCCTCTTCTCCCTCAATGAAAGCGCTATAATAATAATAATAATAATAATAATAATAATAATAATAATAATATTATAATAATAAATACTTTATGTAACGCTAGAACTCATTTGAACAATTAAGTCATTCTACCATGAGGCCAGTCCTCAACACATTAAAACATCGAATACTGAGCACAGTGAAACAATGTAAACAACATCCAGTACGACTTGCATGGGAAATAAGATATAAGCTGCAAGAACTATATAATACTTATATACATGTATAATTATAATTTATCAGTTCGCGATATCCATTTATTTATGTGTATATATGCTGTTGTATCAGCGATAACTGTCATTGTGTTGTGATATGTATGTGTGTTCCAAGAAACTGTCACAACATGAGACATAACGCCATTTATTTCCGCGAAAACTGTTTATGCAAATTAAGTGGATATGTGATGACAGACATATGTCGCCATGGATGTTAAAATATCGTCATCACGCTATGTAACGATTATTTCAGTATCCACATATTAATCAGAGACAAGTAATCACTGACGCCCAAACAGGGCAATAGTTATTTGAAATGGTTCGTTTCAAAATGAATCTCTCTTATGCTTTCTGATGAAATATAGAATACAGACGTATATGTAGTCCAGTGGTTAACACGTTGGACTCGCAAGCCAGGGATCGCAAGTTCGATCTGGCAACGTCTGACCATAATAAAAGTAACAGTATTTCAGATGGGACTTTAAAACCGAGGTATTGTATCTGTGCACGTAAAAGAACCAGAGAACACTTTGGAATGGGTATCTGTCTGTATCATTGCACTATCCTCCAAAACATCTAAAATTACTAATCTCTTCAAGAGGCGTCGCTCATATGGGCAACCGATAGCGACGATAAATAAACGAACTTGAACTTGAGAGAAAGAGAGGACTAGAGGGGAATAGAGAGACATTGAAGACAGAGCTAATGAGTGAGATATATAGCTGTGACTTCCGGTAACCATATGATACAGTACTATAGATCAACATCCATACATGATACATTATAATGCAAATGATATTATTTTCTAATGAGCATAGTAAGTTTGTTTCTCCTAATGGCTAGGTTTTTTATATTTCGATTTTCTCTTTTAAATAGCGTATAAACGGTTCAAACACTGGAACAGACGGATCTGTAGTCCAGTGGTAACACGCTGGACTGGTAATCCAGGGATCGCAGGTTCGATTCCCCGTCTGACCCTAATACAATTAACAGTCTTTCAGATGGGACGTTAAACCGAGGTCTCGTGTCGATGCTTTAAACCGTGCACGTAAAAGAACCAGAGGAGATTCTGGAATGGGTCTCTGTCTGTATCATTGCACTATCCTCCAAAATCTAAAATAGCTAATTTCTTCAGGAGGCGTCGCTCATATGGGCAACCGGTAGCGACGATAAATAAACGTAAAACACAAACATTGGAACACTACGACATGTTCTTACATGACCACTGAGATGGGCACAGTCAGTGGAGGCGAGGATTTGCACAATTATTCCCATCTGCAAACTTTATTTCGTTGTACTCTATTTTGATAATATAGATACTATGCATAAGTAAATAGTGCGTTCGCATATGTGTGGCGATGTCTGGCACAATGGCATGGAATGGATCATCTTTCACAACTCGACATTTCAACGTTTTCTTAATCTTCGTGAACATGTTCTTTATTAGAATACGTGCTTTCAAGCAACTGCAGGGCGCCATCATGACATGTTCTCTTTTTATTTTAAGCACATTAAACGAAATAATGGCCACTGGATATGCTTCTATAGCTGGCGTTTCTAGACATATATTCCAAGTATGGCCATAATGTCACCAATTCATTGACGTACTGGGAATAAACGAATTAAATGTGTGATATACCAGAGAAATTCTGGAAGACAGAATTGGTAACTTTGTTATTCTTAGAATGTACATGGCGTTTGCACAGTTCTATATAACAACGAAATAATCCGTACTTGTTACGTCTGTTGTGTCAGCAAATCTTTTATACATTCGTTTCCCCATAGCCCAAACACTGTTCAGACCAACATATAAAATGGGTAAAATCGAAAACTACTGGTCCTGAATTTGTATACGTATGGACTTAAAACGTAGGCATATCAATTAGTTTACAGTCAAACCTGTGTTAGTGGTCACCTCTATTAAGCAACCAACCTGTATTAAGCAGCCATTTTCAAGATTCCCAATCTGTTGTTTTATTATGCAATTGACCTCTATTAAGCAGCCACCTGTGCTAAGCAGCCACTTTCTGTGATTCCTTTGGCTGGCTGCTTAAGACAGGTTTGACTGTAATCATATTTCATACACATAAACATAAAATACATACCATGAAAATACAAATTGTTTGAGCCACAAGATTTAACAACATTAGACAACGGCCCGCACCTGAAATTGATTTTAGCATACACGAAAACGTAACAAAAAATATAGTGGAAGTCGTGATAGCGCAGTGGATGCGCGTTCGCTTCAGGTGCGAAAGGTCCGGAGTTCGAGCCCCGCTGGAGTTGTTACGATTGTGCCCTAAGGCATGGCATTTAAATACCACATTGCCTCTTCTCTCTCCTTCATGGCGATGGATTCCATCAGGAATGAGGTCTCGAGAGTGATTAATATAAGTTGAAAGAACTTGTTTCGCAATCGAGCTAAAATAAATGTTTAAACTAACAAGAATAATAACTATATAAGTGTGGAAGTCATGATAGCGCAGTGGTAGCGCAGTGGTAGCGCGTTCCACTCAGATGTGAGATGCCTGGAGTTCGCTCCCAACTGTAGCCGTTACGATTGTGTCCTTAGACTAGGTACTTGCCCACGTTGCCTCTTCTCTATCCCTTATTGCGATGGCTTCCATCAGGAATGAGGTCTCGAGAGCGCATAAACTACGTTGTAAGAACTTGTTTCGCAATCGAGCAAGATAAATTTGTATAAACTAACAAGACTAATTCCGTTAAATGCAACGTACGAATGTCACAACTGAAACTATTCCGTAGAATACTACTATAAATGGAACTATTCCGTAGAATACTACTATAAATGGAACTATTCCGTAGAATACTACTATAAATGGAACTATTCCGTAGAATACTACTATAAATGGAACTATTCCGTAGAATACTACTATAAATGGAACTATTCCGTAGAATACTACTATAAATGGAAGAGGCAGCTACATGGAGGCATTACTATATCGCATTACCCTACTTATTTGTTTGTTTGTTTGTTTATTCGGGTTTTGCGCCTGCATCAGCACCATTTTGGGCTATATCCCCGGCGGACAGCTTACCTTACAACGCCTTTCCTGGGCAGGCTCCAGCGGTTAACCAGTACGTTGTGCACCAACCTCCGCAAGAAACTGCCACTTTTTCATATAAATGAGACACTTCCTGTGCGGAACTCGAACCCGTGACCACCAGTGATGATAAGTTACACTCGACACCGGGAGCGGACGTTCACTACTTGTAGGAGTACAATCCAAGGGGTAACCTTCAATAACCAAGGGGCCTCCGTGACCGAATTATGAAGGTCGCCGACTTCAAATCACCTGCACCGTACCACAGTAGCTTCGAATCTCACTGGTGCACCAATATGTCATGTAAGGACACCTTACAACGCCTTTCCTGGGCAGGCTCCAGCGGTTAACTAGAACGTTGTGCACCAACCTCCGCAAGAAACTGCAACTTTTTCATATAAATGAGACACTTCCTGTGCGGAACTCGAACCCGTGACCACCAGTGATGATAAGTTACACTCGACACCGGGGGCGGACGTTCACTACTTGTAGGAGTACAATCCAAGTGGTAACCTTCAATAACCAAGGGGCCTCCGTGACCGAATTATGAAGTCGCCGACTTCAAATCACCTGCACCGTACTGCAGTAGCTTCGAATCTCACTGGTGCACCAATATTTCATGTATGGACGATATCCAGCTGGTTTGTGGAAGGGTGGTGGTTATACCCGGGTATTTACATGTATAGGTTACACCCTAAAACCTACAATGCCACTCCAACATGGAGTTATAATAGATGAACATAATATTATACACAATCATTTATCACTTTTGATCAGATCATAGCGAATATTATTAGCAGAGATATTACAGACGAGATAAAAAAAAACTAATACAAACCTACACTATTCTATAAAGCTGATCAAATACCACAATGGAGGATATTGTGTGGTTTCAGTGTACGGTCGAATGAATATATCATTGAATAAACACGGAAACCAATAAACGGAAAGCAGAAAAATGGGAACCATAAAAATAGCATTGACTACTCATAAACATAAAGCAGCAAGTATTAAATATGTTGGAAACAGTGATATAACACATTAGATACTAGAGAACATAGAAAACGCACAACTACATGATATTATTATTATTACATGAAAACGAAATACGAAAGATTCCATCAAAGATATATCACATCTTTATTACAAAACACAGACTGAACAACTAAACATAGTCCAAAATGTGTAAAACACACTTATCCAATGTGTGCGTTTTCTATATCCTCTAGTATATTATCAAACATACCGTCATAAGAATGGAAGAAAGTAGTTATCATGTATTTTTTTATTATTATTTTTTTTTTTCCGAAAGTTTGGCATATACACATTATTCACTACTAGAATACATAACTCACTGCTGGATTACACTACTCACTGCTCACTGCTCACTGCTAACAGTACAGCAGTACATTGCTCACTGCCAGCAGTACAGCAGTACACTGGCAGCAAACATTGTTTTTTTTATTTTTTATTTATTTATTTCCGAAATTTGGCATATACACATCATTCACTACTAGAATACATAACTCACTGCTGGATTACACTACTCATTGCTAACAGTACAGCAGTACACTGGCAGTAACAAAATGTTTTTAGTATTTATTTATTTTCGAAATTTGGCATATACACATCATTCACTACTAGAATATATAACTCACTGCTGGATTACACTGCTCACTGTCAGCAGTACAGCAGTACACTAGCAGTACACTGCTCACTGTCAGCAGTACAGCAGTACACTAGCAGTACACTGCTCACTGCCAGCAGTACAGCAGTACACTAGCAGTACACTGCTCACTGCTAACTTCACCCACATTGTTGTGATATGTATCCTCTACAAAGGCAGCATAAGCAACTTGTTTCAGTAACGTAATCCAACATAAAAGACATTTTTAATTTTCATGAGAAAATATATAATCTTATTTTAACTAGGATAGACTTCTTTTGTCGGGAAATATTCTCCCCGTAGCGGTTTCTCTGTAGCAAATCATAAAAGCAAATAAATCAATTTGCTTTAATCACTTTTAGCCAGTCTTATTAACCCTTTCAACACTACATACCTCTAAATATGCTTATGTGAGCCGTCTCATCAGGATCTGCACTTTTTGCCAGTAATATTACTATTTTTAGACAAGATTACCCATTTTGATAAATAAACTGGTCCAAATGTAATTTTCTTATTAATGTATTTGTCTAAAAATATCATGCCATGCCAGTTACTTGGTGTTGAATAGGTTAATATTGGTGTCTTAAAACACACGATACTCGCATACAGTGCAAGCACGTCTTTCTGACTAGCAATATGACTTTAAGATAATACTGATATAAGAATCACCTTTATGAGCAGCAATATGACTTTAAGGTAATATTGATATAAGAATCACCTTCATGAGCAGCAATATGACTTTAAGGTAATACTGATATAAGAATCACCTTCATGAGCAGCAATATGACTTTAAGGTAATACTGATATAAGAATCACCTTTATGAGCCGCAATATGACTTTACGGTAATACTGATATAAGAATCACCGCTATGAGCAGCAATATGACTTTAAGGTAATATTGATATAAGAATCACCTTCATGAGCAGCAATATGACTTTAAGGTAATACTGATATAAGAATCACCTTTATGAGCAGCAATATGACTTTAAGATAATACTGATATAAGAATCACCGTTATGAGCAGCAATATGACTTTAAGGTAATACTGATATAAGAATCACCGTTATGAGCAGCAATATGACTTTAAGGTAATACTGATATAAGAATCACCGTTATGAGCAGCAATATGACTTTAAGGTAATACTGATATAAGAATCACCGTTATGAGCAGCAATATGACTTTAAGGTAATACTGATATAAGAATCACCTTTATGAGCAGCAATATGACTTTAAGATAATACTGATATAAGAATCACCGTTATGAGCAGCAATATGACTTTAAGGTAATACTGATATAAGAATCACCGTTATGAGCAGCAATATGACTTTAAGGTAATACTGATATAAGAATCACCTTTATGAGCAGCAATATGACTTTAAGATAATACTGATATAAGAATCACCGTTATGAGCAGCAATATGACTTTACGGTAATACTGATATAAGAATCACCGCTATGAGCAGCAATATGACTTTAATATAATACTGATATAAGACTCACCGTTATGAGCAGCACTATGACTTTACGGCAATACAATCGATCAGACAATGATGGTACTTCAAAAACATACTGGCATGCTGTAGTTATTGCAAAGTGATAATAGGTATTTGTCGATCCCCGTTGTAGCACCGTTAAACGTCAAAACTCCGCTAAACGTCAACAGATCGCTTTATTTTCCGTATTGCGTAGTTTTTAAGATGCTTAACGGTTACAAGTTTTAAGACGTTTAGCGGAATTTTGTAAGACACTTAGCGACCTTTGACGTATAGCGGATTATTTATGACGTGTCGATGTCTTTTGACGTTTAGCGGAGTGTTTGACGTTTAACGGTGCTACACCCGGGATAATAACCACCAGTGTAACCCGTATTGTGGCCTCTACACAACTACGAATCGGAGAAGTAGCCTGTCACGATATATACATTAGCAACAATCTTGTCCCAGTGGATATTAAATATAGTTGATTTCCTACAATACTCTAGTATACAGCATCCTAGATGTACACGGAAGCACTGGCTCTAGGCGTATGCTCCAGAAAACGGTAATTGTCAATCTGTGACTGTTCGTAGTCTCGTATTACAGTGAATTTTTGATTTGTACAAAGTTGTTACGCAGTCCACTAAACTGCATATAGTGACGTCCTAGTGTCATAGGCCATAACTAACGTTGGGACGTAGCTGGTCGTGTCCAGTTGTGATGTATTTCAAGATATAGTATTAATCTTTGACTTTTCAAAGAAATGTGCTAGTCTGCACAATCCACTGTCCAGATTCCCCAAGAGGTGCACCCCAGGGCCAAGACTCAAGCAGAAATGTATATTTCTGGCATTGCTTACATTTATTCATCTGTGTGTAATGAAAGTTTCAACATGTTCCTGGACAGGTGACAAAGATATTTCGCTAATGAGTCAGTTGACATCTTGTAGTACGTCGTTAATCTGTCTTTTCTTCTGAATTTAAGAGTTGTTCATCCTATTTCCAACTGTCCGATTAATGTAACGGTTAGAACATTCGCTTCTCACCAATGCAACGCGTGTTCTATCCTCGGAACGGGAAGTATGCTAGATGGTACGGTGACCGCCAGATCGGACAGATGGGTTTTCCGGGTACTTCGCTTTCCTCCCACACGAATGGCCATATTTAAACGTACATCCGCACACATGATAGTGATTAATATAAGTTAGCCAACGCATACGGGTTCATTCCACACCAGCTGATCTTCACAGCCCTCCGACACTACCATGTAGACGGTCACATACAGAAAATCATCACCAGCTACCTGGATGGAATCAAGCTCCGGTTTACTGTTGGTGACCAGCTGACCAGATGGCAGAAGTTGGAGAAAGGAATTGTCACAGGATGCACAGTTTATGTGGTACTCTTCACTATGGGGATGAACCTGCTGATCAACGCTGCCCAACGAGAGACGCGTGGACCAAGAACGGAATCAGGGATCTATCTCCCATCTACCCGAGGCTTCATGGATGACCTCACCTTGACTACAACAACCCATGTTCAAGCTAGGTGGATGCTGACAGCTCTGACAGACGTCGCTTCATGGGGAAGAATGAAGTTCAAGGCAGTCAAATCCAGATCTCTCATCATCAAGAAGGGACAGATTACAGAGAGGTTCAAGCTCTACGTACAGAACGAGGAGATCCCATCCATTGTGACGAGTCCAATCAAGTGCCTGGGCAAGTGGTTTGATGCAACGTTAAAGGACCGAAACAATGTCACGAAGCTCAAACAACAGGTAGACGATGGTCTCAAGAAGATAGACCGTTGCGGACTACCGGGCAAGTTCAAAGCCTGGCTCTACCAGCACGCACTGCTACCAAGACTGATCTGGCCATTGATGTTGTATGAGGTAGCCAGTACGACAGTGGAATCCCTGGAGAGAACCACCAGTCGACACCTCAGGAAATGGCTAGGAGTACCCCCAAGCTTCACCAGTATTGGACTCTACGGGAAGAGTAACAAACTACAGCTCCCACTATCTTCACTGGTGGAAGAATTCAAGACGGCCAAGACAAGACTTGTGTTGACTCTGAGGGATTCTCCGGACCAACTTATCCGTGAGGCAGGGATCGTAACCCGTAGCAGCAGGAAATGGTCAGCGACAGAATCTGTGAACCAGGCAGAGAGCACGCTTAAGCACAAAGACATTGTGGGAGTGACTGCTGTTGGACGTCAAGGAATCGGTGCAACAAAGACAGTGCTGTGGAGCAGATCAAACCAGAAGGAGAGGCGAGCCATGATCCAGTCAGAAATCAGGAGAACAGAGGAACATGCCAGACAAGCAAGGGCGGTGGAAATGGGAGCGCAGGGAGCATGGACTACGTGGAACACCACAGACAGGAAGCTGACCTGGGAAAACATCTGGAAGTATGAGCCACTGAGGTTTTCATTTCTACTTAGGTCCGTCTATGACCTCCTACCATCCCCAGCGAACCTGTGCCGATGGGGACTCACGGCTGATCCCAAATGCAGCTTATGTGACAGAACAGGCACACTAGAGCATGTTCTGTCATCCTGTTCTACATCACTGACACGGCAGATACAGATGGAGAAACGACTCAGTCCTCAGGGAGTTGGCTGACTGGCTGGAGAAAGAGCGGAAGAAGGAATATAGTAAACATCCCCACCATGGGCACATCGCCTTTGTCAAGCCGGGTGAGACCAGGAAGACAAAGACACCACACAAGTCATCGATTCTGGATGGCACAACAGGCTGGAACATGGAGGTTGACCTTGGGAAGAGACTTGTTTTCCCCGACGTGGTCCAGACGACCCAACGGCCAGACATCGTACTGTGTTCCAAGACAGGGAAGAAGCTCATCGTCATTGAGCTGACAGTACCATGGGAGACAAGGTGCGAAGAGGCCTACGAAAGGAAGAAGGCGAAGTATACAGAGCTTCTGGAACTCTGCAAGCAACGAGATTGGCGTACTTGGCTGTTCCCAGTAGAAGTAGGCACGAGAGGCTTCTGTTCCCAGTCCGTCTGCAGACTGATGACAGCAATTGGGACTACTGGTAGAGAGAAAAGGATGGCTATCCAGAGACTGAGCCAAGCAGCTGAACGGGCTTCAAGCTGGCTGTGGCTGAGACGAGAGGAGAAGAGCTGGAAGCAATCAACCAACGCGCAGTGACTGATCACCACTGTGGGCCCACCGCCACCAGAGTGTCCATGGAATTAAAGGGCCGAAACACTCAAGGACGGCGGCATCCGTGCTGATGATGTTGGTTGAGAAGCAGTCTACATTCCATATAGACTGTATTATATTACGTTATAGCTTGTTTCGCAATCGTATTTTTCTGTGAAATAATGAGATAAAGCCTTTTAAAAATTTTAAATGTTATGTTTCTATATATAAGTTTGCAAACTAAACTAAACAGTTTAAACTTTATTTATTTTACGACTGCGAAGCAAGTTTTAACAACTTTCGTTGGCGCGAATGAAAGCGTAAATGTAATCATTCGTGTGGGAGGAAACCGGAGTACCCGAGAAAACCCACCTGTCCGAGCTGGCGACCATCGTACAATCTCACATACTTCCCGGTCCGAGGATCGAACCCAGGTTGCATTGGTGAGAAGCGAGCGCGCTAACCACTGCGCTAATCGGACAACCACACTAGTTTGTAGCGCCCGATATTATTCTTGCGGGTCCAATGTACTTATTCCAGTTGGTTACTTCCCTTTTCAGTAATATAATAACTTTTATTGTGTCTCAAATTGGTCTAACAAAAGATATGTAAATTGTTCTGGCAACTCTATATCAACGGTGGATTGAAATGTATGCTTAAAGAGGTTCATTGCCATGTGTGCAAGCTAACATATACTAGAAGATCTGGTGACCACCGTACCATTTCACATACTTCCCGGTCCGAGGATCGAACCCAGTTTTTCATTGGTGAGAAGCGAGCGCGCTAACCACTGCGCTAATTGGACAACCTGTTATACAGCAATCCATTGCTTAAAGATCTGTAATAAAATATATTAAATAAGAACATATACTAGAAGACATAGAATACGCACACCTACATTATATACTAGAGGACATAGAAAACGCACACCTACATTATATACTAGAGAACATAGAATACGCACACCTACATTATATACTAGAGAACATAGAATACGCACACCTACATTATATACTAGAGGACATAGAAAACGCACACCTACATTATATACTAGAGGACATAGAAAACGCACACCTACATTATATACTACTAGAGGACATAGAAAACGCACAGCTACATTATATACTAGAGGACATAGAAAACTCACATCTATACTAGAGGACATAGAAAACGCAGAGCTACATTATATACTAGAGGACATAGAAAACGCACACCTACATTATATACTAGAGGACATAGAAAACGCACACATACATTATATACTAGATGCCATAGAAAACGCACACCTACATTATATACTAGAGGACATAGAAAACGCACACCTACATTATATACTTGAGGACATAGAAAACGCACACCTACATTATATACTTGAGGACATAGAAAACGCACACCTACATTATATACTTGAGGACATAGAAAACGCACACCTACATTATATACTAGAGGACATAGAAAACGCACACCTACATTATATACTAGAGGACATAGAAAACGCACACCTACATTATATACTAGAGGACATAGAAAACGCACACCTACATTATATACTTGAGGACATAGAAAACGCACACCTACATTATATACTAGAGGACATAGAAAACGCACACCTACATTATATACTTGAGGACATAGAAAACGCACACCTACATTATATACTAGAGGATACAGAAAACGCACACCTACATTATATACTAGAGGACATAGAAAACGCACACCTACATTATATACTAGAGGACATAGAAAACGCACGCCTACAGTATATGATTATTATTACATGAACACTAAATACGAAGGATTCCATCAAAGTTATATCACATATTTATTACAAAAGATAAAACTGCACAACTAAAAAAATTCCAAAATGTTTAAAACCATGTATTTATATAGTTATTGTTGTTTTTTTCATGTAAAATCACACTTATCCGACGTGTGCGTTTTCTATGTCCTCTAGTATATTATGAGTAACACAATTTGTTGGACACCTCCCATAGATCACGTATCAACATCACATTACTTGTTAGGGACATTGTGATCTCCGTGAATGCGTGTGTATAGTCAATCAATATGTATCTAGTTTATATATATTCTCAGTCTATTCTACTAAATGTGTCTGATTTACGTATTACCGTGTTCATTAAGTCTCGGGAAAAGCATGTAGAGTCATGTTACAGAGGCTATATAACGGTGATGCTATGTAAACATTAAATATCTTATAATCTAAGGCTTGCGTGAAAGCCATGTCCATGCTTTTATATACGCTATTGCTAACTTTATTCTGACATAAACTTTAGAGACTGTGCGTGGCCAGCTTGTCATTAGTTCATGGAACAGGAAGTACAATGGTCAAGCGTGAAATTATGTGACATTTTAAGGACGATTACTACATTACGCATGCGTCACCCACCGGATGTAGTAGCATCAATCATTACCCGCTGCATGCACACCGCTAAATTGCTTCCTTATTCGTTGTATTGTTACTCGACAATCTTTCACAGTCAAATTCCCAGTTCAAAACAAGATTCAACTTTATAACACTGCAGTTATGTAATGTCTAAGGCTTCTGCTTGAGGTTACACTCAGTTAAATCATAGCATCACCATGAAAAGTGTTCCCCATATGTCAATGTTTACAAACACCGGTTTATAGATGGAATGCGTAGGAATCCTATATACGACTGTTTACTCATCTTTGTGCAAGAGCAAGTAGTACTGAAATAAATTCTCTCCTTAAATGAACATAAATGCCACAGGTGCACAAAACTCACAATAAGAAAATTTAATGCAAACAGTCTCTGGCACCACTATCAACATATGGTCTGCTTTCTTGCAAAAAACTACTTTCTGTGGTTCAACGACCCGGAACCAATACCGTTTTAAGCGATTCGATATTCTGTTAAACTCTATAAATAATTTTCAAACATGTGTGGTTACTAAATCTTGTTTTTGGGTGAACTGTACTAAGATAATTAATACTTTGTATTAGTTTATACAAATTTATTTTAGCTCGATTGCGAAACAAGTTCTTACAACTTATATTAATCACTCTCGAGACCTCATTACTGAAGGAATCCATCGCCACGAGGGAGAGCGAGAAGGGGCATGTGGAATTGAAATGCTTCGCATAAGGGCACACTCGTTCAGCTGCAGCGGGGCTCGACCTCCGGGTATTTCGCACCTGAAGCGAACGCTCTACCACTGCGCTATAACGACTTCCATAAAATACTTTGTATTAATTACGTCACACATACGCAGGAAGAGTACTGGAATCGAGCGGTAAATATTAATTCATGATCATCCGGAATTAACAGAAGTTGTCCTCGTGATTGATCGTGATAGATCGTGATAGACAAACCTCTTACGTGCAATAACAGGCTTACAGTAACTCTAATACATATCTTCTTCGTGTATACACTTCTTCACTTACGAATCCAAATTTGTCAAATATCTATACAGGAGATGTTCGCAAGAATGCTGTGCTCAATTATATGTATTCATGCAAAACAGTAGAACCTTTTGGAATGGTTCATTTAAAACAAACAGTTTTAAGCGCAAATGAATCCCACAATATACCGTCTCCGTGGTCGAGTAGTTAAGGCCTCCGCCTAATGAGCGTGAGGTCGAATATTCGAACCTCGTCAGTGGTTCGTTCTGATATGGCCGGTTGGTGAGCCGCCAGCTAGTTAAATAATGGTAACCGATTGTCTACCAGTCTGGTCTATAAGCATACTGTAGGGATGTACTGATGTTCATCAAAAGAAGTATCTCATAAGTCAGAAATGTCTGGCCATTTAAATAGGGGTGACACTATAACATACAAACACGTTACTTTACTTTATTTTTATATGTGTTGGTATGCTGTATATTACAAACCTGACTTTCTCTAATATAATTTTTGCTCGAGCAGTACATGCTAGCAGCTAGGTAATTTATACAACTATTACGAAGCAAGTTTTAACAACTTATATTAATCACTCTCGTTGGCGCGGATGAAAGCTTATCTGCGGTCATTCGTGTGTGTGTGTGTGTGTGTGTGTGTGCGTGCGTGCGTGCGTGCGTGCGTGCGTGCGTGCCGGAGAAAACCCACCTGTCCGATCTGGCGACAACCGTATACTATTCCATCTCACATACTTCCCGGTCCGAGGATCGAACAAGGGTCGCATTGGTGAGAAGCGAGCGCGCTAACCACTGCGCTAATCGGCTTAGCAACTATGTAGGATAGTCAAAATCGAAATCTCTTTTATATCGGCCTGAATATATTATTGAGGTATGTATATATGAAATTCAGAATCGATCAAGCAAATCCAAGTGTTCCAGTCCTGAGTAATCAAACGTGCATGTATATGTCGATGTATTTAGTTCTGTCCACATCGCAGAACCATGTGAGCAATGCGAAATCAATATAGATGCTTCTGTTCTGGGAACATTTCCCCCAGAAACACCATTGTGAATGCAAGGGCACGGCGGTGTATCATGTTCTGTTAAAACATTTGTCCCATAATCGCATGGGGAATACACGCGTAAGCCGGTGGGTCATGTTCTGTTCACATTTGTCCCAGAAGCACATGGTGAATACAAGGGTACGGCGGTGGGTCATGTTCTATTAACATTTGTCCCAGAAGCACATGGGGAATACACGCGTAAGCCGGTGGATCATGTTCTGTTCACATTTGTCCCAGAAGCACATGGTGAACACAAGGGTACAGCGGTGGGTCATGTTCTGTCAACATGTGTCCCAGAAGCACATGGTGAATACAAGGGTACAGCGGTGGGTCATGTGCTGTCAACATTTGTCCCAGAAGCACATGGTGAATACAAGGGTACAGCGGTGGGTCATGTTCTATTAACATTTGTCACAGAAGCACATGTGGAATATAAGGGTACGGCGGTGGGTCATGTTCTATTAACAGTTGTCCCATAAGCACATGGGGAATACAAGGGTAAGCCGGTGGGTCATGTTCTGTTAACATTTGTCCCAGAAGTACATGGGGAATACAAGGGCATGATGGTGTACCATGTTCTGTCAACATTTGTACCAGAATCACCATGGTGAATACATGGGTAAGCCGGTGGGTCATGTTCTGTTAACATTTGTCCCAGAAGCACATGGGGAATACAAGGGTACGGCGGTGGGTCGTGTTCTGTTCACATGTGTACCAGAATCACCATGGTGAATACAAGGGTAAGCCGGTGGGTCATGTTCTGTTAACATTTGTCCCAGAATCGCATGGGTAAGCCCCGGTGGGTTATGTTCTGTTCACATTTGTCCCATAATCGCATGGGGAATACAAGGGTACGCCCCAGAAGCACATTGGGAATACAGGGACAAATCGGTGGGTCATGTTCTATTCACGTTGGTCCCAGAAGTACATGCGGAATACACGGGTATACAATAGGTGCGCCTACTATATATATATATATATATAGACACATCATTGCATGCTAAAGTGTTAATCTGCCATGATCAAATGCAATCAAAAGATAGGACTATAAATGACAGACGGATCTTTAGTCCAGTGGTAACACGCTGGACTGGTAATCCAAGGATCGCAGGTTCGATCCCCCGTCTTACTATAACAAAATTAACAGTCTTTCAGATGGGACGTTAAACTGAGGTCTCGTGTCGGTGCTTTACACAGTGCACGTAAAAGAACCAGAGGAGACTCTGGAATGGGTCTCTGTCTGTAACATTGCACTATCCTCCAAAAATGTTAAATGACTAATCTCTTCAGGAGGCGCCGCTCATATATATGGGCAACCGGTAGCGACGATAAATAAACGTAAAACACGCAGACTATAAGTGAGAACTGCACATTGGAATCATATAGTAATCATTAGCATAGTTATACGTTGTTGTTCAAACTACATGTATACATGCGCATCTTCTACTATGAAATACCTTGTAAAGTTATAATTTAAAACTGAATTATGCATTAGCATGTCGGTTAATACTGTCGCTTGATGATTTCACTTCACAGTACATAAACAGTTGTCCCACGCGGATATGTGACGTATTTATCTACGACGCCATCGAACCACATGGGCAAACATCTATGGCGACATGTGTACTCGTCGCTGAATACATAGAGCATAAAATGAAATACATGTTAATAATTAATGTATACTGGCACCAAAACTAAAGTGTGCACTTGCCTTAGTATAGTGGTAGAATTCATATCTTTTTACAACATAAATATGGGAACTATTGGGTAAATTAGTGCAATGTGTGAAGGACTATTTTTTATTGTGTCAGTATATAATGCGCATTGTGTGCTTTACGCTTATTTATCGTCGCTACCGGATTCCCATATGAGCAACTCAATCATTAATATTATATACGTGGATACGAAACACGGCGTTGCTTGACGATCGTCTAAATTGTCATTTTAATATATATAATTAAACATGAACATACATATTTTATATTTAGCAACAGTAAATGACAATAATGCCACCAGTCACATCTGCATTTTATTGAACAATTAGGTATGAAATATGTAAGCTTTTTACACCCAATTTGCATAAAGTCCAATTTTTTTTTTTTATGCAAATTAGGTGTAAAAACGGGCTTATCTAACGGACTATATTTTTGCGCAAGCACACATTAATAATAATTAATCACATTGCATACTTAGAGAATAGATACGGAAATGTAGTCCAGTGGTAACACGTTGGACTGGTAATCCAGGGATCGCAGGTTCGATCCCCCGTCTGACCCTAATAAGATTAACAGTCTTTCAGATGGGACGTTAAACAGAGGTCTCGTGTCGGTGCTTTACACCGTGCACGTAAACGAACCAGAGGAGACTCTGTAATGGGTCTCTGTCTGTATCATTGTACTATCCTCCGAAAATCTAAAATGACTAATCTCTTCAGGAGGCGTCGCCCATATGGGCAACCGGTAGCGACGATAAATAAACATAAAACAAACACAGATAATATAATCAGTTTGCGGTTCATCGGGCTTTGAACGGTGATCACATGGACTATATCGGCGATCACATGGACTATATCGGCGATCACATGATCTATATCGGCGATCACATGGACTATATCGGCGATCACATGGGCTATATCGGCGATCACATGGGCTATATCGGCGATCACATGGGCTATATCGGCGATCACATGGGCTATATCGGCGATCACATGGTCTATATCGGCTATCACATGGGCTATATCGGCGATCACATGGGCTATATCGGCGATCACATGGACTATATCGGCGAGCACATGGACTATATCGTCGATCCACATGGGCTATATCGGCGAGCACATGGACTATATCGGCGAGCACATGGACTATATCGGCGATCACATGGGCTATATCGGCGATCACATGGTCTATATCGGCGATCACATGGTCTATATCGGCGATCACATGGTCTATATCGGCGATCACATGGTCTATATCGGCGATCACATGGTCTATATCAGCCAATCAGAATAACGGCATTGCATGAAGTTGTAATTATTTGCAAATGACATTAGGTTTCTTCGCCGTTCAGTTTCTGCCAAATGCAAATGTAATTTACTATCATGATTTCACATTGAGCTAGATGGGTGTGCATAGTTAGAGTCTCTATATGTGTAAGGTAGCCACACTTATACCCAATTTCTTTCTGCAAATACCTCCAGTGATTCTAACACATTTTCAGTCTATTAATAAAGACCTTGAAACATGATTCATCACTGGAATACCTTCATAATATTCCGGAAGCCACCAAAGACATCCGGATAGGGTCGCCAATCTATTCTGAATTCTATATGAACTGTCGTAGGGTCAGTGATCTGCAATGGTAGGAATCGATTTATGGAAGCACTGTTCCATAACATGTTATTCAGGAAATAGAACACCGGAAGTGCGCGAAGTAAGAAAAAAATGTTACTAATAGAAACGTGAATATGACTAAATTATGCCTCATGAGGCACACTAGTTTACAAATAGTGGAGACATATCTTACAGAGGAGGTAAATAACAGTAACAGTCCAATTTCACAATATGCAATGTAATTTGATGCTGGTATAGTTTAATCTTTATTTATTTTACAACGATTGCGAAGCAAGTTTTAACAACTTATAATATTAATCACTCTCGTTGGCGCGGATTAAAGCGTATATATGATCATTCGTGTGGGAGGAAACCGGAGTACCCAGACAAAATCCACCTGTCCGATCTAGCGACAACCGTACCATATCGAGGGTCGAACCCGGGTGCCATTGGTGAGAAGCGAGCGCGCTAACCACTGCTCTAATCGGACAGCTACTTGAAAGGCTTCACAAAGTCCTAAGATGATTTTGCAAACCCTGTGGCATTGGTGAGAAGCGAGCGCGCTAACCACTGCGCTAATCGGACAGCCATCGAAAGGCTTCAAAAAGTCCTAAGATGATTTTGCAAACTCGTTGGCTAGTTTAGATTTGGTGCTATCTTGGATTAACCTATACAGATAAATGTCCTTGCCTTTCCCAACGCGGTCGTTTAAGGTTCATGTAGTGTTGGATTAATCTATAAATCATTCTGTCACTGAACCCCTGCTGGTAATTACTGTCATTGCGGTCCATATATTTTCTCAATAACGGTATATTGACAACGAACTGCTATTAAAGGGTATTCAGTCAAACGTCGGCTGATTCTAGAAAGTTCGCTGGAATTAGCAGCTTCGTGCTACACGCCCACCTACGGTTTAATTCAAGTCTAACAGTACAATTAGGAGTAATATGGTATGATTTGAATCGTCAAGCTAGACGACAGCAGTGTAAATTAGAAAGTAATTCGACAGATTGCTGGTCGCTGTGTCCATGCGACTAGTAACAGACACCTGCAAATGCATCAGATTACGGAATATTAATACATGTGTGTTCAGTTTGTCATCCATTTGCTCAATGAGATCGCTTTAATTGACACGTTCGAGTCTCTGCTGTGTCAGCATGTACTGTGCCAGATTTCACTGAATTGTTAATCGCTGTGAAATGTACGAATACTCATAGGTGGGTCTGAAGTATCTATATATACACACCTACTAATATTATACCGAATCCCATCTATCTGCTAATAGAGACACATATATCAATAACATAATTACAAATCATCACGGGCGGGGCGGGGCGGGGCGGGGCGGGGCGGGGCGGGGCGGGTTGGCTTCCGACGGACGACGGAACAACAGACAGGTAGACTATGGACATGTGTAATACATCCATATTGGTGTATGGAAATGTGTAATACGTCCATATTGGTGTATGGAAATGTGTAATACGTCCATATAGGTATATGGAAATGTGCAATACATCCATATTGGTGTATGGAAATGTGTAATACATCCATATTGGTGTATGGAAATGTGTAATACGTCCATATTGGTGTATGGAAATGTGTAATACGTCCATATAGGTATATGGAAATGTGCAATACGTCCATATTGGTGTATGGAAATGTGCAATACGTCCATATTGGTGTATGGAAATGTGTAATACATCCATATTGGTGGATGGAAATGTGCAATACGTCCATATTGGTGTATGGAAATGTGTAATACATCTATATTGGTGGATGGAAATGTGTAAAATATCCATATTGGTGTATGGAAATGTGTAATACGTCCATATCGGTGTATGGAAATGTGTAATACGTCCATATCGGTGTATGGAAATGTGTAATACGTCCATATTGGTGTATGGAAATGTGTAATACGTCCATATCGGTGTATAGAAATGTGTAATACATCCATATTGGTGTATGGAAATGTGTAATACATCCATATTGGTGTATGGAAATGTGTAATATATCCATATTGGTGGATGGAAATGTGTAAAATATCCATATTGGTGGATGGAAATGTGCAATACGTCCATATTGGTGTATGGAAATGTGTAATACGTCCATATCGGTGTATGGAAATGTGTAATACGTCCATATTGGTGTATGGAAATGTGTAATACATCCATATCGGTGTATGGAAATGTGTAATATATCCATATTGGTGCATGGAAATGTGTAATACATCCATATTGGTGTATGGAAATGTGTAATACGTCCATATCGGTGTATGGAAATGTGTAATACGTCCATATCGGTGTATGGAAATGTGTAATACATCCATATTGGTGTATGGAAATGTGTAATACGTCCATATCGGTGTATGGAAATGTGTAATACGTCCATATTGGTGTATGGAAATGTGTAATACGTCCATATCGGTGTATGGAAATGTGTAATACATCCATATCGGTGTATGGAAATGTGTAATACATCCATATCGGTGTATGGAAATGTGTAATACATCCATATCGGTGTATGGAAATGTGTAATACATCCATATTGGTGTATGGAAATGTGTAATACGTCCATATCGGTGTATGGAAATGTGTAATACATCCATATTGGTGTATGGAAATGTGTAATACGTCCATATCGGTGTATGGAAATGTGTAATACATCCATAACGGTGTATGGAAATGTGTAATACATCCATATTGGTGTATGGAACTGTGTAATACGTCCATATCGGTGTATGGAAATGTGTAATACATCCATATCGGTGTATGGAAATGTGTAATACATCCATATCGGTGTATGGAAATGTGTAATACGTCCATATCGGTGTATGGAAATGTGTAATACATCCATATCGGTATATGGAAATGTGTAATATATCCATATTGGTGTATGGAAATGTGTAATACATCCATATTGGTGTATGGAAATGTGTAATACATCCATATTGGTGGATGGAAATGTGTAATATATCCATATCGGTGCATGGAAATGTGTAATATATCCATATCGGTGCATGAAAATGTGTAATACATCCATATCGGTGTATGGAAATGTGTAATACGTCCATATCGGACTATACAAATATGTAATACGTCCATATCGGACTATACAAATATGTAATACGTCCATATCGGACTATGGAAATATGTAATACATCCATATCGGACTATACAAATATGTAATACGTCCATATCGGACTAGGGAAATATGTAATACGTCCATATCGGACTAGGGGAATATGTAATACATCCATATCGGACTATGGAAATGTGTAATACACCCATATCGGACTATGGAAATGTGTAATACACCCATATCGGACTATGGAAATGTGTAATACATCCATATCGGACTATACAAATATGTAATACGCCCATATCGGACTAGGGAAATATGTAATACACCCATATCGGACTATGGAAATGTGTAATACATCCATATCGGACTATACAAATATGTAATACGCCCATATCGGACTAGGGAAATATGTAATACACCCATATCGGACTATGGAAATGTGTAATACATCCATATCGGACTATAGAAATATGTAATACGTCCATATCGGACTATACAAATATGTAATACGCCCATATCGGACTATACAAATATGTAATACGCCCATATCGGACTATACAAATATGTAATACGCCCATATCGGACTAGGGAAATATGTAATACGCCCATATCGGACTATAGAAATATGTAATACGTCCATATCGGACTATGGAAATATGTAATACGCCCATATCGGACTATGGAAATATGTAATACGCCCATATCGGACTATGGAAATATGTAATACATCCATATCGGACTAGGGAAATATGTAATACGCCCATATCGGACTATAGAAATATGTAATACGTCCATATCGGACTATAGAAATATGTAATACGTCCATATCGGACTAGGGAAATATGCAATACGCCCATATCGGACTAGGGAAATATGTAATACGCCCATATCGGACTATAGAAATATGTAATACGTCCATATCGGACTATAGAAATATGTAATACGTCCATATCGGACTATATAAATATGTAATACGTCCATATCGGACTATAGAAATATGTAATACGCCCATATCGGACTATGTAAATATGTAATACGCCCATATCGGACTATGGAAATATGTAATACGCCCATATCGGACTAGGGAAATATGCAATACGTCCATATCGGACTATGGAAATATGTAATAGGCCCATATCGACAAACAAACAATATATTTCAAAAAGCATTAGGCTAATGAACCCATGAGGTCATATATATGCATAATACAATATAATGAACAGGGAAACAACATTGGGTAGCAACAGTACACAATAAACAATACATCATACACACCAGAGAGATGGCACTGTAATTTTGATATCCACAAACAGTTGGCTAAGAAATAGTTCTGACTGAAACTATATTTCCTCTTCTCGGAGATTATCATATATATAGAACAAAAACAGGCATTCATTTTACTAACTCATACACACATTTCGAAACTAATGGTTTGTTTTCAGAAAGTGTATCACAGAATGTAGCCTGTCCTGTCCTATATACTAGAGGACATAGAAAACGCACACCTACATTATATGATTATTATTACATGAAAACGAAATACGAAGGATTCCATCAAAGATATATCACATCTTTGTTACAAAACACAAACTGAACAACTAAAAATATTCCAAAATGTTTAAAACTATGTATTTATATAGTTATTATTTTTCATGTAAAAACACACTTATTCGAAGTGTGCGTTTTCTATGTCCTCTAGTATATAATGTAAGTGTGCGTTTTTCTATGTCCTCAAGTCTATGATGTAAGTGTGCGTTTTCCATGTCCTCTAGTATATAATGTAAGTGTGCGTTTTCTATGTCCTCAAGTCTATAATGTAAGTGTGCGTTTTCTATGTCCTCAAGTCTATGATGTAAGTGTGCGTTTTCTATGTCCTCTAGTATATGATGTAAGTGTGCGTTTTCCATGTCCTCTAGTATATAATGTAAGTGTGCGTTTTCTATGTCCTCTAGTATATAATGTAAGTGTGCGTTTTCCATGTCCTCTAGTATATAATGTAAGTGTGCGTTTTCCATGTCCTCTAGTATATAATGTAGGTGTGCGTTTTCCATGTCCTCTAGTATATGATGTAATTGTGCGTTTTCCATGTCCTCTAGTATATGATGTAAGTGTGCATTTTCTATGTCCTCTAGTATATGATGTAAGTGTGCGTTTTCCATGTCCTCTAGTATATAATGTAAGTGTGCGTTTTCCATGTCCTCTAGTATATGATGTAAGTGTGCGTTTTCTATGTCCTCTAGTATATGATGTAAGTGTGCGTTTTCCATGTCCTCTAGTATATAATGTAAGTGTGCGTTTTCTATGTCCTCTAGTATATAATGTAAGTGTGCGTTTTCCATGTCCTCTAGTATATAATGTAGGTGTGCGTTTTCCATGTCCTCTAGTATATGATGTAAGTGTGCGTTTTCCATGTCCTCTAGTATATGATGTAAGTGTGCATTTTCTATGTCCTCTAGTATATGATGTAAGTGTGCGTTTTCCATGTCCTCTAGTATATAATGTAGGTGTGCGTTTTCCATGTCCTCTAGTATATGATGTAAGTGTGCGTTTTCTATGTCCTCTAGTATATGATGTAAGTGTGCGTTTTCTATGTCCTCTAGTATATGATGTAAGTGTGCGTTTTCTATGTCCTCAAGTCTATGATGTAAGTGTGCGTTTTCTATGTCCTCTAGTATATAATGTAAGTGTGCGTTTTCCATGTCCTCAAGTCTATAATGTAAGTGTGCGTTTTCTATGTCCTCTAGTATATGATGTAAGTGTGCGTTTTCTATGTCCTCAAGTCTATAATGTAAGTGTGCGTTTTCCATGTCCTCTAGTATATGATGTAAGTGTGCGTTTTCTATGTCCTCAAGTATATGATGTAAGTGTGCGTTTTCTATGTCCTCTAGTATATGATGTAAGTGTGCGTTTTCCATGTCCTCTAGTATATAATGTAAGTGTGCGTTTTCCATGTCCTCTAGTATATGATGTAAGTGTGCGTTTTCCATGTCCTCTAGTATATAATGTAAGTGTGCGTTTTCCATGTCCTCTAGTATATAATGTAGGTGTGGGTTTTCCATGTCCTCTAGTATATAATGTAGGTGTGCGTTTTCCATGTCCTCTAGTATATAATGTAGGTGTGCGTTTTCCATGTCCTCTAGTATATGATGTAAGTGTGCGTTTTCTATGTCCTCTAGTATATGATGTAAGTGTGTGTTTTCCATGTCCTCTAGTATATGATGTAAGTGTGCGTTTTCCATGTCCTCTAGTATATAATGTAGGTGTGCGTTTTCCATGTCCTCTAGTATATGATGTAAGTGTGCGTTTTCTATGTCCTCTAGTATATAATGTAGGTGTGTGTTTTCCATGTCCTCTAGTATATAATGTAGGTGTGTGTTTTCCATGTCCTTTAGTATATAATGTAGGCGTGCGTTTTCTATGTCCTCTAGTATATGATGTAAGTGTGCGTTTTCCATGTCCTCTAGTATATAATGTAGGTGTGCGTTTTCCATGTCCTCTAGTATATAATGTAGGTGTGCGTTTTCCATGTCCTCTAGTATAGGAGAAATTAGATCAACCCTAGTAACATAGGTGCTTTTATTACGTTGGAACAGCCGTCAATATTTCATTTAATTTGCTTCCTGCTAAAACCTAGCAGTATGTTATGGATTTTATCAATTTAATTACAAATCGTTGCGTTTCGTGACCCAACTAGTAAGCTGCTTGGCTACGAATCAGAAAAGTACATATTCGAGTACGGCTCTCTTAATAATTTGCATTGTTTCAACCTTATATAGTTGTTCTTATATATTATTTTATCTTCCCCTTTACGCACGCACGCACGCACGCACGCACGCACGCACGCACGCACGCACGCACGCACGCACGCACGCACGCACGCACGCACGCACGCACGCACGCACGCACGCACGCACGCACGCACGCACGCACGCACGCACGCACGCACGCACGCACGCACGCACGCACGCACGCACGCACGCACGCACGCACGCACGCACGCACGCACGCACGGCACGCACGCACGCACGCACGCACGCACGCACGCACACGCACGCACGCACGCACGCACGCACGCACGCACGCACGCACGCACGCACGCACGCACGCACGCACGCACGCACGCACGCAACGCACGCACGCACGCACGCACGCACGCACGCACGCACGCACGCACGCACGCACGCACGCACGCACGCACGCACGCACGCACGCACGCGCACGCACGCACGCACACGCACGCACGCACGCACGCACGCACGCACGCACGCACGCACGCACGCACGCACGCACGCACGCACGCACGCACGCCACGCACGCACGCACGCACCGCACGCACACGCACGCACGCACGCACGCACGCACGCACGCACGCACGCACGCACGCACGCACGCACGCACGCACGCACGCACGCACGCACGCACGCACACGCACGCACGCACGCACGCACGCACGCACGCACGCACGCACGCACGCACGCACGGCACGCACGCACGCACGCACGCACGCACGCACGCACGCACGCACACAACTCTGTTGCATAATCTACTTGTTAAGTAGGTCGCTGTCATCGTCGATTGCAAGAAAAGCCACACTTTTAGTCAAGTTTCTTGTTCTCTTATTGTTCTAAAATTGGATTGCATTGACAAATAGGGGGGGGGGGGGTACTTTCGCAGTGACTGCAATGGAATTGGTGCGTATGTAGCTGAGATATCGCCCAGGCAATGATAGCCACTCAGGTGATAGTATGAACACTCCATCTCTAGCTCCTTTCCCAGGCAATGATAGCCACTCAGGTGACAGTATAAACACACCATCTCTAGCTCCTTTCCCAGGCAATGATAGCCACTCAGGTGACAGTATAAAGACTCCATCTCTAGCTCCTTTCCCAGGCAATGATAGCCACTCAGGTGACAGTATAAACACACCATCTCTAGCTCCTTTCCCAGGCAATGATAGCCACTCAGGTGACAGTATAAAGACTTCATCTCTAGCTCCTTTCCCAGGCAATGATAGCCACTCAGGTGACAGTATAAACACACCATCTCTAGTTCCTTTCCCAGGCAATGATAGCCACTCAGGTGACAGTATGAACACTCCATCTCTAGCTCCTTTCCCAGGCAATGATAGCCACTCAGGTGATAGTATGAACACTCCATCTCTAGCTCCTTTCCCAGGCTATGATAGTCACTCAGGTGATAGTATGAACACTCCATCTCTAGCTCCTTTCCCAGGCAATGATAGCCACTCAGGTGATAGTATGAACACTCCATCTCTAGCTCCTTTCCCAGGCTATGATAGTCACTCAGGTGATAGTATGAACACTCCATCTCTAGCTCATTTCATTCCGTTGCATCGTCATTCAGTTCTATTTCACATGATTTTATACTTCCGGTTCCGGTGTCACCAATTCCAACCTTGTATTTGATACTCTCCATCTTATTAATTTCACGTGTAGGTCACAATGGTTCACCCGGGTGCAAATGGTTACTGGTGAAGGCGTAAAACCCGATGAAATCATCAGTGTTCCTGTTCGTGTCTGAAACACTGCTTGGTGGGAACGAGTGGTCTTCCTCCATCAATAATAGAGTTGCTATATGATCTAAGCTGTAGGTACGACTTTAATACCACACAAGCAATACCTGTTTTATCGTTTTTGTCTTGATTTAGTCCTTATAAAATATTCTATCGTACTTACTAAATATGTTAGTATTTCTCTATCCTTGTTAACACTATTACTAATATCTACTGGCTTCTTAAGCAACTCATTTTGTAACTTTCTTATTCACCGCTCTAGTACTGCTTTAGCCGTCATATACTTCTTCAATACCTCTAGCATGATTACTTTCTGCATCAGTCATTTCTTGCTATATCCAAGTTAGACTTACTACCACTAACAGTTGCATGTATCTTTAAAAGGTCCTTTTGAAACCATTAATCGTATAATTCTTTTACATCTCTTATCCAGTTTCCATAGCAATTTCTTTTGAAATATTTTCTTTTAATGTTCTAATATTGCTTTAGCCGTCATATAATTCTTCTATTGTTACTATTATTACTAATTATTACTACTAATAATAAAGACTTTATTTTACGAGGGAGCTTACATAAGAATATTACTTAATACAAATAAGGCACTCACCATATAATACACTGGCATAGAAAACATATTAATTAAGGTCATGAATCGTGTAACTACGTAAATCACATGAATTTAAGTATCAAATCAACACACTTGAATCACTGAACACATCAGTAGGCATATATGATAGCATATACATATCGTATTGTGTTCAGTGCTTCATGTGTATTTAATAATGAATTTAATCAATAGTTGATACTTAAATTCCTATGATATATCTAGAAGTTGTGCGTGTTGCTAAATTACCAAATTGATATTCAAAAGGCAAGATTGCATCAGAAAACTTAATTAAAGATGGACGTATATGCCAACATAATTAGTATCAAACTAATCCGCAATTACCATTGCTTCTAATAGTTTGACAGTTGTTTTAAACCAATCACTCTTCTATTGATCAGGAAAAGTCACTTCACTTGCATTAGAAACATTTAATTCATTTGACGACTAGTTTGTATTGTCAATTAACTGTTTCAGACGAAAGGAGAACATATGCCATTAAAATGGATTTGTATTTGTCCGTTTGCATGTTTCCGATATAATAAATAACTATGCTGGTTCTCTGGAGAACGAGATAGAGAGAGATATCTAAGTCAGAAACTTATAGAATTAATTTCGCCTCAGGGCGAGAGGTTTACGGAAATAAAAATTAAAAGAATGATGTTTTTGTGCATTTGCTAGCTTCATATTTTTAGCATCCGGAATCGTTTTCTTGTTGTATCCGTTGTAGTTACTACTAACTTCTCCTAGTGTCTCAAACATGCAAATATGCGTCATATCCTTTTTCAACATATCGGCAATCTTTCTACATACCCATTTACATTATTGTACAACTACGCTTTCGCAACTTCCTACTTTGTAGCCACATTCATGTTGTATATGTTTACAACCCTTTCTACTTACTGTGCTTTCAAAGTAAAGTAATAAGTGTTGTAAACAAACATTCGATACACTATTGCATTATAGGTAAGTCAGGTATAACCTATTAAACAATAAATCACAGTAGCTGTACGCTATCGTATATTGCCTTACCTATACAGTAGTGTAATATTCCAACGGTATTATTACTTTACGTTGAAAGCATAGTACTTATTTACGTTATTTTACACTAAGGAAAAATAGGAAATACGGAAAATGGAGATCGTGATAAAGAGATCGTACATACCATTAGGAAAGTAGTTTCCTACAACTGTGATAGCTTTCTCCGTGCAAAGTGATTAAACCCGTGTTTTATTAGCCTTACTTACAACTAGTAATGCCCTTATTGATTGATGTGTTTTAAATCCTAGACATTCTACTTTATAAACAGCCACCTTCAGATCGATTAGTTTATACAAATTCACAAATATTTGATGTAGTTGTTACATGCAGCTGTTATACAAACTAGAGCAACATAATAACTTCCTATGTCTGTGTCTTAAGCAGGTACCTCTTCATTTGAAAAATTAACAGTGTGATCTGAATGCTTGGGTACGTTCATGGGTTTCTTCAAACGTATTTCAATATATGCGACATAGTCATATGAGATATTGTCTTATAGTTATTATGTTATTATGTTGCTCTAGTTTGTATAACAGCTGCATGTTTAACAACTACATCGGTATATGTCCCCGACTTACAGTTGTTGTGTATGTTTGATATGAAAAAGTTGGCAGTTTCTTACGGAGGGCGGTGCACCCAAGTACTGGTTAACCGCTGGAGCCTGCCCAGGAAAAGTGTTGTTAGGTAAACTGCCCGCCGGCGATATAGCACAAAATGGTGCTGATGCAGGCGTAACACCCGAAATATAATAGTAATGTGTATGTTTGAATTAAATTAAAATATTGTTTGAAATGTAAGTTACGGTTTGAGAAATAAGAAAAAGGTTAAGTTGTTAAAAAGGCCGATTTGAAAACATGAATACATATATTCTACACTGGTAGCGTCATCGTCATTATACACGCCCTGCATCTCATTTCATTGGCGTAAAGTACATTTACAATTACGAAATATTATCAATCAAATATACCTAACACAGGTAGTAAAATAGGTGCAATACAAACGGTTCTGTAGTCCAGTGGTAAACACGTTGGACTGGGAATCCAGGGATCGCAGGTTCGATCCCCCGTCTGACCATAATAAAATTAACAGTCTTTCAGATGGGACTTTAAACCGATGTGTCGTGTCGGTGCTTTACACTGGACTCTGGAATGGGTCTTTGTCTCTATCATTGCACTGTCCTCCAACAATCTAAAAGGATTAATCTCTTCTGGAGGCGTCGCTCATATGGGTAACCGGTAGCGACGATAAATAAACGTAATACATCAACATATGTGTAACACAATAATTAGGATTGGAAGAAACGGTAAACGTATTAATCAGAGCCAATTTCCTTACTGCTATTACATATACAAGACTATTAAGCTATGATGTTTAGTTTCCTATGCAAACTAATTTAATGATTGTCATTCAATATGCTTATGTCATTTTGTATTTCGATAACATTACCTGATTTGTTTAAGTTACATTGTACAACAGTATACATAACATTTGTTACGATTGTGCCCTTAGGCAAGGCATTTAAATTCCACGTTGCCTCTTCTCTCTCCATCGTGGCGATGGATTCCATCAGGAATGAGGTCTCGAGAGTGATTTATATAAGTTGAAATAACTTGTTTCGCAATCGAGCTCAAATATATTTGTATAAACTAACATTATACATGTATATTGCATGGCGTAACTGTGTACTTTGGTTATAATTATTGTGTATGTGCATTAATGCTATAGTGTTAAGAAATTTAAGAGGGCCCTAGGGAAGATTAGTTCAGAACTAATGAGGTTACCATCCATCCATCCATCCATCCATCCATCCATCCATCCATCCATCCATCCATCCATCCATCCATCCATCCATCCATCCATCCATCCATCCATCCATACAGCTCTATCAGTCGCCATCATCCATCCATCATCCATCCATCCATCATCCATCCATCCATCCATCCATCCATCCTCCATCTCATCCTCCATCCATCATACATCCATCCTCCATCCATCCATCCATCCATCCTACGTCATCCTCCATCCATCCATCATCCATCCATCCATCCATCCATCCATCAATCCATCCATCCATCACCACAATCCATCCATCCATCCACCATCCATCATCATCCATCCATGCCACCATCATCCATCCATCCATCCATCCATCCCCATCCATACATCACCATCCATCCATCCATCCATCCATCATTCCATCCATCCATCCATCCATCCATCCACTACCATCCATCCACCATCAATCCATCCATCCACAATTCAGCCATCATCCACCCATACATACATCCATCCATCATCCATCCATCATCCAGCCATAAATCATCCATCATCCATCCACCCATGCATACATCCATCCATCATCCATCCATCATTCATCCATCCATCATCCATCCATCCATCCATCATCCTTCCATACATCATCCATCCATCATCCAGCCATCCATCCATCATCCAGCCATCCATCCATC
>CM026404.1:83730133-83860483 GCA_014843695.1 Archivesica marissinica
TCCATCCATCCATCCATCCATCCATCCATCCATCCATCCATCCATCCATCCATCCATCCATCCATCCATCCATCCATCCATCCATCCATCCATCCATCCATCCATCCATCCATCCATCCATCCATCCATCCATCCATCCATCCATCCATCCATCCATCCATCCATCCATCCATCCATCCATCCATCCATCCATCCATCCATCCATCCATCCATCCATCCATCCATCCATCCATCCATCCATCCATGAATATTTCAGATTAAAACAGTAATAATATAGATTGATTTCGTTGTATGTCTATGTACAACTGTCGTTTGTATGAAGGTTGTGTAACATTGTCTTATCAGATCTTCTTTTACAAAGGCTGTCCGATTAGCACAATGGTTAGCGCCCTCGTTTCTCACCAATGCAACCCGGGTTCGATCCTAGGACCGGGGAAGTATGTGAGATGGTACGATGATCGCCAGATCGGACAGGTGGGTTTTCTCCGGGTACTCCGGTTTCCTCCCACACGAATGATCACATATACACTTTCATCCGCGCCAACGAGAGTGATTAATATAAGTCGTTAAAACTTGCTTAGCAATCGTTGTAAAATAAATAAAGTTTAAACTTTACAAAGTAGATGTTTCTATAAGGACACATGTCTTATTTCACTAACAGCAACATTTTTGTTTTTTGAGAAATAAAATGACATTTCTTATCGTTTACGGAGTGGTTTCTGGACGCAAAGTTAGCTTTGATTTAGTGAAGGTCACAAATACATCAGATCTGATTCTAATGAAAATACTTCAATTGTTGGTTTAAACATATTTATTTTCTATCATGTACATGATTATTTACAACAATTGAAATAAGGAAATGGACAGAAAGTTATACAGTTTATGGTTGTCCTCTCATTCCTACATCCACTCATTGGTTTAAACATATTTATTTTCTATCATGTACATGATTATTTACAACAATTGAATTAAGGAATTGGACAGAAAGCTATACAGTTTATGGTTGTCCTCTCCTTTACTTCAATTGTTACTTCCTGTTTATTGTAGAGATGTACACCGCTGTATTTTCTCCTTCTTTGTTCTATAGTAAATCGATGAACTGTCACAGTCAAATTCTCAGTTCCAAGCAAGAATCCACCTATAACGCATGCAGTTCTGGAAACTCCAGGGCTTCTTCTGTCACCATTTCTCAATGACAAACACCGGTTCAAAAATGACACGCGTAGGGATCCTAGCTGTCATATAGAGCGACTTACTCATCAATGCGCTGAAGCAAGTAGTACGGAAATAAATTAACAAAAAGTCTCCTTCAAATGAACACAAATGCCACAGATGCACCTTACTCACAATAAGAAATGCAAACAGGCTCTGCTTATACAGGAAAACATCATCAACGTATGGTCTGTTTGTTTGCAAAACTACTTTTCTACAACGACCCGGAACCAATTCCTTCAATGGGATCATACAGTAGTTAAGGGCCATGCGTCTATTATCCATCGTGGTCGTGGCAGTGTTAGCGTGTTCGTTCATGTGTGAGAGGGCCGAATTGTGGCCGTTAGGATCGTGCCCTTAGGGATGGTACTTAAATTCCACATTGCCTCTTCTCTTTCCCTCATGGTGATTCATTTCACCAGGAATGAGACTTCGAGAACGATTAAACTAAAGTTGTAGGAACTTGTTTGGCAATTACGCTACATTAAATGTGTATAACTATACATTATCCATCGCTGAATTATGAGAAAGAATCCGGCATCATCGCTGATATAACACCATTTATTCCAGTGTTTAGGTGTGTATGACAATTGCAAGTGTAATTCATGCAAATGAAATGGAGTTAACCGTGTATTATTGAAGTGTCTCTACTCGCCTAGAATAAGTAAGATGGATTAGTAACGATAGTTTGTGCCGGACGTTTCATATTGGACATCTCATTTATTATTGCGAAACTGATGCTTCCTATCATGTCATAGCTTAGAGGCAGACACGATGTAATTATCACAGAGTTGCCATGCTGAATTTAGGATATATGTCCTTATTGAAAAACTCTTTCTACAGAGTTGCTCTTTATTTCACGAGTCTTCTCGCAAATGAGAAGCAAATTCATTGACTTAACTCTTTCAACACCAAGTAACTGACATGGACTGGTCCATGATATTTTCAGACCAATAAATTAATAAGGAAATTACATTTGGACCAGTTCATTTATCAAAATAGGTAATTTTTGTCTAAAAATAATAATATTACTGGCAAAAAGTGCAGATCCTGATGAGACGGCTCGTCACGAGCCGTCTCATCTGGATCTACACTTTTTGTAAGCCTATTTAGAGGTCTGTGGTGTTGAAAGGGTTAATTACAAAACACTGCGTGAACTACTTAGCTTAACTTTACCTGATTTGAATTCCATTACATTCTGCTTAATTGGCGTGCCTGGACTGTTTAAGTGGCACCTAAGATTCTTAGAGAATTATAAATAACCGAGTATTGTTGTTATTATTGTTAGCTGTCTCATCTGACTTAGTTAAATCTCACATTCTAGGACTAGAGTAGAATTTTAAAATAAATTATGCCACAATCTAGTTACGGAATTAATCTGTAAAGATATAAAACCAGGATGACAGGTAAATGAAGATAAGTGTCAGTGCTATGTACATGCATAGTTGATTATTAATTGTACATGTATTTAAATAAATGCTATATTTACTTTATAAAGCAATATAAGTCGTGATAGCGCAGTGGTAGACCGTTCGCTTCAGGTGTGAAAGGCCCGGAGTTCGAGCTCCGCCGGAGACATTACGAATGTGCCCTTAGGCAAGGCATTTAGTTTATACAAATTTAGTTGAGCTCGATTGCGAAGAGAGAAGAGGCATGTGGAATTTAAATGCATTGCCTAAAGGCACACTCTTAACGGCTCCAGCAGGGCTCGAACTTCAGGTATTTCGCACCTGAAGCGAACACGCAACCACTGAGCTATCACGACTTCCAAGTCAAGGCATTTAAATTCCACATTACCTCTTCTCTCTCCCTCGTGGCGATGGATTCCATCAGTAATGAGATCTCGAGAGTGATTAATATAAGTTGTAAGAACTTGTTTCGCAATCGAGCTAAAATAAAGTTGTATAATCTATAAACATGATATTAGCTTGGCGTTGCGTTCTTGAGAAGTCGGTATCCAAGTTACCTGGTGACAGAAGATAAACAGAGAACGTGCGTCCGGATAAACATGCTAAATATATTAGTGGAATGTATGAATGCGTATTACTATGGCAATACTATATACGGTCCCAGTCCGCCTTTCCAAATACAATGTTTGAGAAAATAAACATTATAATTACAGGTTCGTTAAAGCGACACTACATCGGTGAAAACGCACATTTTAAAGCGACACTACATCAGCAAATTTCTACATAATGTAATTTAATGTATTTTAACTAATAAACAAGCGTCGTTATATACGCGGTGTGTTGACACAGCAAAATAATGTAAACAGGGTCGACATGCATGCGTAATACAACCTGTGTATCCCGAATAACGAGATATGTGGTACAGATTTACCGTTATATCTCACATTTGTGCCTATGCTTATTTATTGGTAGACTAATCTTAATTGACTTTATTATCTCTAAGCGACAGTATCAAGCGTTTAGTATTGACTACAATGACAAATAACTGTCAATTCAGGAGCGTGGATGACCGGTATATGAAATCCTACATTCAGTTTTGAAAGTTTGTAGACCACAAGCACACTGTTTATTGATTCAATGTTTGTGTTCGAATGTATTCGGAAGAATCCGTAGTAGCCCACCTAATGCCAAAGCAACAGCTTACAAGACATATGTCCGACCCATCTTAGAGTACACCTCAACTGTTTGGTCCCCTTACACCGAGACCCAAATCTGCAAACTGGATATGATACAACGTAGAGCAGCCAGATTCGACAAACATGACTATCAGCGAACAAGCTCCGTCACTATCATGCTCAAAGACCTCCAGTGGAACACTCTACAGCACAGACGAAACGTAGCCAGGGCCACTATGCTATATAAAATCAAGCATGAGATCGTCGACATCAACCCTAAACCACCACTCCGACAATCTAGATCTTCCAGATATCACAATCAACAGTACACACATATCTCATGTACTAAGTCAACTTATCACCACAGCTTCTTTCCTGCCACCGTCACCATCTGGAACCGATTACCTCAACATGCCGTGAACCAGTCCACGCTAGAGGGCTTCAAGACTGTCATGGCTGGCATACATAACCTGTAAATGGCACACTCGTTTTTAACCTGTTTTTAATAATTATACATAGACAGACTTTTAAATGTACAAATCCACCTCTCCAGCTGCGCATGCTTTTAATCTCTATCGCGAGTACACTCTAGTCAGAGTGATGCGATTACTTAAGATGATGTAGCAATGCATTTTGTTGGCCTTTTGCGATGTAATGTCGCTTTAACTTGCGTATTCTCTCAAGCTAAGATACCACTTAAATGCATACTTTCATATTAGCACGGAATATAACCGGTAGGTTGTAAACATATAGTAATGGACGGCAAAGTTAGGACGTGTTAAATTACCAGGTAAGTTCGTTCAATCCATGCGATGTACTACTAACCATGCGTCACTACGTTAAGTAGCTAAGGAGCAGTGTTGTCAAGGAATAGCATCAATCGTTTGATTACTTACATCATGATCTGCAAAATGGGGTTTAATGATATTTGTATCCTGAATGCGTAGGCGAATGTACGCCATTACCCTCTAAGAAGAACGTTAGCAAATCAGTTACCATGGACACGCTTGGCGGTTTCTATCAAGAATGTTATTTGGGTTATCAGAAAAATAAACAAGTTGGGTGTGCCGTATGCGTAACGGGGGATACTCTGGTATGGGCCTCTCTCTGTATATTGCTCTATCCCCCAAATTATAAAATGACTAATCTCTTCATGAGGCGTCGCTCATAATTTATGTGCAACCGGTAGCGACGATAAATAAACACAGATTGTTGTATTTTCCTGATAACATATAGGTTGAATAAGTCGCACATTATAATATATTAAATTATCACGATGCCAACATATTACGAATTCTGGATTATTGTGAAATTTAAGAAATGGGTCAACTCGTCCAAAGGGTCGCCAGCCAGAATAATACAAAGGTCTCGTGGCCCAATGAATAAGGCGCCTGACTACGAATCAGGAGATTGCAAGTTCGAGTCCTGTTGGGATCACATGTTTATCGCTTAAATATTGTTTTATTTTTTCTTGTACAATTATAGATTATTTTCTAACCTCCTTTAACGAAATGGAACAACCTACCATCGGACATCGTGTCAGATGATGCCGTTAGGACTCAACTAATCGATCATGTTTCATGATTTTATTTCTAACCTTCCACTGTATATATTTCGCATTGAGTTCCCTGTCTTACATTCATGCGCCCCCTTAGCAGTAAATTCAGCTAATGCCAGCTAAAATGTGACCAGTAACCGTACACAAATAATAACTGTGCAATAAAGGCACCTGCTCGAACAAGAACGGTCGACGTTGAAGGAATTTGAAAGTAGCCGTGGCAGTTTACTATTCTATTTTATGTAATGTGTGCTAAAGTACAGTTCAGTTCATTGTGTTTATGAACCTGAGTTGTTGAATATAAAGTTGAACTTTGAAAGGAAACCGAACTGTGAATCATTAAATACATTCTCTGATTAATTTATTTATTCGATTTCTTAATAACAATGAAAATATTTTACCGATAACATTTACCAATGTGATTCCCCTATAATTAGATGGATTTCCTTTGTCACCCTTTTTATAGATATGAACAATAACTCCCTTAGACCATGCCTTGGGATAAATACAAGTGTCAAATATATTATTGAAAATGTTGCACAAATATAGCGATATAAAATAGTTTGCATTTATGAAAAAATCCGCAACATTATTTTCGTAACCGCAGCTTTTATAACGGTTTAACAAAGATATTGCCTTTTGAATTTCACCAATAGTAATCCGAGCATCTAACTATTCAATATTTACCGCATCATCACGTGATGAATTATGGTCATTGCTATTATATTGACTTTGAGATTCATTTGAACTATCGGGAAAATGTGTAACAAAGTCTTCGAGGCTAACATCGCTTGCAGCACTATTATTATGTTTTACTTTGTTTATACACTTGCTATCAAGCTCAAAGTAATAGCCTGTTCATTTCATAGCCGGTTCATTTCATAGCACAGCCTTGATCATAGTCGGGATCAACTTGCGCCGGCGTTCTTGTATCACTTTAGGGAATTGGTCACTGAGCACCTGCGCCAAGGGTATATATTCTTTATTTATCCTCCAGTATTGAAGAGCATACAATTCACATATTACAAGAACAATTACAACAGTGAAATATATTACAATGTTATAAGGAAATTAAGTAACAGAAATAAACGCTTATATACATATTCTATATATAATCGCAACAGGCGATGTGTAGTACCATATAATAACACACACGTATACATATATATACACACACCAAGCATATGTATATATACATAATACACGCATACACACACATGTATATATATATACATACATATACATACATACGTATACATACACACATGCGTATACATATATTATACCAATACAAACATATACATATCACTGTAATATTGTATTACTCGCTTATACTACATGTATAAAGCATACCGAAAATAAATTCAATTGTTACAGTATCTCTTACATTACTGCAAGTGTTACCCCCTTACCGAAACGAAACTATAAGAGAGGTATGTGCAGAGTAGCGTAGATAGGGATGCTGGTACATATATTTGCTTTAGTACTGTCTCATAACCAATTCATGTAATAGGCAGATTGTAAAAACACTTTAAAGCTTGCTACTCTCTGATCGTCTGTCAATAGAAATGCTGTAAAGCCACGGAACATTTCAATGAGTTGCAGATCTGGTGAGAGTGAGCAGAGACTTTTAAAGGTACTGGTACCTAGAGACTTGGAGAGTTTCATCCAGAGTGTGGTTCTCCATTTGTCATTAAATGGGCAAAACAACAGTATATGTCTGCTAATCTCGTCTGTGACCAAGTGACATTTCATACACTGTATATCGTATTTATGAGAGAAAAACCTACACATTAGGATAAAGACGGATGTACAATGTGGCTGTAGGTATGTGTATTCTCTACAGAAATTCCATAGGTTACAAGTTTCATATTCTGACTGGACTAGGGAGAAAGTATTTAAACTTGCATCGCAAAGTAACCTACTATTCCAGTCGAATACTACCTGGTTTTTTACTGCCAGTTTAACGTTATATTTCCATACACCTACGCTTGGGAATATACCATCGTGTAAGTAATCTAAGAAAAACTGTGTCAGATTATATTTTCCTAGAATTCTATATATATCGGGGATAAAACCTTTTGCAATTTTGGGAGATGTCATGAATGATGTGGTTCTATGCACAAACACGTCTTTGATTTTAAACTTGATATCTAATCGACAGAGTTGACCAACTAGTAGAAGTTTCCGTTTATCTATCAGCTGGACTATAGGATACATACCGAGACAGCTTAATGCTATATCCGTTCTAGTAGATGTAGGGATAGATTGAATACGTTTGATACATTGTCTATGCAGTTTTCGCAAGGGGAGTAACTGGGTATCGGTGACACCGTTCCACAATTCACTCCCATATAATGCTTTTGGTAGTACAATGGATTCGTATATTATTTTACAAGTTGCAGGATGCAGGCCGTTTCTATAAATACCACAGTCTACAATGCTGAAGAAGGATTTACGCAACCGATCACAACTTGTAGCTATATTTTCACTTAAATCTAGGTCTTTATTACATTGGACGCCTAGATGGAGGTAACTGCTGGTTTCATGAAAGGTTTCATCACCCAGTTTCCAGTATCTCTCTGTACTCATGGTGTCATTGAATACAATAGTATTGCATTTGGTAGCGTTGTAGAGATACCGTTCACGTTTAGAGTTCATATAACACAAGTTGATTAACGTATCTAGACCATGCTTAGTGTTCGATAATACAACCATGTCATCGGCGGAGGTAGGGCATCCACAACTCAAGTCTCCAATCCTGAAGCAATATGGGCTTCTTTCTACTGCATTCATTAGTTCGTTTATGAAGACGAGGTAGAGGAACGGACTCATACATTGACCTTGGCGGGTTCCCTGTAGGATAGGGAACCACTCAGACATGTAACCATTGGACTTAACGCAACTTAAGCAGTTATCAAAAAATGACATGATAGCTTTGAAAAGCATAACATGGATACCAGTTTTGTATAGTTTGACAAGCAACGATGCAATCCAAGTCCTGTCGAAGGCTTGTCTAGCGTCCAGGAAGCAAGCATAAATGGGAGAATGGTGTTCCATACCATAATTTACACATTCTCTTAACATGAATGACGTCATTAGGCAGTTTACTTTCTTCTGAAAACCACCCTGAGATGCATTGAATGTTACTTTTTTGTCCTGTTCAATAAAACTTAATAGGACCTTCTCATATAGTTTGAGAATGACTGAGCACAATGAAATCGCTCTGTAGCTATTTGGATCAGTTTTCTTTTTGTTACCGCCCTTATATAATGTTACTATAATACCGTTTTTCATTTCAGACGGTGTATATGAATATGTAATCATGTAATTAAACAGTTGGGTTATGACTTTTATTAATAGTGAACCACTATATATGACATTTTCGTAGCATATATCGTCATTTCCACTGGCCTTTCCTTTTTTACAAGATCGAAGTGCTGTCTGTACCATTTCAACACTAATAACATGTTTACTACTGGTTTGTGGAGAAACTATGGACTTAATAGTTAATAATTCGGTTTCCACAGAATGTTTATGTTCTTCGCTAAAACTTGGGTCGGCCGAAGGAGAATACAAGTCACAGAAGTACTTTCCCCATTCATAATTTATATCCTGGGGGTTATTATAGGTGGTGCCACCAAAGCACATTTCAAATCCCTTGTCTATTGTTTTGTTTCTACGTTTATTTATTAACCGCCAAAATTCGTTGTTGTCACATTCAGCGGCCGTGTCAACTTGTGCGTCTTGCTCATTTAAGTATGTCAACACTGCCAATCGATGAGCAGAGCGGAATTTTCTCTTATACATCTTATATTGTTTAAAATACACGGAATCGTCATTCGTTGGCCTGTGGTGTTTTATCCATTCAGTGCGTTTTATGACCATTTCTTTATGTAAACGTGTGAGAAGATCATTCCAATAGGGTTTGATGTATGATTTAAATTTAACCTTTGGTATGAACAATTGAGTTGCAAGGTTTACAATGACAACGATTCCTGAGTATAAATCGTCTATATCCGAGGTGTGTCTGACAGGGAAATCGAGTGCGCAAGACAAAACATCGCTGCATTCTAAAAAGTGCATATATTGGTCAACATGTTCTTGTTTAACATTGTGCCAATTGATAATATTTGGGGAAATGACACGAGTCTTAGGACCATGACTCGTCTGTATAGACAAAGAACAAATGATTGGACAATGGGTTGAAACATTTAGTGCGCTATCTTCTAGGATTTGACAGTCCACTATGGTGCTTAAGATTCTATCTGATATCACAACATGATCTATCAATGTTTCTCTGTTTGTGTTATATGGAACGTTACTGTATTTAGCCCCACGGCATATGTTCAGAGTATTTATTGGTATAAGGGAGTACTTGTTCAATAATTCTAATAATAGTGTGCCTCTAGAATCTATATTAAAATATGTAGATAAACGTTCAGTGCCTAGTTCGGTATTATAATCCCCCATTATAATCAATGAGCCTTTATCTTCATACATACATATCATGTTCTCCAGTTCTTCCAAACAGTTTCTGTATATATTCATACTATGATTCTTACATGGTAAGTAAACCTGAAAAACGAAAATATACTCCCCAGGAGTCAGTACAATTTGTATACCAATAAAGTGTTTTACATTAGTTTCTAGTATTGTTACAAATTGCGTCATACGCTTATGCCATAACAGGGCTATGCCACCTTTACCGACCCGCCTATGATTACACGTATCAAGATCGGGGTCCGAGACAGCGTAGCTCACATAATCAGAGTTAATACAATCGAGAAAGTGCAGATTTTGTTTGAACAACCAGTGTTCTGATACCCCACATATATCAACGTCGGACTTAGTTAACATGTCACACAGGTAGCTAGCACTGGAAATGATACTGGTTGAATTCCAAGTTGCAATATTTATTGCATATTTATTAGGTTTAGTATTCATGATCTTCGTCACATTCGTCGCGCAGGGGCGAATAGGGATTATAATGCTGGTTATTGTAGTGTTTCCACCTGTTTAACCCATTATGTTGACCATTGTTATAACTGTTACGGTATGTATCTCGGCCACGACGAGATAATCTTTGCTCGGAGTAATCATCATCTGTCTGGGTGTTATAACTGTTACGGTATGTATCTCGGCCACGACGAGATGATCTTTGCTCGGGGTAATCATCATCTGTCTGGGTGTTATAACTGTTACGGTATGTATCTCGGCCACGACGAGATGATCTTTGCTCGGAGTAATCATCATCTGTCTGGGTGTTATAACGGCTTTTATAAGCATTCATGGATAACCACGGCCTACAGGTTACTCCTCTTGGCCAGAAATGTGGGTCATCAACGAGAAGGTTGGCATTGCCGTCATCTTCTACATTGATGCGAATTACAACCGTTCTAAGCTTACGGTTTCTAAATATAGTGACCTTTGTGACCGATGGTCCATTCCTCTCAATACCTTTGGTTAATTTAGTCTCAGTAATGTTATGCTTGAAACCTCCCACATAGAACCGTTTGGTACGTCTCCTAACATATTGGGAGAAATCGTCATCATCATCATCATCACCTACCTGGGAATTGAGTGCAGGGCGCGTATTGTGCGTGTGGTTATGAGTATCATTGCGTGACCCACTAGTTTAGTTTAATCATATTTTATTGCTCGATTAGTTTTTTTACATATATACATGTGAATACAAACATGACAAATTAAAGAAAAGCAAACGGGTCGGGCCACAAGTTCTAGCAACATTAGTTACGGCCCTTCCCGACAGATAGTAATTCAAGAGAAATAGCGACTAATGATTTCAAGCATAAATAATGAAATATAGCGAATTTTTTCTCAAATTCCTATTTATGAAAAGAGTACATGTTGTATAATTATAAAAACAAAATAATAAAGAATAAGATAAAGAAAGACGTATGAGATAGGGAGGGCGACAGAGAGAGGCGATGAGGGAGGAGAGAGATTGTGATCGTAGGAGAGAATGAAAAAAGGTAATTTTCTAATTACAATGTCCAGCGCTCAAGTCCAGTTCACTGCAGTCAGCCGCCATGTTAGGGCACATATCTATATAAGTTTACTCATAGCGAAATAGCATTCAGATAGAGACCAATGATTATGTGAATCTGTTGGAGTGTTTTATGAATAATTGAACTTCTGTAAAAAGTAGTCTGTTTTCATCTGCCGAATAGTCATCCTTACCATATAGTAATGTTTGTGTACTCAGAGGGTGATATGTAATGGTAGCTGTAAATAATTGTAGTCTTTGAGCACGGAATAGACAGCAATTAAAGAAGTAGTGTTCAGCATCTTCCGTGTGAAAACCACAGTCACATGTGAGACTATCGCGTAAATGATTTCTATAGAGGTCACCATTCAAGTTGCTACAAAAAGTTCGTATTCGAGCATGGTAAACTGAATATGATCTTTCACCATTAAGGAAATGTTGGGGAACTATCGGAGGTTTAAACTTATCCTTGAGTTTGGATTTGAAAATATTGAGCGTTGCAGAGTTCCTTGTGATTGGGTCAAGGTTATTCCAAAGGGCAGTAGAAGCCGGTATAAATGAATTTGAAAAAATGTGTGTACGACGAGCCATTGTGATGTAATCATTTTTATTACGGAGTGGGTATGGTACCGATTCAGAAACGGTAATGGGAATTATATTAGCTAAATATTCTGGTAGATTTCCATGTTTTGCTTTATAAATTGTTATAAGTTTCTGTATGTTACGTCTATTAGTTAGAGACACCCAGCCTATTTCGGTTAATAAACGATCAATAGAAACAGATCTTGTAAGACCAGTAACAATACGTGCAGCTTCATACTGAATTCTTTCTAAGGATAGTTTTTCGTATTCAGCGCAGCCAGCCCAAACAATTGATGCATATTCTAAAATAGGTCTCATATATGAAATATAAATTTGATTAAGTGCATTACGTTTTACTCTAAACTTTAATGCTCTCATCGAACCAAGAACTCTAGAAGCTGAAGCTATTATATTGTTAACGTGAGTATGCCATTTACCATCGGAACTTAAGGTAACACCTAAGTGTTTGTGATTTTCCACGTAATCAAGTTGAATATTGTTAAAATTGAGAACTGGTCTGCGTTTAGACCCCAGGGTAAAAAACATTACTTCTGTTTTATTCGGGTTAAAATTCACAAGCCACTGACGGGACCAGTCTGTAATTTTCTGGAGATCACTATTAAGGGTAGTTTCCATGTATGTAATATCAGAAGATGAAACAGCTAGAGAACTGTCATCTGCAAAGAGACGAGTAATGCTGACCAAACTATCAGCAATATCATTAACATAGATTAAGAAAAGAAGGGGTCCAAGTACTGAACCTTGAGGCACACCTGCAGATACAATTTTTGAGTTTGAAAGCTCGGATCCAACAAATACTCTTTGGCTACGATTGGATAGGTATGTTTTTGTCCATTGCAGATTGTGTCCATCAATTCCATTTTGTCTTAGTTTGAATAATAATCCTTCATGCCAAACACGATCGAACGCTTTCGATATATCGCAATACACCATACACGTGGGAACTTTATTATCAAACGACTGACAAATCTGGTGGTAAATGTCTAATAATTGGTAAACCGTTGAATGACCTGGAAGAAAGCCAGATTGTTTAGGGTATATAAGATTGTTAAAATACAAGTGGTTATAAAAGTGCTTAAAAACAACTCTTTCCATGACTTTACCAACACAGCTTATCAGAGATATTGGCCTATACTTGGCAGGGGACTTCCTGTCGCCCTTTTTGAATAGAGGCATAACAGTAGCTGATTTCCAAGGATCAGGGTAATTACCTTCGCTCAGTGATCTATTATAAAGTATACTTAACGGTTTACAAATTGTGAGTTTGCATTCTTTTAGCATTCTGTGACTTACCTCATCGGGACCTGAGGCTTTATTAATTAACAATGTTGATAAAATATCTATAATTTCTCGCTCTGTAATGATAAACGGTTGCAAGGTATTGGGAGTTTTTCTAGTGAAGTGTGGTAGTGTCGTTTGTGAAGAGTCGACAGTAGAGATTGAAACAAAATAGTTATTAAGACAGTTAGCTTTTTCGGTGTCAGTAATGAAATTTACCTCTACATCGTTTTCTTCTGTGCATAACGGTGGTATAGTTTCACAATTTTTATTGTCTTTAACTAGCATTTTAAGCATCTTCCAATAAAATCGGGGATTAAACCCACTAGTCGCCGGGGGCGTATTTTTCGACGGGGGATTGGTGTTGTTGTTCGATTGGGGGATAGGGGTTCTTTTACTGTGAGCTACGACATTGCTATACGAGGGTCTCCGGTCGGGCCTTTTTGCATAGGGTCCAACATGGGCGCGTATTTGCGAAAATGATATGTCATTTGCTGATCTATTATCATCCCTTTTTGAAACAATGGTAGGGATTAATACATTGTTGTGGGACATATATACGTCCTTGTTAAGATTGTGAACATAGGTATTTTCGATATAGGGTGTGGCAATAAACGTATCAGTGTACATATGAGGCATGTCGGTAGCAGGTGACAACTTATTCTCTATGTCAGTAGAGTGTGGTACTCTATCTTCTATTGCTACATCTGTGGTTACACTCTCAGACGCAGGTGTCAATATACCGGTGGGTATTGGGGAGTCGCTTATAGACGGGGGGTTAGAAATATATGTTTCGGTATTTGACACTGGGTCTGGAGAATGATCCCGTTCACCATTACGGCAATTTTCTACACATGTTTTCAAATGTGAATATGCAGATGAAAGCTTCAGTAAGCTATCTTGCGACTGTTTAAGTGAGTTAGAGTTGGAATGAATGAATGTTTTACACGTTTTTACTTCTTGTATTACATTAGCTTCCAGCTTTGTTATACGCACTTTTATGTTATCTACACATGTCTGCACAAGCTTCTGATTGCTCGATATATCATTTTCGAATATCTTCACCGCATATATGTTCTTCAATTCGTCGGTACGAGTGTTTTCTGAAACGCTACTTCTCTGTTTTATTAACAATATATCTGCTTGTAGGGATGCTATTGTCGATTTTAGATGAGTTATCTCCTCTTTGCATTGACATTTGTCGTTTTGTTGCATTGTAGTAGTAACTACAGCAGAAGATTTACGTCGGTTCGATTTCTTCGACATACTGATGATGTCTTTCAATACTGAGTAATTCTCACCCTCGACAACCGTTAAGACTGTGTGTATGTCATAGGCCAGTTTCACATCAGCAGAATCGCCATTTCTAGTGTTAATTCGACGCTTCAGGTCACTATTTACATCGAATGGAAAATCCTCCGAGCCGCGAAGAATATTGAATAACATTTGACGGCTGTGTTCTAATTTCGTTTCTGACTTGCTGTATTCTAATAGCAATTTATTTACAAACATATCTCTTGGTAGTTCATTGAGCCAAGTTTGTAACACATGGAGCTCCGCCAGATCCGCCTCTGTATCGGGGCTTATACTGTAGTCCGCCTGTGCGAGCCAAGGTTCGTCCACATCGCTATTACAGGTTGATGGTAGTTGCCGATTGGTATTTGGTAACATCGGCGACGGTTCAAATATACTGCTATCTAGCGTATTTGCGTCTGACACTGATATAGGCACTTTGACCTCTGTTTGGTCACTTAAAGTCACTGGTTCTAACTCCGTAAATTCTTTGTTATTTGCCATTGTGGTATATTTACATTCCTATATACCTCTAGTGCATTGTTTATTTGCAATATGCTACATACTACAGTTATGGTGAGCACTATTTACGCACAATATTTGTGATATTTATCCATACTATTTGAACAAAGGAAAATCTGTTTTTGGCTGTCTTAACTATCAGTTCGATAATTATTTGAGGTATTGTTTATCGGAAGTGTTACACATGGTACTTAGCTTAGTTTGTAATGAGATATATCCATTTTCTTCACTAATTAATCCTCAATTTAATATTTTTCTAACACCGAGAAAAAATCCATGTCTTTTTCCCACGCATGCGCATGAATTGAATGCATATCTTCTTGATAGAGGAAATAAAGATATTGAATTAAATGCATACCTTCTTGATAGAGGAGATAAAGATATTGCATTTAATGCATACCTTCTTGATAGAGGAACGAACGATATTGAATTGAATTGATATAAGTGAATTGGTACCAACTATGGTTATTATTGACATTCAATAATATTGGGCTTTTATTTTTCTCCAATATGTAGTACGATTAGGTTATTGATTGTATAAACTTACACAACTATGCCATTGTCGATAATATTATCAACAAGGTCCCGTGGCCCAATGGATAAGGCGCCTGACTACGAATCAGGAGATTGCAAGTTCGAGTCCTGCCGGGATCAAACTTTTTATCGATTATTAAGATATTGAATTGAATGCATATCTGCTTGATTAAGTAAATGACGATATTGAATTGAATGCATTTTTTATTGATATACGAAATAAAGATATTGGATTGAATTGAATGCATTTTTTGTTGATGGAGAAAATAACGATATTAAATTGAATGCATACATTCTTGATAGAGGAAATAAAGATATTGAATTGAATGCATACCTTCTTGATAGAGGAACGAACGATATTGGATTGAATTGATATAAGTGAATTGGTACCAACTATGGTTATTATTGACATTCAATAATATTGGGCTTTTATTTTTCTCCAATACATTGTACGATTAGGTTATAGATAGTATAGACCTACACAAGTATGCCATGATGTTGATGAAGGAAATAAGGATATTGTATTGAATGCATTTCTTATTGCTGGAATAAATAAAGGTATTGAATTGAATATATTCTTTAAGAAATAAATAAAGATATTGAATTTAATGCATTTTTATTGATGGAGGAAATAAAGATATGAATGTACACCTTCTTGATGGAGGTTATAAAGATATTGCATTTAATGCATACCTTCTTGATAGAAGAAATAAAGATATTGAATTGAATGAATATAAGTGAATTGGTCCCAACTATGGTTATTATTGACATTCAATAATATTGGGCTTTTATTTCTCTCCAATACCTAGTACGATTAGGTTATAGATTGTATAAACATGCCACAGTCAATACTATTATCAACAAGGTCCCGTGGCCCAATGGATAAGGCGCCTGACTACGAATCAGGAGATTGCAAGTTCGAGTCCTGCCGGGATCACACTTTTTTATCGATTATTAAGATATTGAATTGAATGCATATATTCTTGATGAAGGAAATAAAGATATTGAATTGAATGCATTTTTATTGATGGAGGACATAACAATATTCAATTGAATTGAATTAATATAAATTAATTGGTAGTCTGGGAACAGGCGTCGATATATTTTGCCTGATCAGTCAAATAAATATAGTTTTAACACCGAGACTATTAATTGGGCCGTATTGAGTTTCTGAACATATCAATGCATGGGGAAACTGGCGGGGTTTCCCATGGACTTATTAATCCTATTAATAGGCCTATTAGCACGTGCCTTAAGTATTGATAACTCTACTCGTCTTGAAACGTATAACTTGTTTAAACATGAATTTCAGTTAGAAAAATATCTCGACATTATACTAGAACCTAAATTTAGAATATCTTTAACCAAGTTCCGGACCTCATCCCATGACCTAGCAATAGAACGAGGTCGTTACACAAACGTACCACGGAATGAACGTATCTGTATACATTGTAGTTATAGAATGATTGAAAGCGAGTATCATTTTCTTCTTATTTGTCCTAAATTTAGAAATTTAAGAAATAAATATCTGAAACGCTACTATTATACTTGGCCTACCAAACAAAAGTTTATTACCTTACTCACACAAACAAAACCTGTCCAAATTTATATATTACGCAAATTTAGTAAGAAATTAATTTTTTTTTTTTTTTAAACATCACAATCATCTATGCTCTTCTGAAAATGTATCCATGTCTTTCCATTGTACTTTGTTTATATATGTATTCTTTGCTATAAGTATGTTGTCATATTTAATGCAATAAATTTATTGAATTGAAGTAATGACGTACTTGACTCGAAAGCGAGGCACAACAATGCTGATACAACTTTATAATTGGCCGCCATTGTATATGGGTCAACTGAACGATAAATAGTTTTAAAAAGTACAATGTGCGTCTGATTTGACATATTTACTCAATATTTATGTCGTCCTTAGTTCAATCACGCCGAATCGATCCATTACCATCTAAATGTAATATTTAAAATCTGCCATCTCGTCGATATAACACATAAACGGGGCATTATATGTAAATGAGTCTACGGGAACATTCGTGTATATTCGGAAATGATCGCGTATAATCGTGCCTGTTCGGCGATTTCCGATAGCATTCCGTTTCTATATTTAGCGATATTATCTTGTAGAGAAGAGTTGTCGTTCTTCAAACCTACACCCTCAAAAAAGTGGGTGTAAGTAGATGGCGCTACGATCGGAAATTCAGTTTCCCCAGGCTGTCATTTGGCTAGAAGTTAAAAAGTGAAATATCGACAGACTGGAACTCAGGCTAGTGAATTGGTACCAACTATAGTTATTATTGACATTCAATAATATTGGGCTTTTATTTCTCTCCAATACCTAGTACGATTAGGTTATAGATTGTATAAACATGCCACAGTCAATACTATTATCAACAAGGTCCCGTGGCCCAATGGATAAGGCGCCTGACTACGAATCAGGAGATTGCAAGTTCGAGTCCTGCCGGGATCACACTTTTTTATCGATCATTCATTCATTTATTAACAAATGGCAAAACATTGCCTTTGGCCATTTATACTATATTTAATAAATATGGCCAAGACACATATATACATTACAAAATGACATATAAATACATACATCAACAGAATGTCAACATTCATAATTATGACATATAAACCTTCAGTCAATTATAACTTATAAGCAGATATATCACCAAGGGTTTATTTTCTTATCTTCATATATTCATGTATATATTTGGCAGTTTTGTACATAACTTTCTATTTTCTGTTCACATAAGGTGTGTAAACTTCAGTACCGATGGTCAAGCAGTGTGAATAAAATATTGTGTACGAGTATCAGCATATCTGGGACAACACAACAAAAATGATATTCAGATTCTGTAACATTTCTAGTACATAGTTTACATATACGATCTTGTCTGTCAATTCTGGCATATCTACCAAATTCTATTTCAAGATTATGAGAACATATTCTAAAACGTGTTAGTTCTTTTCTTAAATCATTGCTTACTATAAGATCAAGGTATCGTTCATACCCAAACTCGGTTTTCAATATTCTATAATAATCAAGTTTGGAGACCGTGTTAATAGCAGTGTTCTATTCTTGAAGATATTGGTCACGTATACGTTTCCTAAGCATAGGCATATAGCTCAATTTTTTGTTTATCACATTTGTTACAAATTATTACTATTAATATATGCGTTTACACTGTTAGCCCAACTAATATTGTTTGTACTATGACATTGTTCCTCATATAATCTATACATCGGTGATTCCTGATTTTTCATCATCTTAATCCAATATTTTAAAGCACGTTCTTTACAGATTACTGAAAGTGGATACCTATCCAGGTCTCCATATACAGCTACATTAGAGGTTTGTTGCCGCACCCCTATACTAATTATGTGCTTACAAAATCTCAGATGCAGCTTGTCTATTTCTTTAAAGTTGTATGCGCCCCAAACATCTGAGCCATATATTATAGGTACAACCATTGAATCAAAATTATTAAGATATTGAATTGAATTCATATCTTCTTTATGAAGGAAATAAAGATATTGAATTGAATGCATTTTTATTGATGGAGGACATAAAGGTATAGAATTGAGTGCATATCTTATTGATGGGGGAAATAAAGATATTTAATTGAATTTAATGCATTTCTTATTGATGGAGGAAATAAAGATATTGACTTGAATGCATACCTTCTTAATGGAGGAGATAAAGATATTGAATTGAATGCTTACCTTCTTGATAGAGGAAATAAAGATATTGAATGGAATTAATATAAGTGAATTGGTACGAAATATAGTTATTATTGATTAATATTGGGCTTTCAGTAATACGATTAGGTTATAGATTGTATAAACCTACACAAGTATGACATGTCAATACTATTATCAACAAGGTCCCGTGGCCCAATGGCCCAATGGATAAGGCGCCTGACTACGAATCAGGAGATTGCAAGTTCGAGTCCTGCCGGGATCAAACCTTTTTATCGATTATTAAATTGAATTAATATCTTATTGATGGAGGAAATAAATATATTGAATTGAATGCTTTAATAACTTAAACTGTACAGTTTTTCGTTATATACACACATACAATGTTACATTCTATAACAATGACAATGATGCGATGGTGAGATGAGGATGAACTTATGGATTTATACATATATGTACATTTAACATGGAACAAAGATGAGGGTAATGCTTTCAAAAACAAAAACGTATATGTACATGATTACGTAATTGTATTGCGTAATGAAAGCGCCTCATGGATAAATTTACAAATATTTAGTAATTCGTGGTAATTTGTGCATTGGAACAACAAAATCAGTTTATGCATACTCGGACGGATTCTATAAAATCGTTTGATATAGGTTTGCCTTAATGCAGTAAACACAGAACATTTAAACATGAAGTGAAATTCGTCTTCGATATCATTTATTTTTTATTGCATATACGTTCATTTTGTTCAATACAATTTCTACCATAGCGGCCTGTTTATATTCTTAGATTATGGGCACTTGTCCTCAGTTTTGTAAAAGCGATTCTAAACTTCCTACTTGTGATTCTATCAAGATATGATTCATACCCAAAATCTTGTTTAATGTGTTTATACAATACAAGAACCTTATTAGCGGTTAAATCAGACTGGCTATTTTTGTAGGAAATCATCAATAATGCGTTGTTTGAATTCTGATAAGTTAGTAAAATTAATATTATGTGGGTGCTCCCAAACATACAAAAATCCGTATTTACTTAACAAATCCTTAACTCTTGATAACCAATTACTCTTGCCACTTGCTACGTCATCAAGACTGGTTTGCATCATACACTGGATAATAATATTACATGTGGATATACATTTAAACCAAAAAGTTAACATTTTAATGTTATCTGCATATATATAACGGGAATCTTCCGAGTTCAAAGTACACTGTAACATTACTCGTAGATGGTTTAACTCCCAGTACTAACTTGCAGAATTTTAAATGTAAAGTTTCTAAGCATTTTACCATTGAAAATCCACAAATTTCACTTCCAAAGTGCAGAATTGAGGAAACTAGCGCGTCAACGAGCTGAAGTGCTGTTTTGGGTTTAGTTTCAAATTTACGGACGTTAGCGGTTAATACATCCATTGCCTTCAGACCTTTACCATGCAGCTTCTGTGCATTTGATATTAAATGAACCGGTGTAATTGAATGTTATGCCTACATAGTTAAAATCATTAACCACCTCATCTGGCTCTCCACTGTATGTCCACTGTTCCCCCAGCTTTAGTCCCCCTCTTTTTCGAAACACCATTACTTTGGATTTTAAAACATTCACCTCTAAACCCAATTTATTGCAGTATGCACTCAGGTTATTTAACGAATCCTGCAAATCACCTGGAGTTAAACCAATAACAACCATGTCGTCTGCAAATAATAATAAAATTAAACATATATCATGAATATTAATACCGCTATTAATTGATTTATATGTTATATTTCGGGTTTTACGCCTGCATCAGCACCATTTTGGGCTATATCGCCGGCGGGCAGTTTACCTAACAACACCTTTCCTGGGCATGCTCCAGCGGTTAACCAGTACTTGGGTGCACCAACCTCCGTAAGAAACTGCCAACTTGTTCATATAAATGAGACACGACCTGAGCGGGGCTCGAACCCGTGTGACCATCAGTGATGATAGGTTACAGTGGTATAAAAGTCAGCGACCTTAACCACTCGACCACGGAGGCGGACTTAAATTCTGTAAATACAATTCCAGGTCTTCTACGAATAATGCCCACATTTTTTTTTGTAGTAGTTTTTATTTCATCAAATACAAGCAAACATAATAACATATGAAGTAAATCAAAAATGACCCATGATCAAATATGGTATAATAGTACAGTGTATTTCGGCGGTGGTCTTAATAGTTGAACACGTACAACTTAATAATAATACTACTATGTACGCTGGAACTTTTAACCTGAAAAATATATTACATATTCCAAGAATACGTAAATAGAGAAATATTTACGTATAACTAAGAATGTGAATACCGAACAAAGACAAATATACACCAGTAAATTTGTTGATACACTTGAAACAGCTAGTGTGTTAATAATATCCTATTTTATACCCTATGATACAGTCGTAGTACGTTGATCACATGCACAGTCCATGTCATCCACAAATATATAATACGCAACTATGGAGTTCCATAAATATGTATGTACACATAATTGATACATTTGATTCATACGATATAAACTGTAGCCTTTTATATGACTTATGTCATGTGACAGGAGAATGTTACAATGAAAACAATAAAATAAATATGTGTATTATAAAGTATTATCAAAAGCGACACTTCTCTTTAACTCAAAACCTTTAAATACCAAAATTGCTAAATTCCTTAAAGTATTTCTGTTTTCTGATTTTAACAGTTCAACTGTTTTAAACATGTTGCATCTATTACGGAAATATGGTTTAAAATAAGTTATTCGTAGATCATTGAGAAGACGACACTCCATTAGAAAATGATATTCATCACCAAGCTTATTACAAATAGGGCATATACGTTCTTGGCGAGGAATGCTTTGTGGCCTGTGCCACCTTCCTGTCTCGATTTCAAGACGATGAGACGAAACTCTTTATTTAGTTAGAGCAATTCTGTATTTTTTAATATTAATGATATCAAAATATGGTTTAAAATCCAACGACATGAAGTTTACATAAAAAGATGCTCTAGTCGATTCTCTAATACGAGATTCCCAGTTTTGCATGAAGGTATCCCTAAGTCTCTGTCTAACAATACCCAAAAATGTCTTATTGTCACCTACTCCCTGTGTTTCCCATACCATATTAAAGCCTAAATTACATAAAATATCCCTGACCAATAATGCCCAATTTTTCTTCCTAGGCTGTGTATTTATATCTCTCAGTAATAGAGAATATATAATCTTGATGTATTTTCTGTCAGTGCAGTTAAGTACTTTTAACCAGTATTTAATAATGTTGTAATATCTTTGAGTTTTGTAATCTATTCTACCCAATTCCCCATATATAAACTCATTTTGCGTGGAGGTTTTAACACCTATAATTGATTTGCAATACTGCATATGAACTCGTTCAATATGAGGTGAGTGACAAAATCCCCAAACTTCACATGAGTAATTTAAAATTGGTGTTACTAGCTTATCAAACAGTTCCAACGTATGTCTAACAGACATGTTTTCAAATCGGTAAAGATATCTCCGAAGCTTAAACGTTGCTTTTAGAGCTTGACCCGACAACATGATCGGGTACACGATTTCGCCTTGTCGTAAACCAACAGATATAATTTTATCAAAGAAATCAGTGAATGTATTACAATTACTCTTCACGCACGACTTCACTGATTGGTACATTGATCTTATGATCAGTAGGAGCTTACCACTAAGGCCCATGTTATATCATTTTAGCCACAATGCATTGCGGTATATTGAGTCAAAACAAGATTTGATATCGATAAAGGCACAATACAATTTATTACTAGTTTTAGAATTTAATATATGCTCAATTAACGTGTGTAAAATAAAAGCTACATCGACGGTGGAACGCCCTTTCCGAAAACCAAACTGTCCATCTGACAATATATCATTTGTTTCACACCAGTTAGAAATACGACTATTTAATACACAAGTAAATAACTTGCCAAAGTTACTTAGCAACATGATGCCCCTATATTTTTAACATTATCTCCTTTCCTATATACAGGTACAATTATACCCGTTGTCCAGCAGTCAGGAAAGTTGCCCGAATTTAAAATTATATAAAAAATAAAATTAAAAAATATTCAGGTTAAACACTGACAATGCTTGTTTATAATTGAGCGTATGTATTCGACATTCCTCGTCAAACCATTTCTTTGTGTCATCGTGAGTGTTTAAGAATCTTGATTTGTATCGTTTGTACTATTGTTATTAACTTAGTAGTCACTAGTAATGCGATTAAAATCGGATAATTTGCTTATTATACCTGAGCGAAATTCATCCTTATGTTCATCGGACCAATTTGTATAATGTTCGATGTGACACGAATTCAATGTGTCCTCGTTACACGGCGAATATATATGTATATGTGTGGGTGAATGATCGCTGAATTCGTTAAGATTTCCAACTTGAAAGTTATTCACGGTATTGAAGTCGCGTTCGCGAAGAAGTAAGTATCATTTACTGAGGAACCATATGCATTGTAATAAGTATACTTTACCACAAACGTCATTACCTAAACGCCCGTTAGCGATACGCAATGGTGTTCCATTACACAGGTCAATCAATTTAGTGCCGTACGAGTTACTTCCCTTGTCCTGCGTTACTCGCGGTAAAGAGTTATCGGGTACATAATAGCCTTCGTCTATATCTCCTATAACAATACCAGCGTCTCGTCTATGTAATTTGTTTTGCATGAAACCCGAGCGTTACAATCCCCTGCCACTAGCACAACCCACTTCGAATCATAATTATATATATCATTTTGTAACTGTTCATAGAGATCTACATCAATAGTATTAGTAATTGGTGAATTTTCACTCCACATGTATAATGCTGCAATATATAATATCGGTGTCATATCCCCAACATAGCGTATCAAATTTTAACCATATTATAGTGTCATGGACATTTTTGACAATAGAAATACCACCTTTAAGCTCATCTTTACAATAAATAACAATCCCCCCCCCACTATTTCTCTTAGCATTGCGATGCTTAAATTTACGGTAGAAATTAAAACAGTGATACCCAAATAAATCAATGTTACTACATTTACCCGTCCATAACTCCAATAAGACGATTGCATCGTGCTTAGTCAATAGTTCTACAAAATCAATGTTGCCGCATTTACTGGATGTGAGTCCATTACAGTTCCATACAATACACTTTATTGCACCATCGGCGCCCCCTACGCCTCTTTGGCGGGTCGTCCGTTCACATACAATGTATTATAGCTGATCCAGGCGGTTTTCGCCTCAGATTTAGCTTTCTTCATCTTCTGTACGAGACCTCGACGCTTGGCAGCCACCTCTGGTGGAACTTGTTCAGTCACATAGAACGATGAACCTTTCAGTTTATGACTCGATTTTCTTACTAGCTCTCGGTCAGTGAATATGTTGAATTTGCAGACAATACGCATTATGTAGTCCCGGGATGACCCTTCCGCTGCTGGCTTACCCATACGATGTGCGCGTTCAATCTTCATATTGTCCACGATATCCTGTGCAATGGCTAGTTTATCCTTTATAAACTGTCTAACTATGTCTATAGTCTGCTCTGGCTTCTCGTTTGGCACCTCAGGGATATTGTCACTAATACTGTTATTCCGCATTGACTGGGATTGTAGATATGTCACCGTATATCTAAGTTCTTTATTTTCCTGGGTCATATGTGTAAGTCTATCCTGACATAAACCTGTGGCGAGTTCTACATTGTCTACTTTATCTTCGACCCGTATAATGTTCTCATCTGTAGCTTTAGCCTTAGTATCCATATGTAAACATAGTTTCTTAAGCTCTATGTCGAAGCTATCCATCTTTTTCTCTAATGTATCTAGACTACTCATAGACTAGACCAATTATCAGGCGGCGATCCATTACATCTAGTGTTACGTTGATCTTGCCCAACAATGCCACAACATCTTTTAAACTCGGGTTATTGTCAATCCGATTACCACTATTTCCACTACTTCCGGCCGGCTCACTGGCGTGGATACGAAGCTGACCAGTTGTATTGTCATTACTGCTCATATCGCCCGATGTTGACGGTACCTGTTCCTCGCCTAATGAATGCAATGTTCCAAATCTATTACCAGACAAGAAAGCGTTAGTTTCCGTATCATATAATGTATCATTTGCCTGGCTAGAATGTCAATAATAGTTATATCCTCACCTGGTTCCACTGGCGACCCGCCCTGTTCAAATAGCTTACTACTGTTAATACTGTTAAATTCCTCATCACTTTCACTACTCTTTTTCCGTTTTACTATCTTATCACCAATCTTCTTGCCTATTGTCATAATGTATCCATATGTTCAATACATGTATCCATACTATGAATAATGATGGCTAAAGATATTTCACAACCTCACAAAATCATCTTAGAAGGAAAAAAGATATTAAATTGAATGCATTTCTATTGATGGAGGAAATAAAGATATTGAATTTAATGCAATCTTATTGGTGGAGGGGGGAATAAATATATTGAATTGAATTGAATGCATACCTTCTTGATAGAGGAAATAAAGGTATTGAATTGAATGCATACCTTCTTGATAGAGGAAATACAGATATTGAATTGAATTAATATAAGTGAATTGGTACCAACATTGACATTCAATAATATTGGGCTTTTATTTCTCTCCAATACGTTGTACGATTAGGTCATAGATTGTATATAACTACATAAGTATGCCGCTGTCACCATTATCAACAAGGTCCCGTGGCCCAATGGATAAGGCGCCTGACTACGAATCAGGAGATTGCAAGTTCGAGTCCTGCCGGGATCACACCGTTTTATCGATCATTCATTCATTTATTGGCATTTGGCCACTTACAATAAATTTAATAAATATGGCCAAGACACATATACATTACAAAATGACATATCGATACATATATCAACAGCATGTCAACATTCATAATTATGACATATAAACCTTCAGTCAATTATAAGCAGATATATCACCCAGGGTTTGTTTTCTTATCTTCATAGGTTCATGTATATATTTAACAGTTTTGTACATACCATTCTATTTTCTGTTCACATAGTATGTGTAAACATCAGTACCGATGGCCAAGTAGTGTGCATAAAATACTTTGTACGAGTATCAGCATATCTGGGACAACACAACAAAAATGATATTCAGATTCTGTAACATTTCTAGTACATAGTTTACATATACGATCTTGTCTGTCAATTCTGGCATATCTACCAAATTCTATTTCAAGATTATGAGAACATTTTCTAAAACGTGTTAGTTCTTTTCTTAAATTATTGCTTTGTATAAGATCAAGGTATCGTTCATACCCAAACTCGGTTTTATATATTCTATAATAATCAAGTTTGGAGACCGTGTTAATAGCAGTGTTCCATTCTTGAAAATATTGGTCACGTATACGTTTCCAAAGAATAGGCATATAGCTTAAAACATTTTTATATCACAATTGTTACAAACTTGTCCAACTCCTAATCTATTAATATATGCTTTTACACTGTTAGCCCAACTTATATTGTTTGTACTATGACATTGTTCCTCATATAATCTATACATCGGTGATTCCTGATTTTTCATCATCTTAATCCAATATTTTAAAGCACGTTCTTTACTGATTACTGAAAGTGGATACCTACCCAGTTCTCCATATACAGCTAATGTAGGCGTTTGTTGCCGCACCCCTATAATATGTGTTTACAAAATCTCAGATGCAGCTTGTCTATTTCTTTAAAAGTGTATGCGCCCCAAACATCTGAGCCATATAGTATAGGTACAACCATTGAATCAAAATTATTAAGATATTGAATTGAATTCATATCTTCTTTGTGAAGTAAATAAAGATATTGAATTGAATGCATTTTTATTGATGGAGGACATAAAGGTATAGAATTGAGTGCATATCTTATTGATGGGGGAAATAAAGATATTTAATTGAATTTAATGCATTTCTTATTGATGGAGGAAATAAAGATATTGACTTGAATGCATACCTTCTTAATGGAGGAGATAAAGATATTGAATTGAATGCTTACCTTCTTGATAGAGGAAATAAAGATATTGAATGGAATTAATATAAGTGAATTGGTACGAAATATAGTTATTATTGATTAATATTGGGCTTTCAGTAGTACGATTAGGTTATAGATTGTATAAACCTACACAAGTATGACATGTCAATACTATTATCAACAAGGTCCCGTGGCCCAATGGCCCAATGGATAAGGCGCCTGACTACGAATCAGGAGATTGCAAGTTCGAGTCCTGCCGGGATCAAACCTTTGTATCGATTATTAAGATATTCAATTGAATGCATATCTGCTTGATGAAGTAAATGACGATATTGCATTGAATGCATTTTTATTGATAGACGAAATAAAGATATTGGGTTGAATTGAATGCATTTCCTATTGATGAGTGAAATAAAGATATTGAATTGAATGCATTTCTTGTTGATGGAGGATATTAAAGATATTAAATTGAATGCATACATTCTTGATAGAGGAACGAACGATATTGGATTGAATTGATATAAGTGAATTGGTACCAAGAATAGGCCTACTCAGTCACCGCAGAAGATGTTCAACAAGAGCGCAATCCATCGTCTCATAAGACGGACGGAGGCTGATGATGATGATGGTACCAACTATGGTGATTATTGACATTCAATAATATTGGGCTTTTATTTTTCTCCAATACGTTGTACGATTAGGTTATAGATAGTATAGACCTACACAGGTATGCCATTGTCAATAATAGTATTAACAAGGTCCCGTGGCCCAATGGATAAGGCACCTGACTACGAATCAGGAGATTGCATGTTCGAGTCTTGCCGGGATTACACCTTTTTATCTATTATTAAGATATTGAATTGAATGCATATCATATTTGTGAGATAAATGACGATATTGAATTGAATGCATTTTTATTGATGTTGGAAATAAAGATATTGAATTGAATTCATACCTTCTTGATGGAGGAGATAAAGATATTGAATTTAATGCATACCTTCTTGATGTTGGAAATAAAGATATTGAATTGAATTCATACCTTCTTGATGGAGGAGATAAAGATATTTAATTTAATGCATACCTTCTTGATGGAGGAGATACAGATATTTAATATTAATATTTTATTCTGCTGCGGGGTGACCAACAGTGAGGAGGGTGGCCCTACACAGGACCACGTACAGACCAGGCCTTGTCATCCTGGCACGGAAAGAAGTAACCACCAGAGGACGTCTCCATAAGCTTCATAGAAGAAGAATCGCCAGCAAATACAGCAATAACCAACGTAGAAGAATAGGACTAATCAGCGTAGAAGAATAATCATCGCAGAACACGGATATAATCATCGTAGACCACGGATATAATCATCATTGAACAACCATCACAGAAGAATCACCTTAGGATATAACCAACTTAGAGAATACAGTCGCCCAAATGCATTTATGCGGTGGCGACTTTAAATAAAATTACATCGTTCGTGCATACCTTCTTGATAGAGCAACGAGCGATATTGGATTGAATTGATATAAGTGAATTGGTACCAACTATGGTTATTATTGACATTCAATAATATTGGGCTTTTATTTTTCTCCAATATGTAGTACGATTAGGCTATAGATTGTATAAACTTACACAACTATGCCATTGTCGATACTATTATCAACAAGGTCCCGTGGCCCAATGGATAAGGCGCCTGACTACGAATCAGGAGATTGCAAGTTCGAGTCCTGCCGGGATCACAACTTTTTATCTATTATTAAGATATTGAATTGAATGCATATCTTGTTGATGAAGGAAATAAGGATATTGAATTGAATGCATGTCTTCTTAATGGAGGAAATAAAGATATTGAATTAAATTCATACCTTCTTGATGGAGGAGATACAGATATTTAATTGAATTCATACCTTCTTGATGGAGGAGATACAGATATTTAATTTAATGCATACCTTCTTGATGGAGGAGATAAAGATATTGCATTTAATGCATACCTTCTTGATAGAGGAACGAACGATATTGAATTGAATTGATATAAGTGAATTGGTACCAACTATGGTTATTATTGACATTCAATAATATTGGGCTTTTATTTTTCTCCAATATGTTGTACGATTAGAGTATATATTGTATAAACTTACACAACTATGCCATTGTCGATACTATTATTAACAAGGTCCCGTGGCCCAATGGCCCAATGGATAAGGCGCCTGACTACGAATCAGGAGATTGCAAGTTCTATTATTAAGATATTGAATTGAATTCATACCTTCTTGATAGAGGAAATAAAGATATTGAATTGAATGCATACCTTCTTGATGGAGGAGATAAAGATATTGCATTTAATGCATACCTTCTTGATAGAGGAACGAACGATATTGGATTGAATTGATATAAGTGAATTGGTACCAACTATGGTTGTTATTGAAATTCAATAATATTGGGCTTTTATTTTTCTCCAATATGTAGTACGATTAGGTTATGGATTGTATAAACTTACACAACTATGCCATTGTCAATGCTATTATCAACAAGGTCCCGTGGCCCAAATGATAAGGCGCCTGACTACGAATCAGGAGATTGCAAGTTCGAGTCCTGCCGGGATCAAACCTTTTTATCGATTATTAAGATATTGAATTGAATTCATACCTTCTTGATAGAGGAGATAAAGATATTGAATTTAATGCATACCTTTTGATAGAGGAACGAACGATATTGGATTGAATTGATATAAGTGAATTGGTACCAACTATGGTTATTATTGACATTCAATAATATTGGGCTTTTATTTTTCTCCAATATGTAGTAAGATTAGGTTATAGATTGTATAAACTTACACAACTATGCCATAGTCAATACTATTATCAACAATGTCCCGTGGCCCAATGGATAAGGCGCCTGACTACGAATCAAGAGATTGCAAGTTCGAGTCCTGACGGGATCGCACCTTTTGATCGATTATTAAGATATTGAATTGAATGCATTTTTTATTGATATACGAAATAAAGATATTGGATTGAATTGAATGCATTTCTTGTTGATGGAGGATATAACGATATTAAATTGAATGCATACATTCTTGATAGAGGAAATAAAGATATTGAATTGAATGCATACCTTCTTGATAGAGGAAAGAACGATATTGGATTGAATTGATATAAGTGAATTGGTACCAACTATGGTTATTATTGACATTCAATAATATTGGGCTTTTATTTTTCTCCAATACGTTGTACGATTAGGTTATAGATAGTATAGACCTACACAAGTATGCCATTGTCAATAATATTATTAACAAGGTCCCGTGGCCCAATGGATAAGGCGCCTGACTACGAATCAGGAGATTGCAAGTTCGAGTCCTGCCGGGATCAAACCTTTTTATCTATTATTAAGATATTGAATTGAATGCATTTCTTGTTGATAGAGGAGATAAAGATATTGAATTGAATGCATGTCTTCTTGATGGAGGAACGAACGATATTGGATTTAACTGATATAAGTGAATTGGTACCAACTATGGTTATTATTGACATTCAATAATATTGGGCTTTTATTTTTCTCCAATATGTTGTACGATTAAATTATAGATTGTATAAACCTACATAAGTATGCCATTGTCAATACTATTATTAACAAGGTCCCGTGGCCCAATGGCCCAATGGATAAGGCTCCTGATTACGAATCAGGAGATTGCAAGTTCGAGTCCTGCCGGGATCACACCTTTTTATCGATTATTAAGATATTGAATTGAATGCATATCTTTTTGATGCGGGCTATAAATTGAATGCATATTTATTAACTATAAATTTCTTATATATTGTTTTAGTCTCAAATAGTATCAATGAAGTGTACTGTATATTGTTCACGATTAGCTTCTTGTGAAGGACAGGTGTGTGCAGCACGTTAATCACAATGTATGCATGATTGAATAAACAAACACAAAACTCTGTCAAAACGTAAGTTTATAAAGCAATGAGCTGTCATAGCAAGAAACATACACTCTTCAGTGGAGTCACTATCGTTTGCTCTAACTGGTTCATAAAGTGGTAACATGAAAATGGGTACTATCTCATAGATTCTGTAATTACAGTTTATGCTGGAAGCTGGATACGATATGTATGACCACTTTTATTGAGGTAATGCTACTACTGTTGAAGCCATAAGGTAACAGCGTTCCCTTGAAATATATAGAATGGTAGAATGGCTCCTTGTGACATGGCCCCTAGTACCACACAATTTGCACAACCCTAGCCATATCCAAGTAGAAGACACCTATCCTTCAATTACCAAATTGACGTCATCACATTACAGCTTTAACAACCCGTACTATATCTTGTTGAATGTACCATCTATGCGGAAATATACTGAGTAGAACAGCTCGCCAATAGCACCAGTAATGACAACAGAAATCTCAGCTTCATTAGACGTAATTTATATATTGCCCTCAATAAAAATCAAGCAAACTGCGTACAAGTCAGTAGCATACCTATTGTCGAATTTCCAGGCACAGTTTGTGAGTTCCATGAAAAATCTGCGTACAAGTCAGTGGAATACCTATTGTCGAATTTACAGGCACAGTATGTGAGTCCCATGACAATGGAGACATTCAACACATTGAAATGCAGAGAAGCCCGTTTGAGGAAAAAATCGCTACCACAACAGGTCAAGCGTAACCGTAATATTGGACAACTTAGAGTGGAAATCATGTAGATTTTATTCTTTATTTACGTCTCATCAATGTACAACAAACAACATTCAATATAATAAAAACATATCGATGTACATTGCCACTCAATAATGAATTATAAGAGACAGTAACAGTAACAATTCACAATATCACACGATTCAACATATAAGTTTCTTAAAACTAGAGGTTATAGAGGTTGATCCAGACCGATACTCTCACAAACTGAAGACAATTGTCAAAATGGTGACGGGCAAATTGCCACCATTACACCACAGCCGTAAAACGTAGCGTGAGGGACCATATTATGTGAAAATCCCACCATTCCCTCACGCCCTGTGTAATGCCAGCCATGTCACCACCATCACCATGTGCAACCGCTATCAGTGAGATTCTCAGTCTAAAACAAGACCTACTCTTAAATATAAATTTGTTAAATCTAAATTGCCTACACTAATCCTATCTAAGAAGTGCTTACAAATATGTATTAAAACACTGATATTGAAAAGGAGCACTAACGCGCTGTATTACCAGCTGTATTACCAGCTGGAAGAAACACTCATACTGTTATACACTCAACAATAAGCTAGTAGACAAAACTCAACATCTTACCCCCAAACAGACTTTCCAGATATACCCAACACGATTCATTCCAGATTTAACAGACAAAAACAACATACAATATGCAGGCTCTCTTCTCGAGAACCATCAGAGAGTGGAGTCTAGTACTGGACAACGTATCAATTGGCTTAGTTGAGACTTTTAGGACTCAACTAACCGAACACGTTGATGAAAACACCTTTCCAAATTTTATTTTTAAAATTCCATGGTATATTATATATATTTCAGTTTTAATTACCTTTCCCCTGGCAGTATATTTAGTCAGTTGAATTTGACCCGCAAAAGTAGAAGAAGGATTGTGCAATAGAAATGGATAAAAATAGCCGATGACAAAATAATAGATTGTCCCCATCTCCAAACTTGACTCTTTTCTCGTACGTTTATTTATCGTCGCTACCGGTTGCCCATACCAACGACGCCCCCTGAAGAGATTAGACATTTTAGATGTTTGTAGGATAGTGCAATGATACAGACAGAGACCCATTCCGGAATTTCCTCTGGTTCTTTTACGTGCACGGTTTAAAGCACCGACACGAGACCTCGGTTTAACGTCCCATCTGAAATACTGTTAATTTTATTATGGTCAGACGGGGGATCGAACCTGCGATACCTGGATTACCAGTCCAGCATGTTACCACTGGACTACAGATCCGTTTTATTATTTATATATCAACCATATCACAACATATGTTAACTAATTACATGTATTAATGTATTATTATACTGAGTTAATAATAAAGAATAATTGAAATGAATTGAAAATTGGCATTTGCAAGTGGCCGTGGCAGTTTACTATTTCTATTATCCCGTTCAGCCATTAGAAATATACGTTTCACAGTAGTCGAAAGTCCAATTATCTGGCTATCAATATCATATAGACGCATCGTTTGAATATATCAGACATATTGTAATGCCGTTAGCAAATGTAAGCCGACATAATTATACTACTGCGTGATCTATGTTCTGATTTCTAGACAACTGTGTCACTTCATTGTACAGATAAAGGGCATTGGAACATGTGCACATTGGCGGATCTGTAGTCCAGTGGTTAACACGCTGGACTGGTAATCCAGGGATCGCAGGTTCGATCCCCCGTCTGACCATAATAAAATTAACAGTCTTTCAGATGGGACGTTAAACCGAGGTCTCGTGTCGGTGCTTTACACCGTGCACGTAAAAGAACCAGAGGAGGCTCTGGATTGGGTCTCTTTCTGTATCATTGCACTATCCTCCAAAATCTAAAATGACTAATCTCTTCAGGAGGCGTCGCTCATATGGGCAACCGGTAGCGACGAACAATAAATGTAAAACACACACGCACATTGGCATTTAATTCAATATTTAGGTGATTTTGCAAAAGTTCACAAAAAATAATGTAATCGTATATTTATATTCTGTCAGAAAGGAAACACAGTTTGCAGTTTATTCCTGACAATATAGCGTCGGCCTAATATCAATACCTCGTATAGCCAGTTTTCTATATTTTACAGGAGAGACATTTTTGTTTCTCATTGTTTCAAATTTTGTTGGAATCTTTCTAAATTTCGAATGTACCATTAAGATGTCATAACAAATTGCTTAGCAATCTGATTTTTGCATTTGTAAACAAAATAGATGAGTAATCTCGTATACGATCGTTTGGCACCAGTTTTAAATTTTTAATACATATACGACTTTTTGTATTGTGGTACTCAATAATGCAATATACAATTATTCTGTATGAATAGATGGTATTTATATCAAAATATTGACATTGTAGCAAACAAATGTAAACCATATTCTTCATAGGAAAAAATCAAGTTCTCGGGGACAACTCCACCTACAGTAAAAATTGTATTCATCGACCGTCACACCAGAAATTTGGTGATTACTATTGCAAGATGGTCGCTAAATTTAGGTTGAATGTAATCCCAAGATATTAACGTCTCTTATAGTGTCGCTTAGGACAGGTTTGAAGTATGGTATCAATAGATTAAAAACACTCTGGCTTATAAGAACAACATTTATAACAGATAATTTCAAAGAAGAAATAACGTTGAAATACTAACTATAATTATTTACTTCCTGTAATATAGAACTATAACTAGATCTACTGTGAAACCTGTATCAATCGGCCATAGACAATAATACCTTTCAGGCAGGTGGCAGTTGGAGCTTCCTGCATTACATTTGACCTGTATTATACTACCACCTGTCCAGAACAACCACTATGTTGTATGTCATATGGTCGTATAAAACATGTTTGACTGTAAATGCCAATGATGCTATAAGTTGAAAGGAAAGAGAAATCTGCAAATGTGAACAAAAACAATGCGTAAAACGCACAATAGGGTTATACAAAAACAATGCCGAAAATAACTGCTCATAATGAGCAGTGAAGTTTCAATGTTTTGAATTGTTTTGTAATGGAAGGAAACTCACTAGACACTCCTGTAACCTCCACTAATGAACATTATGACTTAAGGCAGCTCTCAATTCCTACAGTAAGTAGTTCAAAATAACAGCTATCTACTTTATAGCACAGATAGCAGAGTTTTCACTCTTGTGTACTTAATGAAAAGGCAAGCAGTCATAGAATGTATGGTAGTCTTGATGTATAACTCGTTTCAGTTCCTGCAGGTGCTTATATTTAGACTGTTTGATTGGAAGTTTGTTCTGATGAAGTCTTGTAATTGCTCCAACTCCGGTCTGTTGTTTTGCCCTCCGTGGAAGGTCCTAGTAGTCCTCTTGGAATCCAAGTTTGTAATAGATGGTCCCATTTGTACTGTACCTGAGTACACGAATTTCTGTCACAGTTGGGTTCCCAACTTTATTTCCTGGCCTTATTGAGCTGTAGTATGACAGATTTGTCATGTCTTTGAAGAATGTGTATGGTACGTAGTGTACCATGCATTTCTGTTTCGGCCTTGCTGACGAAATTATGTCTCCATAATTCTGAGGCACGTAGATGGGCTTTTTTTCAGATTCCTTTCTATGAGAATGTGCATTGCATCTACCTCCATATTGGTATGTCCACGCTCTAGGAACTTTTGGACAATGGTAATCTGTTTGTCGACGGCTGTCTTCAAAAGGGCGTTTGCCAACACCGCATTTCGATTCTGATAATTGCAGCCGTCACTATACAGAACAATTTCTTTAACTCCTGGTTCGGTTGCCAACAAGTGCTCTATGTAATGTGTTATGCATGTAGCAGCAAACGAACTTGCTGACAGGTCACCGTCTGATTCATTCCAAAAATAGCACGTGTTATCTTTGCTTCCCAGGTCCATAATTGTGAAGTTATGACATACAAACTTCGTCTTGTAATATAAAGTTGGCTTGAAGTTTTGGACAAAGCATAACAGCCTGTAAATCCATTGTCAGCACTTTGTATGAGTTGTCACTAAGACACTTCTTTGTCTTCTGCCTTTGCTTGTCTAGCATCTTCTTTTCTTTGCATGTGTTTGGCGGTATACATCCTCTGTGATATTTCCACATTCATACTCACAGCACTTGTCACATTGATCCTTCTTAGGTGTGTACAGTGAAAGATTCAGTTTGTCGAATACTGTCCTAAAGTTACAGTTTGATGCTGCATTATGACCATTCTCCTTACAATTCTCGACATACGCCCTGTACAGTTCAGCTTTTGTTGTGAAAACTGGTTCAATATAAAGCTTTTTACTAGTTGCCCTACAGTAGTGTGATTCCATTTTGGGTATTTTAGATATTCTTGTGCACTCTGTCTAACTTCTGACTGTGGCTTTTCTTTATGGGGTTGCACACGCTGTCTACCTCCTGTACGTGTGTTATCGTCAGAGGCCTCTGCATATTCTGTCGCTTCTTGACTTTCTTGAAAATTAGTCTGCTTCCACCCATATACTGCTTTCTCACCGATGCATAGAGTGTTCAAAAACATGTGTTTGCAGACACATATTCTCTTTTCTCTGACTGTCATGTAATATTTGTAGGTCTTGCCCTTTCTACCAGAGCTTTCGGCTGATGTCGACTTAACGTCGGATTCTAGAACTGAGGTAGAGACATACAGTTTCTTCTCATTCCAATCATACTGCGTCCAGAACTGATTGAATAAAGGTTCTCAGAAATCTGATCACAACACTTAATTTTTGAATTCCGACACTGTTTTGAACAACCTGGTGGTTTCAAAACCCTCTCTTTTCTCGCTTCAGTTAACAGCCACTTTCCTTCTTCATTTTTCTTCCAACCTTTGTATGACCTTCCTGCCATTCTGGCCACCATTTGCTTTTGTCTGTTTCATTCATGTTCCGACCTGCGTTTTCTTCTCTTTACAGTTGGTTGATCTTGTACGACCTCTTCATGATCTACACTGGCTTCGTTTATATATGTTGGAAATTTTTCTAATTCATCAGAAGACTCATAACTCTTATCTCTTTTTTCGGGGAAGTAATCTGGATCTCTTACATAATCATCTAGGTCTAGCTCCTCTGCGTCCTCAGAAATGTCATCTCCACCTGTACATGTATGACTCCTCTCGAGAGTCTGGTTATCCCCTCCAACTTCTGGTGACTTTAAAACAGATAATTCTTCATCACCATTTTTCCTAATTTCACAATCGCTCTTGTCAACTGCATGATGTTCTTCCTTATTAATGTTATCATTGTGTCCATCTTCACAAACCATCGTTGCCTGAGCTAACACACTTCCAATACTAGCTCGCACATGGTCAGTGTTTTCATCTCCTACTATTTGGCATCCTTCTGTTGAAGACTGCTTATCATAGCTGACACTGTTCTAAACGAAGTACGAGGTTTTGATCTTAAGGATTATGCACCAATCAGTATACGATATTTTGTCATATGACTGTTTACAGCACTTACAATTGGAGTAGGAGTACGTCGTTTTGACAGAATCTGCGCTATGCCGCAATGATTCCCGCGATGTCAAAAAGTTGTTTTCTGAAAAAATGGTCTATACGAGGTTTTGATATTAGGCCGACGATAGGTCGAATAATTCCGACATCACAATGTATTAAAACTATCGCGAGGCTGACACGTTCTGTACGTATAGCCAATATGTTCTGAATTCTTGATTCACGCGAAATTTATGTCGCCCAATTTATAAGAACTTATCGCTCCTTATAGACTCGGGTAATCGCCTCGCCGTCTTTTATTACAGATTAATGCAAAGCGTGTAGTAATAAATCAGGTATGCTCCTCTCGTATCACAGCGGTTCATCGAAATGGTTATTACCATTATACTACATGTCTACAGTCACGTTACAAGCTGCATTCGTGTCATCTCTGTACATGTTGCAAGACTTCAATCACTTCACTGGCGTGGATCAGTTTAAGGGCTGTCTGATTAGCGCAGTGGTTAGCGCAGTGGTTAGTTATCTCGCTTCTCGTCAATGCAACCCGGGTTCGATCCTCGCACCGGGAAGTATGTGGGATGGTACGATGGTCGCCAGATCGGACAGGTGGGTTTTCTCCGGGTACTCCGGTTTCCTCCAATTCGAATTACCACATATACGCTTTCATCCGCGCCAACGAGAGTGATTAATATAAGTTGTTAAAACTTGCTTCGCAAGCTTCGCAATCGTTGTAAAATAAATAAAGTTTAACTTTTTTTAAGGTGTATACTACATCGGTCTGTGACGCTACAAATGGCATCCAGTATGTCATGCTACAAACTTACCTACATGCCGTCACAACAACAACAACAACAACAACAACAACAACAATAACACCAACAACATGTATTGCATTAAGGTATGCTTATAGAATATACAAATGCATGCATGTAGTGGCAATACAGATGTCATCCATTTCGCCACGTTGTAAATGGCAGCTATTCCATCACACAGTAAATTGCACTGAGTTTTCGCACATCTGTAGACGTTACGATTGTGCCCTTAGACAAGGTACTTTATTACCACATTTCCTCTTCTCTCTCCCTCGTGGCGATGGATTCCATCAGGAATGATGTCTCGAGAACGATTATTCTAATGTAAATGTGTACTTAAGTAACACTGTTTTCGATGCTTTAAACATTCTTTGGTTTTCTTAATCTGGAATTAGACGAACAAACTCAGTTAAACACACATAATACGTACAGTATCGTTTCCTTGGGAACACCGTCGTTCACAATAGCGATTTAAACGTTTATGCATGCAATCGTATTAAATAGAGAGTAACTTTAAATCAATTAATTATGTATTAGATATTCAATGTTTGCTATAAAAACCGAATTAAATTTTAATGTTTTGGTTTTTTCGAGCCCCCAAAAGGGGTAACACCATTTATTTGCTCCACCCAGTGACTAATAGGAATCGAAGCACATCCAATAGTGCCTGGCATGCTTGATATATAGGTATCAACATTGTATGAAAACGATTGGATTTCAGTTTTATATATTAAATGGGGTTCGATGGGGACACAAAACAGTTTGCAAGTTGGGTACCAGTATGTCGAGTTTTCACTTTTTTACTTCTTGCAAAACGACACCTAAAACACACACACACACCACACCACACCACACCACACCACACCACACCACACCACACCACACCACACCACACCACACCACACCACACCACACCACACCACACCACACACCACACCACACCACACCACACCACACCACACCACACCCACACCACACCACCCACACCACACCACACCCACACCACACACACCACACCACACCACACCCCACCCACCACACCACCCACCACACCACACACCACACACACACACCACACCACACCACACACACACACCACACACAACCACACACCACAACCCACACCACACCACACCACACCACACCCACACACCACACACACACACCACACCACCACACACACACACACACACACACACACACACACACACACACACACACACACACACACCTGCCTGTCGTATCTACCTTTATGAGCATATTGTAACAAAATGGGGTTATATGTTGATTATGTTAAATTAATTACCTCTATAATTAGTTGTATAGCATGATACATATTCATGAGTATTGGTCTATTTCTACAAAATGCTGTATACGATCTTTATACAAGAAACACTAGAAACATGGAACTGTACTGACTGTATATGTTGGCAGATAAACAAGTACATTTGGCGTGGACATCCTTACATGTATGCCTGCTCAGCATACTAAAAGTTTTCCCACACATGTGTGCTATTACATCAGAAAGTTTAAACATTCCAATTATAAAATGTTAACTTGTTATTTTCCATACAAGCAGGTGTTTGCACCGACACAATATATCCGAATTGATATATTGAGTGACAGTTATACCAAGCATCTGTTAGCTTGACATTTTATGGATACATGTCCAGGCTTGATTTTCCATAATAGATGAGATACATTTAGATTAGGGGGAGATGAACTGGGATTTTGAAAGCGCCGTATGGTGCCTATGCACGTATTAACAAGTTGGTGTAAAATAAATACTTATGTTGTCACTTGGACTTAGAACGTTTACTAAACACCAGAAATAAATATAATTTCTGTCGTTTGATGAAGAGAATTAGACGGAAATTAATTTCCCGTGCTAGGTAAACGCCAATAGGTGGCGTATTTTTCACGAAGGTAAAATTTGTGAAAACAGCCGAGGGCATTCAGCGTTTGGTTACGACCGATTCGGGTGTAATTTGTTATTTTTGTATATAAGTATTTTGAATCGTAACGATATTGTATGTCTTGGTGTGGGTAGAAAGGTTAGATTTTCAAGACAAGTACATATTATTAAGGTGAATGTTAAACATGCGAAATATTTTGTTCAGGAATTTCTACTGAAATACTCACCATATATAGATAGTTTATTGATAAGATATGTGACTTTATTGACAAGATATGTGAACTTGCATTGTAGTTACTAAATGTCTGTGTATTAGGAATACGAGTTGTATTGGTTGTATATTTCAATGTAATGGTATATATGTATAGCATGTGCCTCTAAGTGGTATTGGTTGTATATTTCAATGTAATGGTATATATGTATAACATGTGCCTCTAAGTGGTATTGGTTGTATATTTCAATGTAATGGTATATATGTATAACATGTGCCTCTAAGTGGTATTGGTTGTATATTTCATGTATGGTATATGTTGTATAACATGTGCCTCTAAGTGGTATTGGTTGTATATTTCAATGTAATGGTATATATGTATAACATGTGCCTCTAAGTGGTATTGGTTGTATATTTCAATGTACTGGTATATATGTATAACATGTGCCTCTAAGTGGTATTGGTTGTATATTTCAATGTAATGGTATATATGTATAACATGTGCCTCTAAGTGGTATTGGTTGTATATTTCAATGTACTGGTATATATGTATAACATGTGCCTCTAAGTGGTATTGGTTGTATATTTCAATGTACTGGTATATATGTATAACACGTGCCTCTAAGTGGTATTGGTTGTATATTTCAATGTACTGGTATATATGTATAACATGTGCCTCTAAGTGGTATTGGTTGTATATTTCATTGTACTGGTATATATGTATAACATGTGCCTCTAAGTGGTATTGTGGTTATTATCATCAATATTGTTTACTGTGGAAATCAAAAGAGGTGAGTCGGTCGTTCCTCGATGCTTAAACCAAATAATATAACATATTGATACAATTTGGTGTTGTGTGTTATTGTACTTGGTTATGAACGAACGAACGAACATATTTTATTCACATAAACTATACAGTTTTTAGTGACATAGCAATATTACATTCTACAACATAAGTATAAAATTATGACAACAAATGTAGGTGATAATTATTGGCATACCATATTACTGGATTAGGGATGAACTATAGTATATAATTTTACATACTCGAAATCTTAAAACATTTCTAAATGCAATCCTAATTACAGTGACATCTATATATGCGATATACTGTATTTCAGTACAACATATCAATAAATACTATTTACAACAAAAAGTGACATATAAACCTGATACTAGTGTATATTAAAATGGACAACATATTGACAACCCCGTATCTGTATCTTTTAGTCGAGTGTTCAGATCAATCAAGTCAGATAAAGAACAGTATGCAATACATATTCCATACTAGGGATACAGTGTTAGGTGGAACACACCAAACTAGAATCCACTTCCAAGAGTGTTGCCGGTTCAGTGATTGGGTCGATCCCTACCTACGAGGCTCCCGCTGCACATGTGACACTCTCCTCGGAATAGATTCCATCTGACTGTTACACCAATACTATTCTCAGTATGGGCTATCGTATAAAAAGTATTGTTCAATGAATTCTATAATTGTGACCTCATAATTATATGTTGATCTAAGCAAAGATAAACATTCAATATAATTGTATAAGACATATTAATATCAGTTTTAAAGACCTCCAAGAACCGTTTATGATCTAATGTTACGTAGCTCAAGAGCTTCTTGAATAAATTTGCTTAACATATATAATTCTGATTTGTTTTTACTGGACAACAACTGAGTAAATTTAAACATACTTGGGTTTACTCTATTATACCGTTTTATATAAGTTCGTCTATAAAATTCATATGGCCAACACTTAAATATAAAATGAAATTCGTCTTCTATTTCGTTTGTAGAACAAATTTCGCAATATCTTAGATTTCTATCAATTCTATCTCTTCCATATCTACCAGTTTGAATTCTAAGACTATGTGCAGATATTCTTATTCTTGTAAGTGCAATACGCAGATTGCGAGACACAATGTTATTCAAATAAAATTCTATATCTAATGTATCCTTAACACATTCATACAATGTTAGCACTTCCATGTTATTTATATTCATACGCCATTCCTGCATAAATTCATCCAATACTCTTTGTTTGAACAATAAAAGGAATGATTGATCATTGCATTCTGATATTTGGTTATATGTAACATCATTCCATTTATACAGGAATCCATATTTAGATAATAAATCTTTAACACTAGTAAACCAATTTGCCTTACCATTCGATACATCCTTGATGGCAGTATCAACAATTGATTTTATAATAATATTATCATTACGACACAATTTTAACCAATATTTAACAATACGTGTATATCTGTTTATATATAATGGATAACGTCCTAATTCGCCATAAACAGCAACGTTACATGTTGATTGTCTAACTCCTAATACCATTTTACAGAATTTAACATGTATATTTTCTAACATTTTGGATTTTGAAAAACCCCATATTTCACATCCATTGTTGAATTTACAAATGCATCAAATAACTGCAACGCCACTTTGGGCAAAGTGTCATGTCATTTTAGATTAGCAGTGAGGGTAGGGTGTTCATTGATTTAAGACCTTTTCCATACAATGTCTGTGTATTTAAGTTAAAATTACCAGTATAATTAAGTGTCACACCCAAATAATTAAAATCATTTACAACCTCTAGATATGCATTTCCATCTCTCGCCCCTTAGTAATCCTCCACGCTTTCTAAATACAACACATTTGGTTTTCTCAATGTTAACTTCGAGTCCCCACTTGTTTTTGTTTTTTTATTATTGTTTTTTTTATTCCTCATAATTTCATAATATTATTAACATAATATATATACAGATAAGTACATAGCATGACAGTATCAACGTTATGCATTGCTTAATATAGTATGTGCATAGTCATTATTATAAACAAATGAGGTTTTTATATATGTTGTGGGAGGGGGACTATAAAAATATGTTTATGGGATCAGTGTAGACATGAAAATTAATGTCGACAAATAGAGGTTATATAAGGTATTTATGTAAACCATTATGATTGATATGTGTAGTAATATGGGTAGCTATCGTTGGGGATTGGTGTAGGGGACGCTGATAGAGAAGGGTAAAGATGGATAGTGGAATGGAGATAGGAGGGATCCTTATATATTATATTGTATATTCTGTGTTCATTTAAGTATTTTTAGATTTCAATATGACAATGAGGGGAATATATGGTGTATAATTGACACTGTATTATATATATATCCATACCCTTATGAATGTGTTTATATTTGACACTGTATTATATATATCCATACCCTTATGAATGTGTTTATATTTGACACTGTATTATATATATCCATACCCTTATGAATGTGTTTATATTTGACACTGTATTATATATATCCATACCCTTATGAATGTGTTTATATTTGACACTGTATTATATATATCCATACCCTTATGAATGTGTTTATATTTGACACTGTATTATATATATCCATACCCTTATGAATGTGTTTATATTTGACACTGTATTATATATATCCATACCCTTATGAATGTGTTTATATTTGACACTGTATTATATATATCCATACCCTTATGAATGTGTTTATATTTGACACTGTATTATATATATCCATACCCTTATGAATGTGTTTATATTTGACACTGTATTATATATATCCATACCCTTATGAATGTGTTTATATTTGACACTGTATTATATATATCCATACCCTTATGAATGTGTTTATATTTGACGGTTTTTATGCTATTAATAAATGGGTAACACGTAATAATTGACTTGTCATATTACTGACTGGAAAAAGTATTTCCATTTATTGTCATACATTTCCATTTTATCTTTAATTGTTGCAATGGTTTCTTCGAGTTTTATAGTTTGATTCAGATATAGATTAAATATGCTAATTGATGGTATTTCTGAATTACATTTACACTTGAAAATAAAGTGTTTTGCTAATAGAATTATGAAGTTTATGACAGGTTTTGATTTACTAGAATTTGCAGTATTTGCATTGCAGAATGATATATTTTCATAGGATAGATTTGATAACAGTTCCAATCTTCTAGAATGTAGAAGTTTTTTTATTTCAGACCAAAATGGTTGCACCATATTACATTCCCAAAACATATGTTTATTTGAGTCGATTGACATCAGACAAAACTCGCAGAGATTAGATGGTTTTAGTTTACATTTGAATAAAAAAGAGTTATTCGGCACAATTCGCATGAGATATTTATATTGGAATGCCCTAAGTTTTGTACTTATTGTACATCCATATGGTATTGAAAATATTTGCTTCCATTCTATATCTTGTTTGTCTAATTCGTTTTCCCATTTAATAATGTGTTTCAATTGTGTTAACCTCATTGCTTCAATTTGTTTATTATATAATATTTTTTAATAATAATATTTTGTTAATTAGATAGCTTGGTATGTTGTTGTCTGCTACTTCTGTCTTCAGCCTTATTTTCCATTCATTTTTTATGTTTCCTATTAATGTGTAGTATTTCATAAAATCTCTATTGTCTATATTGTATAAAGCTATAATGTTATCAAACGTGTAAAAGTCTTTTATTCTATAATCATATATATGATGTGTGAACATAATTCCTTTATTAAACCATTCCTTGTAGAAAAATGGATTACTGTTTGCGTTTTTAAATTGTGAATTGTGCCATAAAATGGTATTAGATATATTAATACTTGTTGTAGTATAGTTAATTTTGCTCCATGCAACTATTATATCATTTAAAAAATGGTAGCGATTTGTGATTTTACTAGCATCTATTGGGTTAATATTACTTTTAAATATCAAATCTCCTCCATACTTCTCTAGTTCAGCGTTGTATGCTAGATTTAAGTGGCTTTGTTTACCTTTTAGTCGTTTAAGCCATGAACATTTCAAGGAATTTATGAATGCATGTATGTTAATCATTTTAAGTCCGACATTTTCGTATGTTTGTATGATAGTTTTCCTCGATATTTTATCCGGTTTTCCATCCCAAAGAAAGTCGTACATTATGTTATTTATTTCTGTAATTATTTCCTCTGCTGGTGTTTCGAGCACTGTTAATGGATATACCAGCTTTGGGAAGGCAAACGTTTTTAAGACTGTTATCTTACCAATTAGAGTTAGATTCCATTTTTTCCAGTTATTTAAGCAGTGCTGTAATGATTTAATTTTGGGAGTCAAATTTAATGGAAGTAGCATTGATTTTTTATTTGCAAATATTATTCCAAGCGTTGTAGCTTGATCGATTGACCATTTATACATATTATTATTGCACCAATTGCTTGTATTAAATTTCGTTGTTCCTAGTTTGAGGACAGAACATTTTGACTTATTTAGTTTTAGACCAGATATTGTTGAGAATTTTTTTAGTATTTTATTAGTTCGGTGAACGATTTTTCAGATCCATCTAATGTGAAGCTTGCATCGTCAGCAAATAATGTTTGTTTTATTTCATTATCGCCACTTGATACAATATTCGTGTAATCATTATCCAAAGACGCTTGCATATATTCGGGGTTTAAAGCTAGAATTACCATATCATCTGCGAACAACAATAAAATCAGACAAATATCTTGTAAAGTAAGGCCACCTTCTGTTCTATTTTGTAAATACAATTCCAAATCTTCTACAAACAGCGAAAACATAATCGGAGAAATTATCTCCCCTTGTCTCAATCCGACTGCAATTTCAAAGAAATCAGAGTAGTTACCAGCATCACAAGATCGTACACACGATTTCACAGTTTGGTACATACTTCTAATTACACGTAAAAGTTTACCGTTAATACCCATATTATACAATTTATACCATAATGCATTTCTATAAATAGAATCAAAACAACGTCTCATATCTATAAAAGTACAATACAATCTATTGTTTTCGTTAATACATTGTTGTATCAATGAATGGAGTATAAATACAGCGTCTATAGTTATGTACTTATCAAGTACAGGTGAGGTTTATGAAGTACCTATTGGTGATGGAGTATCGCGGGAATATACGATTACGGTACAATATCTCCTGTAAAGCGAAATCGCTTCTTTAAAAGTTGCTTCTTAATTCTAGTAAATAGTGTCTCTACTGCTCAGCGTTAACATTAGAGTAGCATAGCCAGAGGCAAATTTCAACCGAGGCAATCTAGGGGGATCCGGGTGCAAGTTCAGCGTTAACATTACAGTACCGTAGCCATAGGCAAATTTCAACCGAGGCAATCTAGGGGTATCTGGGTGCAAGTTCAGCGTTAACATTACAGTAGCATAGCTAGAGGCAAATTTCAACCGAGGCAATCTAGGCGGGATCCGGTGCATGTTCAGCGTTAACATAACAGTAGCATAGCTAGAGGCAAATTTCAACCGAGGATATCTAGGGGTATCTGGGTGCAAGTTCAGCGTTAACATAACAGTACCGTAGCCAGAGGCACATTTCAACCGAGGCAATCTAGGTGCAAGTTCAGCGTTAACATTACAGTACCGTAGCCAGAGGAACATTTCAACCGAGGCAATCTAGGGGGATCCGGGTGCAAGTTCAGCGTTAACATTACAGTACGGTAGCCAGAAGCAAATTTCAACCGAGGCAATCTAGGGGAGATCCGGGTGCAAGTTCAGCGTTAATATTACAGTACCGTAGCCAGAGGCAAATTTCAACCGACGCAATCTATAGGGGGGGGTTTCGGTGGATGTTCCCCTTGCAATTGTTGGGGGCATAGACGCGATGTCCTGCGTTTACTGAGTTAATGAGTTAAAATAAAGTTATTATTATTATTATATTTTAATTTTGATTAATGGAAATAAACTGTAGTCACCACAGGGAGCTCCGTTGCGTACGGGTTTGTGCTAGATTGCATAGTACATTATATGTAAACAGAAAGCAACATATGGGACTGTAAGGTTGAATATAACTGAACATTGTGGGACTGTAAGGCTGAATATAACTCAACATTTGACGCAGACTCTCTCATTTATACCAAGCACAATACTAACGGAACTTCTTATTAGTTTAGTTTATACAAATTTATTTTAGCTCAATTGCGAAACAAGTTCATATAACTTATATTATTCACTCTCGAGACCTCATTCCTGGTGGAATCCATCGCCACGAGTGGGGGGGGGGGAAGAGGCAACGTGGAATTTATATGCCTTGCCTAAGGGCACAATCGTAACGGCTCCAGTGGGGCTCGAACTCCAGGTATTTCCCACCTGAAGCAAAGCCTACCATTACGCTATCACGGCTTCCACAAACTTCATATACAATCCCAGGTGTGTGCAGTATCAACATTACATCAGTCTATACAATGAACTGACCATACCCCACCTACCTGTCTATCAGTAGTAACGAACAAGCCCTCAATACCTCTGTTATGGTTTATGTTTTATATGTATGACGATTCAAACAACTGTGATAACATTTTAATCAAGCGACATTACTTGCGTAGCGGTTACATGCAACTTATATGATGTCCGGCTCAGTGTCTTGAGTTCGAGACTTAATGAGTACATAACATTTCTACTAAGCACAAGCACAAGTAGAGCAGAGTGTGAATGTAGTCAAATCTGTGTTAGCGGTCACCTCCAATAAGCAGCCAACCTGTTGGTAGCCAGTTTCCAGATTCCCAATATGTTGTTTTATTACACATTTGCCCTCTATTAATTAAAAAATATATTAATAAGTCACATGTGCTAAGTAGCCACTTTCTGTGATTCCCTTGGCTGGCTGCTTAAGACAGGGTTGATTGTACATGTGCTTTGGTTAAACACTTTATACGCACGACAGCCTATAAACTATCCCCACACACGTAATTCTTTACACCAAGCAGTCAACAATCCACTGTCGAATGACCACATTTACGCTTTCATCCGCACCAACGAGAGTGATTAATATAAGTTGTTAAACTTGCTTCGCAATCGTTGTAAAATAAATAAAGTTTAAACAAAGATCCGCTGTCACCAATATTGGTAAAAGAGTCATGCCACTAATTTAGTGTGTGTGTGTGTCTTACGTTTATTTATCGTCGCTACCGGTTACCCATATGAACGACGCCTCCTGAAGAGATTAGTCATTTTAGATTTTTGGAGGATAGTGCAATGATACAGACAGAGACCCTTTCCAGAGCCTCCTCTGGTTCTTTTACGTGCACGGTGTAAAGCACCGACACGAGACCTCGGCTTAACGTCCCATCTGAAAGACTGTTAATTGTATTAGGGTCAGACGGGGGATCGAACCTGCGATATCTGGATTACCAGTCCAACGTGCTACCACTGGACTACAGATCTGTCTGTCACTAATTTAGATGACTGTAATATCATATTTAATCATTACTTCTACATGTATTCCTACAGCCTCTCGCAAAATGACATTTCGTCGACTAAACACTGCTGTTTTAAATTTGAGGTTTTTTACTAAAGTTTCTTTACGTCTCAACGAGTTCTTCATACTGGCGTAAGTCGCTTGATTGTGGAACGTCTAGATCTAGGAGACTTCCCGTGCCCACAATGTTCTATTTGCCTTTGTTTCACTTAATTTACGATCATTAAATGGCCATTATCTCAAAATTACCCACAATGCAGTTAGAACGTTGGCGATGAATTTGGAATTGGTTTCACGAAAGAGCTACTGTTGAAATAGTATTTATATCTTGTTAGTTTAAACATAGTTTATTTCAAACAATACAACATATACAAATATACATCTTACACAAAATTTAGATACATTAATGAAAAAAGGATTAGAATCGAATGCTATTGCTTATAGAGGTTTTCTCCTATATCAAGGTACTTATTGCAGTTACGCTATGATAAGAGGTTTTCTCCTATATCAAGGTACTTAATGCAGTTACGATATGATAAGAGGTTTTCTCCTATAGCAAGGTACTTAATGCAGTTACGATATGATAAGAGGTTTTCTCCTATATCAAGGTACTTAATGCAGTTACGATATGATAAGAGGTTTTCTCCTATAGCAAGGTACTTATTGCAGTTACGATATGATAAGAGGTTTTCTCCTATATCAAGGTACTTATTGCAGTTACGATATGATAAGAAGTGTTCTCCTATATCAAGGTACTTATTGCAGTTACGATATGATAAGAGGTTTTCTCCTATATCAAGGTACTTAGTGCAGTTACGATATGATAAGAGGTGTTCTCCTATATCAAGATACTTAATGCAGTTACGATATGATAAGAGGTGTTCTCCTATATCAAGATACTTAATGCAGTTACGATATGATAAGAGGTTTTCTCCTATATCAAGGTACTTATTGCAGTTACGATATGATAGTGTGGAAATAATGGTAAGTTTTAATCATGAATTGTATGTTAGAATATCAATATAGCGTGTTGCATTGATAACAAAAAAACATTGGCTAAACAGCAAATAGCTCTTAATAACTCGAAACAACTCTTAAATCGGTCGTAAAAGTGGCCCAAGTCGCAAGGATCCGTGAATTTGTGCGGTCCGTAAGGACTCGTAAGAAAATTCCGAGTATGTGAATGGGGCATAAAACATGTGGCCCAAACCATTTCCATTTTCATACTATGTATTGTATCTTTTCGTGCATGGCATTGTTACTATGTTTGCAATAAAATATGATTAAATTCGCATTTGAGGCGAATGCAAATTGCTAGCATAAGTAATTTTGGGACACCAATAATTATACTCAATATGTAGTGTGGCAGACGAACATACCATTCACATTTAGTAGGAATGTCAATATCTAAATTAAACGTTGTTGTGAATCCTAGCCCCACTCATATTTAGAATTACCGCGAATTTAGCGTGAATTTAAGATACCACAAACATGCATACTTAAAGTTGATGTTACCATGAAATGTAGCCGGTATGTTGTGGAGCAGACTAATAGAAGTCAAGGTCATGCAGAACACTGTCATATAATTTTTACTTTTTATATTAGCTCGATTGCGAAACAAGTTCTTACAACTTATATATTAATCACTCTCGAGACCTCATTCCTGGTGGAATGCATGGAGAGAGAATGTCGTTCAAAGTCGTTCAAATGTTGACGAGATACCAGCAACTATTCAATCTACTACAGAATAGGTAATAATGATGTCGAAGAAATGCTATAGAACACCAATCTTTTGATTACTTACAAGACATGAACAATCAACAGAATAATTTTCTGGACGAATGGGAATTTATGTGATATGAATTACTGCTATGTATTCGTATTATAGGTATTAACATTGTCCAATTGTTTTCAGGGAACTAGTTCCAACAAGCGTTCACTGGTGTGCGCATTGAAATACAGGCTGTATGTATATGAGCTGGAAATTATGTTGGACAGGATTTCATGTTATTATCAACATGTTTGTATTTAATTACTGAAGTATGCACGTTATAATGTATATATATACAGTCACTCAATACACTATCCGAGTGTGTATTATGCAGATAAATGTTCAATCCTCCTTATGTAATAGTTTTTCTTGTTAATGTAATTTGTATACATATAGTACGTGCGTCAGCGCATTAACGCCACTCTCCTCTAAATCTAATCTTAGCGACTGATCACATTATAGCAACCCAATCAAAATCAAATTAGAAATCACGAAACAAGAACATACAGCTAGCGAGCATTACAAACTTGTTGGCAGTCTCTATCAATAATACTATATGGGATACCAGAAAAATAATGACGCGGTTGGGTATGCCTCATGCGGATCCATCGGGCCAAATTCCTGTGATTTATTGATAGTAACATTTGAGGTAGGCAATGTGTATTACATTCTGGCATTTTTCGGACACTTTTACTTATTGTAAACGGACATACAAACAGAAAGAGAGATTGTCAGGACGTCTACATTCCCGGTCCTCGAATGGTAACAAAAACTGAACGGACTGGCAAAGAATGAAGTTTTGGAGTGAAGCGGTTAGATTTGTGGGTGTATGCGGTAGTCAGGTGGTTGTGTATGTATCGGGCGTTAACAATTAATAGTTTCATTCTTCGTTGTTAATGACATCCGGGAGAGTTATAAAACACCAATTGACGCTATACATGTACGTTATGCTAGTCAAGTTTATATTGGTGATCAATTCCTGTGTGGGTAACTGTCTTAATTGGAAGTGGAAGTCGTGATAGAGCTGTGGTAGCGCGTTCCCTTCAATCATGCGCGAAAGACCCGGAGTTCGAGCCCCGCTGAAGTCGTTACAAGTGTAGACAAGGCATTTTAATTCCACATAACCCATTCGCTCTCCCTCGTGACGATGGATTCCACCAGGAATGAGGTCTCGATAGAGATCAATATAAGTTGTAAGAACTTGCTTCGCAATCGAGCTAAAATTAAATTTGTATGAATTAAATAAACTGTCTTAATTAGTTAGTCCCCGTCATTAGGAATGGGGGTTATTGATTTGTGGCTGCATCTGTCTATATGTGGACAGGCTTTTGATGAACTGTGTGAATACATAGAGGTTTGGTCTATGAGGAGGTAGTTCGAGAATGTGTTTTACGTTTATTTATAGTCGCTGACGGTTGCCCATGTGAGCGACGCCTCCTGAAGAGATTAGTCATTTAGATTTCTGGAGGATATTGCAATGATACAGACATAGACCCATTCCAGAGTCTCCTCTGGTTCTTTTATGTGCACGGTGTACAGCACCGACACGAGACCTCGGTTTAAAGTCCCAAATGAAAGACTGTTAATTTTAATATGGTCAGACGGGGGATCGAACCTGCGATCCCTGGATTACCAGTCCAGCGTGTTGCCACTGGACTACAGATCCGCCTAGTTCGGGGAATCAAACGGTCCCGGGTTCGATACACGATCAGGCCAGGTATGTAGTGGCATTGAGCAAGGCACCTCACACACATTGCTTATAGTACTGGTTAATAGCTTAGGTTGGCTAAGCCTTCCCAGGAAAACATGTCTAGGGGTTTGACATTAATGGAACATACATACATCTCGTGTTCCTCTAGTCCAGATTGGAAACATGTAAAGATTGCAATACCTAATTGTAATTATGTAGCAAATTAATGGCAGAATTATAAAAAACCAATCTAGCTTTATATAGGAAAATTAGTGCAATAAGAAGATAAAAGGATATAAACGAGAGGGATTGAATGCCACTTTATCATGCAACCCATCGTGAACATATAGCTATTAATGTCAGCCAATCAAGCTATATTACTCCAGTCAAGGTAGTTGGAATTAGTTTATACAAATTTATTTTAGCTCGATTGCGAAACAAGTTATTTCAACTTATATTAATCACTCTCGAGACCTCATTCCTGATGGAATCCATCGCCACGAGGGAGAGAGAAGAGGCAACGTGGAATTTAAATGCCTTGCCTAAGGGCACAATCGTAACGGCTCCAGCGGGGCTCGAACTCCGGACCTTTAGCACCTGAAGCGAACGCGCATCCACTGCGCTATCACGACGGTAGTTGGAATTGGCATCTAGGTGCAAACTAATTGCAAAAGAATTAATTTTATCAATTTGTTTTCATTGTACGTACAATATTTACAATACTATTACATGTATAGTTTACATAATAAAAGTACAAAGCCACTCAAACATGGAGTTATAAGAGATGAACAAGATTATACATACTCATTTAAAACATTATTTTAGGGATAAAGCTGCAATATCAGTTTGCCATATTGATCATGCCAGTCCCTAGTTGTTCTGTGCAGCTGCTTTTAAACTTTTACCACAACTTATTTTCATTACCTTCTTAAATTATACTTTTAACTACTCATACTTTTAACTTCTTTGCGGTTTTTGAGGCGCAACATGTCTACGTACCCGCGAGGGGTTCGACATTAGCGGAAGATAGATAGATAGATATCACTGCTAATCGGATATTAAAAACTGCTCTAAAACAATGATAAAACACTGAAATACAAAATAGGTACTATTGCACACTGATTAAGAATTGGTCATATGAAATATAACTTCGCTTTGATCCGATCATAGCGAATATGATTAACAGAGATATTACAGACGAGATATAAAAAATTGCAGTTCGAAATACAAAGAAATAATGACATTATTCACAAATTTAAAAATTGAATAATGTCTATGATAAGATGTGAAACTCCGGATACTAAAAGTTGCACTCTGTCATAGAAAGAGACAACTGACGAAATATTGGGTCATTTATTCTATGCATTTGGTGTGCAATACAAACATGTAGCATTGCTATTTCAACTCGTTAGATTCTCTTTAGATACACATACATGTATACGGTAACTAGCCATATTTGACGTAAATTTCTTAAATAAAACTAAAATGGTTGACGAAATAAGACTTGTTCAGGGGTACCACTACCAATGTAATAATTATGTACATCAAAGTAGCTGAAAAAGAACACGCATCTGCTTTTCTGACAAGAGTGTCATGTCATGTGTAACATATTAACAGCTATAGTTAATGTCAAAACTGGTTAAAATGCCATATGTAAATAGTGACCACTTTGACACGGATATTTGATCCGTTTTTGTGCCAGTAGATCTACACTTTAAATGCACCCCCGATGTTGGATGTCTTTAATTCATTGTGTCTGCGATACAAGAATACAAACCCTCTACCGATTCATAACATGTATACATGCCATTGACGTTAGCTGTTGCTAAAAGGTCACATTGCCAGAATAACGGCAACATGGCGTAACTCTGAAACCCGTCTTTTAATATTCATTATGCCTCTTTGAAAACTATCTTCAATACTTAAAATTAGGAATGTTTTTAGCCTTTAACCGTCCATGGGTATTGTTCAATAATTAGATCACGCATTGTAATTTTGAAATATTGTCATGTCACACTATACAACTAGAACTTAGAAATTGAATTCATTCTCCTTTGACAATTGATTTGGAAACAAAATATTGAAATTGCGTATTATGTGTAATTTAAAATATATATTTAATTACACTAACAAGATATATGTAATTGTATACAGTAGTATACGTGTTATATAAATACGTCCTGTTCTGTTCTATGCTGATAACGATTTGATGGACTTACATAGCAGGATAGCTATGCATGTCAAAATTAGAGTTATTGATGAGTATCATCAGCGACTTTCCCAGGAGATGAGACAGCTGAGATGGTACAGACGAATCTGTAGTCCAGTGGTAACACGCTGGACTGGTAATCCAGGGATCGCAGGTTCGATCCCCCGTCTGACGCTAATAAAATTAACCGTCTTTCAAATGGGACTTTCAACCGAGGTCTTGTGTCGGTGCTGTACACCGTGCACGTAAAAGAACCAGAGGAGACTCTGGAATGAGTCTCTGTCTGTATCATTGCACTATCATCCAAACATCTAAAATGAATAATCTCTTCAAGAGGCATCGCTCATATGACGACGATAAATAAACGTAAAACACACACACGCATGTCAAAATTATAGTTATTGATGATCATCAGCAGCGATTGTCCCAGGAGATGAGACAGCTAAGATGGTTATCGTGTTAAACGTTTGCAGGATCTCATGGCGGTTCCCGAGGGGCGCGTGCGCTCCAGTATACGCTATATTCTTCGTATGGAATATTGTTTACATTATTTTTATTACGATTGTCACTGGCATTGATTATATATAGGATAATGCTATTTTTATGAAAACCAGAAAACCATGACTCATGTATTGTTGACTCATATTGTTGAGAGTTTTGTTATAGTTTGGCAATATTAAACTGAGACATTTGCATATTCCGTGAACTTACTTCGTTAATAATCGGATTTCCGAAGTAAAATATCAGCTTTCGATTATGGTACACTTACGTAATTGATTCAAATATTAACGGTAAAAACCTAACGTATGTCCTGGTCGTAGTTCACGGAAACTTACGAAGGCTTTGGCGGAGATTAATGAGTCTCAGTTTAATGTTGCCAAGTAATAAATTGTAATGTAATGCCCCTTGAAAAAATTTAGTTCATGTATCATTGCTTGTGATCTAGTTCATTTAACCCATTCAACACCAAGTAACTGACATGGACTGGTGCATGATATTTTTAGACCAATAAATTAATAAGAAAATTACTTTTAGACCAGTTCATTTACCAAAATGGGTAATTTTGTCGGAAAATAGTAATAATTTTATTACTAGCAAAATGTGCAGATCCTGATGAGACGGCTCGTTACGAGCCGGCTCATCTGGATCTACACTTTTTGTAAGCCTATTTAGAGGTATGTGGTGTTGAAAGGGTTAAGTATCGGAGTTTTTCTATAAACATATCATGTAGTGATGTCCCGAAATATAGTTACAGGTGATCTATGTTTATTTTCAGTTATATTATACATAAAGTAAATGAATGCTTGAATGAACAATAGTTTTCTTATCTTGTCTAAATATTTATTTATGACTACCAACTTTGTTTAATTTTGTTAGAACATAAATAACTGATTCTGCCAAAGGCATGCCTCACAATAATAATTTAATTTTATAAACAACATAGTGTGTATTATTGCCTGTGAAGACAGCGTGAATACTGCAATAATGGACGGTATATAACTAATGTATTATTATAATATATAGATAATTAGTCTAGGGCATTGTTTTATAGATTGATTGCTAGATTTAATTTTCAACCTTATCTCGAGTTAACAAATGTAAAAAAATATCAAATTGCTTTGTCTAGGTTAAGAATGTCATCACGTAGATTAGAAATTGAATGTGGGAGATGGAAAACACACAAAGTACACCTGACATTGAAAGGAAATGCAATGTATGTAACAAGTTAGAGGATGAATATCATTGTATTATTGAATGCGCACTTTATACCGAGTTAAGATTACGTTGCATCAAGAAATATTATTGGCATACACATAATATGGTTAAATTTGTTAAGTTAATGCAATTACAAAATGAAAATGCAGTTAGGAAATAATCTTTATACGTTATTAAAGCATTTGAACGTCGTATATCATTTGTCAATATCCAAACAGATCTAATTAATAGTTAATATTGTTTTCAATGATTAATACTTAGTTGTTTTTTGTGTGCGTTGTTTTGCTTTATAAGACTGTATGTCTCTCCCATAATTGTTCGTTAAGATTAGTGTCCGTCACCATATTACCATACATGTTTCACTTTGTAATGTTTTGTATTATTGGCTTATAAATGGCTTATTACGAAATAAAGATATATCATATAATATTTGCATGCAAACTAATTGATAGATGTTTTATCTCTGCATCGGGAAGTATATGCAATTCATAGACAGCCAAAGACATATCAACACAACTGGCATGCACTTCCACTGCAGTAAGTAACAATTACACCATCAATCATATATGTTTCTACTACATAATAAAATAATTATTATATACAATATACACCAAACACTGACAAAAACCCTTACGAAAACGAAACACAAGGGCCCAACCTTTCTCGGATCTCAAAGTCTAGCTCCAGTGACCACAGGGTCCGGAGTTATCAAACTGTTCTCAGATATTAAACTCGGGTGCAGGCGATTTCATTGGTTGAGTCTGAGGAAAGTTGTATAACCTCTGTGCATGGAGATATTCATACACATATTAGAGTACAATATGTACACGTACATCATATAACTGATTTTAAGAAGTTGTGTTATTGTAAACACGAGTTACATTGATTTCTGTATGTAGCTCATCTTGTTCTTTTCTGTCGGTTCCAGTTCACTATATAAATAGTCAGGACTTCAGTGAAGGTCATAAACGAGCTGCAAGACTAATTCTTGACAATGAGTTTTACGCTCCATCTTCCGAACTTTTCTCAACTTTTAATTGGATGACATTCCCAGAAAGGGTTAGCTTTCTTGATGCTTAAACACTCAATGTCCTAGCACCTGTCTATCTGCAAGAGTCATTCTGATTTACTGCCGATGCTCGAATTCAAAACTTGCAATCATCCGCCAATCTCCAACTGTACCCTCCTAAGCCACAACTGAACTGTTTAGACAATATTTCTTATATTCCGGGTCACACTTCTGGAATTCCCTCCATTATCACACCAAGACAGCACATTCTGTTCCACATGTCAAAGCTTTATATATCAGGTGGTGCACAAAACAGGTCAATAACCTAATAAACTGATAAATTATTTTTCTCTTTGTAATTGCCTACTGGCAGTCCGTTTATTCACATATAATACAAGTCATTTACAAGTAAATATATAATAACAAATGACAATTAGCAAAACAGATTTAGATGTTTCAAAAACTTTAGAATAAACTGGTAAGGTTTGTTAACCTTCTTCATGTATTCACTTGTCACAAGCAAGTCATAGTATAGAGTTTTTATCATATTGAATGGCATCTTTCGTCTATCGCTTAAGGAGTATGTTTTATAAATACAATATGATATATGGCTAAGTACAATATTGACAACTTGGTACTCCCGTAGCTCAATTTTGTAACCAATGACAATATATTCTAGATCTTTAAAAGTTCTTGAAATTCCGCATTGTTTGAAAACTTCAGCGATAATTTCCCAAAAAAATTTCAATTAGCTGCAGTCTAGGAAAAAATGGGAATAGTCTTCTATATTGTTGCAGTGATTACATAGTGGGTTGTCAAATATTTTCCAGGTGAATAAATTTTGATTTGTTGCAACAATGCGATGTAAAAGTTTAAATTTGAAATGTTTTATTTTATTATCGCATGCTATTTTATTCATGACAAAGTAAAAAGAATTCCACATTAACGTTTTGTCAAAACGTTGTTCCCAGTGTGTATGGATATATGGCCGTTCGGCTTTTAGTTTCAGAAATATATTGTAAATATCCTTATTCGTCATATCATTAAAACATCTATTAGGTTCCATAAATATAGTTAATTCAGTCTTCACTTTTGTTAAGTATGAATTTCTTGATTTTAATTGAGTTTTCCAAAGATTAGGTATTGCCTTTCTGATTATATGAAATTCAGAGATCCAGTCATGTTTTGATTGAAGAGAATTTAATATTCTCTGTACATCTATTCCCTCCAGTTTCTGAGATAATATCATTAACAAATAAATGTTTTGAGTCAATCCATGATTTAAACACGAGACACTTATTTTTGTCTTTGATGAAACGATTTTCCCACAATATTTGTTTACGAATTTCACGAAAATGTTCCAGTTTATTTGTTGCAGTTTTGCATGATACCCTTTTGAATTCAAGCCACATGTCTAATAGCGATTTATAAAATGTTGGCATTATGTATTTAGTGCGTGGCAATGATTTATAGGAATCTAGATTCATGAAAAAGACAAGGAAATTATTTCCATATTGGTTAAGAAAGAACTTGGGTATAACTTTCCAATTTGCATTTCCATTTGATAAAAGATTGTGTACCCTTTTTATTTTCATTGTTTTTGCAAATATATTTATATCTACCATGTCTAGCCCGCCATCATTTTTATGGCCAATTGTTATGTTTCGTTTTACTTTATAATTTTTACCACCCCAAAGAAACTTGAAGAACATTGCATTTATTGTATTTAAGACATCTTTTGGAATATCTATGTTTTGAATAAGATATATGAACTTAGGTAAAATCAGGGACTTTATTACAAGGATTTTGCCATAAAATGTTAGATTTCTCTTGTTCCAGTTATTAAGTAATAATTGACATTGTAATATTTTATTATTCCAGTTTAGTTCATTGCATGAATACTTTTCAAAGAATACACCTAGTGCTTTAACGGATTTGTTCGTAAATTTAATGTCAAATTCAGTAATACAATTATTATGTTTTAGCTTTCCAATCCATAGGCCTTCTGTTTTAGATTTATTTAACTTAAGACCCGAGTATTTTCCAAAGTCTTCGACAATTTTAATAGCAAAAGGAATATCTGACTTATCTTTTAAAAAGAGAGTAGTATCATCTGCTAACTGGGTTATCTTTAGGTGTTCTAGTTGTTCCAGTTTAACTGTTATACCATTTATGTTTGGACATTGACGAATTTTTATTGCCATAATTTCGGCTACAGTGATAAAAAGTAACGCGGATAACGGACAACCTTGACGTACACCTCTAGATATACTAAAAAAGTCTGATTTCCAACCGTTGTTTATTACGCATGATGATATATTATTTATATAGTGTCTTTACCCATGTTATAAATGTTTCTTTAAAGCCAAATTTTGTAAGTACCTTAAACATAAAGTTCCAGTTTACGGTATCAAAAGCTTTCCTAAAATCTAAAAATAGCATGGCGCCGTTAATTTCAATTGATTCGGCATAGTCTATTGTATCTTGAATTTGACGAATGTTGTATCCAATATATCGATTTTTTTATATATATCCTTGTTGGTCAAGGCTAATTATTGTAGGAATTACATATTGTAATCTTTTCGCGAGAACTCTCGCTACTAATTTGTAATCAATGTTTAAGAGCGAGATAGATCTCCAGTTTTCAATATTTTCAGAATTACATTTTTTGTAAATCAAAGAAAATACGCTTTGTTTTTGCGATCGTGACATTTATTTATTTGTAAAACCTTGATTAAGCGCATTAACGACTAAGTTGCAGAACAGATTCCAAAACTTAACGTAAAACTCAACGGTTAAACCGTCTAAACCCGGACTTTTGTTCAGTTTCATTTCGTGAATAGCCTTAGTACATTCTTCCTGAGTTAAAATACCTTCACATTTATCAGAAAGTTCATTAGTTAATGTATGCTCTAAAGTGACGGAATCTAGATATGACTGTATATTTACATTGGTCGACTCTGCGCTATGTAATTTTTCATAGAACAATACTTCTTGTTTTAGAATTTCAATGTTGTCTGTTATTCTATTATTATTGACAATCAGAGAATTCATGCCTTTTCTACATTGTCGTGATTTTTCTAAACTAAAAAAATATTTGCAGTTTCTTTCACCTTCCTCTAGAAACGAGACTCTTGAGCGAACCTGTACCCCAATAGTTTTAAAATTATATATGATTTCAATTTCCCTTTCAAGTTCGTGTATTCTGTTTTTAATGTTGATGTTGGGGTTTAGTACTTGTAGCAATATTTTAAGTTCATTTTCTAAATTGTACAACCGGTTGTGTCGTTCACGAGATGCTTTTTTTGAAAATCTAATAGACGCTACACGAATTTCTAGTTTACACAATTCCCATTTCACTTGTGGATTTTTTATATTTGATACCATTATAGAGTTGATACTTTTGTATATGTGTGCCACATACTTTTCATCAGCCAATAGAGAGTTATTGAATTTCCAGAAGCCTGGTCCTCGTTTGCTAGGTATTTGTAGTTTTAAGGAGATTGCTAGGTGGTCAGTAAATTTAATTTGAGCCGGTCTAATATCAGTTGAAAGTATATGGGTATAGTATGTCCATCAATTAACCAAAGGTCTATTCTACTCTTTTCAGTCGTGATAGCGCATTTGCTTCAGGTCCGAAAGGCCCAGAGTTCGAACTCCGCTGGAGCCATTACGATTGTTTTCCCTAGGCAAGGCATTTAAAAATTCCATGTTGCCTCTTCTTTCTCCTTCGTTGCGATGGTTTCCATCAGGAATGAGGTCTCGAGAGTGATTAATATAAGTTGTACGAACTTGTTTCGCAATCGAGCTAAAATAAATTTGTATAAACTAAACTACTCTTTTCAATGTTATTTTTTCTGCGCCAGGTAAATTGCTCTGTCTTTTCATTTTTCTGCCTCCATATATCAATTAAATTGTGAGCTTTCATTAGTTTTGTCAAGTTTTCTACCGGATTCTTTTTATTATTACTATTATTATTACTATTATTATTAGTATTATTATTAGTATTATGATTATTATTATTATTACTATTATAATTATTATTACTATTATTATTATTATTGTGTCTGCTTAGTCTATCATTTATCGTTAGAGTATCATTGAAGTCGCCCCCGAGTAATTTCAATCCTTGACTTTTATCTGTAAGTATCTCATTTAAGTTGTTAAAAAATATATTTCGAAGTTTTTTATCGTTCGGTGCATAAATATTAACAAGTGTATGCGTGTTATCGTTTAGTTCGATATTTAAAATTACGTATCTACCTTCTTTATCAAAGTATTTATCGATGGGTTTATAACTAACATGTTTAAGTATAAAAATAGAACACCCTCTACTATTTGTTGTTCCAAAAGAATGAAAAACATCCCATTCTGATGTTTGTAAAAGTGTATCATTTATAATGTTTGGCGAGAAGTGGGTTTCTTGTAAATATACAATATGTGCCTTTTGTTGCTTTAACCATACTAGTAACCTTGACCTTTTATTTCTATCCTTCAAACCGTGTGTATTTAAAGAAACAAAGTGATTATTCGAAAGGCTAGGAACTTTTTCATTCATGGCTATAAATGAGAATATTTAAAAAGTATTCATCTGTATATACATCATACAATATCAAAAAAACAACAACAACAAAAACAGTTGAAATAGGTGTCCAATAAAACCTTATATAGAGATACATACAATGTACAAAAGGCGTTTCACGATTCTGTAGAAATATTGCGTTGGATAGAATGTATCTGCTGTGTTCTATCAGTAAACAACGCAATATCAACAGATACGATTCTATTGAATTCATACAAGTCATGAATGAAATCTAAAATAAGAATATCCGCTAAATATAACCAGTGTACCAATTGCAGATTGCAACGCAAGAGTATTCCGTGATGAGCCGTTATAATTTGTATAAAGTTAACAATTGCAGATTACAACGCAAGAGTATTCCGTGATGAGCCGTTATAATTTGTATAAAGTTAACAATTGCAGATTACAACGCAAGAGTATTCCGTGATGAGCCGTTATAATTTGTATAACGTTAACATTTGACCGAGATAGGGATATGTACACGTCGTGCAGTAATTTAGCCTGAGATACAGTGCATTTTGCTTTTTTCACGAAAGTATACACTTTCAAGATATACTGTTTAATAGCAGATGTATGTAATACGTAGTTCACGTGATACATTAGAATAGGGCATATATTATATAATTCCACTTGCATTGTAATTACGACCCATGCTATATAAATGAACTTCAGCAAAGTTATGCAGCCAATAAGTCTTATGAAACGAAAACAAGAAACATATATGCAAATTTGCAGAACATATACCTGTGAATACATAATTATAATTTCCTTGATCATATTTAAATAACACATTAAGGAAAAAACATATGTTATGGAGTGGGCATACATACACGGTTCTGAAAAATATACACCGGGTATGTTATGAATTGCGCTCACTTTCAAATGCGGTGCGTAATTGACCTAATAACACACAATAATGAATAGTAGTGTACATCATTATAATTAATGATTTATGTTTATCATTAGTGGATTACATATATACAATTTAAAAGTGTATACATTATAGATGTGCCGATTACATTCGTGTTTATGTTTTACATGTCTAAACATGATTTTAGCAAAGTTCCTAACAATCGTAAGGTGAATCCGCTGTTCAATATTCAAAGTCCATACGACGGTATCAAAGTTCAGTTTGTTATGAGAGAACATTCCAGTGCTATTGAATGCAAGTTATTTATTTCGTTTGCTTTTCTTTGTCACGGGCGTCTGCCTGCAATAGTCAAAGAACAGATGAACAGACATCTTAACCCAAAGAAAATAACAATTAACGGAAAACGTAATAAAAAACGTCGTACTAAACAGCCGTGGTGGACTAACGAATTATCAGATTTGTGGAACAATATGTGTGAGAAGGAAAACACTTGGCTAAAATCTAAAAATGCAAAAAATAAACGAGAACTAAAGGAAAGTTTTATTGAAAGTAGACGTGTTTTCGATAAAGCATTGCAAAAACGTAAACGACAGTACTGGCAAGAAACTCAAATTAAACTATTAGACTCATGTGACAACTCGACACCGAATGAATTCTGGAAAACGATTGGTCAAGTAGGAACTGGATCGGAGAGAACAAAATGCATTCCGATGGAGACGGTAAATTAGGACGGAAATATTACTAGACGTACACATGACGTCTTAAACCATTGGAAGTTTGCATTTGAACGCTTACTGTCCGTGGACGAACATGTTAATGTAAAGCATATTCCAAATATAGAACCATGTGATGATGTTAATGCTGACCCTTTCAACAATGGTATCTCGATATTAGAAGTAACGAAAGCTATTAACTCTCTGAACATGCATATATATGCGGATATGACGAAATACCGGCGGAAGTAATAAAGTCGTCATTGTGTATAAAATACCTGCATCGTTTATTCTGTAGTTGCTACGACACAGGAAAGATACCCAAATCGTGGACGTATGGATTAATAACCCCGGTACTCAAAACAGCCGCAACTGACGCCCGCGACCCATCGAACTACCGCGGGATAACCGTGACGTCATCCATCTATAAGGCGTACTGCGCAGTGTTAAATGCAAGACTGACGACTTGGCTGGAATCAAATGGGAAACTAACTGACGCTCAAAATGGGTTTAGGAAAAACTGGAGCACCATAGATCATCTTTCATCCCTGACAAATATTGTAGAGTGTCGAACAAGATTACGTCAGTCTACGTACGTGGCTTACGTCGACTTCCGTAAGGCATATGATCGAATACCCTATGACAACCTATGGCACAAACTATCTACTGCCGGAGTCCGTGGTAGAATGTTACAATCTATACAGTCGCTTTATGAAAGTATACGTTGTGCTGTAAGAGTAAACCACCATGTGACGTCATGGTTTGACGTCAATATTGGCCTAAAGCAGGGATGTCTGTTATCCACAACTTTGTTTAACATGTATATCAACGATTTAAGTAACCTATCTCGAACACTGTGGTGTAGGTATTAATATTGATGGACAATGTATATCTCATCTGTTCTATGCTGATGATCTTGTTCTAATATGTGAATCGGAGACCGATCTACAATCGTTGTTAAATGTATTGTCTGACTGGTGTACGACAAACAGTATGACTATAAACTGTGACAAAACCAAGGTCATGCATCTTAGAAATCCCTCAGTACCGAGAACAAACTTCAAAGTTCAGTGCAATAATAAAGAAATTGAGTGTGTGGAAAAATATAAATATTTAGGTCTTGTGATAAATGAGCATTTGGATTACAACGTGACTGCAAAGTATGTGGCACAATCAGCTACGCGAGCATTAGGACTATTAATCTCCAAGTATAGGAAAATAGGCGGAATGCCCCATAAGGTATTTTCTAAACTATATGACAGTATGGTGTGGCCCATTATAAGTTATGGGGCATCTATATGGGCTACTAAGGAATACTCTGCAATCAACGCGGTACAAAATAGAGCTTGCCGGTTCTTCCTGGGAGTCGGACGATATACACCCAACGCAGCGGTAAATGGTGATATGGGTTGGGTCCCAGCACCTATAAAGCAGTGGAAGCCAGTGCTAAATCATTTCTTCAGACTTAACAATATGGATCATGACAGACTTAATCATAAAGTGTTCAAATGGACTCATACGATAAGAACTTCTGCCAAAAACTGGTGCTACCGTATAGCTCAAACTCTATTGAATACTCTCAACATTACAGTATGTATTAATGACTATTATACAACATCGAGACAGGGTGTGATCATTAAATCACTAGAACATAAACTAACTGAAGTGCATAAGTTGAGGTGGTTAGAAACTGTAAACGCAACTCAGGGGTCACACGGTGGAAACAAACTTAGAAAGTATAAACTCTTCAAACGTGAATATAGTACGGAAAACTATGTAAATCTGAACATTATTTCCAGAAAACATAGAAGTGCATTAGCAAAGCTTAGGTGCGGTGTTGCGCCTCTGAAAATAGAAACGGGCAGATACCAGTCATTAGATGTAAATGAGCGTACTTGTTTCAACTGTGTAACCGAAATTGAAGATGAAATCCATGTTTTACTACACTGTCCATTATATGCCAATATCAGAGACGATCTGTTTATTAAAATAGGTGGTGTAGATTCAGACTTTCCAACCTATGACAATTGTACAAAGTTTAATTATATTTTATCAAATTGTAATACCATAACATACTGTGCCAAAGCCTGCAATGATATTTTACTTACCAGAAGAGATCGTCTATATAGATAATGATATACACAATAATGATATGACTACCCCATATTTTTAATATGTATGGCTCTTATGTCGTAATTTGTAAATTGTTTTATGTAATTATTATGTCCTTTTTTCTTTAAGTCAAATTCTTTTAGAATTTTAATACGTTTTATTTGATAAACCTTCTTTTTTTTCTCTGGTTAGTACAATTAATAAATGAATGGGATATAGAAACTGTCTTAAGTCTTATTTAAGTCTCTTACTTTGTATCATTAATTACGTTTAGGTATTTAAATTATTGCTCAAGATGTTGTCTTATGTTTTACAAAGTGTCAATTTTATTTACCCATAGTCTCTCATAACTCATTATTGAGTGGCTTTGTATGTTATTTGATAATACATGTATAATATCATGCATTTTGTGTATAATATTTATGTTGTATCATTTACTGTATAATGGTGAGACTTAAATAAATCATCTGTCTGTCTGTCTGTCTGTCTGTCTGTCTGTCTGTCTGTCTGTCTGTCTGCCTGCCTGCCTGTCTGTCTGTCTGTCTGTCTGTCTGTCTGTCTGTCTGTCTGTCTGTCTGTCTGTCTGTCTGTCTGTCTGTCTGTCTGTCTGTCTGTCTGTCTGTCTGTCTGTCTGTCTGTCGGTCTGTCTGTCTGTCTGTCTGTCTGTCTGTCTGTCTGTCTGTATGTCTGTCTTGTCTGTCTGTCTGTCTTGTCTGTCTGTCTGTCTGTCTGTCTGTCTGTCTGTCTGTCTGTATGTCTGTCTGTCTGTATGTCTGTCTGTCTGTCTGTATGTCGGTCTGTCTGTATGTCTGTCTGTCTGTATGTCTGTCTGTCTGTCTGTCTGTATGTCTGTCTGTCTGTATGTCTGTCTGTCTGTATGTCTGTCTGTCTGTCTGTCTGTCTGTCTGTCTGTTAGGATTTCAGTCGGCGTGGGTGGTGATCTTTCTGATGTCTGCCTTTGTTCGGCGTCTGGTTTTTATTGACGAGAAATTTTTCCATGTGCTGTTGGACTGTTATATCTGATTTGGTCGATTTCTCGGGATCCACGGCTTTCACCGGATTTACGGGTTTTATTGATTGTTCATATATTGTATTCTGTTGTCTAGTAGGCGATACCGATTCAATCGTTTGGTCCAAGTTCTCATCGCTGTTGTCGTTGTCAGAATCTGCTTGCTTCCGTTACTGATAACTTATAATTATACATGTATATAAGTATTAGTTCTTGCAGCTTATATCTTATTTCCTATGAACGTTTTACTGGTCATTGTTTACATGTTTCATTATGCTATTTGATGTTTGATGGTAGATTGACTAATTGTTCAAATGAGTTATCTCGTTAAATAAAGTCTTTATTATTATTATTATTATTATCATTATTAGCCGGAAAGAAATATGTATAGCTATAGTAGGTGCTGTGCCGTTCCTAACCTGAAAACGACAAAACGTATCTAGAGACGCATATGTATGATTTGGTATAGAACATTAGATTGGTCGTATGAACAGACAAACTCGTTGTTATTTATCTAGACACAGCGTTCTGATTGATTTGTGAATATTAGATTACTGTTCTTTAGCTATGCGAGTTGTAGAAAACCTCCACAAAGCGAGGCTTTGCCGACCCTTGCAATTTGTTCGCAGACGACACTAATAAATTTATATCAGAAAATAACAAAATTTCTACTTTTGCTATCTTTTGAATAAGACATTAAGCTAAATCTACTTACTGCTTACTTGCTACGTAATCATAGCCTGGGAACAGGCGTCGATATATTTTGCCTGGACAGTCAAATACATATAGTTTAACACAGAGACTATTAATTGGGCCGTATTGAGTTTCTGATCATATCAACGTCATTTTGCCCTGAGGTTAAAAAGTGAAAAATCGACAGACTGGATCCCATGCTAACGTAATCAGTGCGCATTCGTTGTAACTATATGACGTCACACATTTCATATAGGCTATGCCTTATATTTCAAAAGCATTATTATCACGCTTAGCGTTAACCACGAGTGCTAATGATCGCTGTCTGTGTTCATGAGTGAAATATTATTCGATCATCAAACAAACAAGTAGTAGTAGTATTTCAGTTTATTTATCTCCGGCGAACCAGGTAGACGAGCGTTCCAAGATGATTAGTAGTACGTGCCTTGCACTGTCGATTATTAGCGGTGATATATAGATGTTGCTCAATGATGTCTTGGAGACTAGTGTTCTTGTTGTATCTGATGTTGGTGCGATAAAAGATGACACCGTGGCTTCTTCTTCCTTTCAGTGTGACAAATCCTGAGGTGTTGGTCGTTTCTTTCCAAAACGGTCCCTGTTATGGCCACACTCCTCACTGTTGGTCATCCCGCAGCAGCATATAAACGGATCTGGCAGTTGGACATCCGGCCGTCTCACTCGCTCCAGGGTATGTCCATACCTTCTCCACTTCCGATGGTGGTCAGCGGTGGTGAAGCGTGTGTCTCTTGTTGCAAGTTCGACGGCCAGAAGACCCCAGTATCCTACGCTGCTGCTGCGATATGTGCCCCGACCGCAACGTGCACGCCATGAAGATGTCGGCCGGGTCAAACAAACAAACAAACAAGCATTCTTTTTATGTTAGGTTTTTACGTGTTTTTATGTTATACAACGACGCAACCATGCGCTAAATGAGATTAGAACGTTACATTTAGGCAACGTTATAAATGGCACCAGTGCTGGATTGAGTCCGAACCCGTTCACGTTAACACTATATCAAACTGCAGGGGCTGAGCACCATATGTGCAAACCCACAGGCACAAGACACAAAAAAATTGTTTTTGCCCTATGGTCATATAGTAAGTAATGCTTACTAGTATACATTACTTAATATATGACCATAGGCCAAAACACCATTTGTGTCTTGTGCCTGTCGTGCAAACCGGTGAGAATAAAATGTTGCTTTCAAGCTGTGGAATAACAGGTTTTAGTTCACTGATAGAATGTAGCATAATGGGGTTTTATGTTGATTATGTTAATTAATTACCTCCATAATTATTCGTATAGCATGATACATATTCATGAGTATTGGTCTATTTCTGTATAAGGTCTTTATAAAAGCCATTATATTATACATGGAACTGTACTGACGTTTATGTTGGCAGAGAAGCAAGTACATTTGGCAGAGAAACAAGTAATTTTAACTTGTTTATTCACGTCTAATGAGGTGTTTGCACCAAAACAATATATCCGAATTGATATATTGAGTGACAGTTATACCAAACATGTTTACTGGAACATCTGTAGCTTGACATTTCATGAAATACATGTTCAAACTTGCTTCTCTATAAAAGATGAGATACAATTAGATTTGATTAGTTATTATATTGGATACGAACTGGGATTTGAATTAGAGAGAAGTCACCGTATAGTGCGTATGTACTGTTTGAGCACATATTAGTAGCTTGGTGTAAGTAAATGACTTCTGTTTCGAGTGGACTTGAACTTATACTGAACACCAACACAACCATGTTATGCGATTACGGTACACAAGTTCTATATTTCATTGGAAAACATAAAATAAACAAACTATCATGCAAGCCGTTTTTGCAACTTATTTTAGTTTATACAAATTTATTTTAGCTCGATTTCGAAACAAGTTCTTATAACTTATATTAATCACTCTCGAGACCTCATTCCTGATGGAATACATCGCCACGAGGGAGAGAAAAGAGGCAACGTGGAATTGCCTTGCCTAAGGGCACACTTGTAACGGCTCCAGCGGGGCTCGAACTCCGGGCATTTCGCACCTTAAGCGAACGTGCTACCACTGAGCTATCACGACTTCCACGACTTATTTTACATGAGAAGGTTGGGTAAATAACGGAGTATTAGGTTCTGTGCAATTTCAAAAGAATGCCAGAATGCTTTAGAATATATTATTAAAGTATATATTAGTTTACTGTGTATTTCAGGTACATTTGTCGCCGGCTTCTCCGTGCTTTGCGGAAGTACTGTGAGATTCAAGGATATGACCAAGCAGAAGATCATCTTCTCCAACACGTGGGTAGCATTTCTTCAATTCATTACAGCGTTTCTATTGCTGCTGGGGTGGATATGGAGCATTGTGTGGGGAGCCGCTTTTATCACTATATCAAGTGAGTATTAACAAAGACTATATCAAGTGAGTATTAACAAAGACTATATCAAGTGAGTATTAACACAGACTATATCAAGTGAGTATTAACACAGACTATATCAAGTGAGTATTAACACAGACTATATCAAGTGAGTATTAACACAGACTATATCAAGTGAGTATTAACAAAGACTATATCAAGTGAGTATTAACACAGACTATATCAAGTGAGTATTAGCAAATACTATATCAAGTGAGTATTAGCAAATACTATATCAAGTGAGTATTAACACATGCTATATCAAGTGAGTATTAACACATGCTATATCAAGTGAGTATTAGCAAAGACTATATCAAGTGAGTATTAACAACGACTATATCAAGTGAGTATTAACACATGCTATATCAAGTGAGTATTAACACAGACTATATCAAGTGAGCATTAACAAAGACTATATCAAGTGAGTATTAACATAGACTATATCAAGTGAGTATTAACACATGTCCGTCCGTCTGTCTGTCTGTGTATTGTTACAGGATAACTCAAAATATTGTGGTTGTATTATGATGAAACTTTGTGAATTTAAGAGGTGTTGGTACAGGAGGAAGTGATTCGATATTGGATAAATCGGCCAAGGACTATGGCCATGATGGTCAGTGAAGTGTCCGTGTTCGCTATATGATACACTATGTATATGGAAAAACGAAGCAAGATACACATACTGTTCCATTACAACAACTAAATCAAACCTCATATGACCTTTCAAATAAACCAAATCACATGACCTTGAGTGGTGACCTTTCAATGTCATATCAAGGGCAGGTGAATATATACCACTGCAAACATCAGCGCGGGGTTTGCATCTCTCAGCATGCCATCCACTAGTTCATATCCAGGCGCGTAGCTAGGCTTACACATGTACGCACGTGCGTAAGATTAATTTTGACAGTTCCTGAAAATGAAATTAAATAAATGCGAAAAATGCAATAAAAAGTGAATCGTAAGGGGGACACTGACATTGGTCATTCACAAAAAAGCAGACATGAAGAAAATGCCAACATATATTGATTGTAGCTGATGTTCATAGTAGACAAACGTCACCTGAGACGATATAGCGGAACAAATTATCCCTGTGGGTCATGCCTCCGGACCTTCCTGGAATAGTGCATATTCCATATTTAGGCCTAGCTACGCGTCTGATATCATTACAAATGGAATATATATATGAGCGTCTCTGTATTGTACATATATGTATATGGTGCTTATGTAGCAATTAACGATTTAGTCCCATGACCTTGGGGTTGACCTTTCAATATGAAATAGCTGTTAACATCCCCTTATCATTACACGGTATCTTCTAATGCGCATAGTAATTACGGTCACGGGTCGTGCTATTGCTGCACCTCTGTTATTCCATTTTTTAAATTTAAGTTTATTTAACGTCGCTACCGTTTGCCCATTTGAGCGACGCGCAGTTTACCTAGCAACACCTTTCCTGGACAGGCACCAGTGGTTAACCAGTACTTGGTGCACCAACTTGTTCATATAAAGAGACACGGTCTGCGAGACGGATCTGTAGTCCAGTGGTAACACGCTGGACTGGTAATCCAGGGATCGCAGGTTCGATCCCCCGTCTGACCCTAATAAAATTAACAGTCTTTCAAATGGGACGTTAAACCGAGGTCTCGTGTCGGTGCTTTACACCGTGCACGTAAAAGAACCAGAGGAGATTCTGGAACAGATCTCTGTCTGTATCATTGTACTATCCTCCAACAATCTAAAATAACTAATCTCTTCAGGAGGCGTCGCTCATATGGGCAACCGGTAGCGACGATAAATAAACGTAAAACACACGATAGGTTACAGTGGTATACAAGTCAGCGACCTTAACCACTCGACCACGGAAGCGGACTATTCCAATAATCGTGACCATACGCTGATATATACTTCTTAATTTATTACAATAAAATAGATAGATATATACTTTTTATTTCCCTCATTTCTGAACATCCCAGCATATGTACAGCACATTAATAATACATGTATATGCAAACAGTATCATATCACGTGCACAATTAACCCTGCTAATGATTCAAGCTTCTTATCTAAATTACATTATTTACTGAGTTATCTGTAGAGTATGTGTTATATTATACAGTCGAACTTCGTTGTCTCGAACTCGACGGGTCCGTGAGTAATGGTTCGAGTCATGGGAGGTTCGAGTCAAGGGTAGTTGTGTGGGTTGACCCATAATATTGATAAATTAAATCGTGTTTTGGTAGCTTACTGTTATATACTGGTTTATGCAATACATCCAATATGTCTTTCTCTCGTGGTTTGATAAGAATCCATGTTTATTCGAATGTGTTTCATAATAATAGACAACATTTTTAAGTTCTTGCAAGTACGGTAACTGTTGTTTTACTCAATGCATGCCTGTATCTAGAACAAAACAGGAACAATTCGTTTACTGTACTCTCATGTAGTGTGCGATTACTGTATAATATAGTCGTGATAGAAACACAAAAGGTACCCATATAATTATTATTGAACTTGAGGCATATATATGTGGTAATATTATCTTGCCGAAATGAAATGCAAGACAGCTGTGGACCTTCATACATACGGTGTATGCATTGTTGTCTGAGGATATCACATCTTGTGTGCAGTTGTTGCATAATGGAACATGATTAGTTTGTTTGCTTGTGAGGTTAACAGTCGCACCGACATTCTTGGGTATAATGCAGTTGTTGCATAAGGGAACATGATTAGATTGTTTGCTTGTGAGGTTAACAGTCGCACCGACATTCTTGGGTATAATGCAGTTGTTGCATATGGGAACATGATTAGTTTGTTTCCTTGTGAGGTTAACAGTCGCACCGACATGCCTCAATAAAATGCAATTGTTGCATAAGAGCACATGATTAATGTGTGTGCGTGGGAGGTTAACAGTCGCACCGACATTCCTGGGGAAAATGCAGTTGTTGCATAAGGGAATATGATTAGTTTGTTTCCTTGTGAGGTTAACAGTCGCACCGACATTATTGGGTAAAATGCAGTTGTTGCACAATGGAACATGATTAGTTTGTTTGCGTGTGAGGTTAACAGTCGCACCGACATTATTGGGTAAACTGCAGTTGTTGAATAAGGGAACATGATTAGTTTGTTTGCGTGTGAGGTTAACAGTCGCACCGACATTATTGGGTAAACTGCAGTTGTTGAATAAGGGAACATGATTAGATTGTTTGCTTGTGAGGTTAACAGTCGCACCGACATTATTGGGTAAAATGCAGTTGTTGAATAAGGGAATATGATTAGTTTGGTTGCGTGTGAGGTTAACAGTCGCACCGACATTCCTGGGGGAAATGCAGTTGTTGCATAATGGAACATGATTAGTTTGTTTGTGTGTGAGGTTAACAGTCACAGCACAAGCTTACGTCATACCGCGACTCTCCAGCTGTTGTGTATAGGAGGAAGCCATCTAGTGTTCCTCCGAGCAGTATTTCAGGCACGGACGGGCGGGCACCTAGGTAGAACCACCGCTCTTCCATAAGTCAGCTGGATAGCGTCTTCAAAAGAAACAGTTCGACCGTCCCAATGCATTTGGAACATACAGTGGTGAGAGTGACTTGAAAATAGCGACCGTAACAACTAGACCACGGAGGCCACCACCCAGGATTAGTGTAAGTCATAGTTGGGCGCCATATAACAGAAGTCCTATACCTAACTCAGTCATCAAGCTTTCGTAACCATGACTATTTCCAGACGTTGTGATAAGAAACGTGAAACTGCAGCAAATTCTTCAATTACTTTTGAGTTAATCTTATTCACGAAATCGACAGAGACTATTTGTTCGTGCCAGTGTATGATCGAATTATAGTTCACCGAATGAACATTTTGCATTTCGTGTAGTATTATCAAGAGTAGCGCAAGGAACGAACACATTTTTATCTTTATGTTATACTGGGATAGAATGTGAATGATAGGAAATTAAACATTAGTGGGTAGACTACCATATACTTGGGGATGGAGGGAGGAGGGAGAGCACAGACTGAACAAACTATCCCATCTTTCAATGTTTCAAAACTCAAAATTCCTTTCACCGGGAAAACACTATCCGTCATTATAAAGCACAAGTAACAATACTAATAATATACAGACGGAGTATTATAGTCCAGTGGTAACAAGCTAGACTGGTAATCACCCGTCTGACACTAATACAATTAAAAAAGTCTTTCAGATGGGACTTTAAACCGCGGTCTCGTGTCGGTGCTGTACACCGTTTACGTAAAAGAACCAGAGGATACTCTGGAATTGGTTTCTGTCTGTATCATTGCACTATCTTCCAAAAATCTAAAATAACTAATCTTTTCAGGAGGCGTCGTTCATATGGACAACCACTAGCGACGATAAATAAAAGTAAAACACACAAAATAATAATAATAATAATAAAGACTTTATTATACGAAGGAGCTTATATAACACATGGCTAATACAAATAAGGTCCTCAACATATATACAATGGCATAGAAAACATGTCAATTAAAGAAACACTACATGTTAAGTACAGTATTCAGCAATACGTGGAAGCTCATCTATTATATATATATATATATACTTATATATATATGCTTCTGTTGATTTATTCCATCTTAAATATCGAGTTTTAAAGATATTGAGTGAGTTGGAATTGTTTTATATACTGAGGTAATGAATTCCAAATGGAAGAACCTGAATAAACAAAAGTATTATAGAATATGTCCAACATTTTCCAAGCGTATATAGTTGTAATGAAGAAACGGAAATGCACTTCCGATGTAAATGATGTTTTAAGGTATTCAGGAGTATTTCCACATATGGCTTTATACATTTGAATAGCCTTTTGATAAATAACTCGTTCAGGAAATGTCATCCATTTAAGCTCTGCAAACATTATGGAAGAAAGTGTTAAGAATTCTACATTTAAAATAATCCGTGACGCTTTCGTTTGAAATCGTACCAGTGTATATTCAAGAGATGATGTGTCACACAGCAAAAGTCAAAGTGAGGGAGTACATAGGCGTTATCAAATAGTTTACGATTATGGGTGGATAAATAACCCTTAATCCGTAACAAAAGGTACAGATATGAATTGCATTTTATAATTACATTGCTTATATGTTTGTCCCATGATAAAGTGTTATCGATCGTGACACCTAGTAGTGTTTCAGCAGAACCGGCACTAATATTAACATCGGTTTTTAGACTTAGTTGTTACATACATTACTTTAGCTTTAGATGCATTGATTGCACAAATTGTCAATATTTTCAAGGTCAGCAGTTAGTGAAGCAGCAACATTATCTATGGATTTTGCATGTGTTAAGATAGTGGTATCATCGGCAAATATGTCTGATATGCAATTGTTAAATACCAAAGTGAGGTCATTTTTATAAAGTAAGAATAACAATGGTCCAAGTACTGCGCCCTGGGGAACTCCATAGACATCAGTTCCAGGACTCGACTGTACTCCAGAAACATGAGTTATTTGCGTTCTGCCTTGTAAATACGATGAAAACCAGTTGACAGTGGATTCATCCATACCATAGAGATTAAGTTTTTACGGATTTGGTGATCAACTAGATCAAAGGCCTTATAGATAGATCAAAAATAAAGTACCAACAGTTTCATTATTATCAATTGCAGAAATCCAATCATCTATAATTCTGATTAAAGCCGTTTGACACGAATGATTTTCCTGGAATCCAGATTTCCTATTGTAAAACATTTTATTATTCTCGAGAAACATTTTAAGATGAAGACTAACATGCCTTTCAAGAATTAATGTGATTATGGGTAATATTGAAGTAGGCCGGTAATTGACTTTATTAGATTGCTCACCTTTTTTATACACTGGAATAATATTAGCAAGTTAAAGACATTAGGGGAAATCGTTGATTGTATGCTACGATTGAATATAGTAGTGAGATATGGAGCTCTAATGGATGCAGATATTTTCAGATACTTTGCATTGATATCGTCACTGCCTGTTGATTCAGTAATATCGAGGGATTTAAGTTGTTTTTCAACATAATCAGTTGAAATGATGAGTATAGAGAACTTCCCAACATTAGTTAACTTAGAATCAGCAAACTCTTCAAGAATTGGATTCTTATATTTGAAAGTGGATCTAGTATTCTCTGTTAGTACCATATGCACATTGCAAAATTGTTCATTGAAAATATTAGCTGTAACTAGCGGGTCGTTGTTGTCATCATTTATTATTATAAGTGCAAACAACATTAATTGGCGAACTCTGTCGTATCTTTCCGCCAGTGTCATAATATGAGGTACTTTCAAAGTTTGTGACGTCAGTACAAATGGCATTAACAGTATTTAATTAAAAAGGCCCTCAGATTCATTTTAAACCCTCCGAGGTACTGTTAGTTTTGATGCATCATATAAGATGATTAATTCTTATCTACTATGTTTGTTTCTGTCAAATTAGTAGGCCAAATACTATATTCGATACGTCGTAGTCATAAAGTAGGAGCATAAACAATTGTGCAAATGTCACGTCAGATGTAAACGGACCGATAGTTAAGCGGCCTGGCTATCTCAGTTGATAGAGCGTTTGTCCTGTAAGCGAAAGGTCCCGAGTTCAAACCCTGATTTGGTCACCCTGTGATATCTTTCTTATTGTTTTTATTTATTTGCTTCTTATTTTAATAATAAATATTTATTTATACAAATTTATTTTAGCTCGATTGCGAAACAAGTTCTTACAACTTATATTAATCACTCTTGAGACCTCATTCCTGATGGAATCCATCGCCACGAGGAAGAGAGAACAGGCAATGTGGAATTTAAATGCCTTCCCTAAGGGCACACTCCAGTGGACGCTCGAACGCCGGACCTTTCGCACCTGAAGCGAACTCGTTACCACTGCGCTATTACGACTGCCACAATAAACATTCGACATAAATAATTGTAATATACAAGTTGTATATAGGTTTGTGATACTGTGTTCATTATAAAATAAACATACTTTACTTAGTTTAGTTCTTGTTGTTGTCTTTTTCGTTATGTATTTCAACTTCCTATCTCAAAAGTGTACAAAACCATCTTCCCCGGCTTTTGCTATCTGTCGTATTTGGCGGCTTAAGACACGACGGCACTACAACTCGACATATTTTAATGGCAGCTCGATATTTTCTTACACAATGACAACACCACACTACAACTCGACATATTTTAATGGCAGCTCGATATTTTCTTACACGATGACAACACCACAAAGTATTGTACTGCAAAGAAATTACCTTCCACTCTGATTTCGATAACTCGTGTAACACTGTTTTCAATATTCATTCAGTAAATATAATATAATCATACACTGTAACAAACATACACCCATTACGTAATGCTCATGGGTGGATCATATCAGCGCCATAGCTTGGCTTACACTGATCCAACAATGTGTTGGACAGCTACGTAATGTCCTTGGGTGGATCATATCAGCGCCACTGATGTGTAAGCTGGGTTTTATAGATCCAACAATGTTTTGGACAGCTAGATTGTCGAAAATGCGTATTGACGTATATTTCCCAGTCATGGCGCTAATTCCAGAGTATACCTAACTGCATATATAATTATACACACGTAATTTAGAATTTTATTTATTACAGACGATTATTACAAAAACTTCAAGAGAGAACATCTACATAAAATGCACCTTGGCGTATCCATGGATACGGGCCACCCTAATGGATCAACGTCTATCGTAAATAGAATCGGAAGTTCGTCAGGACTCTCAGGCCTTCAAAAACCAACCATGCTCCGGTCATCATCAGCGGACCAACCAACGCATCCACTCATAGTGTCACAAAAGGCACATGTTAGCAGCCAATCAGAAACGTCTTTAGCAACAAAACTAATTCACCATGACCCCAAATCTCGCCACCACAATCGACATCAAAGTTCGAAGTGCTCAGATGAAGAATTAACTCCTATTAACTTGGAACAGATCGTGATTCACAACCTGCCCAAGGCGCCCGTGCGTCGTGGGATATTAAGACGTGAAGACACCATCACTAGCACCGCAAGCTCAGTATCATTTACATAAGCAGGAACTATAGGGATTTGTTCTTAGAGCATTTTAGCGCCATCCGTTTTTCCAATAGCCAGCCAATCCATCACGCCCTATTGCCTTTTTAAAAAAAATCTCTTCTATTTTTTTTATAAGCCTCAACAGGTGAGTGCCTTCTTGCCTAAGCTAAAAACACGATCGCCCTTTTCACCAATATGTACTGCCTTACTGCCAATTTGATCAATTACCGTAAGTTAGCAATATTGTCTTAGGGGCTAACTCAAAATAGCCCTTCTCGCACTTCATCGCGGCTCAAAATGCACCATACCCATTTTCTGACCCGCCATGCCCCATTTCTGACCCAGCCTGCCACATTTTCTACCCTAGAACTAACCTTAAAATAATTTGCTCATAACCAGAGTATCGCGTGACTGATTATAAGGGATAGAAATGTATTTGTGTTTGCTGTTAAGCTGCTTTTGTGTTTCCAGGACAATAGGAAGCGGTGGTTTACAGTATGTTCTGTATATATGCTATTGAAGTTGAAGTTCATTCCGATGTTTTAATTTTATCGGGATATAAGAAAGGTGGATGATTTGAATCGTAATTTGAAATCAAAAGTGTCATTTCTATTGTTGCTGTTCTATTTTGTATTATTATATGCCGTAGAACTTTGAAGATTGTTTCGGCCATATTGAAAGAGATATATATATATTCCATGTGTGACAGTTATATTACATAATACTGTAATATATGCTACATTCTGCATTCTATATTCTACATTCTGCATTCTACATTCATTCATTTGATCACTGACATTTCAACACATTACAATTTACTCTATCATTGTCCAGAGTTCTTAAGCTCAGCTCCAGTTCTGTGCCCAACTGCAGTCTCAAACTCACAAACGAAGGTTATTAAACATTTGAACTTGATCTCAGGTTGAGTTTGAGGAACAGCTCGAGATTGGTTTTTATCAAATTCAACAAGGAATCTCAATCTCAAAATGCTATTACTTTTTAAACGTCAATACTAGAGTTAAACTCAGTTGCACTTGATCTCACATCTCTTGCTGAATTCAGTACAGTTTTAACAAGAAAACTATTACATATAAATAAATGACGATTGAACATTTACTCTGCATAATACACTCTCGAATATTGCATTGAGTGAAAGTATAATTATACATTATAACGTGCATACTTTAGTAATTAGATGCAAACATGTTGATAATACCACGAAACCCTGTCCAGCATAATAGTATAATATACCACATCCTTGCTGTTTATCGGCGAATCATATGGGAACCAATTATTGTTGAAGAATTTAAACTGCGTAAATAGATTGACCTTGCCATTTCTGGATTCCAGCTCAATCATTTATTTCTATGCGCACACCAGTGAAAGCTTGGAACTAATTCCCTGAAAACAATTTTAATACATGTACCTATAATACGAATTCTTATCACATAAATTCCCATTCGTCCAGAAAAGTTGTATAACCTACGTTTCTGTCACAAATCTCCACATTGAGTTTGACTGTTGAGATTCGAGTTGAGTTTTGAGCTGAGATCAATAAAGGTTTATAACACCGGGGCTAGTTTTCAGGAATTAGTTCAACTTACAGTCCGCCACCAAAATACACCGTTTTTTGTTTCGGTCCAATTACTCTCCCCCGCCTGCCGAAGCTTTGTCGTTTGATAGACAGACATCATTCCATTATAATACAGATTAAAATCTAACTAATAATGTAGTTTATTGCGATTCATAACTGCATATATACAATGTAGTCCTATGACGTACTGATTTATCCGATCAGTAATGATGTGCGCAGGGTGTTTAAACATTATTTATTTTACAACGATTGCGAAGCAAGTTTTAACAACTTATATTAATCACTCTCGTTGGTGCGGATGAAAGCGTATATGTGGTCATTCGTGTGGGAGGAAACCGGAGTACCCGGAGAAAACCCACCTGTCAGATCTTGCGACCACCGTACCATCTCACATACTTCCATGTCCGAAGATCGAGCGCGGGTTGCATTGGTGAGTGAGAAGCGAGCGCATGGTGATTGTTTACACGTGTATACCAGTATCTTGGGTGTACTATTTTGAAGGTATCGGTGTATGTAGTAGTTTTCTTTATAGTCGCCTCCGCCGAGGCACATGGGCGACTGGTTTCTCTAAGTTGTGTATGTAGACAGCTGGGAAGGCATCTCCGTTCTTCGCAGGGTGACAAGTCCTGTATCCTCTTTCGAAGGGGTCCCTTGTAGGGCCACATCCTCCACGATTTGTCAGCTCACAACAGCAATAATGGTTCCGGTTTCTTCGCTGGGGTCCTCGCGCCATCAAGAAGTCTGCGTCCCACCGCCTTCCTTGAAGGAGATCGCTCCCATTGAAGGAGCCGGCTAAAACAATCCAGCTATCCGTCGTCTCCAGCACTAAGTGGTGCTGTCTCGCCAAGTAGGTAAGTTAGTCGAATGGTACTCTGTATGTACATGTATGAGTCACGCGATTCCGATGGCGCGTCTTCCGTCAGCAAAGTCCTTGAACCATATTCCTGTTGTGAGCTGTGACTAGGTCACGACGTGCACGTAGTTCTACGATCATTCTTTGGATATGTAGATGGTCCTCTATGTCGTCAACAACTGCTGCTCCTGATAGGTTAATAAAGTCATGTCTGTAAACTCCTGCTTTATCGACACTGACCCCGTCATTAGCGTCATGCATCTCTGGATGTCGTCCGGATACCCAGTCCTCTGGTTGTTGTGTTGTGCCATCTCTGGATGTCGTCCGGATACCTAGTCCTCTGGTTGTTGTGTTGTGCCATCTCTGGATGTCGTCCGGATACCTAGTCCTCTGGTTGTTGTGTTGTGCCATCTCTGGATGTCGTCCGGATACCTAGTCCTCTGTGGTTGTTGTGTTGTGCCATCTCTGGATGTCGTCCGGATACCCAGTCCTGTGGTTGTTGTGTTGTGCCATCTCTGGATGTCGTCCGGATACCCAGTCCTCTGGTTGTTGTGTTGTGCCATCTCTCTATGTCATCCGGATACCTAGTCCTCTGGTTGTTGTGTTGTGCCATCTCTGGATGTCGTCCGGATACCTAGTATCTGGTGTTGTGTTGTGCCATTCTGGATGTCGTCGGATAACCAGTCCTCTGGTGTTGTGTTGTGCCATCTTGGATGTCGTCCGGATACCTAGTCCTCTGTTTGTTGTGTTGTGCCATCTCTGGATGTCGTCCGGATACCTAGTCCTCTGGTTGTTGTGTTGTGCCATCTCTGGATGTCGTCCGGATACCTAGTCCTCTGTGGTGTTGTGTTGTTCCATCTCTGGATGTCGTCCGGATACCTAGTCCTCTGGTTGTTGTGTTGTGCCATCTCTGGATGTCGTCCGGATACCTAGTCCTCGGTTGTTGTGTTGTGCCATCTCTGGATGTCGTCCGGATACCCAGTCCTTGGTTGTTGTGTTGTGCCATCTCTGGATGTCGTCCGGATACCTAGTCCTCTGGTTGTTGGGTTGTGCCATCTCTGGATGTCGTCCGGATACCCAGTCCTCTGGTTGTTGTGTTGTGCCATCTATGGATGTCGTCCGGATACCCAGTCCTCTGGTTGTTGTGTTGTGCCATCTCTGGATGTCGTCCGGATACCTAGTCCTCTGGTTGTTGTGTTGTGCCATCTCTGGATGTTGTCCGGATACCTAGTCCTCTGGTTGTTGTGCTGTGCCATCTCTGGATGTCGTCTGAATACCTAGTCCTCTTGTTGTTGTGTTGTGCTGAATGTTGCAATGATCACCGGAAGGAGTATTAGTTTATACACATTTATTTTAGCTCGATTGCGAAACAAGTTATTTCAACTTATATTAATCACTCTCGATACCTCATTCATGATGGAATCCATCGCCACGAGGGAGAGAGAAGAGGCAACGTGGACTATTTAAATGCCTTGCCTAAGAGCATATTCAGAACGGCTCCAGCGGGGCTCGAACTCCGGACCTTTCACACGTGAAGCGAACGCGCATCCACTGCGCTATCACGACTTCAACTAAGGAAGGAGTGTTGACGCGCGGCTCGTAGCGACACCATTCCACTCATTCAATTCACAGCTACGCCTCTTCAGATGTTTATCCACGAAGATGACGAGGTCGTGTGCAAATAGACCTGAAAGTATGTTTTGGTAAATATAGCTCTATCTTCTACGCAATATTTGCACGGGAGACTTATTTAAATCAATGAAAAACCATTATTTTAGTCTAAACTTTTTTTTGCAACAACAATCGTTAACAACTAATCACTCTGGTTGGAGCGGATGAAAGAGTATATGTGGTCATTCGTGTGGGAGGAAACCGTAGTACCCAGAGAAAACCGTTCTATCCGATCTGGCGACCACAGCACCTTCTCACATAATTGTATGTCCTAGGATCGAACCCGGGTTGCATCGATGAGAAGCGAGAATGCTAACCACAACACTAATCGCACAGCCATTACTACCAGTAACAATTATTCTAAACTTGATTGGAATCATAATTATTGGAATTGTGAGCAATGGATCAAGAGCTTCTTCTTAATTAACTTGGCTGAGACTGCGGTTTGCCATCATGACTACGATCGAACCAGTATCGCCATTGAGGTTCGCTAGACACGTTTGTTTGTGACACAGCATCGCTCAGTCGGAAATGAATAGTATAATTATGTTATTTGGTTTGTTGGCAAGGTAGGGCGTTGGAGAGGGGCAGGTTCACATCTGGTCGGCATTATATACTCATATACCCGGTCAACAAACCAAATAACAATGTTATTACGCTGAACAATATAGTATCCAGCTTAAAGACAGTCTATTGTTTGTTTAGGGATATTCATCGATTATGTTTTATCATGTTTACCCCGTCGACAGCCTCAATTGAGAAATATCACGATGGGTGTTTTTACCATGACACCGGCACGTCCAGTTTTATAGTTCAACCGTCTGCGCACATTTCGGTCTTATTCTAAGAATTATGAAGCGCATGAAAGGTATGCATTTTAATACGTATATACCATCGCTAGCTCGGAAATATCACAATATATTTACGGCAAATATATCCAATCAAAATACCGGGAATTGCATTGAAGCGTAATAAATTGTGATTACATGTAGGCCTATATGGAAATTAATCAAATGCTAGCCAATTTATATCAAGCTGAAGTGATCGTGTATTGTAAGTTTAATACGTGAATAACATCAGTCAGCGTAACACAACATGTTGATATTTATACACGAGTCGTGACGAAAAATCAACATAAATGGTAAAAAAAAAGCACACATTTCGAACACGTATTGACTGAATGTAAGTGCGAATATTTGCACGTGTAATTTATGCAAATTAACTACATTGCATGTGCTTGACATTTAGAACGTGGTGATATATAGATCTATAGACGCTACCTTGACATTTAGAACGTGGTGATATATAGATCTATAGACGCTACCTTGACATTTAGAACGTGGTGATATATATATCTATAGACGCTACCTTGACATTTAGAACGTGGTGATATATATATCTATAGACGCTACCTTGACATTTAGAACGTGGTGATATATAGATCTATAGACGCTACCGTGACATTTAGAACGTGGTGATATATATATCTATAGACGCTACCTTGACATTTAGAACGTGGTGATATATAGATCTATAGACGCTACCTTGACATTTAGAACGTGGTGATATATATATCTATAGACGCTACCTTGACATTTAGAACGTGGTGATATATATATCTATAGACGCTACCTTGACATTTAGAACGTGGTGATATATAGATCTATAGACGCTACCGTGACATTTAGAACGTGGTGATATATATATCTATAGACGCTACCTTGACATTTAGAACGTGGTGATATATAGATCTATAGACGCTACCTTGACATTTAGAACGTGGTGATATATATATCTATAGACGCTACCTTGACATTTAGAACGTGGTGATATATAGATCTATAGACGCTACCTTGACATTTATTGAGCGCTCATTGAATGAACCTGGATATTGGTCTTACAAAGGTCTCCCTGCGGTTTCCGCCGAGGTCTTTCAATGAACACCATTGGTCTTTCATCGGACGCTCAACGATCTCTCAGTGAGGGAAACATTAAAATGTTGGCGTCCATCGAAAGATCTCTGAGCGATCATTGGTAGATCCGATGAGACCGTTGAGCGCTCCTTGTGCACTGTTTGAGAGATTGTGTCACTCGGTGGTATTTCAGAGACTGTTTTGGATCGAGTCTAAACTTTGGGGAGACCGTGGCGACCACTGGAAGATCATTAGTTTATACACATTTATTTTAGCTCGATTGCGAAACAAGTTCTTTCAACTTATATTAATCACTCTCAAGACCTCATTCCTAATCGTCATGAAGGGGAGAGAAGAGCCAATGTGAAATTTAAATGCCTTGCCTAAGGGCACACTCGTAACGGCTCCAATAGGGCTCGAACTCCGGAACCTTCCACCACTGGAAGATCATTGAGAGACCATAACGATTACTAGGCGCTCGTTGAAAGATCGCTGTGAGACCATAGCGATTACTAGGCGCTCATTGAAAGATCGTTGTGAGACCATAGCGATTACTAGATGCTCATTGAAAGATCGTTGTGAGACCATAGCGATTACTAGGCACTCATTGAAAGATTGTTGAGAGACCATAGCGATTACTAGGCGCTCATTGAAAGATCATTGAGAGACCATAGCGATTAATAGGCGCTCATTGAAAGATCGTTGAGAGACCATAGCGATTACTAGGTGCTCATTGAAAGATCATTGAGAGACCATGGCGATTACTAGGCGCTCATTGAAAGATCATTGAGAGACCATAGCGATTACTAGGTGCTCATTGAAAGATCGTTGTGAGACCATAGCGATTACTAGGCGCTCATTGAAAGATCATTGAGAGACCATAGCGATTACTAGGTGCTCATTGAAAGATCATTGAGAGACCATAGCGATTACTAGGCGCTCATTGAAAGATCGTTGAGAGACCATAGCGATTACTAGGTGCTCATTGAAAGATCATTGAGAGACCATAGCGATTACTAGGCGCTCATTGAAAGATCGTTGAGAGACCATAGCGATTACTAGGTGCTCATTGAAAGATCATTGAGAGACCATAGCGATTACTAGGCGCTCATTGAAAGATCATTGAGAGACCATAGCGATTACTAGGTGCTCATTGAAAGATCGTTGTGAGACCATAGCGATTACTAGGCGCTCATTGAAAGATCATTGAGAGACCATGGCGATTATTAGGCGCTCATTGAAAGATCGTTGTGAGACCATAGCGATTACTAGGCGTTCATTGAAAGATCGTTGAGAGATCTGGACTGTCGCCATATCTGTATAAAAGTGGATGTCCTGATAGTGTAGCCAATTATCGACGAGACATTTACATATTCAGTCATTTGAATACTGAAATGACAGATGTACAAATTAAATTGCGATTCTCGCACCTTCTAGTGTTGATATTCTGTTGGAACTGTATACCACATGCTCGTATGCGTAAAACAATGTATGCTATGTCTGCTACCACTTTCGGTGAAATACTGTAGTGTGTGCACATTCATCATGATAGTTTCTTGGAGCATGCGACAACAAGAAGATACCGGAATCCTACGCGGTTGCTGCGAGATGTGCCCCTGCCACAACGTGCGTGATGATGATGATGATGATGATAATGATGATGATGATAATGATTGTGATGATGATGATAATAATAATAATGGTGATGATGGTGATGATGATGGTGATGATGATGATGATGATGATGATTTACCCTCGCCTCCGGCTAACCATGCGGGCGAGCGTGCTAAGATGTTTAGTTAACACTCGTATATTATAAACTAAGGTGATTGTTAAGTTGTGTGCGTTAATAATACGATTTGAATGCTCAGCACAGCCATAGATTAGGCTACAAGCCCCAAAATGTATAGGGTCAGTATAGACGAGTCACTCTATACTGTCTCACAGCTCACATTCGTTGATATATGAATATGTTTGTTGTATAATATTATTTGCATGCTCAGCCCGGCTATAGATTAGGCTACAAGCACCAAACTATATAGAATCAGTACAGCTAGGAGACACGCTGTACTAACACGCATCTATATTCGTTAGCGTGTGAATTAGATAGGTAATGTTATTTGATAACTCAGCCCGACCATAACTTAGGCTACATATGCATAGGATATGTTTAGGAGTCACTCTAAACTGTCCTCGTATCTTTTGTAATGCATTTTTTCATGTTCTATGATCTCTATGTCTAATGTGTGTTTACGTTTATTTATCGTCGCTACCGGTTGCCCATATGAGCGACGCCTCCTGAAGAGATTAGTTATTTTAGATTTGGAGGATAGTGCATGATACAGACAGAGACTCATTCCAGAGTCTCCTCTGGTTCTTTTACGTGCACGGTGTAAACATCGACACGATACCTCGGTTTAACGTCCCATCTGAAAGACTGTTAATGTTATTAGGGTCAGACGGGGGATCGAATCTATGTCTAATCTGTATGATCGGTATTTTAACGTAGTTCGATTGTTGTGCTTGTCAATAACAATCAATCAGAGATGTCGTTGCATTACGTTTGCTATTGTAATGGCAACCAATCAGAGATGTCGTTGCATTGGCGTTGCTATTGAATTCAGTGCTGAGGCTGCACCGTGGCTGTTACACATTACAACAAATCAGTGATGTCGTTATACTATGTATTTTACAATGACATCCAATCAGTGATGGCATTACACCGAGGCTGTTCCTGTGTAATAGTATCTCTCCAACATACATAGAACTATTGAAAAGAAATTGAAGTTTATCCTGGTGATTTCTTATTATGTTCAATTGAGGATAAAATATTTGCCAGGTATAAAAGGTCCGGGTGTATCATCTAAAAATACATATATACTTGTAAAGAATTGATTTAAGCTATCAATGAATGGACTAAGTCAGTGGTGGGGCTGGCTTCGTTTCGTTGCTTACGCCCCGATACAACACACTACTTAGACTGTAGACGTTGGTACCTCGAAGCCTGAGCTCTATTGTAAATCACCGTAATGATTTTAATATACTTCAGACTTAGATTTAATGAGGCACTTAGATAATAACAAACTATCTTTATTAACTAATTAAGATTGTATTATTGAATCTCTAATTTTTTTTAATGAAATTAATTATTGTACCATACACCAGGAGCGTTGTTAACGATTTTGAGCTTGCAGGCCTGACTAATATATTTAGCATCGACTGTACGATGTTGGTGGAGGGGTCTGGGGACATGCTCCCACAGGAAGGCTTTGAATTCTAGAATGACAATGGTGCACTCTGGCGCATTTTAATGTATGTCTTATACGTTCAAATTTCGATATTTTCAGAGATGTACCCGCATGGTACCCCCTACAGTTTTTATTGCATTTTTGGGATTTTTCATTTTCAGGGACAATCTTCAGGCCTGGGCCTTCAGTGCCTTATCGTAGCTACGTACCATGCACGCGCTATCTTGCTGTGCATACATTGTTGGTATATATATTTGACTATTTCGTGAATTCGTTCGTGCTGTGCAGACGTTATTCACATAATTATATAGTTGACTGTTTCACAGACTTAGCTATTTACATCACGATGAGCCGAGTATGTGGATTTACTTATCTATTTATCCTCTTGGGATATTCTGGAGGTAATATATTTCAATATGCTTTGGTGTTTAACGTTGATACAATACATAATTTAATTTGGATTATATATGTATTGTGAACTGGTAGGTTGTTCAACATGTGTACCCGCCCGTAACCGCCTCCGTGGTCGAGTGGTTAAGGTCGCTGACTTGTATACCACTGTAACCTATCATCACTGATGATCACGGGTTCGAGCCCCGCTCAGACCGTGTCTCATTTATATGAAAACGTTGGCATTTTCTTACGGAGGTTGGTGCACCAAGTACTGGTTAACCGCCTAGAGTCTGCCCAGGAAAGGTGTTGTTAAATGTGAAACCGGTAGCGACGTTAAATAAAGTTAAATAAAATAAATAAAAAAAGTACCCGCCCGTTCCAGAAATACTTGAATCGTCCTCCACCAAAAACAGCTCTTGCGAAATATATGTTCACTGGAAGCACATGAAGTACATAGCTGGGTTCATCAAATTTCAAATACATTCTTTTATACTAGAGGACATAGAAAACGCACGCTTCGGATACGTGTGTTTTACATGAAAAACAACTCTAAAAAACATAGTTTTAAACATTTTGGAATATTTTTAGTTGTTCAGTTTGTGTTTTGTAATAAAGATGTGATATATCTTTGATGGAATCTTTCGTATTTCGTTTTCATGTAATATAACTCATATACTGTAGGTGTGCGTTTTCTATGTCCTCCAGTACATTTCCCCCCAGAGTTGAAGAGCACACTACAAACTCAGACATATAATATACATATAATGAATGCAAAGCAATAGAAAGTATGAATTGCAATTGAACAGTAATGCACAATGTACATATAATCTTATAGTACACAGTTAGAGAATATATGTGTTGTTTGGGGCGTTTAACGTCGTACGAACAGCTTAACCCATTCAACACCAAGTAACTGACATGGACTGGTGTATGATTTTTTAGACTAATAAATTAATCAGAAAATTACATTTGAACCAGTTCATTTATCAAAATGTGTAATTTTATCTAAACATAGTAAAATTACTGGCAAAAAGTGCAGATCCTGATAAGACGGTTCGTCACGAGAAGACTCATCTGGATGTACGCTTATTGTAAGCCTGTTTAGAGGTATGTGGTGAGCATAGGGTTAACGGTCTTTGAGACACGTAGCATACACGTCTGGTCAAGCCGCAGCGGTGAGCGACCTTTGGACGCTGGTTTACAGTGCGGTCTGGCGGGCAAGCCATTATAAACTAGAAACACAAACAAAGAGGTCGCATGAACTTTTAGTCATTAGTACAGAAACACGAACGGATATCGACGATTGTAGTCATACATAAAGTACATATTACTGTCGCAATGTGATGAGTGGTCAATAGACATTGATATTGTCTGAACAATCAACATTGCTGACAATGGATTGTATGTGTAGATTCATCAGTACATGCTATCAAACACTGACTTCTGTTGTGTGTTCAATCATAGTTAGTATTTTATTTATTTATATTTCGGGTTTTACGCCTGCATCAGCACCATTTTGGGCTATATCGCCGGCGGGCAGTTTACCTAACAACACCTTTCCTGAGCAGGCTCCAGCGGTTAACCAGTACTTGGGTGCACCAACCTCCGTAAGAAACTGCCAATTTTTCATATAAATGAGACACGGCCTGAGCGGGGCTCGAACCCGTGACCATCAGTGATGATAGGTTTCAGTGGTATACAAGTCAGCGACCTTAACCACTCGACCACGGAGGCGGACCAATCATAGTTAGTAAGTGGATGGAGATAATACCATTAGCTGCTCTGGAACACGAGGTTAACAAAGTTAAAGCTGCAGCTATTGTCTGAACAAAAGTAATATGGATCTTGACATATGGAAATTGGAAACATGGCTTTGCAACTTACCTCCATGAATCTCATAGTAGTAACCGCACTCTAAATAATGGAACGGTTATGGACGTTTCTCTACCTTTGATTTGTATAGCGCCAACTTTGAAGCATCGCCGTATAGTCAGTATAATATGATGGAGCAGATCAAAGTAAAAACGATTGCGAAACGAGCCGTAACAACTTATATTAATCACTCTCGTTGGCGCGGATGACAGCGTATTTGTGGTCATTCTTGTGGGGGAAAAACCGGAGTACCCGGGGAAAACCCACCTGTCCGATCTGGCGACCACCTATCATAGCACATACTACACGGTACAAGGATCGAATCCGGGTTACAATGGTGAGAAACGAGCGTGCTAACCACTGCGCTAACCGGACAGCCAAGATGAGATGAAGAAGATCACCCACATTCCTGGGAAGAATTCAAGCAGTCAATTGACAATGCTCTCACATATCATCATTTTATTACTTGTCCCTGATAGAGAGCGGAACTCAAGGACATTTTGATAGCTTTGGATGACGAGTTCTAACAATGGCGCGCTGCAGCCAATGCCAGAAAAAAAGTAATATGGATATGTAAATTTGAAATAATCGAAGAATTACCGCATTCCAAATATACCAGAGGACAAAGATATATCACATCTCTATTACAAAACACAAACTGAACAACTAAAAATATCCCAAAATCTCTGTCCTCTACACAGTAGATCGAGAACGTTCTAAGTACATGCGACTACAATCTTTGATGTTCGCTTATTGCATAATTGTAAAAATGAAAAAGAGAGTATATATTTGTCTCCGTGGCCTAGTGGTTAAGGCGTCCGCCTACGGAGCAAATGTTCGAATCTCGTCAGGGGTTAGATCTGATATGGCCGGTTGGTGAGCCGCCAGCTAGTTAAATAATGGTTACCGAGTGCCTACCAACCTGGCGCCTGGCATACAAGCCTAGGATTCGGAAAGTACTGATGTTCATAAAAAAGGTGTCTCATAAGTCAGATATGGCTGGCCCTTTAAATAGGGTGACACTATAATAAACAAACACTTTAGTTTTACTTTTTATTTGTCAATGAACAGTGTAATTAAAATATCCACCGAGTCCTCATTTAGGCCACACAAATGTTCGTACCTAAATACTTTGTTCTAAGACATATTATTTGGCTTTGGTATTTCAGAAAACACAATACTACAGTCAAACCTGGCCTAAGCAGCCAGGCAAGGGAATCACAGAAAGTGGCTGTTTAGCACAGGTGGCTGCTTAATAGAGGTCAAATGTATAATAAAACAACTAATTTGGAATCTGGAAACTGGCTGCTTAATACAGGTTGAGTGCTTAATAGAGGTGACCACTAACACAGGTTTGACTGTATAGTTAGAAATCTTGTATAATATGCATTCGTTGTTTCAGTTTGTGTTGATGGTTCGTGTCCAGATGGATACTGTCGGCACTCTGGTGGGTGCTATCTTGTCGTGGGCCTTAATGTTACCTGGATCGATGCATGGGTAATATAAACGGAACATATATATTAGATACGTATATTTATATAAACAGAACAACAAACAAAAGTACTGGGTTAATGTTGTATTAGCTGTCCGATTAGCGCAGTGGTTAGCGCGCTCGCTTCTCAACCAATGCAACCGGGTTCGATCCTCGGACCGGGAAGCATGTGAGATGGTACGGTTGTCGCCAGACCAGTTAGGTGGGGTTTCTCTGGGTATTCCGGTTACCACATTTACTCTTTCATCCGCGCCAACGAGAGTGATTAATATAAATTGTTAAAGCTTGTTTCGCCATAAATAAAGTTTAAACTTATACTTCGCTTCTCACCAATACAACCGGGTTCGATCCTCGGACCAGGAAGTATGTGCGATGGTACGGTGGTCGCTAGATCGGACAGGTGGGTTTTCTCCGGGTACTCCGGTTTCCTCCCACACGAATGACCACATATACGCTTTCATCCGCACCAACGAGAGTGATTAATATAAGTTGTTAAAACTTGCTTCGCAATAGTTGTAAAATAAATCAAGTTTAAACTTTTATAGATAGATAGATTTTATTGAAGAAAGGTCATAAACCCATGAGTCCATGGTACATGTATACATTTATACATACAGCAGTTTTTTAATAATAAACAATTACATTAATAGTTGTTGATCATTATAAATACATCTCATTTATCTGTATGCAATGGTGGTTTATAAATACATCTCATTTATCTGTATGCAATGGTGGTTTATAAATACATCTCATTTATCTGTATGTCAATGGTGGTTTATAAATACATCTCATTTATCTGTATGTCAATGGTGGTTTATAAATACATCTCATGTATCTGTATGTCAATGGTGGTTTATAAATACATCTCATGTATCTGTATGTCAATGGTGGTTTATAAATACATCTCATTTATCTGTATGTCAATGGTGGTTTATAAATACATCTCATGTATCTGTATGTCAATGGTGGTTTATAAATACATCTCATGTATCTGTATGACAATGGTGGTTTATAAATACATCTCATGTATCTGTATGACAATGGTGGTTTATAAATACATCTCATGTATCTGTATGTCAATGGTGGTTTATAAATACATCTCATGTATCTGTATGTCAATGGTGGTTTATAAATACATCTCATGTATCTGTATGACAATGGTGGTTTATAAATACATCTCATGTATCTGTACGTCAATGGTGGTTTATAAATACATCTCATGTATCTGTATGTCAATGGTGGTTTATCGTATCACGCTTAATCAGCATCAAAGGAAATGCATGTACAAATTCTTACAACATCTTCAACTGTGCAGTATTCCAAATTGCGATAAACATGAAGCTATCTCTCATCAAGGTTTTAACAATTTATGAACAGTTCAGAAATACATAATATTACATGATACTGAGAAAAGTGATGATTAATAATACATGTGGTATCTTATTTCAAAAGCTTTAAATACACAAGTAGATAACTTCTTCAGTATATTAACACTGTCTATAAGTTCAATAAATTTGGGGATGTTTGGATTCTTCCAAAAGTGTTTGTTGATATATTTCTTTCTGATGTCATTATAATTCTTACATTTTAATATAAAATGGAATTCGTCTTCGATTGAGTTACATAATATGCACTTTCTTTCATTTCTATGTATCTTATTTGGTTTATGCCATCTTCCTGTTTCAATTGACAATCTATATGCTCACAGTCTTAATCTAGTTAATGCAACACCAAGTAACTGACATAGACTGGTCCATGACATTTTTAGACCAATTAAATTAATAATAAAATTACATTTGGATCAGTTCATTTATCAAAATGGGTAAATTATTTTCTAAAAATTGTAATATTATTTGCAAAAAGTGCAGATCCTAATGAGACGGTTCGTCACGAGCCGGCTCATCTGGATCTACACTTTTTTGTAAGCCTATTTAGAGGTATGTGGTGCTGACAGTCTTAATCTAGTTAATGCAATTCTGAATTTTCTAATTTTAATTTTGTCTAAATAGTCCTTGAATCCAAAATCGGAAAACAGTTTATATGTTGTAGCTCTGGATGCTTGATCAATTGAGGTGTTCCAGTACTGTATATATGTATCTCTAAGTCTTTGTTTCAACAATGCAATAAATTGTCCATATAAACAGAACAAAACAGACAATTTATTCGGACTTGTACATCGTCAAATATGCATACATAATTATATAACATATACATACTAATTCACGTGAATTGGTACAAAACAATGGTGCAATATCATCATATGCTACGTACAGGTATATACGTTTATCGTCACACCATGGTTAATCCGGGCCACACCTAGAGAAGTATGTTAGTCAATTTAGTTTTTGAATGATAGCTCAATACAGAAAACGCTCCGATTCCATAATCATTGTTGCTTCATTTGTGTGGCATCCGTGGTCCAGTGGTAGAGCGTCGGATTTGGAATCCATCGGTCCCGGTTCGATACTCGGTCAGGCCAAGTATGTAGTGTCATTGAGCAAGGCACCTCACATACATAGCTTAGTACTGATTAACCACTTAGGTCGGCTAAGCTTGCCCAGGAAAAACATGTCTACATCCCCGTAAGGGGTTTGACATTAATGGAACATACAAGAGTTTCAAGAGTTTATTTCGAAATACAATGGGCAATATGCCCATGAGTACACATTATATACACATTACATACTTTCAAACGTGAACATTGGCACTGCGTGCCTTGTGTAAATATGTAATATAATTATATAGAGCAAATGTGCAAATAAAAACATGTGCAAATACAAAACGTTTACGATTGGCTAGCGTATAACGTATAATGAGATATGAACACTAGTCATAAAACAGGTTGTTTCTGACTTGAAATGATTTGTATATATACCTAGCCAAATCTTTAATTATTATAACATTTTTTGTATGTATGTATGTTCCTTTACTGTCAAACCCCTCGCGGGGACTTAGACATGTTTTCCTGCGCAAGCTTAGCCGACCTAAGCGATTAACCAGTACTAAGCAATGTGTGTGAGGTGCCTTGCTCAATGACACTACATACGTGGCCTGACCGAGTATCGAACCCGGGACCGTTCGATTCCAAATCCGACGCTCTACCACTGGACCACGGACGCCACACACTTTTGAGGTCATCAATTCAATAAATTTACATACATACATACATACATTTACATGCCATGTGTATTCCACTGATACACAATTAAAGATGGCGGACAGTGTCAACATGAATATTTTGCACAGCATTTATTTTGTGAAAAAGTGTTTGTAATAAGATATTAAAATTATATTTTCCTGCAGGAACAGTGGTCAGAATGTATTATTGATCAGTATTTAACTATTTATGATGCTCGTTGTTCAATAATTATTAAAAATGGATTTACATACACAATATACAGTGCCAACTCAAAATAGATTTGAAAATTTGATTGCTCGGGAAATGGATGTTCAGACAGTGGTTCAGCCCATGTGTGCGAACAGACCAGATTTTGTTTCTAGCTATATGGAAAATAAACTTGTACATATGTTTGATGAGCTCAGATACATACGAAACGAACAAGTAAATTGCACAAAAGGTATGTTGTTTTTTTCAAAAACACTTAGTACAAGTGGACAAGAAAGTAGGTCATGTGATCAAAGTGACTAACTCACAAACATATCTTATTCGTGCATTGGCGTACAAGTCGATAGATATGGAAATTCGATCGAGACGAAATAATCTTATTTTTCGAGGAATTGTTGAAATCAGGTATGAAAACTGTTATACACGTTTGAGTGAATTCCTTGAGTCCAAGTTGGATATTGGAGCACGAGATATTTACATAACACGAGTGCATAGACTAGGGGGCAGGGTACCCGGTGGAAACTTCAATAAGCGAATGATCGTAGCAAACTTTAGAGACTATGGTGATATAGAGTACATTATGAAAAGGGCACCGATGTTGAAGCACCATCCTGGCTTTTCAATTGATTACGACTATCCGAGAGAAATACAGGATGCAAGGTCTAGACTATGGCCAAAATATAAAGATCACAAATCAAAATATCCCAGAGCGAAAGTGACTATTGGATACTCCCTGCAAAGATCGTAGCTGATGGGCGTCTTGGTTGACGAATTTCCACAGTGGGGTCATTATTTGAGATATAACAGACTAGCTGATATTGACATTATTGGCGGACAGAATACGACTAGTGAAATACCGGTGTACAGTCAGACACAGCCCCTCTCTGAGCCCCTTTCGTATATCCCTGAATCAGGAACGAGTCGTACTCAGATTTGTTATCCCCATATGGAATGCGAAGCAACAAAATCAAGTAATGATATGTGTATTCCCCCAACAAATAGAACTATATATCCTCCACCCGGTTTCTTACATACATGTCCGTCTGTATGCCTACCCCCTAGTGTGAATCCTGGTTATGTTCGCCCTATTTCTCCAATCCACAATGCCCCCACAATGCCCCCTCCTGAGTATGTGTCCCACTGTATCCCTCCCAGCTACGCCCCAACGTTGCCACACAAACAATCACCACAAGGTACAATTACAAGATATTTGGCTAATACGGGTGAGAATACAGGTGAATACAGTCAACAGTGCGTTTCGCAAACATCGGGCGAAAATACATTAAGTAACAAAAGAGAACTGACCACCACAGCAAGCAAAACACGTGGTCCAGTGCACATACGTGAATCTGAAATAAGGTTGGATGTAATACCTTCTTTGCAAACAGTTACACATAATATATCCTCTGATCAAACTCAGTATTTCTCAGAGAACACGTATTTTGGTGAAACAATTACATTAATTAATGACACGTCCGAAATGTTGAATACACATCCTAGTGATAAAAAGCAAGAGGTGAGTGATCGCGTACCAGTGCTGCAGCATGATGACAACTCACAAAATATAATTGTATTATAATTTGACGTCTGTACAAAATAGTTGGCAAAGGCACTAAAATAAAACATGTACTTACTTACTAAATTAACAAAAAACATAAGGATAATATTTCGTTTATACATTTACTTACCATGCATGTATGACATATATGCGTATACATATATGCTATCGGGTAAGGTATATATGCATGTACATTGTATTATACATGCAAATAAATAATTAAATCATATTGGAAAGACTATTGCACTAAATTTTTCTATTTTCCTATAAAATGAAATAAATAAAATTGCATCAAGCTCAAATTATGTTGGGGTATAAAATTACAGGGCCTTCTCTTTGTTTTGTACGATGATCCGTTTTATTATGTGTGTTGTGTAGCTTGTCACTACAAAATGTAGTTTCACTGTTCGCTATCCCTATCTATATTTTTTGACCTCATGGGCTTGTTAGCTTAATGGTTTTGAATAAACTGTCTGTCTGTCTGTCTGTCTGTCTGTCTGTCTGTCTGTCTGTCTGTCTGTCTGTCTGTCTGTCTGTCTGTCTGTCTGTCTGTCTGTCATGATATCTCGATTTATAGTTCCATATAAAAGACTGTTGATATTACTATGGGAAATGAAACCGAGGTCTCGTGTCGGTGCTGTACACCGTGCACGTAAAAGATCCAGAGGGGACCCTGGAATGGGTCTCTGTCTGTATCATTGCACTATCCTCCAAAAATCTAAAATGACTAATCTCTTCAGGAGGCGTCGTTCATATGGGTAACCAGTAACGACGATAAATACACGTAAAACACATATGGTCAAACGTGGGATCTTGTCAGCGATCCTTGATTCGCAGTCCAGTGTATTAGCCACTGGACCAATGACTCGACCCGTCTGTTACGAATGTACTATATACATAATGTATATATATATATAAACTCGGATATAAACTCGGAACAATTGACATTTCCATGGAAACCGATTTGCATCTGTTTGCTAAGCTTTAGTACAGACAGACTGATCATGACCCTGTTGCAATTGTGTTCAATTTGATATGTCGGTCTAAGAAATGTGATGATGATAATTGAGTTTATGTGCACTTATTGTTTGTAATATAGAGTTATTGCGATGCACTGGGAGGGGAAATGCTCTCCATTACATCATCATCGATACAAGCGGCTGCAGCGGGTGCTTTACGGAGGAGCAAAGGTACGTAGCCTACTATGTGTGATTAAATAAACAAATGGAATGGTCGGTATGTCTTCAACAGTTAATTTTACTCAAACAGCAACAACATTACGTATAAATGACGTCATAAAATTGTATAAGGAGTCTAAAATGCATGCTCGTGTGTTTGAGCTTGTATCTCTTTATTTCGTAATAACTAATAAGCCATTTAATAAGTCATTTAATTAATATGTCATTTAATAAGCCATTCTGGCCCATTAACAAAGCAGCAATGCGACACCAACACTCGTAATATATTCATAATCTAGTACATTTATATCACGTGCTGATTTACCAGAAATTAATGTACACGAAATTAATCCTATGGGTAACCCAGTGCAAATCCATATGTATACAATATCATCTATGTGGCCTCGTGGTTAAGGCGACCGCCACCCAGCCGATCTCCTCACGACGTGCACGTCGTGACCGGGGCACATCCCGCAGCAGCAGCGTAGCATTCTGGGATCTTCTAGTGGTCGATCTTGCGAAGGGGGAAGCTCGCCAGCATGTGGACCCACGGCTATGGCGCATCAGGACAGATCCGCCGTCTCTTCTAGATAGTGTTAAATGCACACTATATCTTCGCCGGCTTCTTCGATCTTTTTCCTCCTCCTACTTCTCCGGCGGATAGACGAGACAGCGGACCTGAGGGAGCGGCAACGGTCGTGGCATCCACGCTCCCCTGAGTGACAACCGACGACCAGATGTCTAACTGCCAGATCCGTATAAATGATGCTGCGGGGTGACCAACGGTGAAGAGGGTGGCCCTCCAAGGGACCCCTTCGAAAGAGGATACAGGACTTGTCACCCTGCGAAGAACGAAGATGCCTTCCCAGCTGTCTACATAAACAACTTAGATGTCTACTAATCTTCTTAGTGCGCTCGCCCATATGGTCCGCCGGAGGCGAGGGTAAATAAACTGAATCATCATCATCGGCGACCGCCAATGGAACGGGAGGTCGATGGGTAGAACCTCGTCAGGGTTATTATAATATGGCCGATTGGTGAGCCTTCAGCTAGTTAAATATTGGTTACCTATTGCCAGCCACCTGGCCTATAAGCATATGATTCGGGGAGTACGGATGTTCATAAAATAAGTGACTCATAAGTCAGTCAATAGGGGTGACACTATAATAAACACACACTTTACTTTACTTTTACATTGACCGGTAAAATCAAACAATTAAAATCATAACTCAATGTATCAATTAAAGAAATCAATATGCATGTACATGGACTATGTCACATACGTGACTATGTTACACAAAGTTGTAATGACTATGGAGCATTATGCGTCATGTCATACGGCTTCGAAACTGGGGTTGGTGTGGACACGAACATGTGTTTTTGAGTGCATAGCTCTGTCACAAAGTTATTTCTACCTCATACACATTATATGGGCCCACATGCACCAGACACAAATTATTTGTTTGGCCTATGGTCATATAGTAAGTAATGTTTGCCTGTGTATGGGCCTAAGCTACATTCCTTCCATCTGCCATCTGGGCAGAATACTTATTCTTGCATTCACAATGCGTTTCCAAGTTGACGACCTATTTTTTTATTATTTTTTTTATATTTCGGGTTTTACGCCTGCATCAGCACCATTTTGGGCTATATCGCCGGCGGGCAGTTTACCTAACAACACTTTTCCTGGGCAGGCTCCAGCGGTTAACCAGTACTTGGGTGCACCAACCTACGCCATTATCAGGTTCAGCGTGTCATAAATAATTTACCGTTATTTTCAAAGGAACTGTACACCCCGGAAGCTACTGGGTGGGCACCACCGATCTACTCAACCCGAAAGACTGGAAAGACATGCATTCACGACAATCCATCTCTTACTCCAACTGGGACCTAGATTATTTTGTAAATGAAACAGTCGCTGAAAATTGTGTGTCCATATCCGATGCGACTGATTACTACTGGAGGCCTACACCATGTGACATGAAAATGAACTTCGTCTGTTATTCATCCGGGTAAGCAACGTAAGTACAGTATTGTTGAGAGAAACTATTCAAGTCAAGTCAAGTCAAAATCCTTTATTTCTCTCAATTCATGTTAGCATGAACACATGAGGTTATACATGTAAATATGTTACAAGAGGCTCTTTGAACGACATTACAAACAATATATAAAACACACTGGTTTACAGTAACATATTACATGTAATGCAAATATAAGTACAAAGGAATTATCCCAATATCATATCCCAAGCAAAATTGTTTTCATGAATTTGCACAGTTTCAGAAATTCTGATCTGTTCGTAGTATTTATGAGCTGTTCCATCTTAAATGTGTTTGGACGACGGTAATAATATGGCTTTATATACTTTTTCCTGTTATCAATTAAATTCGGACATTCTAATAAATAATGTAATTCGTCTTCAATCTTGTCATTACAAATGATTTACTTCAAATGTTGGCGTATCATGAACACAGTGCTGACATCATGTGTGGATTATATACTGTGCTACAGAAATGTGAGAATGTATGTACCGGACTCATTTAATCAATGACTGGTTGATGATCTGTAGTCCAGTGGTAACACGCTGGACTGGTAATCCATGGGCCACAGGTTCGATCCCCCGTCTGACCCTAATAAAATTAATAGTCTTTCAGATGGGACGTTAAACCGAGGTCTCGTGTCGGTGCTTTACACCGTGCACGTAAAAGAACCAGAGGAGACTCTGGAATGGGTCTCTGTCTGTATCATTGCAATATCCTCCAAATTCTAAAATGACTAATCTATTCAGGAGGCTTGGCTCATATGGGCAACCGGTAGCAACGATAAATAAACGTAAAACACACAAATCAATGATGTAGACATCATCATCCGAGCATGTATTATTCCCGTTATTTTTGTCTAATTTAAGGTATGTGTCATTTACTCTTTTTCATATATGTATACCCGGTATGATATTACACGAGTGGCTAAGCACGAATGCAAAGTCGTTTTTCATGACTACCATTCCATCAACATATTCTTAAACTAGACGACTATGTAGTGTGCAAACCACCGCTGCGCTGTCTGCTTGTCCTATCTCACAACTAGACGACTATGTAGTGTGCAAACCACCGCTGCGCTGTCTGCTTGTCCTATCTCACAACTAGACGACTATGTAGTGTGCAAACCACCGCTGCGCTGTCTGCTTGTCCTATCTCACAACTAGACGACTATGTAGTGTGCAAACCACCGCTGCGCTGTCTGCTTGTCCTATCTCACAACTAGACGACTATGTAGTGTGCAAACCACCGCTGCGCTGTCTGCTTGTCCTATCTCACAACTAGACGACTATGTAGTGTGCAAACCACCGCTGCGCTGTCTGCTTGTCCTATCTCACAACTAGACGACTATGTAGTGTGCAAACCACCGCTGCGCTGTCTGCTTGTCCTATCTCACAACTAGACGACTATGTAGTGTGCAAACCACCGCTGCGCTGTCTGCTTGTCCTATCTCACAACTAGACGACTATGTAGTGTGCAAACCACCGCTGCGCTGTCTGCTTGTCCTATCTCACAACTAGACGACTATGTAGTGTGCAAACCACCGCTGCGCTGTCTGCTTGTCCTATCTCACAACTAGACGACTATGTAGTGTGCAAACCACCGCCGCGCTGTCTGCTTCTCCTATCTCACAACTAGACGACTATGTAGTGTGCAAACCACCGCTGCGCTGTCTGCTTGTCCTATCTCACAACTAGACGACTATGTAGTGTGCAAACCACCGCTGCGCTGTCTGCTTGTCCTATCTCACAACTAGACGACTATGTAGTGTGCAAACCACCGCTGCGCTGTCTGCTTGTCCTATCTCACAACTAGACGACTATGTAGTGTGCAAACCACCGCTGCGCTGTCGCTTCTCCTATCTCACAACTAGACGACTATGTAGTGTGCAAACCACCGCTGCGCTGTCTGCTTGTCCTATCTCACAACTAGACGACTTTCGGTAGTGTGCAAACTACCGCCACGCTGTCTGCTTGCTTTACCTCACAACTAGACGACCCTCGGTAGTGTACACACCACCGCCGCGCTGTCTGCTTGTCCTATCTCACAACTAGACGACCCTCGGTAGTGTGCAAACCACCGCTGCGCTGTCTGCTTGTCCTATCTCACAACTAGACGACTTTCGGTAGTGTGCAAACTACCGCCGCGCTGTCTGCTTGCTTTACCTCACAACTAGACGACCCTCGGTAGTGTGCAAACTACCGCCGCGCTGTCTGCTTGCTTTACCTCACAGCTAGACGACCCTCGGTAGTGTGCAAACTACCGCCGCGCTGTCTGCTTGCCCTATCTCACAACTAGAGGGCACTGGGTAGAGTGCAAACCTCAGTCACGATGTCCGCCGCTAGCAGATACCTTGCTAAATGTCATGCTTGTCCTATCCCATAATGACGAAAAATCTCGGATCATCACCAGATGTTAACGGATTGGTCCTAGGCCCATGCTGGAGCTTCTCAAACAATATTTATGAACATAATTAGTTCTTCAGCTTAATAAGCTGTATCAATACGGTAGCCACCACATACATCATATAGCTTGTACCTTATAGACTGGTGGGATTTCAGAAAAAAGGCCCTGCATACGGTTCTAGGGGCATTTTTGGGTAAAAGTTGGGAACCAGACTTTTTAACATAATTCAGGCATGCCGAATCCAATAAACCCGGTTCCCAAATAAAATTTTGAGTTTTTGACCATCTAATTTGCATAAACAAAATGGCCGCCAAATGGCAAATGTTGAACCATTCTTCTACGATATTTCTGTAACCAGGCAAGCTATAATGACAAATCAAGTGTCTATACCTATGTTTTGAAAGGCAGAGAATATGCTTATGACATTTCCGAAGTCATTGGTGGTGAAAAATACTCATGAATATGCAAATTAGTGGCCGCCATTACAGAAAAGTCCGTTTTCACCAATATCTCTGTAACCGGGCAAGCTATAATGACAAATCAAGTGTCTACTATGTTTTGAAGGGCAGAGAATATGATTAGGACATTTCTAGAGTCATAAACAATACTCACGAATATGCAAATTAGTGGCCGCCATTACAGAAAAGTCCATTTTTACCAACATATCTGTAACCAGGCAAGCAATAAGAAAAATTCAAGTGTCTATACCTATGTTTGAGTACCGGGTAATCCAAGGGTTTCAGAAAGGGGATTCCCCGAAAGTATTTGCAAGGGGATTCACTGAATCATGTTTCCCATCTGATGGACCACTATGCACTAGACTATAATGGAGAAAGCCTGAAGGGTCTAATTTTGATATCTTGCTTGGCACCAGTGGTTTTCCGTTGAACCATGACAGTGATTACCGATTGTATTCTTTTTAATTGACCTTTTTAAATTAGGGTAAGTAGAACCTGTATCCTGCGAACATAAATCCTACAACAAGTGAGCCGGTATTCGCCACACCTGTTGACAAGAAATGGTTTACGAAACCTGAAGCAGACCCTGATTGTGTAAAACAAGCGGAGGCAAAGGATATGGCGTTCTTTCTGCGACGTCAAGATTCTGACACAAAACCTTCTTGGACAGTATTCAATCAGTCGATCTCATCAGAGGAACCAGAGGAGACAGCAGTAGGATATTTGCCTATCATTCTTGCTCCGGCCCATAAATTAGATACGCTGAATACAGTTGTGAAAAGGTGCATGGCAATATCGTCCCATTTTGGCCAGGAGTACACTGTCCTTACAGTCGACCAAGCTCTATTCTGCAAACTCATGGAACTGAAGTGGTCTGTTGAAGAATACCGGGATAAATTAATCCCTCGTCTTGGTGGACTTCATACTGCGATGAACTTCCTAAAGACTATCGGAGATCACATGGCCGGATCTGGTCTAGCTGAAGTGTGGTTGGAGTGTGGACTGCTCGGAGAGGGTACTGTGTAGCTTGTCTTGTCAGGAATGGCATACAGCAAGGCTATGAGAGCTCACAAACTTACCTTGCAGGCCCTGTGGCGGCTTTTGTTGCCAACATTTCTCTTGTTGGCTGCAGAATCGAACAAGAAATGCTATGATGCAGTTTCTGCAATGGCAGCTGATGACAACTCCGAGAGAATTCCTGAGCTGATAGCATGTCTCAGGCAGGAAATGTTTCACAGAGTTCTGAAGATTTCGGTGCTAGTAGATGGGATGATGTGAACTTCGTCTTTTGGTGGAACTACATGGACATGGTCTCGATACTGTTGCATTTCACCGAGCACAGTGTGATGGAGTATGGGACCTTCATCGCTACTCCTTCAGTCTGATGTTGCCCTACATCATGCGATATGACCACCTGAACTATGCAAGATGGGGTCCGCTGTACTTGGCCGAGATGCATCAACTTCCAGAACCTGTGCTATCGGAGTTGTTTCAAAAGGGAAACTTTGTTGTCAAGCGTTCGGCACATAAGTTCAACCTAGTAGACCAAGCCATGGAGTGGATAAATGGTACAGGCAAGAAAGGAGGTGGAATCGTTGGCATCACAAAAACAACATCAGCTCTTACTAGATGGACCCTTTCGTATAATCTGAGGTCTCACATTGCAGCTGAACGTATGACATGTACGATCACCATCCTGGCAGTGGATACGTTCACAATGAAACCACCAAATCACGGCAAAAGCGAGACAACGATGATGAGATGGCATTAGTCACGGCCTTCCAGGGATTCAAGGTGCTTGCATCAGTTTCACCAGAGTCCTTGCACAACCTCGTCACGAAAGACCTAGCAACGGAGGAAATCCAGGACTCGCTACTTTGTGCCAAAGACCTCGGACAGGAACAAGTGAATACATTTGTTGAGGAGAGTATATATTCTTTATTTATCCTCCAGTATTGAAGAGCATACAATTCACATATTACAAGAACAATTACAACAGTGAAATATATTACAATGTTATAAGGAGATTAAGTAACAGAAATAAACGCTTATATACATATTCTATATATAATCGCAACAGGCGATGTGTAGTACCATATAATAACACACACGTATACATATATACACACACCAAGCATATGTATATATACATAATACACGCATACACACACATGTATATATATACATACATATACATACATACGTATACATACACACATGCGTATATATATATTATACCAATACAAACATATACATATCACTGTAATATTGTATTACTCGCTTATACTACATGTATAAAGCATACCGAAAATAAATTCAATTGTTACAGTATCTCTTACATTACTGCAAGTGTTACCCCCTTACCGAAACGAAACTATAAGAGAGGTATGTGCAGAGTAGCGTAGATAGGGATGCTGGTACATATACTTGCTTTAGTACTGTCTCATAACCAATTCATGTAATAGGCAGATTGTAAAAACACTTTAAAGCTTGCTACTCTCTGATCGTCTGTCAATTGAAATGCTGTAAAGCCACGGAACATTTCAATGAGTTGCAGATCTGGTGAGAGTGAGCAGAGACTTTTAAAGGTACTGGTACCTAGAGACTTAGAGAGTTTCATCCAGAGGGTGGTTCTCCATTTGTCATTAAATGGGCAAAACAACAGTATATGTCTGCTAATCTCGTCTGTGACCAAGTGACATTTCACAAGAGTCGTGCCAAAACGTTTGAATCCCTGTATGAAGTGGTCAAGGACAGTAAAGACAAGAAAACTATCATAAAAGCAGATAGAAACGTCCTTCAACGCCTCGTCATTGCCTATGAGGCAGGTCGTCCTGTTGACTTGCAAGCTGTCATGAAGCACGAGCGTCTGCCAGTTCCTATATCACTTGCCGAAATGAATGGTTCACTCCAGACTGGAAGCAAGTCCGTTCTGGCAGATAAGTTAACAGAAGACATAGTATGTCCTGAAGCTATATAAGTTCACAACTTGTTATCTTGCCTTATCATTGATGGACAAGCACTGGTGGTTGCTCTGGGAAAGACTGAAAAAGCAGTGACCTTCGGGGACTTGGCCGACACATACGTAAGAGCAGTACTGAAGGCAGGTTCTAACTATCAACGAATATACGTTGTGTTCGACAGGTACAGAGAAGAGACAATCAAGGGTGCTACCAGGACACGACGCACGAAAGCAGCTCGCCCAATCAGACGGCTTGTTGAAAATCGTGATGTGCCGCTTCCAAAAAACTGGACAAACTTTCTGTCGCTTCCTGATAATAAAGTTGATCTTGCACATTTCTTGTCTGGGGAATTGTGTCTTCAGGCACCAGATGATAAGGATATAGTAGCTGCAGGGGGATTCAGGGAGGAACTTGAAGTTAGGTCTTCAAAGACAACAACCGATTTGACTCAGCTGAAAGCCACACACGAAGAAGCTGACACTAGGTTGGTGTTACATGTTGTGCAGAGTCAGTTTAACACAGTTGTTGTGTCATCAAGGGACACTGATGTTCTCATGCTTTTGGTTTCCAATTTCCCACGTGTTCAGTGTGAACGTCTATGGATGCTGTCTGGTACTACCAAGAAACGGCGATATATACCCATTGATGCAGTTTTCAGTAACCTGCCAAGAGATTCAGCTACAAATCTTTTGCCATTTCATGCATTAACCGGGTGTGACACCACATCATACATCGCAAATCACACGAAAAGGACCGCATGGGAAGTCATTAAAGAGCACCATCAGTTGCTCAAGGACGTAGGAATCGCTGAACTCACAGAGGAGACCATTCGATCTTCAGAAATATTTCTTTGCAGAGTATACAATGTGCAAAAAACAGACTCTATTGATACGGCACGGCATATACTATTCTCTAAGACAGGGAAACCTGAAGCGATGCCCCCAACGAGTGATGCTTTCCGCTATCATGTGATGCGAGCACACTATCAAACAATGGTTTGGAGAAATGCTCACTGTGCTGTACCTGAGCTTCCAGCCCCCGTGGACATGGGATGGGAACGTACTGATACAGGACTAAAGCCCAAACTAATGTCATTGAGTCCCATCCCTGAAAGTTGTATGGAAGTGATTTCATGTTCATGCAAGAAACAATGCAAGACACGCCGGTGCAAATGCCGAAAATACAACTTAAGATGCACAGCAATGTGTGCATGTGAGCAAGAGACTGATGACCAAACTCGTTGCATGAATAAGGCCTAGCCGAACAAACATTATCTGCCTTTCAAAACAGGTATATACACTTGGTTTGTCAATATTGCATTTCTGGTTACGGAGATATTGGTCGAAACTGACTTTTATGTAATGGCGGCCACTAATTTGCATATTCATGAGTATTGTTCACTACCAATGACCTCAGAAATGTCTTAATCATATTCTCTGCCCTTCAAAACATAGGTATAGACACTTGATTTGTCATTATAGCTTGCCCGGTTACAGAGATATCGCAGAGGAATGGTCCAACATTTGCCATTTGGCGGCCATTTTTTTTTGCACCTTCCACTAAATTCTATCATTTCCATTGACCAAAGGTGGGCACATAGTGACCCTCACAGTAACGGAACCAAATCGATTTTCCGATGCATTGTTTAAACTGACAGCAGGTGGTGGTGTTTTACGTTTATTTATCGTCGCTACCGGTTGCCCATATGAGCGACGCCTCCTGAAGAGATTAGTTATTTTAGATATTTGGAGGATAGTGCAATGATACAGAGAGAGACCCATTCCAGAGTCTCCTCTGGTTCTTTTACGTGCACGGTGTAAAGCACAGACATGAGACCTCGGTTTAACGTCCCATCTGAAAGACTGTTAATTTTATTAGGGTCAGACGGGGGATCGAACCTGCGATCCCTGGATTACCAGTCCAGCGTGTTACCACTGGACAACAGATCCGTCTGTTAAAAAAGACAGCAGTAACATCAATGTCAAGGTCGACGAAAATGGGAGCAAAAGAAGTTTAAATACCAGAAAGATATGTATGTTCCATTAATGCCAAACCCCTTGCGGGGGCTTGCGGGGTTTTCCTGGGCAGGCTTAGCCACTTATAAGATACCTGACAAGTTCTCATTGATGGCGCTTCGGCAGCTTAATTGCAATAGTTTTGTCACGGTTATTCATAGGTCCGAGGTTCCAAATTAGGTCGAGACTGACATGTTCTGTTTCATGCTGTATTTGGCAGTGTTGTGTTTGGTGGTTAGCGTCTTAGGACGTGTCAATCAGGGCTGTTGGTGGTGGTTCTCAATTAAAAATAGGAACGAGCAATTTAGTATAGTCTTATAGATCAAGTTGGTAGTGCGCTGGAACGGTAATCCAATGGTCCAACCTAGTGTTTGAATCTCAACCGAAAATGGCGTACATGTCCCCCTTGCATATTACCTCTATCTAAATATTATGTTTCAGAACCAGAGATTATTATAATAGATACAATGATGATGACTACGATGATGTCGATTGCTGGAATTTGAAGAAATCACACGTATAGATAGATATATAGTATTGAACAAACAGTCATACACCCACTATTCCTGTGCACATGTATACACAGCATAAGTTTACAAACATAATAAATTAAAGTTATATTTGTTGTGAATACAACTCATTTGTTCTGTGCGTATCATCACATGTTCAAACTGATTGTCACATTTTCGTACACAGTTGCTATCATACAAGGAGAGACATTGGTCAGTTACTGCCCCTGAATACTCCCTAACAGTAGATAGGTCCTATTAAGTGTTTTCCTCTGTTTTTATCGTTGTTTCCTTTGCACAACATGCTAACGATTGTATTCTACTATCGCTTCTCGTGATTATTAAATTACTATATATCGACAGATCTCATACAGTATATACAATAGGTACTTATTTGTAAAAGAATATTATCAATTAATTAACACGATTTCGATCAAATGACCGTTATCATACCGCAACATCTGGTTAGGGAACAACAGTAAAAACAAAGGATTCTAACTAAAAGGACCTATTCACATATTGGAATAAATCGGACTGTATCTGCCAAGGGAGGTAATAGAGAATTAGAGTTGTCTCTCATTGCATTCGTTACAAAATCAGTATTACACGCATTTTACAGTCAGGAAATCCTTCCTTTTTAAAATGTGTTATGCACTTGAACATTGTTGAAAAATAAATACTCTTGTATTGATTAGGTTAGTCTTTTCCATTAGACTCTCGTTGTACCTCCAATTATCCCCCCAAGAAATCATAACAGCAATGCATTCAATGTGTGTGCATCATTTTCAAACATATTTTATTAATATTGCAAGCATTCGTCCATCTATTGTTCCAAAGAACCCTTCGTCTATCTATAGTTTCAAAGCTTCAATCGGCCATCTATTGTTTCAAAGCATCCATCGTCCATCTCTTGTTTCAAAGCATCCAGCAAGCATAAACACAGGAATATATCCTTTTTTATCACATAGCTGTGTTTGTATTCTGTATAATACTGTCATCTCATATGCACACACGTGTAATAATAACACCTGGAAGGATTCTGATTGGTTGAGAGAATAGTCCTTATAATTTGTAAATTAAACGTTAGCGTATTCATAGTTCTATTTGAATTTGGTACATAACGTTAATGGTAAGACACATTATGATTTAATAGAAGTATCGACCCAATGTGATGATAACGCTGTTTAACACTTAAAAATTGAACGTAGCAACGTTATTTATTAAAACGGGTTTTTTTTAGCGCGATATGGTAAATGCGATAAAAGGAACATACGCTCGTGATGATTTCAAAAGAACAAAGTATTATATTAAATTATACGCGTAAATGTACGAAATTAACAATTTTAATTAGTAGGATCGTCTTGTATAAGTGTGTGTTTTAAGTAAGATATAAGCCTCAAACTGATCCAATATGTAAACTATTGGTACTGTGCTCGGCGCTACGCGCCTCACACAGACCAATATTTTACATATTGGATCGTTTTCGGCTTATATCCCATACATAAACCGTTCATGAGTAGATACATGAAAGCATTACCAGTCGAAAACAGATGACATTAAAGGAACATACATACATTAATAATACATGTGACTACGGTTTGGAGTTCTGCTACGTATGAACATGACACAATATAATGCAATAAACGAATAAATGCGTGTGTTATTTTGTCTCCTTGTCTGTTATTTGGCTGATGGTCGCATTTACACAGTGTATCATTGTATAATACCGATTATGTATTCCAGTGGGGCTGGGAAGTATCATCCTGTATGGCTGGTTATTAACACTACAAATCCCTGTACTCAATTCCAATGTAAAATTATTAAAATGTGTGGATAGTTACGTCTATAAATGAGTTTTTTTTACATGGGTAGCATAATTCAACAGCCGTAGCCGTGCTTTATTGCATATTTAACAACTATAGTAGATTTGTTCTTTGTTTATAGGAACAAAATATCAAGTCGTGTTAAAATAGACGATTGTGTACAGAGAATGTTAGTCAAACAAAATTACACACAGCTACAAACCTTCATTATTGGATATTTGGTGGTATGAAATACAGATAAACCGCCTGAACAGTATATATACAGACGGACCTGTAGTCCAGTGGTTAACACGCTGGACTTGTAATCCAGGGATCGCAGGTGCGATCCCCCGTCTGACCCTAATAAAATTAACAGTCTTTCAAATGGGACGTTAAACCGAGGTCTCGTGTCGGTGCTTTACACCGTGCACGTAAAAGAACCAGAAGAGACTCTGTAATGGGTCTCTTTCTGTATCATTGCACTATCCTCCAAAATCTAAAATGACTAATCTCTTAGTTATTGTATCAGTTACCTACTAAAGCAGATACCATGTACTATGATATGTTTGTTTTGCGGTTTAAAGTCTCACCAACAGCTTAGGTAATATGTCGACTATCCACACTCTATGACTCCACACGTCTCATCAACAGCTTAGGTAATATGTCGACTAGCCACACTCTAAGACTCCACACCCTCCGAAAAGTATTTCAGACACAGATTCACACATGTGTAGAACCATCGACCTTCCCCAAGCCAGTGGATTGCTTCCTCACTTGAAAGAATTCGACACCCCCATTGGGATTCGATTCTACAGAGGTGAGGGGTAAGTAAATTGAAATCAACAACATTTACCACTCGGCCACGCAGGCCCCTGCAGAGACTATGAAATGTTTCTGACTATGTACATTTATGCTCTGTTCTGTTGTTATAGTAACAAACACTGTTATTGAGAAAAAATTTGTTCTAAAACATAATTTTGAATTAATGAAATAAACGACATCGTTTGATAAGATACACATTTTATTATTTTTAGTGTATTATATATTCTGAATTTTAAGTCTGAAACACTAAAAACTAATCTTGTCCTGTCCCGATTTTCTGAGTGATGATCTCCATCACGTGTGTCTCACGGGAATTGCTTCCATCCTTGCTGAATCCGTTGCCACAGAAACAGCACCAGAGTGCCAGGATGAGGCCCGTCAACGCAAACACGAAACCGAAGCCAGCTGACATCCCAATCATCATCTTCGTCTGGGTGCTCTGAAACAAGAGATGTATGATGGATGCTTTGAAACAAGAGATGGACGATAGATGCTTTGAAACAAATGAAGGACGATGGATGCTCTGAAACAAGAGATGGACGATGGATGCTTTGAAACAAAAGATGGACGATGGATGCTCTGAAACAAGATATGTATGATGGATGCTCTGAAACAAGAGATGGACGATGGATGCTTTGAAACAAAAGATGGACGATGAATGCTTTGAAACAAGAGATGTATGATGGATGCTCTGAAACAAGAGATGGACGATGGATGCTTTGAAACAAAAGATGGACGATGGATGCTTTGAAACAAGAGATGTATGATGGATGGTGGTTTGGTGGTGGTTGGTGGGTGGTCTTTGAAACAAGAGATGGACGATGGATTCTTTGAAACAAAAGATGGACGATGGATGCTTTGAAACAATAGATGGACGATGGATGCTTTGAAACAAGAGATGGACGATGGATGCTTTGAAACAAGAGATGGACGATGGATGCTTTGAAACAATAGCTGGACGATGGATGCTCTGAAACATGAGATGTATGATGGATGCTCTGAAACAAGAGATGGACGATGGATGCTCTGAAACAAGAGATGGACGATGGATGCTTTGAAACAAGAGATGTATGATGGATGCTCTGAAACAAGAGATGTATGATGGATGCTCTGAAACAAAAGATGTATTATAGATGCTTTGAAACAAGAGATGGACGATGGATTCTTTGAAACAAGAGATGGACGATGGATGCTTTGAAACAAGAGATGGACGATGGATGCTCTGAAACAAGAGATGGACGATGGATGCTTTGAAACAAGAGATGGATGCTTTGAAACAAGAGATTGACGATGGATGCTTTGAAACAATAGATGGACGATGGATGCTTTGAAACAAGAGATGGGCGATGGATGCTTTGAAACAATAGATGGCCGATTGAATCTTTGAAACTATAGATAGACGAATGGTTCTCTGAAATAATAGATAGACGAAGGGTTCTTTGGAATAATTGATGGCTAGGCGAATGGTTCTCTGACACAATAGAGTGCGCTCCAAAGAAAAACATGGACAAAACATGGACAAATGCTGCTGCTATGAAACAATTAATGACTTGGGTTGCGTAATCAATTTAATAATCGAAACATAAAGCATTACCTGCCTTTTCGGCACTTCGGCGTGCACATCTGCAAAGAAACACATGGCATGTTAGTATCAATGAATGTACTATTGAGCGTGTGTGTATATATATATATGTAGAAACTCTTCATTTTGACTTGAGTTTTACTTCTTGTCCAAGTTAGATACAAGCGGAAAAGAAATGTTTGCACTGTAGTTCACTGTGCAATCACATACTATCAGTATTAATTATTCACTTAGAAGAAATAATCTAATACTCTCCTTTACATGAATAATGACAATAACAATAATCTGTCCGCAATATTCCTATTAATAATAGATAAGCGCGGGAAACAACAATCACCAGTGGCTTCGAATGTTTGGAAACTACTAGCCTAGTATGTAGACTGTTCTGACAGTTTGTCGAGTATCTGTTTACAGGAATAGAGTATAACATAATGTAACTAGTGTGGCGTCCGTGGTCCAGTGGTAGAGCGTCGGATTTGGAATCGAACGGTCGAACATTAATGGTATAATATACATACATACAACTATATTTTTCACACAGATGGATCTGTAGTCCAGTGGTAACACGCTGGACTGGTAATCCAGGGATCGCAGGTTCGATCGCCCGTCTGACCCTAATAAAATTAACCGTTTTTCAAATGGGACATTAAACCGAGGTCTCGTGTCGGTGCTTTACACCGTACACGTAAAAGAACCAGGGGAGACTATGGAATGGGTATGTCTGTATCATTGCACTATCCCTCCAAAAATCTAAAATGACTAATCTCTTCAGGAGGCGTCGCTCATATGGGCAACCGGTAGCGACGATAAATAAGCGTAAAAACACAATTTCACACAAAAGCCTCCGTGGTCGAGTGGTCTGAAGCTTCCGTGGTAGTGGTCTGAAGCTAGCCTGGGAACAGGCGTTGATATAGTTTGCCTGGTCAGTCAAATAAATATTTTTTAACACCGATACTATTAATTAGGCAGTATTGAGTTTTTGATAGTATCATTTCTATTCAAGTTAAAAAGTGAAATATCGACAGACTGGAACCCAGGCTAGTCTGAAGCACACCGTTGTTAGACATCGCCTTTCATCGCTATCATCAGGGCCACAGGTTTGCTCCTATCAGGGACAAGCGCTAAAAATGATGACATGTGAGAAAGTTGTCAGTTGCTTGTGGAGGTTGGAGAAATTAGTACTGTGTCTATTAGTTTCTATCCAGCAAATGCGGGTGCTCTTCTCCATCACATCAGCCTGACTTTCTACGACCATAGTGGGCAATGTACAAATCACAGGTAGTAATGTAGTAAATGAAACTTACTTACTCAGTTACGTACTTACCTAGCACCCTTAATAATCCCCAATCATTAGATTACTTAATATACTGTTTACTTTAGACTACAGTCAACCCTGCCTTAAGCAGCCATTTGAGGGAATCACAGAAAGTGGCTGCTTAGCACAGGTGGCTGCTTAATAGAGGTCAAATGTATAATAAAATAACATATTGGGAATCTGAAAACTGGCTGCTTAATATATGTTGGCTGCTTAATGGAGGTGACCACTAACACAGGTTTAACTGTATACCTATTGCATAATTAATATGTTTGATTTCAACTTCAACTAGTTTGTATCTGCGTGTCTTGTCTGTATGTACACGATGTCGCGCGTATACCCTGTACACTGTATATTAACCATAATCTTAAATTAGTATACCTGTGAGGTAATATAAAGTTTAAACTTTATTTATGGCGAAAGAAGCTTTTAACAATTTATATTAATCACTCTCGTTGACGCGGATGAAAGAGTAAATGTGGTAACCGGAATATCCAGAGAACCCTACCTGTCTGGTCTGGCGACAACCGTACCATCTCACATACTTCCCGGTCCGAGGATAGAACCCGGGTTACATTGGTGAGAAGCGAGCGCGCTAAGCACTGTCCTAATCGGACAGCCAATTTTCCTTTTCAAATCTGATTTGGGGGATAACCTTTTTTAATAATACAAAAATCATACTATACACAGTATATAGTGTCCATTTTTCTTTTCAACGTTTATCTATCGTCGCAACCGTTTGCCCATATGAGCGACGCCTCCTCAAGAGATTTTTAGATTGTGGAGGAGTCCACCTCCGTTGTCGAGTGGTTACGGTCGCTGACTTTTATACCACTGTAACCTATCATCACTGATGGTCACGGGTTCGAGCCCCGCTCATACCGTGTCTCATTTATATGAAAAATAGGTTGGTGCACCCAAGTACTGGTTAACCGCTGGAGCCTGCCCAGGAAAGGTGTTGTCAGGTAAACTGCCCGCCGGCGATATAGCCCAAAATGGTGCTGATGCAGGCGTAAAACCCGAAATATAACATAAATAAAATATAACAAGATTGTGGAGGATAGTGCAATGTTACAGAGAGACGTTCCATAGTTTTTCTTGTTCGACAATGGGTCAAGATCAGCAATTACAGGAACTTGTATTAGTCAACAATTACCGAGCGTTAAAACCCCTATCTTTCTAATATAATTATGTTTATTTAATTGTTTATGTGATGTAGATTTTCGCGTTTGTCGTTTCTATGCTATCTTAAATATGCCATATGTTATAGTGTTATACCTCTAATCCATGTCACAGGGATTCGGCACGTTTGGGGGTACTAGTATATATATTTAAGTACAGGGATTCTACTCTGTGGGATGTCAGATTTCGCATCGATCAGTAAAATGGCCCTATCTGAAACAATTTTGTACAAAGCTGTCCAAATATAACGCCTATCCCGAGTCTTTATATTGTTCTTCAAATAAAACACAACTTTAAGCTGCATGCATGTATACTTTGCAAACAATTGCCACATACATTGGCCATAGCAGGTCACATTTCCATACTAGGACACGGGTTCTGTCAGCAACAAAAAAAAATCTTCGACGGGAGAGTTTTAACTGTGAATAACATTATCAATAAAATGTGTTTCCACTAACCTGTATGTTTATTCGGCAAAAATGTACGTCAAAAAGAGATTTCGTAGCATTTTCAATTTGTTTTGAAAAATTCAAAAGCGGCGCAATTCGCGTTGAAACGAGCGTTGAAACGAGCGTTCTGATTGGATTATGATTGTTCTTCATATATAAAAAAGAATACATTTTTGCCGAATAAACCTACACGTTAGTGGAAACACATTTTATTGATAATGTTATTCACAGTTAAAACTCTCCCGTCGAAGATTTTTTGTTGTTGCTGACAGAACCCGTGTCCTAGTATGGAAATGTGACCTGCTATGGCCAATGTATGTGGCAATTGTTTGCAAAGTATACATGCATGCAGCTTAAAGTTGTGTTTTATTTGAAGAACAATATAAAGACTCGGGATAGGCGTTATATTTGGACAGCTTTGTACAAAATTGTTTCAGATATGGCCATTTTACTGATCGATGCGAAATCTGACATCCCACAGAGTAGAATCCCTGTACTTAAATATATATACTAGTACCCCCAAACGTGCCGAATCCCTGTGATCCATGTAGCCTCCATTTACAGGTGATTGTTTGTATCGATAATCTTGTACCTTGTTTTAGTCGGGGGAAATCTTAAAGGTAATATTGTACTTGTTATATATGTCCGACTCAAAAGAAAGTTGCTTGTATATAGTATATTTCACTGGGTTTGAAGCAATGCTTAGATATAGAGCTTGCAACAACACGGCTTAGAGGAGAAGAATTATCTAAGGCTTTGTCTTTCACTCTAATCCCTTTTCTGTATTTTGATATGTGTAATGTATGCATTGTTCAATATGTATTTGATTGGAAAATAAATATGTTTTAACAAAATACAAAACAAAAACAAACAAAAAACAACAAGGCTTTCAGAAGCATGTCATAAAGTTGAGTTATTCAATGGACGAAATATGTGTGCAAAACTCACCCGGTCACCCGGTGCACATGCTTCAACCTCAAAACTGGTTGATCCTAACAAAACTCGCCCACATGCGTGCGAGTATTTAGTATTATAATTATTATAAATATAAACCTGATCCAAATGATTAAAAATCACAACTCGGAGATGTTGTTGTGTTGTATATTTATCTGCTATCCTGTATGTATGTTCCTTTAATGTCAAACCCCTTGCGGGGACTTAGACATGTTTTCCTGGGCAGGCTTAGCCGACCTAAGCGATTAACCAGTACTAAGCAATGTGTGTGAGGTGCCTTGCTCACTGACACTACATACGTGGCCTGACCGAGTATCGAACCCGGGACCGTTCGATTCCAAATCCGACGCTCTACCACTGGACCCGTTGTGTTATTGCAATTAATCATTGGAATTGTGTATACTATACGATCTTACAACTTATATTAATCACTATCAAGACCTCATTCCTGATGGAATTCATCGTCACGAGGGAGAGAGAAGAGGCAATGTGGAATTTAAATGCCTTAATGGCACACTCGTAACGGCTCCAGTGGGGCTCGAACTCCGTACCTTTCGCACCTGAAACGAACACGTTAACACTGCGCCATCAAGACTTCCACAGGGGAATAATGGACACTTACCTTGTATCAATGTGAACCATGCCATTAACAATGACAGGACATTTGATAAAGCAATCGTATGGTGTGTCTTCATTATTGCGCATCCACTTCAAACGTTTATAAAGCGCCAGTCGGTACACCCACAAACCTAGTCATCGCCAATAGTACAACAATCAGTAGTTTGCAAAGTACATACCACCAAGTGTGAAACTGAGCAAATGTAAAGTTATTCTAGTTAAGCAAATAATGCAATGCTAAGTTAATCGATGCAATATACGTCCTTTAAATAAATAATGTCATGCGCATTAAGCCGATGTAAATGCACGTCCTCTAAAGCAATAATGTCATGCGCATTAAGCCAATGTAAATGCACGTCCTCTAAAGAAATAATGCCACGCGCATTAAGCCAATGTAAATGCACGTCCTCTAAAGAAATAATGCCACGCGCATTAAGCAAATGTAAATGCACGTTCTTTAAGCAGATGTGTTTCCAAATATTAATTGCTAAAGCATTAAATAAATATTAGAGACAGATATAAATGGAGTTGATTTTATCGTAGCACTGCACTAGTGTGGTATATATGAGTGAAGTTATATACATTGCATCACGCGGATAGAATATATCACACTTTTGTTCACATCTTACTAAAAAAAATCGTTGCTAATTGTATCAGAATTAATGAATACGGTATTACATTATATTCAGGGTCAAAAAGACAAGCATACACTCCGATGTTAATCATATCATGTTCAATTATGTGGTTATTTTCCAGTATTATATGTACCCAGGAACACAGAACCTCCAAATATACCACTGGGATAGACCGGATTTCAACGATTTGCCCAACATGTATTTATCAATTTCTCACGTGCTTCTTGTCATACATTTTAATATATACAGGATATGCGTGTGTGTGTGCGTGCGTGCGTGCGTTTTATGTTTATTTATCGTCACTATGGGTTGCCCATATGAGCGACGCCTCCTGAAGAGATTAGTCATTAGAGTTTTGGAGGATAGTCATGTCATATTGTTTTCTGTATGTATGTTCCATTCCTTGCGGGGGCATAGACATGTTTCCTGGACAGGCTTTGGCGACCTAAGCGGTTAACCAGTATTAAACAAATGTGTGTGATTTACCTTGCTCAAGGACATACATACGTGCTTTTCCAAGTATCGAACCCATCGATTCCATTTCTGCTGCTCTACCACTGGACAACGGACGCCAAACTGTGCTGCTCATTAAAGCGACATTACATCGCAAAAACATCGATATTTATTACAAAAACTGATAATTAGTTGCTAGTACTTCCTTAGTCATAAGTAATGTATTGCAGCTACTCTATATCGTTATATAATTATACAGTACATATTTACTGAAAAATCTATGTTCGTAACTTCTTTGATATTGTATGTAGAACACGACCGGATAGTGTTATTGTCATTACACAGTTGCGCCCCTTTTATGTAAAGTGGCCATTTGTACATATCTTTTCTTGTTTTGATAGGTAATTATCGTTAAATTGTCAATCTTTATGTGTAGTGAACATCTTATATCAAGGAATACACCTGAATTTTGATTTGTAGATTATTATAATGTTACAAGACTTGAATTCCTTGTAATAGATGATAGGTTTGTGCAAACAATATTAAATAATCTCATGCAGTATTTTCTTTGTCTATCTATGACTGATTCTATCTACATTTTGTACATTGTATATCTTCTGAATACTGCCAACTCCTCTCGTAAGTGTTACTTCTCGTTACGATTGTGCCCTTAGGCTAGGCATTTAAATTCCACGGTGCCTCTTCTCCCTCATTGCGATGGATTCCATCAGGAATGAGGTCTCGAGAGTGATTAATATAAGTTATAAGAAATTTGTATAAACTAAATGTTACGATCAGTATGTTGTGAGATAGAGTAGATCACTCTCATTCCCTGGGTATGACATCCGTGGTCCAGTGGTAGAGCGTCGGATTTGGAATCGAACGGTCCAGGGTTCCATACTCGGTCAGGCCACGTATGTAGTGTCATTGAGCAAGGCACCTCACACACATTGCTTAGTACTGGTTAATCACTTAGGTCGGCTAAGCCTGCCCAGGAAAACATGTCTAAGTCCTGGCGAAGGGTTTGACAGTAAATGAACATACACATACATACATATGAACCAGTACTCAACTCTCCAAACAGTTTGGACCAAACTCCATTATAAGCGACTGACAACCTTTTCACATACAGTCAAACCTGTCTTAAGCAGCCAGCCAATAGAATCACAGAAAGTGGCTGCTTAAATCAGGTGGCTGCTTAATAGAGGTGAAATATATAGCAAAACAGTATATTTGGAAACTGGCTGCTTAATACAGGTTGGTTGCTTTTAAATGGAGGTGACCACTAACACAGGTTTGACTACATGTAAGTGACATATCCCCATTTTTCAGTTTATCACTTGGCATTGATAGGTAGCGAGCATGCAGCCCAGATGGTAATGCGGGGTATAGCGACAGCTTGTTAGACACTATGCTACGGAGTCTCTAGTACATGTTGTTTCTTATCCTATCATAATTATAAGTACTCTGCTACTTCGTACTTTTAGTTTAAACTTTTTTTTTTAACGATTGTATGTGAGATGGTACGGTGGTCACCAGATCGGGCAGGTGGGTTTTCTCCGGGTACTCCACACAAATGACCGCATATATGCTTTCATCCAAGCCAACGAGAGTGATTAATATAAGTTGTTAGAACTTGCTTCGCAATCCTTGTAAAATAAATAAAGTTTAAACTTTAAAGTGTATTCTACAATCAAGTATTACGGCCAGGTTCAAGTTAAATGATGCCCCATCCAGGGATCATTCTAGAGGGCGATGTGGGCGAAATTGTCGCCCTAGGGACCCTGACTTGATTGGTTTTTACGATTTTCAAACAAAATTTGGTTTAGTAAGATACACTGGCCTGTTATAAAGCACCTCCTATTCAAATGTTGTATTTAATGGTTGTACAGTGCATTTTAACCCTATTTTGTAGAAGTATATTAAAGAACACCATTTAAGGACGCGATCGCACGCTTTCTCACTTCTACCAAAAATTCTGACCTAGAATGAACCATGCCTGTCTTACCATTATTGTTTTACATTTGTGCAGATTGTTATGAAATAACCAACATTATCCTTGGTCATGTACATAAGACACACTGTAATAGTGCACCCAGCTATTTGAATGAGCATTTTAAATTAGCAAATGAGTTACACTCTTATTCAACTCGTTTCAGAGACAGTAACAGCTATTTCATTCCCAAGGTTAAGGGTTTTGGGGGGAAAACATTCGCTTATAATGGCTGTCAGGTGTGGAACGGGTTGCAGTCACATTTTAGATCTATTAATAATCACAGTCAATTTAAAAAATCTGTGAAGGAACATTTTATGCAATCTGTATTAATCTAGTCCTTTTATCTGGTCATTATTTTTATTTCATTTAATGTTTTATTTCCAATGTATTGAGTTTTAGTAAATACCTGTTCAATGTCAGGCAATTCCTTGTGATATTATATAAATATTCATGCAATCATGGGCTATGTTACTGTAATTCACTATGTGCAATAATTTGATTGACTAATTTGCCTTTCCGATGTCATATGATTAATTCTAAGGACCACAATAGAAATAAGAGAGCTTTGTTGCACTCTTTTTGTGTTATCCTTGGTATTGATTATATGTCATCTACTCTGCACGTTAATGCTCACATGTACTATGTTTACAATGATTTTGTATTTGTTTTATGACATATATTCTATTTTACCAGAATAAAACTATCTATCTATCTAAATATATTTATCTATGACAGAGACTTGCAATGGATGACTATGACTGGCAGATGGGATGCTCTTTAAGTGGATGCCTCGGTATAATGTTTGCTAAGGGTTGCTGGTCCGACATCGCCTTCAGGATTAAAGATTCTGACCAACTCCCAGAAAACAGCATACAGGCTCACAAGATTGTTCTAGCAGCACGAAGTCCAGTCTATCAGGTATGTGCACAAGATTGTTCTAGCAGCACGAAGTCCAGTCTATCAGGTATGTGCACGAGATTGTTCTAGCAGCACGAAGTCCAGTCTATCAGGTATGTGCACAAGATTGTTCTAGCAGCACGAAGTCCAGTCTATCAGGTATGTACACGAGACTGTTCTATGCCAGTGCACGAGACTGTTGTCCAATTTACATTTATCAACATGTGCTATGCCAGTGCACGAGACTGTTGTCCAATTTACATTTATCAACATGTGCTATGCCAGTGCACGAGACTGTTGTCCAATTTACATTTATCAACATGTGCTATGCCAGTGCACGAGACTGTTGTCCAATTTACATTTATCAACATGTGCTATGCCAGTGCACGAGACTGTTGTCCAATTTACATTTATCAACATGTGCTATGCCAGTGCACGAGACTGTTGTCCAATTTACATTTATCAACATGTGCTATGCCAGTGCACGAGACTGTTGTCCAATTTACATTTATCAACATGTGCTATGCCAGTGCACGAGACTGTTGTCCAATTTACATTTATCAACATGTGCTATGCCAGTGCACGAGACTGTTGTCCAATTTACATTTATCAACATGTGCTATGCCAGTGCACGAGACTGTTGTCCAATTTACATTTATCAACATGTGCTATGCCAGTGCACGAGACTGTTGTCCAATTTACATTTATCAACATGTGCTATGCCAGTGTAAAGTAATCTTTACCTATACTAGTATGTGTACCGGTACATTAAAGCGACATTACATCGGTGAAAACACAAAATATCTACAGAATGTATTTTCCTATAATATGGTATAATTTTTATCCAAATATTTGACTCAAATGCTGAGTATTTCAACTAATAAACAAACGTCATATACCTGGTTTGTTGACATAATACTGAAATAATGTAAACATTTGTGCGTATAATACAACTAGTGTATCCTGAATAACACGATTTATGGTACAGATTTGCTGCTATATCTCACATTTGTGCCTATATATTTGTACACTATTCTTAGATTAATTATCTCTAAACGACATTATCTCGTGTTTAGTATTGACTCTGATGACAAAACAAACGTCAATTCAAGAGCATGGTGACCATTATATGAAATCATACTTTCAATCCACAAAAATAATGTTTATTGATTCAATGTTAGTGTTTGAATGTATTCGGAAGAATTTGTAGTATCAATGCATTTATACCGTTACTTGGAAAAATGCATTTTATTTGCTTTTGCGATGTAATGTCGCTTTAAATTAAATTTAAAAGAAAGAGAAAATCTCATAAAACAAGAAGTGTCAGAGAACACAACAATTCTTACACTATGGAATGAAATCTGGTTAGTTTATACAAATTCATTTTAGCTTGATTGCGAAACAAGTTCTTATAACTTATATTAATCACTCTCGAGACCTCATTCCTGATAGAATCCATCGCCACGAGGGAGGGAGAAGAGGCACAATTGTAACGGCTCCAGCGGGGCTCAAACTCTGGGTCTTTCGCACATGAAGCGAACGCGCTAACACTGAAATCTGGTTAAATATGCACTCTCATATGTTGTTTGTTGTATCCCAGGTGAGTCAGGTTAGAAATCACTTACAATGTGGTGTAACATTAAAACTTATATCATTTAAAATGTGGTAGGGAATTAAATGCATGTGGATAATGTGGTGTAATGCATGTGGATAATGTGGTGTAATGCATGTGGATAATGTGGTGTAATGCATGTGGATAATGTGGTGTAATGCATGTGGATAATGTGGTGTAATGCATGTGGATAATGTGGTGTAATGCATGTGGATAATGTGGTGTAATGCATGTGGATAATGTGGTGTAATGCATGTGATAATGTGGTGTAATGCATGTGGATAATGTGTGTATGCTGTGGATATGTGGTGTAATGCATGTGATAATGTGGTGTAATGCATGCATATAATGTGGTGTAATGCATGCATATAATGTGGTGTAATGCATGCATATAATGTGGTGTAATGCATGTGGATAATGTGGTGTAATGCATGTGGATAATGTGGTGTAATTGTTTTTTTAACACTTTTCATACAAAATTGTGTCCAGTAAGATACACGGCCCATTATAAAGCACTCGTATTCAGATGTTGTATTTAATGTCATAATGTGTATTTTAACCATATTTTGTTGAAATTTTATTAAATAACACCATTTAAGAACATGATCGCGCGCTTTCTCACTTCTCCCAACATTTCTGACCTAGACTGAGCCCTGTATTTTTAGACAAAATGACCAATTTTGATAATTGAACTGGTCCAAATGTAATTTTCTTATTAATAAATTGGTCTAAAAATATCATGCACCAGTCCATGTCAGTTACTTGGTGTTGAATGGGTTAACAAAGACAGTATTTCTACCTTCGTTCTGTGATATGGTCAAATCTTGTTTGAGGATACATGTAACTTTTCTGTTATAGGCCATGTTTTATGGACCATGTGCTGACCAGAATGCAGAAGTAGAGATTTGTGACACAGACATAGATACATTTAAACTATTCTTGAAGTAAGTATTTTATAATCGGTTTATGATCATAAAGTGTATATTATTCAAATCATAATCCATACCAATATCATTTGACGTTACACAAGACCACACATGTTTTTTTGTTAAAATGTATATTTCTCATTTGTGTGTTTTACGTTTAATTATCGTCGCTACCGGTTGCCCATATGAGCGACGCCTCCTGAAGAGATTAGTCATTTTATAGTTTTGGAGGATAATGAAATGACACAGTCTCCTCTGGTTCTTTTATGTGCACGTGTACAGAACCGACACGAGACCTCGGTTTAAAGTCCCATCTGAAAGACTGTTAATTGTATTAGGGTCAGGCGGGGGATCGAGCCTGCGATCCCTGGATTACCAGTCCAGCGTGTTACCACTGTACTACAGATGCGTCTGAATATTTCTCATCATTTAGACTTGTCAGCATGCCAATACAAGGATTATAACCCACAAAATAAATTGACTACAATTATTAAATAGGTGATATTTCAGTGTGTAGTTTATGCTTTAGATTGTGGATATCATAACGTATACAAATAAGGGCACAATCGTAATGGCGCCAGTGGGGCTCGAACTCCGGACCTTTCGCACCTGAAGCGAACGCGCATCCACTATCACGACTTCCATTACACAGCAAACAAATACAAATGCATAGCATTTATATAGCGCAAAAATTAAATATTATTCTATTGCGCTTCACAATTACAGATGCAATTTTAAACATTTACCCATGACAATAATATATGGAAATATAAATAAAAATGTATACATATATACAATGTAGATATAACTAGGATTCTAGTAATTGGATAAGAACATATTATATCATGATATCTACACCATTACAGTATATAAGTGAGTGATTGGATTAACGATAAAAGTGGCAATATGAAACATAGACCCAAACACCGCCGTAAGAATGACAACCGTGATGTGGTCAGTACAGTGAATGGGCCGGTATAGTGATCCGCCCATCACCACACGACAGAGCTCGAACCCAAGAGAATGCCCATACAACACATCACTCATCAATCCAATACTTATAAAGTCGATCTTTGATCTTATTGAACACAAATATTGTATTTAAACTATTTTATATCATCACAGATGTTATTTTTGCACAAAGAGCACAAAACTTATCGTTTATAAAATTTCCTAAACAGATGGGTTTTCAGTTTTGATCGGAAACTGGCCTCCGACTCAATGTTTTTCAGATAACTAGGTAGATCATTCCACAATTTGGGTATACATTTAATTTATAGCCGAAATCCATTCTCATGTATTCATGAAATATATCAAGGCACATCCATGCTGAGGACTGCCACTGGTAGTGATAGAAACTAATGTACCTTTAATATATCACTGTGGGAGCACCAATTGAGACAATTTCATTAGTTTATAGATTTGAATTAGAGAGAAGGCACCGTATGGTGCGTATGTACTTTGTAAGCACATATTAGTAGTTTGATGTAAGTAAATTACTTCTGTTTTGAGTGGACTTGACTTATGCTGAACACCAACACAAATATGCTACGCCATTACGGTACAAAAGTTCTACCGTATTTGCGACTTATTTTAGTTTAGTTTTTACAAATTTATATTAGCTCGATTTCGAAACAAGATCTTACAACTTATATTAATCACTCTCGATACCTCATTCCTGATGGAATCCATCGCCACGAGGGAGAGAGAAGAGGCAATATGGAATTTAAATGCCTTGCCCAAGGGCACAATCGTAAAGGCTCCAGCGTGGCTCAAACTTCAGACCTTTCGCACCTGAAGTGACGCTCTACCACTGCGCTATCACGGCCGTTTAAATTCATTAAAATTAAAGAGCATGGCTCTTACTCGGCGCATCCATCCAGTGTTATGTCTTGCACATGTGTTCCACTCTTTCCGGTCAGCTTTCATCCCTAGCTCCGAGATCTTCTCACATTTATTTTTACTAATATAAATTTGAATCATGTCATGTAGTGAAAATAACGATAAGAAAATATAAAAAACATCTGTTGGTGTACCTTAACCCTTTCCCTCATAGAAGCACCTCTTGACGCCATTGTCAATACCACATACATTGACAATGTAGTAGCCAAACCAATGTTCATAAAAAAGGCCAGAATCTCATGTAGTTCCAGTAATATCTATGGAGGTGGGATAGATATAGTGACTACTTATCCACTGCATGGTAGCTAAATGGCTGTCATTTGTATGGAGATATTATAGTATATTAGCCTAAATCTCTATGAAGGAAAGGGTTAGCCTACTGGAGTTTTCAGTTAGAAATAAGGATAAAACATTAAATTAATGAATTGTTATCTGCTACAATAAATGGAACTATTTATAGCCTTTATTTTACCCAGAATGCAGAGTTAATTTTTTTCACTATTCCAGCACATAATCAAGCTTCTTGTATCTCTAATTTTAGATACCTATACACAGACAGCACAGATTTGGCTGAGGAGTCGGCCCCATCTGTGATGCAGATTGCACATAAATATCAGGTGACCAGTCTACTGACCTACTGTTCCAAGTACCTATCCAGTATACTCAGACCGGACAATGCATGTGCTATCCTGGAACTAGCTATGTTCTTCGATGAAAAGAAACTGCAAAAAGATGTCATCGACTTCATAGATGATAATGGCGAAAAGGTTCTGAAATCGGACGGTTTCTATGAACTTCAGCAAGCTGCTCTTGAGTATATTGTTAAAGGCGATACGTTCCTTGCACCGGAGAAGTATATATTCAATGCTGCTATTAGATGGGCCAAAGGCAAATGCAATGCTATGTCTCTTGAAGAAACTGGTCAAAACATCAGAAAAGTACTTGCTGGGGCGTTTCTGCATTTACGGCTACCTACAATATCGGCTGAGCAGTTCTCAAAGCTGACCTATCGGCAAGGTTTTCTTTCCTTTGAGGAGCTAGAAGAAACAGTGAGCTACATAACAGGAAACACTGATGCTCAGCCGTTCAACTCTATCAGGCCTAGAAGAAGAAGAAGTGTCAAATGTAGACCAAAACATGTAAGAGAAAACTTTACTGGACATCTGGAGTTTATTCATTATGTGAACGTGACATCTACGCTGCGCGTGAGAGCCTATGACTTTGTTAAGTTGGCAGGATTCGCAATGTCAGGACTCGTAAAAAGTCCTATTGTTCCCGATTTCATAAATCCAAGGACAATGTATACTGTCGGGGTCTCTGTCTCAAAGACACAAGACGGCGATAGTTTGCTGTTCCCGAAGCTGTTCTACAATAATGTTGAAACACACAAATGCCAGGAGTTCCAATTGTCTGTGACGGTTGAAATGAAGAAATTGGACGAGTTATACATTGTATTCCATATCATGAGCGATCCCCACTGTATGGTGTTGATTCCGGAAGTTAAACCTACTAGTGTACCATTTACCCCACCAGATCCGGCCGAAATGAAAGGACCAGACACGGGAATGAGAGTGTTAGAGGCCACTTATATGGATAGTTGGAGATTTGTTGACTATATGCTGCACGAGTCGCCTTCAAATAGGTAAATTCAGGGTCGCAAAGACTGATGCTTAGCCCTAACCAATTCAGCACAAAGTTCGAGCCCCACTGGAGCTGTTACGATTGTGCCCTTAGGCAAGGTATTTAAATTCCACGTTGCCTCTTCTCTCTCCCTCGTGGCGATGGATTCCAACAGGAATGAGGTCTCGAGAGTGATTTATATAAGTTGAAATAACTTTATTCGCAATCGAGCTAAAATAAATTTAAATAAACTAGCACAAAGTAACTGACATGGACTGGTGCATGATATTTTTACGGTAGACCAAAAATTTAATGAGTAAATTACATTTGGACCAGTTCATTTATCAAAATGGGTAATTTTGTCTAAAAATAGTAATATTACTGGCAAAAAGTGCAGATGCTGATGAGACGGCTGGATCTACACTTTTTGTAAGTTTATTTAGAGGTCAGTAGTGTTGATAGGTTTAAACAAAGAAGAAAATACACACACAAACTTGATCAGGTGCACTATTATATGTATGTGACTATATACCGTAGTATATATATTACAGGTGCCCTATTACATGTATGTGACTATATACTGTAGTATATATATTACAGGTGCCCTATTACATGTATGTGACTATATACTGTAGTATATATATTACAGGTACACTATTACATGTATGTGACTATATACCATAGTATATATATTACAGGTGCCCTATTACATGTATGTGACTATATACTGTAGTATATATATTACAGGTACACTATTACATGTATGTGACTATATACCGTAGTATATATATTACAGGTACACTATTACATGTATGTGACTATATACCGTAGTATATATATTACAGGTACACTATTACATGTATGTGACTATATACCGTAGTATATATATTACAGGTACACTATTACATGTATGTGACTATATACCGTAGTATATATATTACAGGTACACTATTACATGTATGTGACTATATACCGTAGTATATATATTACAGGTACACTATTACATGTATGTGACTATATACCGTAGTATATATATTACAGGTACACTATTACATGTATGTGACTATATACCGTAGTATATATATTACAGGTACACTATTACATGTATGTGACTATATACCGTAGTATATATATTACAGGTACACTATTACATGTATGTGACTATATACTGTAGTATATATATTACAGCGTGTTATGCACATAGTTTCAGCGTCCAAGTCAAAATGCCTCATATTACCGACTTTGGTGATAAATATCCTGTAAAAGTCTTAGACCTGCGCTCAACTTCTTTGAGCTTACTTATACAAATTTATTTTAGCTAGTTTGCAAAACAAGTTCTTTCAACTTATATTAATCACTCTCGAGACCTCATTCCTGATGGAATCCATCGCCACGAGGGAGAGAGAAGAGGCAACGTGGAATTTAAATGCCTAAGGGCACAATCGTAATGGTTCCAGTGGGGCTCGAACTCCGGACCTTTCGCACCTGAGGTTTGAGCTTGCTGAAACCTGATAGTAAACATCCGTATGAAGTATAATTAATGTAAAACACTATAATTTCGCGAACACATTATTTCACGATTTGGAACATTTTCAATTAGTTTGGTTGAGTTTTGAATGTGCGTATCCGTATCGCGAACAATAAGTTGACTGTTTATGTATAGTTCTTATAATTGTGTGGGCATTCAAATTTTTATAAAATGTACTTAATAAATTTTTATAAATGTATTTACGGATTTCTTTCTACATGCGGGCACAGTAGTATTCACAAGAATCAACTTAGATCGCGAAAATTAGCGAAATATAAATACTCGCGTATTATTAGTGTTCTACAGTACCAATTACATTTTTCCAATTTCACAAAAGAAAATTGATTAGTACATTGTTTCATTTCCGCAAAGCAGTCAACTTGACTATATGTAGTTTCTCAACTTGTGTGTCACAATTGATGTTGTTAAAAGCTGACAATTGCCATGGATATGATGGAATGGTGCATGCGTGTGTTGTATTTATGTCATCGTATTTACCTGGTGTTGGAACTGTGTCTAGTCATGACTCCGCATTTATTTGCATGTTGCTAGTGTATATAGTGGGGTATACTAGCAACTATCACTTGTTATGTTGAGATCAAACATGTCGGCATATTTTACTCATATCGTTACTGTTAACAGAGAATATTCAACACCAAGTAACTAACATGGACTGATCCATGATATTTTTAGACCAATAAAATTAATAAGAAAATTACATTTGGACAAGTTCATTTATCAAAAATGGGTAATTTTGTCTAAAAATAGTAATATTACTGCAAAAAGTGTAGATCCTGATGGGACGGCTCGTGACAAGAGCCAGCTCATCTGGATCTACACTTTTTGTAAGCCTATTTAGAGGTATGTAGTGTTGAAAGGGTTAACTGTCAACACTGACATTGTTATTGTAAATCGAGTGTTGTTAAAATAATGATGAAATGACTTGTAGACAGATGGTGATCATACAACGACATGTTTTATTATTTGCTCATGGTACTGTGGTGTTTTGTTAGTGGTGGTGTGTTGCCTTTGTGCAACTGAAATAAGACATTTTATCACCATCACACTGTTACTGTCACCTTAGATGAAAATAGTCCTTAGCTGGGACATTTTTATCAACATCACACTGTTACTGTCACCTTAGATGAAAATAGTCCGTAGCTAGGACATTTTATCACCATCACACTGTTACTGTCACCTTAGATGAAAATAGTCCTTAGCTGGGACATTTTATCAACATCACACTGTTACTGTCACCTTAGATGAAAATAGTCCTTAGCTGGGACATTTTATCACCATCACACTGTTACTGTCACCTTAGATGAAAATAGTCCTTAGCTGGGACATTTTATCACCATCACACTGTTACTGTCACCTTAGATGAAAATAGTCCTTAGCTGGGACATTTTATCACCATCACACTGTTACTGTCACCTTAGATGAAAATAGTCCTTAGCTGGGACATTTTTATCAACATCACACTGTTACTGTCACCTTAGATGAAAATAGTCCGTAGCTAGGACATTTTATCACCATCACACTGTTACTGTCACCTTAGATGAAAATAGTCCTTAGCTGGGACATTTTATCACCATCACACTGTTACTGTCACCTTAGATGAAAATAGTCCTTAGCTGGGACATTTTATCACCATCACACTGTTACTGTCACCTTAGATGAAAATAGTCCGTAGCTAGGACATTTTATCACCATCACACTGTTACTGTCACCTTAGATGAAATAGTCCTTAGCTGGGACATTTTATCACCATCACACTGTTACTGTCACCTTAGATGAAAATAGTCCTTAGCTGGGACATTTTATCAACATCACACTGTTACTGTCACCTTAGATGAAAATAGTCCTTAGCTGGGACATTTTATCACCATCACACTGTTACTGTCACCTTAGATGAAAATAGTCCTTAGCTGGGACATTTTATCACCATCACACTGTTACTGTCACCTTAGATGAAAATAGTCCGTAGTTAGGACATTTTATCACCATCACACTGTTACTGTCACCTTAGATGAAAATAGTCCGTAGCTAGGACATTTTATCACCATCACACTGTTACTGTCACCTTAGATGAAAATAGTCCTTAGTTAGGACATTTTATCACCATCACACTGTTACTGTCACCTTAGATGAAAATAGTCCTTAGCTGGGACATTTTATCACATCACACTGTTACTGTCACCTTAGATGAAAATAGTCCTTAGCTGGGACATTTTATCACCATCACACTGTTACTGTCACCTTAGATGAAAATAGTCCTTAGCTGGGACATTTTATCAACATCACACTGTTACTGTCACCTTAGATGAAAATAGTCCTTAGCTGGGACATTTTATCACCATCACACTGTTACTGTCACCTTAGATGAAAATAGTCCTTAGCTGGGACATTTTATCACCATCACACTGTTACTGTCACCTTAGATGAAAATAGTCCTTAGCTGGGACATTTTATCACCATCACACTGTTACTGTCACCTTAGATGAAAATAGTCCGTAGCTAGGACATTTTATCACCATCACACTGTTACTGTCACCTTAGATGAAAATAGTCCTTAGCTGGGACATTTTATCAACATCACACTGTTACTGTCACCTTAGATGAAAATAGTCCTTAGCTGGGACATTTTATCACCATCACACTGTTACTGTCACCTTAGATGAAAATAGTCCTTAGCTGGGACATTTTATCACCATCACACTGTTACTGTCACCTTAGATGAAAATAGTCCTTAGCTGGGACATTTTATCACCATCACACTGTTACTGTCACCTTAGATGAAAATAGTCCTTAGCTGGGACATTTTATCACCATCACACTGTTACTGTCACCTTAGATGAAAATAGTCCTTAGCTGGGACATTTTATCATATCACATCACACTGTTACTGTCACCTTAGATGAAAATAGTCCTTAGCTGGGACATTTTATCACCATCACACTGTTACTGTCACCTTAGATGAAAATAGTCCTTAGCTGGGACATTTTATC
>CM026404.1:83861483-83902369 GCA_014843695.1 Archivesica marissinica
CTGGTGGGATTTCAGAAAAAAGGCCCTGCATAAGGTTCTAGGGGCATTTTTGGGTAAAAGTTGGGAACCGGACTTTTTAACATAATTCAGGCATGCCGAATCCGATAAACCCGGTTCCCAAGCAAAATTTTGAGTTTTTGACCATCTAATTTGCATAAACAAAATAGCCGCCAAATGGCAAATGTTGAACCATTCTTCTACGATATGTCTGTAACCAGGCAAGCTATAATGACAAATCAAGTGTCTATACCTATATTTTGAAGGGCAGAGAATATGGTTATGACATTTCCGAAGTCATTGGTGGTGAAAAATACTCATAAATATGCAAATTAGTGGCCGCCATTACAGAAAAGTCCGTTTTCACCAATATCTCTGTAACCGGGCAAGCTATAATGACACATCAAGTGTCTATACCTATGTTTTGAAGGGCAGAGAATATGATTAGGACATTTCTAGAGTCATAAACAATACTCATGAATATGCAAATTAGTGGCCGCCATTACAGAAAAGTCCATTTTTACCAACATATCTGTAACCAGGCAAGCAATAAGAAACATTCAAGTGTCTATACCTATGTTTTGAGTACCGGGTAATCAGAACCTGTATCCTGCGAACATAAATCCTGCAACAAGTGAGCCGGTATTCGCCACACCTGTTGACAAGAAATGGTTTACGAAACCTGAAGCAGACCCTGATTGTGTAAAACAATCGGAGGCAAAGGATATGGCGTTCTTTCTGCGACGTCAAGATTCTGACACAAAACCTTCTTGGAAAGTATTCAATCAGTCGATCTCATCAGAGGAACCAGAGGAGACAGCAGTAGGATATTTGCCTATCATTCTTGCTCTGGCCCATGAATTAGATACGCTGAATACAGTTGTGAAAAGGTGCATGGCAATATCGTCCCATTTTGGCCAGGAGTACACTGTCCTTGCAGTCGACCAAGCTCTATTCTGCAAACTCATGGAACTGAAGTGGTATGTTGAAGAATACCGGGATAAATTAATCCCTCGTCTTGGTGGACTTCATACTGCGATGAACTTCCTAAAGACAATCGGAGATCACATGGCCGGTTCTGGTCTAGCTGAAGTGTGGTTGGAGTGTGGACTGCTCGGAGATGGTGCTGTGCAGCTTGTCTTGTCAGGAAAGGCATACAGCAAGGCTATGAGAGCTCACAAACTTACCGTGCAGGCCCTGTGGCGGCTTTTGCTGCCAACATTTCTCTTGTTTGCTGCAGAATCGAACAAGGAATGCTATGATGAAGTTTCTGCAATGGCAGCTGATGACAACCCCTGAGCTGATAGCGTGTCTCAGGCAGGAAATGTTTCACATAGTTCTGAAAGATTTCGTTGCTAGTAGATCGGATGATGTGAACTTCGTCTTTTGGTGGAACTACATGGACATGGTCTCGATACTGTTGCATTTCACCCGAGCACAGCGTGATGGAGTATGGGACCTTCATCTATACTTCTTCAGTCTGCTGTTGCCCTACATCATGCGATATGACCACCTGAACTATGCAAGATGGGGTCCGCTGTACTTGGCCGAGATGTACCAACTTCCAGAACCTGTGCTATCGGAGTTTCAAAAGGGAAACTTTGTTATCAAGCGTTCGGCACATAAGTTCAACCAAGTAGACCCAGACCAAGCCATGGAGTGGATAAATGGTACAGGCAAGACAGGAGGTGGAATCGTTGGCATCACAAAAACAACATCAGCTCTTACTAGATGGACCCTTTCGTATAATCATGTACGATCACCATCCTGGCAGTGGATACGTTCACAATGAAGCCACAAAATCACGGCAAAAGCGAGACAACGATGATGAGATGGCATTAGCCACGGCCTTCCAGGGATTCAAGGTGCTTGCATCAGTTTCACCAGGGTCCTTGCACAACCTCGTCACGAAAGACCTAGCAACGGAGGAAATCCAGGACTCGTTACTTTGTGCCAAAGACCTCGGACAGGAACAAGTGAATACATTTGATGAGGAGAGAATGTTTGTACCTAAGCAAGGTGACATGCCGGATATCCCGATTCATGCGCCACTGCACAAGAGTCGTGTCAAAACGTTTGAATCCCTGTATGAAGTGGTCAAGGACAGTAAAGACAAAGACAAGAAAACTATCATAAAAGCAGATAGAAACGACCTCCAACGCCTCGTCATTGCCTATGAGGCAGGTCGTCCTGTTGACTTGCAAGCTGTCATGAAGCACGAGCTTCTGCCAGTTCCTATATCACTTGCCGAAATGAATGATTCACTCCGGACTGGAAACAAGTCCGTGCTGGCAGATATGTTAACAGAAGACATAGTATGTCCTGAAGCTATAGAAGTTCACAACTTGTCATATTGCCTTATCATTGATGGACAAGCACTGGTGGTTGCTCTGGGAAAGCCTGAAAAAGCAGTGACCTTCGGGGACTTGGCCGACACATACCTAAGAGCAGTACTGAAGGCAGGTTCTAACTATCAACGAATAGACGTTGTGTTCGACAGGTACAGAGAAGAGACAATCAAGGGTGCTACCAGAACACGACGCACGAAAGCAGCTCGCCCAATCAGACGGCTTGTTGAAAATCGTGATGTGCCGCTTCCAAAACACTGGACACACTTTCTGTCGCTTCCTGATAATAAAGTTGATCTTGCACATTTCTTGTCTTGGGAATTGTGTCTTCAGGCACCAGATGATAAGGAGATAGTAGCTGCAGGGGGATTCAGGGAGGAACTTGAAGTTAAGTCTTCAAAGAAAACAACCGATTTGACTCAGCTGAAAGCCACACAGGAAGAAGCTGACACTAGGTTGGTGTTACATGTTGTGCAGAGTCAGTTTAACACAGATGTTGTGTCATCAAGGGACACTGATTTTCTCATGCTTTTGGTTTCCAATTTCCCACGTGTTCAGTGTGAACGTCTCTGGATGCTGTCTAGTACTGCCAAGAAACGGCGATATATACCCATTGGTGCAGTTTTCAGTAACCTGCCAAGAGATTCAGCTACAAATCTTTTGCCATTTCATGCATTAACCGGGTGTGACACCACACCATACATCGCAAATCACACGAAAAGGACCGCATGGGAAGTCTTTAAAGAACACCATCAGTTGCTCAATGACTTAGGAATCGCTGAACTCACAGAGGAGACCATTCGATCTTCAGAAACATTTCTTTGCAGAGTATACAATGTGCAAAAAACAGACTCTATTGATACGGCACAGCATATACTATTCTCTAAGACAGGGAAACCTGAAGCGATGCCCCCAACGAGTGATGCTTTCCGCTATCATGTGATGCGAGCACACTATCAAACAATGGTTTGGAGAAATGCTCACTGTGCTGTACCTGAGCTTCCAGCCCCCGTGGACATGGGATGGGAACGTACTGATACAGGACTAAAGCTCAAACTAATGTCATTGAGTCCCATTCCTGAAAGTTGTATGGAAGTGATTTCATGTTCATGCAAGAAACAATGCAAGACACGCCGGTGCAAATGCCGAAAATACAACTTACGATGCACAGCAATGTGTGCATGTGAGCAAGAGACTGATGACCAAACTCGTTGTATGAATACGGCCTAGCCGAACAAACATTATCTGCCCTTCAAAACAGGTATAGACACTTGGTTTGTCAATATTGCATTTCTGGTTACGGAGATATTGGTCGAAACGGACTGTTCTGTAATGGCGGCCACTAATTTGCATATTCATGAGTATTGTTCACAACCAATGACCTCAGAAATGTCTTAATCATATTTTCTGCCCTTCAAAACATAGGTATAGACACTTGATTTGTCATTATAGCCGGTTACAGAGATATCGCAGAGGAATGGTCCAACATTTGCCATTTGGCGGCCATTTTGTTTATGTAAAATTTCACTTGGGAACCGGGTTTATCGAATTCGGCATGCCTGAATTATGTTAAAAAGTCTGGTTCCCAACTTTTACCTAAAAATGCCGCTAACATTCACAATTTTCTCAAATCCCACTATTCTAATATGAAATAGGCACTACTTATCAACGGGGAAAGCCAATATCAATTACTAATCTAGACATCATAGGAGGAATACATCACTGCGAGCGGTGTGTGTGTGTTTTACGTTTATTTATCGTCGCTACCGGTTGCCCATATGAGCGACGCCTCCTGCAGAGATTAGTCATTTTAGAATTTTGGAGGATAGTGCAATGATACAGACAGAGACCCATTCCAGAGTCTCCTCTGGTTCTTTTATGTGCACGGTGTAAAGCACTGACACGAGACCTCGGTTTAACGTCCCATCTGAAAGACTGTTAATTTTATTAGGGTCAGACGGGGGATCGAACCTGCGATCCCTGGATTACCAGTCAAGCGTGCTACCACTGGACTATATATCCGAGTGGGGTGTTGACAGTTGGAACAGATATAATGATGAAAACGAGTGTGTTATTCTTGTAGACGTTTTAATTTATTTACAGAAATTACGAATACATGCACCAGGTGCAATTTAGCTATAAAATCCTATTCTTTTTTGTTGTTTGTTGTTGTTGTTGTTGTTGTTGTTGTTGTTGTTGTTGTTGTTGTTGTTGTTGTTGTTGTTGTTGTTGTTGTTGTTGTTTTTTTTTGTTGTTGTTGTTGTTGTTGTTGTTGTTGTTGTTGTTGTTGTTGTTGTTGTTGTTGTTGTTGTTGTTGTTGTTGTTGTTGTTGTTGTTGTTGTTGTTGTTGTTGTTGTTGTTGTTGTTGTTGTTGTTGTTGTTGTTGTTGTTGTTGTTGTTGTTGTTGTTGTTGTTGTTTTTGTTGTTGTTGTTTTTGTTGTTGTTGTTGTTGTTGTTGTTGTTGTTGTTGTTGTTGTTGTTGTTGTTGTTGTTGTTGTTGTTGTTGTTGTTGTTGTTGTTGTTGTTGTTGTTGTTGTTGTTGTTGTTGTTGTTGTTGTTGTTGTTGTTGTTGGTTGTTGTTGTTGTTGTTGTTGTTGGTTGTTGTTGTTGGTTGTTGTTGTTGTTGTTGTTGTTGGTTGTTGTTGTTGTTGTTGTTGTTGGTTGTTGTTGTGAAGCTCAGCGGCTTCGTTTATTTTATATCAATATATACAGTATGTACTCATTATATAAAACAGTCATCAATATATTCAAACAGATTTCAATAATATTGCAATTTATAATATGCATGTGCAATTACAGATTTCAAACAAATAACATTGCAATTTATGATATGCATGTGCAATTACAGATTTCAATAACATTGCAATTTATGATATGCATGTGCAATTACAGATTTCAATAACATTGCAATTTATGATATGCATGTGCAATTACAGATTTCAATAACATTGCAATTTATGATATGCATGTGCAATTACAGATTTCAATAACATTGCAATTTATAATATGCATGTGAAAGAGGATGAACTGGTTTTTATTACCATGAAGTCAGGAACTTCGTTTAACATAATTATTGTATAAATCATTACAATAAACTTTTAGAAGTCTAGTATTTTAGAAGAAGTATCAAAAGTCTTCTTCTTTTTTTTAAACAACCCATCATCCAGCTTACAAAGAAACGAAATATGAAGCGAGGATATTAGGAAATTTAATATAATGCCAAATATACATCCGGCCTGATAAGAATTTCTAATAATGAACCAAAACTATTAGGTTATTCTAATAGGCTGATGCTGAACTATAAGCTATTATGAAATTGTCATAGTAACGATGTTAGCTTTTTCTTTTCTTTCAGGTAAACATATAACAAATTAAACTCAAGAGGAGTCGTTCTCTTTTCACTTTGGTAGTAAGATTTATATAAACAGAATATAACTAAATTAAAATAAAATCCTATTCCAGAATAAGAGTCATTTGACAGAACTACTTCTATATCGAGTTGTGTTGTGTCTGGATATTTTTGGAAATGCTCTTCACAAAGGAGGTAATTAGAATAGCTTAATGGCACAGGTCTACATATGGGAATCATGTTCTTGTATACTCGACAATAAATCCAATTTGTAATTTAGTATGCATAGGTTGCGAATTACTTTGTGATATGGGAGTATCTATAGGCTGTCCACTACTTTGTGATACGGAGGTATATAGGCTGTCCACTACTTTGTGATACGGAAGTATATAGGCTGTCCACTACCTTGTGATACGGAAGTATATAGGCTGTCCACTACCTTGTGATACGGAAGTATATAGGCTGTCCATTACTTTGTGATATGGAAGTATATAGGCTGTCCACTACCTTGTGATACGGAAGTATATAGGTTGTCCACTACTTTGTGATATGGAAGTATATAGGCTGTCCACTACCTTGTGATACGGAAGTATATAGGTTGTCCACTACTTTGTGATATGGAAGTATATAGGCTGTCCATTACTTTGTGATATGGGAGTATATAGGCTGTCCATTACCTTGTGATACGGAAGTATATAGGCTGTCCATTACTTTGTGATATGAAGTATATAGGCTGTCCATTACTTTGTGATATGGGAGTATATAGGCTGTCCATTACCTTGTGATACGGAAGTATATAGGCTGTCCATTACCTTGTGATATGGAAGTATATAGGCTGTCCATTACCTTGTGATATGGGAGTATATAGGCTGTCCATTACCTTGTGATATGGAAGTATATAGGCTGTCCATTACTTTGTGATATGGGAGTATATAGGCTGTCCAATACCTTGTGATATGGAAGTATATAGGCTGTCCATTACCTTGTGATATGGAACTATATAGGCTGTCCATTACTTTGTGATATGGAAGTATATAGGCTGTCCATTACTTTGTGATATGGGAGTATATAGGCTGTCCATTAGTTGTGATATGGGAGTATATAGGCTGTCCACTACCTTGTGATATGGAAGTATATAGGCTGTCCACTACCTTGTGATACGGAAGTATATAGGCTGTCCATTACCTTGTGATACGGAAGTATATAGGCTGTCCATTACCTTGTGATACGGAAGTATATAGGCTGTCCATTACTTTGTGATATGGAAGTATATAGGCTGTCCATTACCTTGTGGCATGGGCGTATATAGGCTGTCCATTACCTTGTGATAGGGAAGTATATAGGCTGTCCACTACTTTGTGATATGGAAGTATATAGGCTGTCCATTACCTTGTGATATGGAACTATATAGGCTGTCCATTACCTTGTGATATGGAAGTATATAGGCTGTCCATTACTTTGTGATATGGGAGTATATAGGCTGTCCATTAGTTGTGATATGGGAGTATATAGGCTGTCCATTACCTTGTGATATGGGAGTATATAGGCTGTCCATTACCTTGTGATACTGAAGTATATAGGCTGTCCATTACCTTGTGATACGGAAGTATATAGGCTGTCCATTACCTTGTGATACGGAAGTATATGGGCTGTCCATTACCTTGTGATAGGGAGGTATATAGGCTGTCCATTACCTTGTGATACGGAAGTATATAGGCTGTCCACTACTTTGTGATATGGAAGTATATAGGCTGTCCATTACCTTGTGGCATGGGCGTATATAGGCTGTCCATTACCTTGTGATACGGAAGTATATAGGCTGTCCACTACTTTGTGATATGGAAGTATATAGGCTGTCCATTACTTTGTGATATGGGAGTATATAGGCTGTCCATTACCTTGTGATATGGGAGTATATAGGCTGTCCATTACCTTGTGATATGGAAGTATATAGGCTGTCCATTACCTTGTGATATGGAACAATATAGGCTGTCCATTACCTTGTGATATGGAAGTATATAGGCTGTCCATTACTTTGTGATATGGGAGTATATAGGCTGTCCATTAGAGTATATAGGCTGTCCATTACCTTGTGATATGGAAGTATATAGGCTGTCCATTACTTGTGATATGGAAGTATATAGGCTGTCCATTACCTTGTGATATGGGAGTATATAGGCTGTCCATTACCTTGTGATACTGAAGTATATAGGCTGTCCATTACCTTGTGATACGGAAGTATATAGGCTGTCCATTACCTTGTGATATGGAAGTATATAGGCTGTCCATTACCTTGTGATAGGGAAGTATATAGGCTGTCCATTACCTTGTGATATGGAAGTATATATGCTGTACATTACCTTGTGACATGGGAGTATATAGGCTGTCCATTACCTTGTGATATGGAAGTATATAGGCTGTCCATTACTTTGTGATATGGAAGTATATAGGCTGTCCATTACCTTGTGATATGGGAGTACATAGGCTGTCCATTACCTTGTGATACGGAAGTATAAAGGCTGTCAATTACCTTGTGATACGGAAGTACATAGGCTGTCCATTACCTTGTGATATGGAAGTATATAGGCTGTCCATTACTTTGTGATACGGAAGTACATAGGCTGTCCATTACCTTGTGATATGGAAGTATATAGGCTGTCCACTACCTTGTGATATGGAAGTATATAGGCTGTCCATTACCTTGTGATACGGAAGTATATAGGCTGTCCATTACCTTGTGATATGGAAGTATATAGGCTGTCCATTACCTTGTGATATGGAAGTATATAGGCTGTCCATTACCTTGTGATATGGAAGTATATAGGCTGTCCATTACCTTGTGATATGGAAGTATATAGGCTGTCCATTACCTTGTGATACGGAAGTATATAGGCTGTCCATTACCTTGTGATATGGAAGTATATAGGATGTCCATTACCTTGTGATACGGAAGTATATAGGCTGTCCATTACCTTGTGATATGGAAGTATATAGGCTGTCCACTACCTTGTGATACGGAAGTATATAGGCTGTCCATTACCTTGTGATATGGAAGTATATAGGCTGTCCATTACCTTGTGATACGGAGTATATAGGCTGTCCATTACCTTGTGATATGGAAGTATATAGGCTGTCCACTACTTGTGATATGGATATATAGGCTGTCCATTACCTTGTGATATGGAAGTATATAGGCTGTCCATTACCTTGTGATACGGAAGTATATAGGCTGTCCATTACCTTGTGATATGGAAGTATATAGGCTGTCCATTACCTTGTGATACGGAAGTATATAGGCTGTCCACTACCTTGTGATATGGGAGTATATAGGCTGTCCATTACCTTGTGATACGGAAGTATATAGGCTGTCCATTACCTTGTGATACGGAAGTATATAGGCTGTCCACTACCTTGTGATATGGAAGTATATAGGCTGTCCATTACCTTGTGATATGGGAGTATATAGGCTGTCCACTACCTTGTGATATGGAAGTATATAGGCTGTCCATTACCTTGTGATATGGGAGTATATAGGCTGTCCACTACCTTGTGATATGGGAGTATATAGGCTGTCCATTACCTTGTGATATGGAAGTATATAGGCTGTCCATTACCTTGTGATATGGGAGTATATAGGCTGTCCATTACCTTGTGATATGGAAGTATATAGGCTGTCCATTACCTTGTGATATGGAAGTATATAGGCTGTCCATTACCTTGTGATATGGAAGTATATATGCTGTCCACTACCTTGTGATATGGAAGTATATATGCTGTCCACTACCTTGTGATACGGGAGTATATAGGCTGTCCACTACCTTGTGATATGGAAGTATATAGGCTGTCCATTACTTTGTATATGGGAGTATATAGGCTATCCATTACTTTGTGATATGGGAGTATATAGGCTGTCCACTACCTTGTGATATGGAAGTATATAGGCTGTCCATTACCTTGTGATATGGAAGTATATAGGCTGTCCATTACTTTGTGATATGGGAGTATATAGGCTGTCCATTACCTTGTGATATGGGAGTATATAGGCTGTCCATTACCTTGTGATACGGAAGTATATAGGCTGTCCACTACCTTGTGATACGGAAGTATATAGGCTGTCCACTACCTTGTGATATGGAAGTATATAGGTTGTCCATTACCTTGTGATATGGAAGTATATAGGCTGTCCATTACCTTGTGATATGGAAGTATATATGCTGTCCATTACCTTGTGATATGGAAGTATATTGGCTGTCCATTACCTTGTGATATGGAAGTATATAGGCTGTCCACTACCTTGTGATACGGAAGTATATAGGCTGTCCATTACCTTGTGATATGGAAGTATATAGGCTGTCCACTACCTTGTGATATGGAAGTATATAGGCTGTCCATTACCTTGTGATACGGAAGTATATAGGCTGTCCATTACCTTGTGATATGGAAGTATATAGGCTGTCCATTACCTTGTGATATGGAAGTATATAGGCTGTCCATTACCTTGTGATATGGAAGTATATAGGCTGTCCACTACCTTGTGATACGGAAGTATATAGGCTGTCCATTACCTTGTGATACGGAAGTATATAGGCTGTCCATTACCTTGTGATATGGAAGTATATAGGCTGTCCACTACCTTGTGATATGGAAGTATATAGGCTGTCCATTACCTTGTGATACGGAAGTATATAGGCTGTCCACTACCTTGTGATATGGAAGTATATAGGCTGTCCATACAGTAATAGGTTCCATTACTTGTGATAGGAGTATATAGGCTGTCCATACCTTGTGATAGGAAGTATATAGGCTGTCCATCCTTGTGATATGGAAGTATATAGGCTGTCCATTACTTGTATATGGAGTATATAGGCTTCCATTACCTTGTGATATGGAAGTATATAGGCTGTCCATTACCTTGTGATACGGAAGTATATAGGCTGTCCACTACCTTGTGATACGGAAGTATATAGGCTGTCCACTACCTTGTGATATGGAAGTATATAGGCTGTCCATTACCTTGTGATATGGAAGTATATAGGCTGTCCATTACCTTGTGATATGGAAGTATATAGGCTGTCCATTACTTTGTGATATGGAAGTATATAGGCTGTCCATTACCTTGTGATATGGAAGTATATAGGCTGTCCACTACCTTGTGATACGGAAGTATATAGGCTGTCCATTACTTTGTGATATGGAAGTATATAGGCTGTCCACTACCTTGTGATATGGAAGTATATAGGCTGTCCATTACCTTGTGATACGGAAGTATATAGGCTGTCCATTACCTTGTGATACGGAAGTATATAGGCTGTCCATTACCTTGTGATACGGAAGTATATAGGCTGTCCATTACTTTGTGATATGGAAGTATATAGGCTGTCCACTACCTTGTGATATGGAAGTATATAGGCTGTCCATTACCTGGTGGCATGGGAGTATATAGGCTGTCCATTACCTTGTGATACGGAAGTATATAGGCTGTCCATTACCTTGTGATACGGAAGTATATAGGCTGTCCACTACCTTGTGATACGGAAGTATATAGGCTGTCCATTACCTTGTGATACGGAAGTATATAGGCTGTCCACTACCTTGTGATATGGTAGTATATAGGCTGTCCATTACCTTGTGATATGGAAGTATATAGGCTGTCCACTACCTTGTGATACGGAAGTATATAGGCTGTCCATTACCTTGTGATACGGAAGTATATAGGCTGTCCATTACCTTGTGATACGGAAGTATATAGGCTTTCCATTACCTTGTGGTATGGAAGTATATAGGTTGTCCATTACCTTATGATATGGAAGTATATAGGCTGTCCATTACCTTGTGATATGGAAGTATATAGGCTGTCCACTACCTTGTGATATGGAAGTATATAGGCTGTCCACTACCTTGTGATATGGTAGTATATAGGCTGTCCATTACCTTGTGATATGGGAGTATATAGGCTGTCCACTACCTTGTGATACGGAAGTATATAGGCTGTCCACTACCTTGTGATACGGAAGTATATAGGCTGTCCACTACCTTGTGATACGGAAGTATATAGGCTGTCCACTACCTTGTGATATGAAAGTATATAGGTTGTCCATTACCTTGTGATATGGAAGTATATAGGCTGTCCATTACCTTGTGATATGGAAGTATATAGGCTGTCCATTACTTTGTGATATGGAAGTATATTGGCTGTCCATTACCTTGTGATATGGAAGTATATAGGCTGTCCACTACCTTGTGATACGGAAGTATATAGGCTGTCCATTACTTTGTGATATGGAAGTATATAGGCTGTCCACTACCTTGTGATATGGAAGTATATAGGCTGTCCATTACCTTGTGATACGGAAGTATATAGGCTGTCCATTACCTTGTGATACGGAAGTATATAGGCTGTCCATTACCTGTGATACTTGTGATATGGAAGTATATAGGCTGTCCACTACCTTGTGATATGGAAGTATATAGGCTGTCCATTACCTGGTGGCATGGGAGTATATAGGCTGTCCATTACCTTGTGATACGGAAGTATATAGGCTGTCCATTACCTTGTGATACGGAAGTATATAGGCTGTCCACTACCTTGTGATACGGAAGTATATAGGCTGTCCATTACCTTGTGATACGGAAGTATATAGGCTGTCCACTACCTTGTGATATGGTAGTATATAGGCTGTCCATTACCTTGTGATATGGAAGTATATAGGCTGTCCACTACCTTGTGATACGGAAGTATATAGGCTGTCCATTACCTTGTGATATGGAAGTATATAGGTTGTCCATTACCTTATGATATGGAAGTATATAGGCTGTCCACTACCTTGTAATACGGAAGTATATAGGCTGTCCATTACCTTGTGATATGGAAGTATATAGGCTGTCCATTACCTTTGTGACATGGAAATATATAGGCTGTCCATTACCTTGTGATATGGAAATATATAGGCTGTCCATTACCTTGTGATAGGGAGGTATATAGGCTGTCCATTACCTTGTGATATGGAAGTATATAGGCTGTCCATTACCTTGTGATATGGAAGTATATAGGCTGTCCATTACTTTGTGATATGGAAGTATATAGGTTGTCCATTACCGTGTGATACGGAAGTATATAGGCTGTCCATTACTTTGTGATATGGAAGTATATAGGCTTTCCATTACCTTGTGATACGGAAGTATATAGGCTGTCAATTACCTTGTGATACGGAAGTATATAGGCTGTCCATTACTTTGTGATATGGAAGTATATAGGCTGTCCACTACCTTGTGATACGGAAGTATATAGGCTGTCCACTACCTTGTGATACGGAAGTATATAGGCTGTCCATTACCTTGTGATACGGAAGTATATAGGCTGTCCATTACCTGGTGGCATGGGAGTATATAGGCTGTCCATTACCTTGTGATATAGGAGCATATAGGCTGTCCATTACCTTGTGATACGGAAGTATCTGTAGGCTCTCCACTACCTTGTGATATGGGAGTATATAGGCTGTCCATTACCTTGTGATATGGGAGTATATAGGCTGTCCATTACCTTGTGATATGGAAGTATATAGGCTGTCCATTACCTTGTGATATGGAAGTATATAGGCTGTCCATTACCTTGTGATATGGAAGTATATAGGCTGTCCATTACCTTGTGATATGGGAGTATATAGGCTGTCCACTACCTTGTGATACGGAAGTATATAGGCTGTCCACTACCTTGTGGTATGGGAGTATATAGGCTGTCCACTACCTTGTGATACGGAAGTATATAGGTTGTCCATTACTTTGTTATATGGGAGTATATAGGCTGTCCATTACCTTGTGATATGGGCGTATATAGGCTGTCCATTACTTTGTTATATGGAAGTATATAGGCTGTCCATTACTTTGTGATATGGGAGTATATAGGCTGTCCATTACCTTGTGATATGGGAGTATATAGGCTGTCCATTACTTTGTTATATGGGAGTATATAGGCTGTCCATTACTTTGTTATATGGGAGTATATAGGCTGTCCATTACCTTGTGATATGGGAGTATATAGGCTGTCCATTACTTTGTTATATGGAAGTATATAGGCTGTCCACTACCTTGTGATATGGGAGTATATAGGCTGTCCATTACTTTGTTATATGGAAGTATATAGGCTGTCCATTACTTTGTGATATGGGAGTATATAGGCTGTCCACTACCTTGTGATACGGAAGTATATAGGCTGTCCATTACTTTGTGATATGGAAGTATATAGGCTGTCCATTACTTTGTGATATGGGAGTATATAGGCTGTCCATTACCTGGTGGCATGGGAGTATATAGGCTGTCCATTACCTTGTGATATGGGAGCATATAGGCTGTCCATTACCTTGTGATACGGAAGTATCTGTAGGCTCTCCACTACCTTGTGATATGGGAGTATATAGGCTGTCCATTACCTTGTGATATGGGAGTATATAGGCTGTCCATTACCTTGTGATATGGAAGTATATAGGCTGTCCATTACCTTGTGATATGGAAGTATATAGGCTGTCCATTACCTTGTGATATGGAAGTATATAGGCTGTCCACTACCTTGTGATACGGAAGTATATAGGCTGTCCACTACCTTGTGGTATGGGAGTATATAGGCTGTCCACTACCTTGTGATACGGAAGTATATAGGCTGTCCATTACTTTGTTATATGGGAGTATATAGGCTGTCCATTACCTTGTGATATGGGAGTATATAGGCTGTCCATTACTTTGTTATATGGAAGTATATAGGCTGTCCATTACTTTGTGATATGGGAGTATATAGGCTGTCCATTACCTTGTGATATGGGAGTATATAGGCTGTCCATTACTTTGTTATATGGGAGTATATAGGCTGTCCATTACTTTGTTATATGGGAGTATATAGGCTGTCCATTACCTTGTGATATGGGAGTATATAGGCTGTCCATTACTTTGTTATATGGAAGTATATAGGCTGTCCACTACCTTGTGATATGGGAGTATATAGGCTGTCCATTACTTTGTTATATGGAAGTATATAGGCTGTCCATTACTTTGTGATATGGGAGTATATAGGCTGTCCACTACCTTGTGATACGGAAGTATATAGGCTGTCCATTACTTTGTGATATGGAAGTATATAGGCTGTCCATTACTTTGTGATATGGGAGTATATAGGTTGTCCACTACCTTGTGATACGGAAGTATATAGGCTGTCCACTACCTTGTGGTATGGGAGTATAAAGGCTGTCCATTACCTTGTGATATGGAAGTATATAGGCTGTCCATTACTTTGTGATATGGAAGTATATAGGCTGTCCACTACCTTGTGATATGGAAGTATATAGGCTGTCCACTACCTTGTGATACGGAAGTATATAGGCTGTCCATTACCTTGTGATATGGAAGTATATAGGCTGACCATTACCTTGTGACATGGACGTATTTAACATTTAGCGAAAGTTTGAATGAGAAGTTAATGGTAACTGGACACGGATAGAGCTCTACCACCGCTGGCCATCAGTCAATGTTTATCATGGGATCTCTGTATTGTGTTAGAATAATTTGTTTAAAATTGCAATTATACGAATGGCTAACAATGGCGCCCAACGAACCACCAATGGTTTTATAACAGGAGCGTGGAATATAAAACCAACTAATTTACAATGGAGCCGCTTTACGACACCATGGCGTTTAATGATCCATACACGGGAAATTAAGAATGAAATGTCATTCTATTGATCGTCACCTGTAATTATTTGTCCCTGTGGATGGTTGTTAAATAAACTATTTGAGACGTTTACAGCAGTCAGACTAGTAGCTAAATAGATGATTACATAACGCTATGTTTATTACTTTGTGCGTGCCAAACACGTGCACTGCTACACACTCATATTCCCTATTCTTAAAGCTAGACTATGTGTGTGTTTACGTTTATTTATCGTCGCTACCGGTTGCCCATATGAGCGACGTCTTGAAGAGTCATTAGTTAGTCATTATATATTTTTTTGGAGGATAGTGCAATGATGCAGACAGAGACACAGTCTCCTCTGGTTCTTTTAAGTGCACGGTGTAAAGCACCGACACGAGACCTCGGTTTAAAGTCCCATCTGAAAGACTGTTAATTTTATTATGGTCAGACGGGGGATCGAACCTGAGATCCCTGGATTACCAGTCCAGCGTATTAACCACTGGACTACAGATCCGTCTGTATCATACACTTCTGACCGCACCTAAATACAGAAATAACTTTTAGTATATAAACCACTCATGAACACAATTCCATTTTGTTGTTTGTTTATGGTGGGTTTAGTGTAAACAATATATATTTCTTTGAATAAACATAGTCAAGTATAAATATCATGTACATACATGTAGGATTGAGGAGAAAGCAATCTGGTTACCTCTTTTCTACTGGTGTGCTTAAAGTCGCATCAATATATTAGGTCATATGGCGAATCTCTAGCAAGTAGTTGTTGAGGATGCCATTATGGTACTCTGAGCAATGCTTCAAGCACGGACGAGCTTCCTAGGTAGACCCAATAACCATCTGTGTGCCAGGTGAATAGCTTCATTACTTGAAATAATACGGCTCCAAGTTCGAGAGAGAGAAGGTGAATCTATTAGAAGGTGTATATACACTACAGTAAAATAAACTAAGTGTGTGTTTGTTCATATAAAGCGGTATACCTTTGAAGGAAATTCGATCCCCGTCTGACCCTAATCAAATTAACAGTCTTCCAGCTGGGACTTTAAGCCGAGGTCTCGTGTCGGTGCTGTACACCGTGCACGTAAAAGAACCAATAGAGACTCTGGAATGGGTCTCTGTCTGTATCATTGCACTATCCTCCAAAATTTAAAATTACTAATCTCTTCAGGAGGCGTCGCTCATATGGGCAACCGGTAGCGACGATAAATAAACGTAAAAACACACACACACACACACGCATACCATTATGAAGTATTTGGTGTCTCTAGAAATGTACATTTTATATACATACTGTTAAAACATCACCATGGCAAGGATATCAGACGTTTCCTAATCCACTTTACAATTCAGCATGTTGACGCCAGACATTGACGTTGTTCTAACTCTTTATATAACGTGACGTCATGTTAGCCGTATTATTTGCATTGTGGATTACAAAGGTTGTTGTTCCATTTCCATTTGTTTTTGCAGTTACAGATGCATAAACATTAAAGGAAAATCATCAACAAGAGCATGTTAATCTTGAATGTATAGCTCACTAAAACATAAAATGCCGTGAGATATTTTGAAAATCACACTGTAAATAAAGAATATATATGACAGGTAGATACTCTGAAATAGTAAGTCATGGCGGCGGCCATCTCAAATGACTATAATATCTTCAGGAGGCGTCGCTCATATGGGCAACCGGTAGCGACGATAAATAAAATGTAAAAAAAGGAAATTACTGTACAGTTGTACAAATGTTACTTCCCGTTTATCAAAACGACATTTGTAAATTTATATACCTAACAGGACATAGATCTTCAAATTCCGATTGATTTTATCTCCGTTATTATACATGTATCTGTGTGTATGTTCGAATGACATATTTCGTAGGTTATTATGTGGCTAGTTTCATATCAGCATAGATATCAACAAAAGGTAACTTGATATCAGCCGGAGACAGGAGGTCGATATCTAGGCTGATATGAAACTAGCAACGTAATAACGTCTTTATTACTTTGATATGAATTTAAATTTGATATCATGCTTTCCGTTATCCATTTATCAGTAATGAATCACAATTACTGAATTAGATACTAGTACACGAAAATGATTGAAATGTTACCACTAATCTACAAACATCTGTTTTCTGTCATAATTGACACACTGGGACGCTACAGGAACTAAGCAAACTAGCAGCAGGTGTGCATGCGTTAGTTTCTCAGGAACTAGTTACTTGGTTATATTATACATGCAACTTCTGATTCCACCTGCCACTCACCCACACCGTGCCAAAACCCGAACCCAATAGTAGGGTACACAGTGTAATGTGTATTATGACGATGATGCTACTGGTGTAGTATATACTTTGCATTATGACGTAACACTACTTGTGTAGGATATACCGTGTATTATGACGATGGTGCTACTGGTGTAGGATATACCGTGTATTATGACGACGACGCTACTGGTGTAGGATATACCATGTATTATGACGATGCCGCTACTGGTGTAGGATATACTGTGTATTATGACGACGACGCTACTGGTGTAGGATATACCGTGTATCATGACGACGACGCTACTGGTGTAGGATATACCGTGTATTATGACGATGCCGCTACTGGTGTAGGTTATACCGTGTATTATGACGATGACGCTACTGGTGTAGGATATACTGTGTATTATGACGATGACTCTACTGGTGTAGGATATACCGTGTATTATGACGATGATGCTACTGGTGTAGGATATACCGTGTATTATGACGATGACGCTACTGGTGTAGGATATACCGTGTATTATGACGATGACGCTACTGGTGTAGGATATACCGTGTATTATGACGATGACGCTACTGGTGTAGGATATACTGTGTATTATGACGATGACGCTACTGGTGTAGGATATACCGTGTATTATGACGATGACGCTACTGGTGTAGGATATACTGTGTATTATGACGATGACGCTACTGGTGTAGGATATACCAAACACAAAACAAACCACATACCGTGTATTATGACGATGACGCTACTGGTGTAGGATATACTGTGTATTATGACGATGACTCTACTGGTGTAGGATATACCGTGTATTATGACGATGATGCTACTGGTGTAGGATATACCGTGTATTATGACGATGACGCTACTGGTGTAGGATATACCGTGTATTATGACGATGACGCTACTGGTGTAGGATATACCGTGTATTATGACGATGACGCTACTGGTGTAGGATATACTGTGTATTATGACGATGACGCTACTGGTGTAGGATATACCGTGTATTATGACGATGACGCTACTGGTGTAGGATATACTGTGTATTATGACGATGACGCTACTGGTGTAGGATATACCGTGTATTATGACGATGATGCTACTGGTGTAGGATATACTGTGTATTATGACAATGACGCTACTAGTGTAGGATATACTGTGTATTCTGACAATGACGCTACTGGTGTAGGATATACTGGTATTATGACAATGACGCTACTAGTGTAGGATATACTGTGTATTCTGACAATGATGCTACTGGTGTAGGATATACTGTGTATTATGACAATGACGCTACTAGTGTAGGATATACTGTGTATTCTGACAATGACGCTACTGGTGTAGGATATACTGTGTATTCTGACAATGACGCTACTGGTGTAGGATATACTGTGTATTCTGAAAATGACGCTACTAGTGTAGGATATACCGTGTATTATGACAATGACGCTACTGGTGTAGGATATACCGTGTATTATGACGATGACGCTACTAGTGTAGGATATACCGTGTATTATGACGATGACGCTACTGGTGTAGCATATACCGTGCATTATGACACTCCTGGTGTAGGACATACCGTGTATTATGACGATGACGCTACTGGTGTATGATATACCGTGTATTATGACGATGACGCTACTGGTGTAGGACATACCGGCATTATGACGATGACGCTACTGGTGTAGGATATACCGTGTATCATGACGACGACGCTACTGGTGTAGGATATACTGTGTATTATGACAATGACGCTACTGGTGTAGGATATACCGTGTATCATGACGACGACGCTACTGGTGTAGGATATACCGTGTATTATGACAATGACGCTACTGGTGTAGGATATACCGTGTATTATGATGACGCTACTGGTGTAGGATATACCGTGTATTATGACGATGACGCTACTGGTGTAGGATATACCGTGCATTATGACAATGACGCTACTGGTGTAGGATATACCGTGTATTATGACGATTGTGTATTTGTGTGACGGAGTGTGTCCGCGACCGAGTGGTTACGGTGCTGATTTCAAATCACTTACCTCTCACCGCTGTATGTTCGAATCCCACTGGGGCTGTCGAATTCGTTCCATTGAGGGAGTTATCTTCTCCTATTTCTAGTGTATGGTAGACTTGTAATCGTGTCTAAACTGTTAATTTGAGTGTTTTGAAAAATGGCAATTATATACTCACACCTAAAAGAAAGTGTGCACTTGGTTAGAGGGAGAATGTTATACTTATTAGATCTATAGAAACAAAATATAGGCACATTTCGGTATCACATCATTCACTACTAGAATACATAACTCACTGCTGGATTACACTGCTAGCAGTACAGCAGTACACCGCTTACTGTCAGCAGTACAGCAGTACACTGGCAGTACACTGCTCATTGCTAATTTCACCCACATGCAAAATGTAGTTCTATAGATCTATATAAGTATAATATTTCCCCTCTAACCAAATGCACACTTTCTTTTTCGTGTGAGTATATGTTTTAATGTGGCGACGTTTATTCTAACCCCCCTCCCCAAATGGAGACCAAACAACAACAAATTGAAAACAAACAAGTATACATTATCATTGAATCAACAAATGAGGGAAGCTTCTTCGTGCTATATATTTTAGTTTATACAAATTTATTTTAGCTCGATTGCGAAACAAGTTCTTACAACTTATATTAATCACTATCGAGACCTCATTCCTGGTGGAATCCATCGCCACGAGGGAGAGAGAGAAGAGGCAACGTGGAAATTAAATGCCTTGTCTAAGGGCACAATCGTAACGGCTCCAGCGGGGCTCGAACTTCCGGGCCTTTCGCATCTGAATCGAACGCGCATTCACTGCGCTATCACGACTTCCACAAAACTAGTCTAAACTATTAATGTGAGTGTTTCAAAAATGGGAATTATATGTTTTAATGTAGCGACCGTATCGCTACCCCCCCCCCCCCCCCCACAACGCAGACAAAAAACAACAAGAAATTGAAAACAAACCAGTATACATTATCATTGAATCAATAAATGAGAGAAGCATCTTCGAGCTATATATTTTATCTAGATATTACAAGATTCTCCCAGAATAATAACGATATAAACTGATTGTGTTCACAGCTTGTACTAATGCATGTAAATAAATAACAAGGCATTATCTGTCTATGATTTGCACACATGGATAACAATGAGATAAGATATACATGTTTGTTTTTGGTTTCTATTTGTGGTTGAATGTCTCGCAAACAGCTCAGGTCGTATAACGACTTCCGGTACGGGAGGAAATCACCGGGCGCTCCCCCGAGCAGTATTTAATTCACGGACATACACCCGGGTTGAGCCAACAACCATCCGCACGGCAGCTGGGGAGCTTCCTCACATTAAAGGATCCACCACCTCAACTATGATTCGAATCTACAATGATGATGGGCACGTAATTTGAAGTCGACGACCTTTATCTATGGCTATGCCTGTGCATGTTTGTATTAACTAAATAACTTTACCAATCTAGTGACACTGCAGACAGTTGTACTGATAATAACTAACAAAGACGATGATTGAGCTTATTTACCCTCGCCTTCGGCGAACCATGTGGACGAGCTTTTAATTAGCAAGAAACTAGCTTCTAACTAAATACATAGCTTTTAATATTGCTACACTTGCCTTCTTCTATGAATACTTGGGCCGCGGCGCCAACTAGTCTGGCGGCGATCGCGGCTCCTGCGGCCCAAGTAATAGTTTATTTAACGTCGCTACCGGTTGCCCATTTGAGCGACGGGCAGTTTACCTAATAACACCTTTCCTGGGCAGGCTCCAGCAGTTAACCAGAACTTGGTGCACCAACCTCCGAAAGAAACTGCCAACATTTTTCATATAAATGAGACACGGTCTGAGTACTGTGTTACTATAAGTACAGTCAACCTGTCTGAAGCAGTCAGCCAATGGAGTCAGAGAAAGTGGCTGCTTAGCACAGCCAGCCAATGGAGTCAGAGAAAGTGGCTGCTTAGCACAGATGGCTGATTAATAGAGGTGACTACTAACACATGTTTGACTGTAATTATACTACAACTGATATGAATAACGTGGCGCTTGCTATACGTAAATAAAAACGAACATTCAATGCATTGGAAATTATTTTCAAGGATTGTCTTTCGAAACAAATGCCGTATATATAATGGTGTATCTCAGACAGATCTTGGCACGTGCCATAATCTCCATATTTTCAATATTTTAGATCGGACTATTTGCATATTTTAGCTGTTTTTCTTTGAATGTAGACGACAGGTCTTCAATATATTTATAATAATGTGATAGTTTTGTTTATGTATTGCCTACTTTTACATTATTTTGCACATTTTAGCAATTTAGAATACGAACATATTGCCAAAGTATCATTATATTGCATGCTGTTCTTAAAGCGACATTACATCGCAAAAAGCCAATAAATACATTTTTTACGTATAAATAGTACGCTACTACAAATTCTTCGATATATAGGATAATAAATTTCGACCACTAACAATCGATCAATAAACAATGAGGTTGAGGTCTACACATTCTCAAAAGTGAAAGCATGATTTCATATAGCAGCTTTTACGTTTGTTTATTATTTGAGGCTATAATAAATGTGTAATACTGTCGTTTAGAGATAATTTAATCAGATTAGTCGAAAAATAATTGTGCATATATATGTGAGATATAGTGGTAAATCTGTACCATACATATTGTTATCCGGGATACACGCGTTGTATTACGCATGAATGTTGACCTTATTTACATTATAATGCTATGTCAACAAACGTCGTATACGACGCTTGTTTATTAATTGAAATACTCAGATTCTGCGTCAAATATTTGGAACAAAATTACACCATATGATAGGAAATTACTTTATGTAGAATTTTGCATTTTCACCGATGTAATGTCGCTTTAATCCGAAAATCCGTAAAACATACATTTATTAGCGTGAACGCAGGAGATAGATAGATAAAAATGATGACAACGATTAGGCTTTCTTGTAAACGATAACACTGAGAGACATCGGTCAGTTACTGCCCCTGAATACTTCCTAAAAGTAGATAGGTCGTATTAAGTGTTTTCCTCTGTTTTTATCGTTGTTTCCTTTGCACAAAATGCTAGCATTTTTTATTCCACCATCGCTTCTTATGATTATTAAATTACTATATCTCGACATATCTCCTACAGTATATGCAATGGGTATTTATTTGTAAAACAATGCTATCAGTTCATTAACACGATTTTGATAAAATCACAATTATCATACCACAACATCTGGTTAGGGAACAACACTAAAAACAAAGGATTCTAACTAAAAGGACCTATTCACATTTTGGAATAAATCAGACTTTATCTGCCAAGGGAGGTAATAGAAAATTAGAGATGTCTCTCATTATTTGCAGAAATCATGGACTAGTGCTTATATTGATGTATATACGTTAATAGGCGGAAGTGCATCCGGGGTTCACTCGAATGGAGTCCTGATAACTACTAATATAGTGCATGTTTCATTTTGGTAAAACATGCATTGCTATGACAGGTAGTGTGTAGTTTTTGTATTTTTTGAGAAAATATGTGACTTGATATGACGTCAGACTAGTTGATGTGTAGATGTCATATAAGAAGTCAGGCAATTGCAAACTGAAGGTGGGGTATACTATATTGTGTGGCGAAGGAATACAGTGTGTAAACACAGTGACGTCATTCACAGGTGACCGGTGTCAATGTTCAACATTACATTTGTGATATTGTTGCTGTTTTTCAGTTTGATTTGAATACCACTTCACAGTGGATGTGACATCAGAAGAAAGGAAAGATTGGAAATATAAATGAACAGACTGTATGTTTTTACTTTTTACTATGTAAAAATGTACTATGTACTATGTACTATCCTGAAGAGATTAGTTATTTTAGATGTTGGAGGATAGTGCATGATACAGACAGAGACCCATTCTAGAACCTCCTCTGGTTCTATTACGTGCACGGTGTAAAGCACCGACACGAGACCTCGGTTTAACGTCCCATCTGAAAGACTGTTAATTTTATTAGGGTCAGACGGGGGATCGAACCTGCGATCCCTGGATTACCAGTCCAGCGTGTTACCACTGGACTACATATCCGTCTGTATCCGTCGAGAATTAAAGTGTTTGATGAACTGTATTATTTCATAAAGCGTCTGTACGTTGTGATCAATCCGGCGCGTAAACAATTCTAAAATTCTAAATCAAACTATGAATAAAGCACAGCGCCACCGGTGACAATCGTGTAATTTATCAACTGTGACAATTTAGTTGCCCGAAGAACATTCTTTGTGAATATAATAAATTTGGATAATTAAATTTTAAGATGTATGTTCTTTTTCTTGCTATGTTTTGTCTACACATGTTGTCTATAGGCGCTACAATGCAAACCTGAGAGGCTTTCCTTGTGTTATGATTGGACGGGATGGATATCTCACTCGCCACCTCTAGGTTTGCGGTCCATAGTGATAGCCACTGGACCATCGAACCTTCCCGCACTGCTCACGTACGAACAACGATGACCTAGCAGTACGTACATACATGTAGCGGCAGGTACACAACAGGTATACACACTTTGATCAGCTATCTAAGAAACACTAATGTATTCCCTATTTACATGGCAGTAAACATATATCTTTGTCTGTTTCAATACGCATTAGTAGGTTAACAAATTAACAACAGCTATATGCTTTATTTCTAGTAATGATATCGTGATACGTGCCAACACATTTACAATATAACGTTAAAGCGACATACATCGGTGAAAACGCAAATTGCTACAGAATATATTTCCCTATTATATAGTATTAATATTTCCCGAATATTTCCACCAAAATCTGAGTGTTTCAACTAATAAACTAACGTCGTATACGACGTTTGTTGACATAACAAACTAATGTAAACAGGGTCAACATCGATGCGTAATGCAATGTGTGTATCATGAATAACACGATTTATGGTACACATTTATTCCGTTATATCTCACACTGTGTGCCTATGCATATATAATTTTAGACTAATACCATTTAACATATCTCTAAGCGACAGTAGCACGCGCTTGGTATAGACTCCAATAGTAAACAAACATCAATTCAGGAGCGTAGCTGACAGTGATATGAAATCCTACTTTCACTTTTGAGTGTTTGTATACCACAAAAACAATGTTTATGTATAGTAAGTTAGGTTTCGAATTATTTCGAACGAATTTGCATTAGCAATGCTATTTATACATAAAGAAGCATTTTTGGGGCATTTTGCGATGTAATGTCGCTTTAACCGTTCCCCATAGCTACACTATCATATGTAGTTACCTCACATGGAATTGGACACTATTTTTATACAAAAATTAATCTTAGTTCGATTGCGAAACAAGTTTTTGCAACATTAGAATAATCGCTCTCGAGACCGCATTCCTGATGGACCAATTGCCATGACGGAAAGGGAAGAGGTACATTATTCTTGAATGCACAATTCCATAGATACCCCTTCCTTTTCCGTGTTGACAATGAGGTCTCGAGAGCTATTAATCTAATGTTGCATAGACATGTTTCGCAATCGAGCTAAAAATAAATTTGTATAAACTATCCTTTGCACTTTGATCAGCCAATGTATTGCCACGAATACGAATATGACGTTGTATATAGCAATATATAAAATCAGTGGCCGAATGGGTAAGGACGTTGACTTCAAATTGCATGCCTTTCACCTCTGTATGGGTGAAGGATAATGCCATGTTAGGAAGCTATCAAACTGGTTGCAGAAAGTAAGTGGTTTTATCCTGGTACCCGGCCGTGTCTGGAATACTGTTCAGAGGGACACCGGTGTCTTCTTCCACCAATAATACTTAGAAAGTCACCATAAGACTAGGATGTTTGCGCGACTTCAAACCCCTGAAATCAAACTAGGAAACAGAATGTAGTAACATGTTTAGTCAATGCAATATCTAGTAGCGCAGTGGATGCGCGTTCGCTTCAGGTGCGAAAGGTCCGAGTTCGAGCCCCGCTGGAGCAGTTACGATTGTGCCCTTAGGCAAGGCATTTAGATTCCACATTGTCTCTTCTCTCTCCTTCATGGCGATGGATTCCATCAGGAATGAGGTCTCGAGAGTGATTCATATAAGTTGAAAGAACTTGTTTCGCAATCGAGCTAAAATAAATTTGTATAAACTAAAACAATGACTAATATCTTCAGGAGGCGTCGCTCATATGGGCAACCGGTAGCGACGATAAATAAACGTAAAACACACATAAAATGACTAATATCTTCAGGAGGCGTCGCTCATATGGGCAACCGGTAGCGACGATAAATAAACGTAAAACACACATAAAATGACTAATATCTTCAGGAGGCGTCGCTCATATGGGCAACCGGTAGCGACGATAAATAAACGTAAAACACACATAAAATGACTAATATCTTCAGGAGGCGTCGCTCATATGGGCAACCGGTAGCGACGATAAATAAACGTAAAACACACATAAAATGACTAATATCTTCAGGAGGCGTCGCTCATATGGGCAACCGGTAGCGACGATAAATAAACGTAAAACACACATAAAATGACTAATATCTTCAGGAGGCGTCGCTCATATGGGCAACCGGTAGCGACGATAAATAAACGTAAAACACACATAAAATGACTAATATCTTCAGGAGGCGTCGCTCATATGGGCAACCGGTAGCGACGATAAATAAACGTAAAACACACATAAAATGACTAATATCTTCAGGAGGCGTCGCTCATATGGGCAACCGGTAGCGACGATAAATAAACGTAAAACACACATAAAATGACTAATATCTTCAGGAGGCGTCGCTCATATGGGCAACCGGTAGCGACGGTAAATAAACGTAAAACACACATAAAATGACTAATATCTTCAGGAGGCGTCGCTCATATGGGCAACCGGTAGCGACGATAAATAAACGTAAAACACACATAAAATGACTAATCTCTTCAGGAGGCGTCGCTCATATGGGCAACCGGTAGCGACGATAAATAAAAGTAAAACACACATAAAATGACTAATCTCTTCAGGAGGCGTCGCTCATATGGGCAACCGGTAGCGACGATAAATAAAAGTAAAACACACATAAAATGACTAATCTCTTCAGGAGGCGTCGCTCATATGGGCAACCGGTAGCGACGATAAATAAAAGTAAAACACACATAAAATGACTAATCTCTTCAGGAGGCGTCGCTCATATGGGCAACCGGTAGCGACGATAAATAAAAGTAAAACACACATGCACATCGAGAAAGACTCATACATTGTCTATCACGCGACTCCTGCTTAACTCTTTCACCGCCAATGTCGCATAAAAGCGACTTTTGTAAAAAAGTAGAGAACCCGATCTGACAGAACAGGACATGCCGTCTGATGGAGTGGAGCTGAAGCACCTGTCCGAATAGCAAACAACATAGATCCTGATCAGACGCGGCGTTACGCCGCGGCTGATCTGGATCTATGCTGTTTGCACATGCTCTGAATTTTATTCGGCGCTGAAAGAGTTAATCAATAGTCTCTACATTTTCCGAAGATATAGAAGCTTGATCAGGTAGTCGTAATTTAGAATTATGTATGTTACTGACGACAGCACAGCCAGTTTTACCGCCTGCTTAGATCCACATGTGTATATTAGTGTATGCATGATTCTGATTTGTAGCTTTGATTTAAAGACGGACAGATTAGTATTGTATGTCAGGTTATCATGAAGATGTAAAACAACACTCAGTCTAGGTTTCAACAGGTCGAAGGGAGCTATATCTGATAAAGAAAAGATCCTAAATGAGTTAGCGTGTTTCATAAACTGTGCCTTGAAAATTAGACGAAATTCGTTAGATTAACGTTGTGGTAGTTGTGTAAATATGCAAGGTTTAACCTTGATTTTATTTTTAAGTTTATTTATCGTCGCTACCGGTTGCCCATATGAGCGACGCCTCCTGAAGAGATTAGTTATTTTAGATGTTGGAGGATAGTGCATGATACAGACAGAGACCCATTCCAGAACCTCCTCTGGTTCTTTTACGTGCACGGTGTAAAGCACCGACACGAGACCTCGGTTTAACGTCCCATCTGAAAGACTGTTAATTTTACTAGGGTCAGACGGGGGATCGAACCTGCGATCCCTGGATTACCAGTCCAGCGTCCAAGGTTTAACCCTACATGTTTCAAGCTTATAATAACCTATACCTTCTGAAATTAGCATTGATACTTTATATATGATATTGAATTGTCGTTTATGCTATACATGTATGCTAACATTGGTTCATTTGTATATGTTTTATGGATAAGGAGCATATTGCTCAAATATAAATAACCTTTATGTTCTGTTCTGTTATGTTCTGATATAAATAAAGTATAATTTTTTTTATAAAAGTTGCATGTACATTGTCAATGTCAAATTTTACTTTTTGAATAGAATAGCTTTCTCGATGCGAAGCGCACACTTTATCTCCATTGGCTTCTCCTAGTAGGAACTATTATTGCTGCGATCAAACAAGGCTGTGTACACTGGGTTTCGTGTGTTATATGAGCGCTTAAAAGCACCATTTTCTCCGACATACATGTATAAACTAAAGTCTGTCCCACCTAATATATAAACCTCAGATAGTTTTAAGTGTTTCATTTATTCTTACTAATTTACAATGAAATAATGTCATAAGATCATTATCTCCAGGACTGTTTTTCATTCTTTTGATCGGGTGCCTTTTGACATCATAATTCTACTGTGTTTCATTGTTCATTGCCTCTAGTGTATTTTGGCATCGGCAATATTCTCGCTTTAAATTCCACATGACGCTAATGAAACAACGTCACACAAGGGGCATTTCAAAGTAATTAGCTTGCGTTAATAACGTTACATCTGTCACAGGGCTTATAATCTCGAGATCCGATTAGAATATTTACGCGTGATATATGGCGTAGATAACTCAAAGCAGCATGGCGTCTGCAAACTATACAACATGCCACTTCCATAGGGAATTTGAAAATCGCGTTTATGACAAAACAACCTTTTTAAGTAATGTAATTTTTTTATATATCAACAAACGGGTCTTTATTTTACAATTAATGCTTTACAAATGCTCTGTCCAGGCCAACGTTAGGGTTTGGGAGGGGACGGGACAGACTTTAGTTATTGTAGATGTTTTGAAGCTCCGAGTGCAATTCGTAAGCCTTGCTGATTTGTTCAGCCAAGTCTTTTAATATGAGTATGCTGTTGTTGCTGCTGCTTTCGTTATCGACTTATACTAGAGTTCGGATATGTGTACATATTTATTTTTACTCGAATGCGAAACAATTTCATACAACATTATATTAATTGATCGGGAGATCACATTCCTGATGGAACCCATCACCATGATGGAGAGAAAAGAGGCACAGTGGAATTGAAATACCTTGTCAAAGGACACCATCGTAACGAATACAGCCGGATTCGTTTAGTTCACTTTGGTACATGTCAGTAAATAACCGATGTTGAGTGAGCATTGTAGGTAGATAGATATATCCCTTTACTTATAGAGGGTGACTACTTCTGAACTAATCTTCCTTATGGCCCTCTAATCTTCCATAGGGCTCTCTAATCTTCAATATGGCTCTCTCAATTTTCCTTAGGACCCTCTAAATCTTCCATAGGTCCCTCTCAATCTTCCTTAGGACCCTCTAAATCGTCCTTATGACCATCTAAATCTTCATTAGGACCTTCTAAATCTTCCTTATGTCCCTCTAAATCGTCCTTAGGTCCCTCTATATCTTCCTTAGGACTCTCTAAATCTTCCCTATGACCCTCTAAATCTTCCATAGGTCCCTCTAATCTTCCATAGGGCCCTCTCAATCTTCCTTAGCACCTTCTAAATCTTCCTCAGGACCCTCTAAATCTTCCTTAGGTCCCTCTCAATCTTCCTTAGGACTCTCTAAATCTTCCACAGGGCCCTCTAATCTTCATTAGCACCTTCTAAATCTTCCTCAGGACCCTCTAAATCTTCCTTATGTCCCTCTCAATCTTCCTTATGACTCTCTAAATATTCCACAGGGCCCTCTAATCTTCCTTAGCACCTTCTAAATCTTCCATAGGGCCCTCTCAATCTTCCTTAGGTCCCTCTCAATCTTCCTTAGGACTCTCTAAATTGTCATTAGGTCCTTCTTAATCTTCCTTAGGACCTTCTAAATCTTCCTTAGGTCCCTCTCAATCTTCCTTAGGACCTTATAAATCTTCCTTAGGACTCTCTAAATCTTCCTTATGTCCCTCTAAATCTTCGTTAGGACCTCCTAAATCTTCCTTATGACCCTCTAAATCTTCCATAGGGCCCTCTAAATATTCCTTAATTCCCTCTCAATCTTCCTTAGGACCTTCTAAATCTTCCTTAGTTCCCTCTCAATCTTCCTTAGGTCCCTCTCAATCTTCCTTAGGACCCTCTCAATCTTCCTTAGGACCTTCTAAATCTTCCTTAGTTCCCTCTCAATCTTCCTTAGGTCCCTCTCAATCTTCCTTAGGACCTTCTAAATCTTCCTTAGGACTTTCTAAATCTTCCTTATGTCACTCTCAATCTTCCTTAGGACCTTCTAAATCTTCCATATGGCCCTCTAATCTTCCTTAGGACCTTCTAAATCTTCCTTAGGTCCCTCTCAATCTTCCTTAGGACCCTCTAAATCTTCCATAGGGCCCTCTCAATCTTCCTTAGGTCCCTCTCAATCTTCCTTATGACCCTCTAAATCTTCCTTAGCACCCTCTAAATCTTCCTTAGGTCCCTCTCAATCTTCCTTAGGACCTTCTAAATCTTCCATAGGGCCCTCTCAATCTTCCTTAGCACCTTCTAAATCTTCCCTATGACCCTCTAAATCTTCCATAGGTCCCTATAATCTTCCATAGGGCCCTCTCAATCTTCCTTAGCACCTTCTAAATCTTCCTCAGGACCCTCTAAATCTTCCTTAGGTCCCTCTCAATCTTCCTTAGGACTCTCTAAATCGTCCACAGGGCCCTCTAATCTTCCTTAGCACCTTCTAAATCTTCCTCAGGACCCTCTAAATCTTCCTTATGTCCCTCTCAATCTTCCTTATGACTCTCTAAATCTTCCACAGGGCCCTCTAATCTTCCTTAGCACCTTCTATATCTTCCATAGGTCCCTCTCAATCTTCCTTAGGTCCCTCTCAATCTTCCTTAGGACCCTCTAAATTGTCCTTAGGTCCTTCTTGATCTTCCTTAGGACCTTCTAAATCTTCCTTAGGTCCCTCTCAATCTTCCTTAGGACCTTATAAATCTTCCTTAGGACTCTCTAAATCTTCCTTATGTCCCTCTAAATCTTCGTTAGGACCTTCTAAATCTTCCTTATGACCCTCTAAATCTTCCATAGGGCCCTCTAAATATTCCTTAATTCCCTCTCAATCTTCCTTAGGACCTTCTAAATCTTCCTTAGTTCCCTCTCAATCTTCCTTAGGTCCCTCTCAATCTTCCTTAGGACCTTCTAAATCTTCCTTAGGACTTTCTAAATCTTCCTTATGTCACTCTCAATCTTCCTTAGGACCTTCTAAATCTTCCATATGGCCCTCTAATCTTCCTTAGGACCTTCTAAATCTTCCTTAGGTCCCTCTCAATCTTCCTTAGGACCCTCTAAATCTTCCATAGGGCCCTCTCAATCTTCCTTAGGTCCCTCTCAATCTTAGGACCCTCTAAATCTTCCATAGGGCCCTCTCAATCTTCCATAGGTCCCTCTCAATCTTCCTTATGACCCTCTAAATCTTCCTTAGCACCCTCTAAATCTTCCTTAGGTCCCTCTCAATCTTCCTTAGGACCTTCTAAATCTTCCATAGAGCCCTCTCAATCTTCCTTAGCACCTTCTAAATCTTCCATAGGGCCCTCTAATCTTCCATAGGGCCCTCAATCTTCCTTAGCACCTTCTAAATATTCCTTAGGGCCCTCAAAATCGACATTAGGACCGTCTAAATCTTCCCTAGGACCCTCTAGATCTACCTTAGGTCCCTCTAAATCGACCTTAGGGCTCTGGTGAATTGAGAGTGCAGAATGTGCATTGTGTGGAGTTGTCTATCGGTGTTGTCTCTTTTGATTGCGATGAATCTAGTAGCTGTGAATAGATCCTCTAGCTCATCAACACGTTCAGTCTCAAGACCTCCGTGTAGATCATTTCTACGAATTACTTCTTTTGATGAGTCGAGAGATAATTGCGGATAACACTTACAAGAACTAGTGTAAACTAATGTAAGCGGAAGTAGATTTCAATGCTTGTGGGGATTACCTACTTGAACTAGCAGGTTTCCATTTCGGAGTTTATTAACTGATTTAGAAACACCTGCAATACTTTGTATGATCACTTTGTCAATAACAACTTGAGAGAGGTTTGAAATGTTTGTAATGCGTATACTTGACGCCAGTTGATTCTATGCTTAAAGCTACACTATATTAGTGAAAACACAAATTTCTACAGAATGTATTTTCCTATTAATATGGTATAATTTATTTCCAAATATTTGCCTCACACTACTGAGTATTTCAACTAATAAACAAAATGTCGTATACGCGGTTTTTTGACATAACAAAATAATGTAAATAGGGTCGACATTCATGCGTAATTCAACTCGTGTATCCTGAATAACACGATTTATTGTACAGATTTACCGTTATATCTCACATGCATATTTATTTGTAGACCAGTCTTAGATAAATTATCTTTAATTGGCATTATCTCGCGTTTAATATTGACTCCGATGATGAACAAACGTCAATTCAGGAGCATGGATGACCGTTATATGAAATCCTGCTTTCACTTTTGAAAGCTTGTATACCACAAAAACACTGTTTATTGATTCAATGTTAGTGTTCGAATGTATTCGGAAGAATTTGTAGTAGCAACGCATTTTATTTGCTTTTTGCGATGTAATGTCGCTTTAAAGATCTGCCGTAAGGTGAGGTTGGTGGTTTGTGAAAAGTGTTCCCAAGCTATGTGCTACACTAGGCCATCGCCTTCTCTGACAGAAAATTGAAACCTATTTGTTTGGAAACATAGTTTGTAAAGGTGAGGTAGAAATAATTCTTAAAGGTATATGTAACACTTATTGACATGCATTAAGCAGCCAGTTTCCAGATTACCAACATCTTGTTTTATTACACATTTGACCTCTATAAGCAGCCATCTGTGCTAAACAGCCACTTTCTGTGAGTCCATGTACTGGCTGGGTTTTTTTATACTTTATTTATTTTACAACGATTGCGAAGCTAGTTTGAACAACTTATATTAATCACTCTCGTTGGTACGGATGAAAGCGTATATGTGGTCATTCATGTGGGAGGGAACCGGAGTACCCGGAGAAAACCCACCTGTCCGATCTGGCGACCATCGTACCATCTCACATACTGTCCTGTCTGACGATCGAACCCGGGTTGCATTGGTGAGAAGCGAGCGCGCTAACCGCTGCGCTAATCGGACAGCCAAAACTGGTTAAGACAGGTTTGACTGTATACTATTATACGAAAAAGTAATGTATTTATGAATGTTCTCATTATCCAAAAGAACAGCTTATAATATCCTATGTCTAATCAGTGACATAACTAGCGAAATGTACTTCCGAACATTAGACGGTCTTATTACGCCATAAATTGTACTTTCCGAAGGAAGCAATTTGATCAATTTATTCCAACAAGCAACTCGAAGCCTAGATAAGTGGGACTTTATATTTTAAGTTAGTATAATAGTATTGATTTAACCAGGCCCGTAGCCACACTGAGGCACATCGAGGCAGCTGCATCGGTTCAAATTTCCAAAGCAAAAAAAAAAAATTAAATATATAAAAAGCAAACAAAATATATCCCTTTGCTGTATAACTGTTAAGTGCGAGAGTAGAGAGCTGAAAGGACAGTACATAATTATACTTTTAAATCAGAAAACGCAGGAAATCGCTTCAATACCCGATCAACTCCCCCCTAAATTTGTATCTGGCTACGGTACTGTTAACTAGTTAAATTTTAACGGAAGGAAATATATGATTCTCAATTTATCTAAGTTAAATTTACCGTTCCATTATTTTAATCATCTGGCCGCCGCATTATAATAACCGGTCTCAGTCCTGACGGAGAAAGAGAGAGCGAGAGAGAGAGAGCGAGTGAGAGAGAGAGCGAGCGAGAGAGAGAGTGAGAGAGAGCGAGAGTGAGAGAGAGAGAGCGAGAGAGAGAGAGTGAGAGAGAGAAAGCGAGAGAGAGAGTGAGAGAGAGAAGAGAGAATATGTGTGTGTGTGCGTGCGTGTGTGCGTGCGTGCGTGCTCGCGTGCGCGTGTGTTTGTTTGTGCGAACTCTGGGCCTCTCACATCTGCACCGAACATACACGATACACGATACCACGGCGCCATCACGCCTTCCACATAATAACAATTGATTTCCTATAGCTTTATCCTGTTATTGATGCTTATAATTATAAAGAAATTTACTTATAGATGTACTTTAATAATAATTGGTGACTCAGTAATATCATTGCATGCTGGGTAAACTAAAGGCTATAAATAGTTCAAATAAGTGTAGCAAACGGCAATTCATTAATGCGTTTGTATTTCTGGACGAATGGTAATTTATGTTATAAGAATTACTGCTATGTATTCGTATTATATGTATTAAAATTGTCCAATTGCGAACTAGTTCCAAGCTTTCACTGGCTTGAGCTGGGATCCAGAAATGGCCATGTCAATCTATTTACGTAGTTGAAATTCTGAAACAATAATGTGTTCCCATATTATTCGCGGATATTCCAGCAGTGATGTGGTATATACTATTATGTTGGACAGGGTTTCATGTTATTGTCAACACGTTTGCATTTAATTACTAAAGTAGGCACTTTATAATTTATATATATTATGCAGAATGAGTTTTCACTCGTCCTTCTAAACATATGTATAGACAGACAGACAGACAGACAGACAGACAGACAGACAGACAGACAGACAGACAGACAGACAGACAGACAGACAGACAGACAGACAGACAGACAGACAGACAGACAGACAGACAGACAGACAGACAGACAGACAGACAGACAGACAGACAGACAGACAGACAGACAGACAGACAGACAGACAGACAGACAGACAGACAGACAGACAGACAGACAGACAGACAGACAGACAGACAGACGACAGACAGACAGACAGACAGACAGACAGACAGACAGACAGACAGACAGGACAGACAGACAGACAGACAACGACAGACAGACAACACAACACAAAAACAGACAGACAGCAGAGACAGCAGACAGACAGACAGACAGACAGACAGACAGACAGACAGACAGACAGACAGACAGACAGACAGACAGACAGACAGACAGACAGACAGACAGACAGACAGACAGACAGACAGACAGACAGACAGACAGACAGACAGACAGACAGACAGACAGACAGACAGACAGACAGACATATGATTTATTTAAGTCTCACCATTATACAGTAAATGATACAACATAAATATTATACACAGAATGCATGATATTATACATGTATTATCAAATAAAATACAAAGTCACTCAATAATGAGTTATGAGAGACTATGGGTAAATAAAATTGACACTTTGTAAAACATAAGACAACATCTTGAGCAATACTTTAAATACCTAAACGTAATTAATGATACAAAGTAAGAGGCTTAAATAAGACTTAAGACAGTTTCTATATCCCATTCATTTATTAATTGTACTAACCCGAAAAAAAGAAGGTTTATCAAATAAAACGTATTAAATTCTAAAAGAATTTGACTTAAAAAAAAGACATAATAATTACATAAAACAATTTACAAATTACAACATAAGAGCCATAAATATTAAAAATATGGGGCAATCATATCATTATTATGTATATGTAATAGTTGTTCCTGTCTTATTTGTAACTGCCTATTCTGGACATTCTTGGAATTGCATGAGAGTTGAGTACATGGTGGTCGTTTACTAGAATGATTCCAATATCGTTTGCGATTTCGTTTCTGATTTGTTTCTGAGCACGTTCCATAACGTCAGTTTACTGCGGGTTTGCAGACAGAGACCCATTCCAGAGTCTCGTCTGGTTCTTTTAATTGCACGGTGTATAGCATCGACACGAGATCCCGGTTTAAAGTCCCCAGAGGTATCTTCATAAGCATTTTATAATTTCTTCTCAATCCTGTTGACACACTGTATATTATAAATAACAATGTATATGCATACATGTATATTGAAATAAAATATGGTTTAAAATAAGTCACACCTGAAAGACTAATAATAATAATAATAATAATAATAATAATAATAATAAAGACTTTATGTAACGAGAGTACTCATTTAACAAAAGTTAATCTACCATGAGGCACTCACGACTGTATCGAACCTGTGGTCCATGGACTACTTTCTCGTATGTAATATTGACTACTGTAATGAACATACCATATACTAGTAGACGGATCATGTAGTTCAGTGATCAACACGCTGGACTGGTAATCCAGGGATCGCAGGTTCGACCCCCCGTCTGACCCTAACGAAATTAACAGTCTTTCAGATTGCACTTTAAACCGAGTTCTCGTATTGGTGCTGTACACCGTGCACATTAAAGAACCAGAGGAGACTCTGGAATGGGTCTGTCTGTATCATTGCACTATCCTCCAAAAATCTAAAATGACAAATCATTTGAGGAGGCGTCGCTCATATGAGCAACCGGTAGCGACGATAAATAAATGTAAAACACACAAAGAGTTCACACGAGGCGGTAATAATAGTATTAACTTTCAATGTTACATAATACAGCTGTATAAAGGAACTAATAATTGTCAAGAAACGACAACAGAACGGCACTTTTCTTATTGTTTTCGTTTGCACTTATCGTCCTGCTTAAATCTAAGTCTATTATGAGCTTGCATCAGCTCAGAACGTTCATTCTAAAGATTTTGATTCAGTTAGAGGTTTTGTACAGTTCATGGTATCTCTATTTATTGACCTGGTAATATATTGGGTATGGGTCGAGGAGCATCCCCTACCAGCCTTACATTGACTATATTTTTCATATTTCATATTTTTATATATTTTTTCGTGGAAGTCGTGATAGCGCAGTGATGCGCGTTCGCTTCAGGTGCGAACGGTCCGGAGTTCGAGCCCCGCTGGAGCCGTTACGATTGTGCCCTTAGGCAAGGCATTTAAATTCCACATGCCTCTTCTCTCTCCTTCATGGCGATGGATTCCATCAGGAATGAGGTCTCGAGAGTGATTAATATAAGCTGAAAGAACTTGTTTCGCAATCGAGCTCAAATAAATGTGTACGAATATTTTTCATAAAGTACTTGGTTATAAATTCACATGTAAGCTATTCAAGTGCAAATATTTCATATATATTTTCAATGCAAATGTTATTCATGTGCATTATTGTGTTCTGCATTAAAGCATAGCCTACTAGTTGAGTGCATACGTATTCATAGAAATAAAATAACGATAGCAGAGGTTTCTTGGAATATGCTTTGAACTGTTGGAATCATTTAATGACGTCCTGAAATATTCATATTTAAATACAGTCTACATCCGCTATGTCAAAATCGGCTATGTCGAATTATCCAGTTATCTCGAACAGTGTTTGAACTAGTTATAAGTGTTATGCATAAATACTGGGAATATTACTCCAGGAACTAGTTCCAATACTAATATAAATACGCCAATGGCCAAAGTCTAGTTACAACATACACAATATATATGTATAGTATACAGTCACATCTTTGTTAGCGGTCACCTCTATTAAGCAGCCAGTCCGATTAACGCAATGGTTAGCGAGCTCTCTTCTCACAAATGCAACCCGGGTTCGATCCTCGGACCGGGAAACCAGGAAGTATCTGAGTTGTGCCATGTGCATAGCTGGTCGCTAGATCGGAGAGTTTGGTTTTCTCCGGGTACTCCGATTTCCTCCCACACGAATGACCACATTTACGCTTTCATCCGCGCCAACGAGAGTGATTAATATAGGTTGTTAAAACCTGCTTCGCAATCGTTGTAAAGTAAATAAAGTTTAAACAATTTAATCTAGTTTCTCCGTTATATGCATTTCTTGATATTCACATGCAAAACATGTATTTCATTCACACAAAGGTTTGTATCGTCACAGTGGAATGTCATTGATAACTGAATCAGTAGTAAATATGTAGTCAGTGTGTGTATATCATTCTAGATTGGATTTATAGGTTCCGGATACGTTTTTGCAGCAAACTACTGGGATTGCAGTACATGTACGTGAGCTAAAACGTAATACTTGATACGTAAGTGTCTTAGTAATGCAGCGTTTGACTGGACTTGGTTGCAGTCTGTCAATTGTTCGTGATTTTATTTCTGGTAAAACGACACGTTGCTATTATCAATTATCAGAAACTCAATACGGCTCAATTAACGGTTTGGGTATTAAATAAATATATATATAATATTCAAAACCTAGCCTGCGCACAGGCGGTCATATATTTTGCTGTGTACGTCATGCATATATAAGCAAAATATATGAACGCCTGTGCGCAGTTTTGAATAGTCATCAGTTGATTACATTTGATAACATTTGCCATGATTTAAACATATTTATTTATCAGGATACATGAAATATACATTGAGAAATATACAGAAACATACATTTATATCGTGATATGTGGATAAAGATATTTATTTATCAGGATACATGTAATATACATTGAGAAATATACAGAAACATACATTACATTTATATCGTGATATGTGGATAAAGATATTTATTTATCAGGATACAGTAAAGTGTTTGTTTATTATAGTGTCACCCCTATTTAAAGGGCCAGTCATTTCTGACTTATGAGACACCTCTTTTTATGAACATCAGTACTTCCCGAATCCTATGCTTGTATGCCAGGCGCCAGGCTGGTAGGCAATCGGTAACCATTATTTAACTAGCTGGCGGCTCACCAACCGGCCATATCAGAACGAACCACTGACGAGATTCGAACCTTCGACCTCCCGCTCCGTAGGCGGACGCCTTAACCACTGGGCCACGTAGACGGTACATGTAATATACATTGAGAAATATACAGAAACATACATTTATATCGTGATATGTGGATGGAACTGAAAGCTAAAAGCTTACGGTAATTCTTTCCACTGCGTACTAGATGTTGACACTGGTACATATGGCGATTTACGTGACGTAATATTGAAACGACCAATCAATATATTTCATTTGGCATAAACATATAACATGTTTATCGCCATAAAAATATAAACCATTCTTTCTGGGAATACTTCCATACCAGAGGACGCCAACGAACATATCAGAGGGATCTGTAGTCCAGTGGTAACACACTGGACTGGTAATCCAGGGATCGCAGGTTTCCGTGTGTGGCCTTCATAATCGGGTTCGACTGTATCTGTGGTATTGCAGAGAAAACAATGAATCAGCGAGATCATTGTTCCATCTCGTGATAAATAGGAGCGAGATCATTGTTCCATCTCGTGATGAATAAGCGAGATCATTGTTCCATCTCGTGATGAATAGGATATACACCGAAAACATCCAATATATAAAATATTGAATTTGTGTGAGGTGCTTAGCGCCGAAGACAATGCTACTATTTTACATATTGGATCCGTTTGAGGCCTATATCTTACTAAAAAGACACACTTATAACACAAGATCCTACCAATTAAATTTGTTAATTTCGGACATTTACGAGTAGGATTTGATCAAATGAATTGGCCTTTCGAAAGCAGTCCAATATTATTAATACTGGACTGCAAGAACAAAGGTATGACGTCACACCAGTATTTTAACGAAGGATAATAGAGGTGATGCATTCCGCGTGCGAACTATGCGTTCGGGTAGTGTCTCTTCAGTGTGAGTAGTGTATATTGAACGGGTGCATGCCGCGTGCGAACTATGCGTTCGGGTAGTGTCTCTTCAATGTGAGTAGAGTATATTGGACGGTTGCATGCCGCGTGCGAACTATGCGTTCGGGTAGTGTCTCTTCAATGTGAGTAGCGTATATTGGACGGTTGCATGCCAGGTGCGAACTATGCGTTCGGGTAGTGTCTCTTCAATGTGAGTAGAGTATATTGACGGTTGCATGCGCGTGCGAACTATGCGTTCGGGTAGTGTCTCTTCAATGTGAGTAGAGTATTGACGGTGCATGCCGCGTGCGAACTATGCGTTCGGGTAGTGTCTCTTCAATGTGAGTAGAGTATATGAACGGTCACCCAACACCCAAAAATGAACGGTGCATGCCGCGTGCGAACTATGCGTTCGGGTAGTGTCTCTTCAATGTGAGTAGAGTATATTGAACGGTTGCATGCCGCGTGCGAACTATGCGTTCGGGTAGTGTCTCTTCAATGTGAGTAGAGTATATTGAACGGTTGCATGCCGCGTGCGAACTATGCGTTCGGGTAGTGTCTCTTCAATGTGAGTAGAGTATATTGAACGGTTGCATGCCGCGTGCGAACTATGCGTTCGGGTAGTGTCTCTTCAATGTGAGTAGAGTATATTGAACGGTTGCATGCCGCGTGCGAACTATGCGTTCGGGTAGTGTCTCTTCAATGTGAGTAGAGTATATTGAACGGTTGCATGCCGCGTGCGAACTATGCGTTCGGGTAGGTCTCTTCAATGTGAGTAGTGTATATTGAACGGGTGCATGCCGCGTGCGAACTATGCGTTCGGGTAGTGTCTCTTCAATGTGAGTAGAGTATATTGGACGGTTGCATGCCGCGTGCGACTATGCGTTCGGGTAGTGTCTCTAATGTGAGTAGAGATATTGGACGGTTGCATGCCGCGTGCGAACTATGCGTTCGGGTAGGTCTTTCAATGTGAGTAGAGTATGAACGTTGCAGCCGCGTGCGACTATGCGTCGGGTAGTGTCTCTTCAGTGTGAGTAGAGTATATTGAACGGGTGCATGCCGCGTGCGAACTATGCGTTCGCGGTAGTGTCTCTTCAATGTGAGTAGAGTATATTGGACGGTTGCATGCCGCGTGCGAACTATGCGTTCGGGTAGTGTCTCTTCAATGTGAGTAGAGTATATTGAACGGTTGCATGCCGCGTGCGAACTATGCGTTCGGGTAGTGTCTCTTCAGTGTGAGTAGTGTATATTGAACGGGTGCATGCCGCGTGCGAACTATGCGTTCGGGTAGTGTCTCTTCAATGTGAGTAGAGTATATTGAACGGTTGCATGCCGCGTGCGAACTATGCGTTCG
>CM026404.1:83903369-84110236 GCA_014843695.1 Archivesica marissinica
AAGGATGGCTGAAGTAGGATGGTATTCAAGTTCTTTATCTGTGTAAGCTGGTATGTCTATGGTTTCATTTGGTCTAAGAATAATTCTATGTGTTGTAGCATTTCTAACTATTGCCAGTTTATCTTTATTCCGTTTTAGCGCTCGATCCCGCATAACCATAGTCCTAAATGTCAGGTACCATGGTACATGTAAGTTGGATCTTTGAAGAAATTGAGCTCCAAAAGTGTGTCTGCACTCATCCAACAGTTCTTTAATTATGTTTGTACCAATGATAATAGGTGTTGTTGCAGAGAACTTTGTATCTGGTACAATAAGGAAGAGGCATGTATGTGTGTCTGACTTAGGTAGACCTTCAGTGATATTTAAATCAGCTGCTATATAGCCAAGATAAGGTAGATCTTCCCCATCAGCACACTCTATTCTGAGGATATTCTTTAGTGGCTTAATTTCTGTGTCACTAAAATGTTCTTGGTGGAATGATTCCGACATCAGGCTGACTACGCTTCCTGTATCTAGAAGAGCCTGTGCTGGAATATTATTCAATGTTAAATTGATTTCCGTTACTTCTCCTACTAGTCTGGGATCTTTATTGTCAGTGCTCTGGTTCGACCCCTCTACGCGAGCACTTACAAGTTTGGGCAATTTCTAGCTTGGTGTCCCGGTCTGTTACACTTGAAACAGTTGGAGTTCCTGTATGGACAACCACTGATAATGTGTCCAGTCTCTCCACAATGGTAGCAACCATTTGGCTTGAATGTTCCTGTGCCAGTAGGTCTTTGTGGCTTGTAGTCACCACGTCCTCTACCTCTATCTGATCCTCTATTGTCTCTGTTATAACCTCTGTTCCATCCCCTACCTCTATTATATCCAAACCCATATCCTCTAGCTTGTCCTTCAAAGTCATTCTTGTTCTCATTATCTTTCTCTATCCTCTCCATTCTTGCATTCAATTGTTGTAGTAAGGCTTTCATTTCACTTAGCTCACTCTTTTCTGGTTCTGTTTTCATGACTGGTTTGCATGGTTTCTTCTCTCTATCTGTACTTGATGCTTCTTCTTTCAATTCTGCTTCCATCTTTCTGAGTACTCTTTTGAACTCATCATACTCTATGATTTTATCATGATGATAAATACTTAAATGCTTTAATTCCTTGTTTAGTCCTGCGTATAAAATATCTTTTAGTATGTATGTGTGTTCATGCCTTCTCAATGCTCTAAGCGTTACAGCCTGGTCAAATAATTCTTCCAGTCTTGACGAAAACTGTTCCACCGTCTCATTGGCTCGTTGTTGGCTGCAGTAGAACTTTCTCATGACACTTTCCTTTGACTCTACAGTGCCATAATCATTGTCTAATTTCTCTATTACATCTGTAAGGGTAACATCTGGTCCCATTCTTCTCACTTTGTCACTTGCATTTCCCTTTAAAGCTCTTCTTATCCCTAATAATATCTGCTCCTTGGAGAAGGATTCATCCGATATTATGGATTCAATTTCATATTTGAACGTATTCCATTTTACGTCTCCTTTCCCTTCTTCTCCGTAAAATGATGACAATTTTGGGAAATGGTATGTTCCGAGTCTTATTTGTGGCTTATGTTCCTCCTTATCAGGGTCTTCCTTCCCTGTACCAAATAATTTGATGATTTTAGCCACATCCTCGGGGGAGTTTATCTTTGGCTTAATACCAAGCATTCTCAATGTCTCTAATAGTCTGGCTTCATCTGCCGAAACTCCTTCCTCATCCTGTCCTCCTGTCGCTCCTTCTGTTTCCTTTTGGTGAAACATGTCTCTATCCGAAGATCTATATGTCCACTAGTATAATGAACAAAGTTCACAATCAAATTGTCTTGATTACACTATGTAATACTATTCAGTACTTTTTGCACAAGTAAAGTTCCAACTGAATATATTATTTACTATATATATTTGAGTTATGTCAAACTCTATCACCAACTTTGCCTCACAATACAATTGTCATGGATTCCAAAATTGTACTCACAATCTATTATCACAACCAATACACTTCACAAATAATTCAAGTGTCCAAGCACTAAGTGTTGCATCAATTTCTAAATAGCAATCACTAATTGTCTATCACAAATTTCTATCACTAAATGTCTTTTTCCAAATGTCTGCACTTCAAAATGTCAAACACAGAGTTCACTATCTCAATCCATTCATAGCAGTTCAGTCACTTCTGATATCTATGATATCTTACAACACTTTTAATGAGTACATGTATATTGTGTCCATAATCACAAATTAATAAGTCTGCAGTGTGTCCTTATCACAATTTAATTCTCAAGTGTGTCTTTTATCAAAATGTTGTACACAAACAACAATCACAATGTTTCACTATCACTATTTAACACAGCGTTAATTTAATCCTACTATTTCAATTAACACTATATTTGCAATATTCACAAATTCAATTAAGTTGCATTGTCACAATAACATTGGTAAATCCGAATCCTATTCACCTGAAACAAAATCTAATTGAAAAAATCATATGGCTATCATACAGGTAGGCTACCAATCAGTTATCAACACATTAATTTACAAACAGGATGCGGCGTACGCTAACTCCAAATGTCAGCTAATGCCTCTATAAATTGGGCAGGTATTTAAATATATGAATGTAAATGCAACTCCACAATCAATCAAAACTGACAATCAACTACACAGGGGCGACAACCCTATATAGACCATAGACTATGTCTAGGCATAAAAATATTTGCAAAAATATTAGTATACATGTACACACAAATATCACACTAGTTATCAGTGTAATTGCTCTAGGCTCTTAGTGACTAGTATATGCTCTGATACCCGTGATACAATATCACAGAAAGTATCAACCTTCACATGATATATGACAGACGCCAACTATACAACGCTCCACAATTGTAGTGAACTGGACTGCTAATACACAACACCATGTCAACAGTCTAGTATACAGCACAATTCAGTTTAAATCAATTACTTTATAGTGTACGCTATCTATCCACTAACTATCTACTACGCTATCTACCACATCTGTTGATTTATTCTTGCTATTGGCTGAATAACTCGCTTTCCTTTACATAGAACCACCGTTTTTATAATAGACACTACCTCTGTATACTAAGAGACGCTTTACTAGTCTATGTCATGTAAAGTCACGTGTGTCCTAATTACTAACTTTAGCTGGGGTAAAACCAGATTTAGAGCTACGTCATGTAAGTCAACCAATCCACTGTCTCAGCTGGTCAATTATGTATGCATCGAATGAATTCAATATGGCCGTTAGACACATGTGATAAAGTAGTTCTCCAAACACAAAATGGAAAACAAATCGGGAAAATGTTGAATATTTATCGGAATAGTTTACTCCGTAGGTCCAGTTTTAAGGGAAAACACTGGCAATGGCTAATATATCACCTGTCCAGCTGATAATCCACTGACAAAACCACTAATGAGCAAGTCTACGAGTCAAATCCCAACACAAACACTGACCTACATAATACAGGAATGTAAACAAACACCTGTACATGTATGCAAGTAGCTTAATTCTAACCCAAATGGCAGATGTGTTCACCAGCTTTGAGATAGGAAAGAATAGACTGAGAAGATAGTAAATAAGATCATTACTTATTTCAGACAGAACTATTAGGATCCCGTTACCAGAATGTTAAGTGCATGCAGTGATTTGCTTTCTTACACATTACATTGATCTCACAGTAGAATAAAATCATAAACTGCTGTTATTTATCATCTGGCATTAAGAATTTAAGAACACTTATATACAAATTATACTATAAAAATGCCAGCTAGTTTCATAACTGCAATTTATGAAGTAATAGGTGTGTACTTACGAACTCAGTTGACAGACCACTATGGACATTCACTAAATATAATATACTTTGTAAACACTTATTCACTAGAACTCCAAGTCTTGAGTTATTCAAAATGAATCACTGTCCTACATTTTTCACTAGTATTCACTGTTCAATCTAAAGTCACTTTGTTGCTGACCGCCGTCTGGATGTTTCAATAACTGACTGTTCTCTGTTGAAGTACGTCTTGCTGAATATCTGCTGGAGCACTGTGTAACTGATGATGTTGGATCTCACTAGTCGCTCGACTGTTGCAGAATCTACGCTGTGCTATTGTAACACTGTATATACAAACATTGTTCTTGTGACACAATGTACCACATTGTAACACGAAATCTAAGATGATGATTTGCCACACCGATATTCCAACTGGTTCCATATCTTCACTTTAATATTTTCAAAACACTGACGTCATTATATTAATATTTAAAAAGTGAAGGCTGCCCTAAGTCCAAACTTCGTTGGGCTCCATTTGTACCCTCTTGCCCTTTCGGCTTAATGCCTATACTGGGTCTAGGGTGTCGAGGTTCGGTTTCATGTCCTGGACTCACTGGGCAAATAAATGGAACAACTAAGTTGACTGTGCATATCGTTTACTGTAGTGTACTATGTTCATTCAAACTGTCATGGACCCGAACCCTGAAACACAATCAGGATTTGTCTAAACATCAATGTTACCATTGAACATAACATTATATTACAGTCTGTTAACAAATCATGTTACAATGTACAAATATTCTTAAAACCTAATAAATGACGGACGGGTTCTTGACCTGTGTCACCAACAATTTCAAGTTGAACAATAAAACCAGGGTGATTCCTCTTTATAAATCTTGATGGCCTTCTCCAATAAGCTTCATAGCTTCAACCGGGGTTCGAACCTCAGAACCTGAGTAGACATCGATAAACGCTGTTATCGATCCGATATATACAATAATACGGATAACCGTTACAATAAGTACACACCATACCAATATCATAACATAATTATATAATGACCCTTACCATCTTGTGGAGATGAGTTTATTTCCACTGGCCACACACACTACACCCTCTCACTGTGACGTTATGCTGCGGTTACTGCAAATTAGAATTCAAACAGTGCACAATAGATAGAATGGTGATTGATCTTACTTAGTTAGTATTAATTATTGTTTAGAGTAACTTTATTACACATGACAGAATGTGTAGACACACTAGCCATGTTTGGGTTCGAATCTCACCCACATATAACCACAGTTAAGCTTGATTAATTCTCACCATATTTGATAAATGGATATTCCCTATTACAAGCATTACTTATGACAACAATTCAAACAACAGAATATATTACTAACCAAGTACATCTTGATGTTGCTAAAAACTAGTAAGTTATCTGTCCCGCCATTAAACCTGTCAAACGATATTGTGTTCACTCCGAATATCTCGTGAAAACAAGGGACACAACTCTAATGTCATTATAATACAATTTACCCCAATTTACAAAAAGTGTTAAAATCCACACGGTTAAGATTTTTCACTAATTTATTTCTGGCAAAATGACATGATATTATCAGAAACTCAATACGGCCAAATTAATGGTCTCGGTGTTAAAATATATTTATATGACTGACTAGGCAAAATATATGAACGCCTGTTCCCAGGTTAGTATCTTCTGTGCTGGGACACAGTAACTAGCATAAGTAACTAGCTTCAGGTGCGAAAGGTCCGGAGTTCGATCCCTGCTGTAGCCGTTTATGATAGTGCCCTTTAGGCAAGGCACTTAAATTCCACATTGCATCTTCTCGCCCTCGTGGCGATGGATTCCATCAGGAATGAGGTCTCGAGAGTGATTAATATAAGTTGTAAAATTGTTTCACAATCGAGCTAAAATAAATTTGCATAAATAAGACATAGTGACCTATTTGAGCGATCTTGAAAGAATATCAGCCAACTTGTTTCGCAATTAAACTAAAATTACATCGCAAAAAGTAAATTTTTCCACGTATACATCATGCAAGGATCATTCTAAAGGGCGATGTGGGCGAAATAGTCGCCCTAGGGACCCTGACTTCGCCCTCTGGGGGTCCCACTTCTCCCTAAAAAAAAAAAAAAAAAATATATATATATTTTTTTTTGATTTTTACGATTTTCAAACAAAACTGTATCTAGTAAGATACACTGGCCCATTATAAAGCACTCCTTCTATTCAAATGTTGTATTTAATGGTTGTATTGTGCATTTTAACCCTATTTTGGAGAAGTATATTAAAGAATGCCATTTAAGGAAGCGATCACGCGCTTTCTCACTTCTCCCAAAAATTCTGACCTAGAATGAACCCTGTACATACTACAAATGCTTTCGAATATATTCGAACACTAACATTGAATCAATAAACAGTGTTTTTGTGGATTGAAAGTATGATTTCATATAACGGTCATCAATGCTCCTGAATTGACGTTTGTTTGTCATCGGAGTCGATACTAAACGCGAAATAATATCGCTTAGAGATAACTTAACTAAGAATAGTCTACAAATAAATAGGCACACATGTGAGATATAACTGTAAATCTGTACCATAAATCGTGTTATTCAGGATACACCAGTTGTAATACGCATGGATGTTTACATTATTTTGTTATGTCAACAAACCGTGTATACGACGTTTGTTTATTAATTGAAATTATCAATACACAAATATTTGGAAAAAAATTATACCATATACGCCGTATATTATACGGTAATAGGAAAATTCATTCTGTAGAAATTTGTGTTTATACTGATAAAGTGTCGCTTTAAACGAGGATGTCTCCATGTGTTAAGATATAGAATTATGGAAGCTATTAAAATAATCACCATTGAATTAAGAGAGGATGTCTCCATGTGTTAACCCTTTCAACACCACAGACCTCTAAATAGGCTTACAAAAAAGTGTAGATCCAGATGAGCCGGCTCGTAACGAGCCGTCTCATCAGGATCTGCACTTTTTTCAAGTAATATAACTATTTTTAGGAAAAAAAATACCCACTTTGATAAATGAACTGATCCAAATGTAAATCTTTAAAATATCTTCTCAGAAGCTACAATGCCCAGATCTTTGATAGTTGGCATGTAGCATCACCCAGTGAACCTTTACTAAAAATGTTAAAAGCCCCGACATACATGTACATAATATGAATGAAATCAATTTCTTAGCGCATATACCTCCTTCAATAATTTAACAATAACTCATTTCTTATTAGACGAAATGAGTGTATTAAACCCATCTTAAGTTCGGCCATTTGGTAAAAATTCATTACGTTTATTAGAGTATTTTCGACATGTCATTAATAAAATGGTACTCGGTTTCTATAGAATTTACATTACATTGTTAGCAAATATGTTTGAATGGAGTCTACAGTACTAGGTTTAAACTTGATTTATTTTACAACGATTGCTAGGCAAATTTTAACAACTTATATCAATCACTCTCATTGGCTCGGATGAAAGCGTATATGTGGTCCTTCGTGTGGGAGGAAACCGGAATACCTGGGGAGATAACCAACATGTCCGAGCAGACGACCATCTCACATACTTCCGTGTGTGAGGATCGAACCTGGGTTGCATTGGCGAGAAGCGAGCACGCTAACGACTGCGCTAATGGGACAGCCTCGGTTGTAAGGGAACCTTTAAGCGACTTCTTCTTGGGTATCATTAAAAGGTATGTTATTTGCAGGCCCTCTTGTGTTATGTATAAATGAGGCAACCTCTCTATCCCTCTCCAGCTGTAGCCGTTACTAGTGGTGTGCATCGGTTTCAAAATCCATAATCGATTAATCGGAATAATCTGACGGGTAAACCAATTAGATAATTGATTATTAATCGGGCAATTGATATAGTTATAAATCAAAATCATTCCATCTAATTTGTGAGTTTAACAATCTATTTAGTACTAATACATTACTTACAAGTTACTAGTTGCGACAAATTAGTTACTCAGTTACATCTGAGTACTAGACTTTAAGTTAGTAGACTGCCTGCCACCTGATATAAAATTAGTTTTTAAGTTAATAGAGGACAGAACGCTTAGTGACATACTAGTGAAAAGTCTAGTACTAGATACAGTTGTTGCAAACGTACAATGCTAATGAAATATAGCCAATAAATCGTGGTTTTATTTGAGGTATAAACAAACATAAAGACTCGTCGATTATAATCGATTACACATTTTCACAATCGATTATCGCCGATGTCAATGCCGGCGAACGATTGTCGGCGACTTAGCGATAATCGGTTTATCACTAGCCGTTACGATTGTGCCCTTAGGCAAGGTGTTTAAATTCCACTTGGCCATTCTCTCTTCAATCAGGAATGAGGTCTTTGGAGTGATTAATATAAGTCGTAGGAACTTGTTTCGCAATCGATCTAAAACTATTTTTTTTATATACTAAGCTCTCCCTTTTTTCTATACAAATTTATTTTAGCTCGATTGCAAAACAAGTTCCTATAGCTATAATCACTCTCGAGAACTCATTCCTGATGGAATCCATCGCCACGACGGAGAGAGAAGAATTTAAATGCCTTGCCTAAGAGCAAAATCGTAACGGCTCAAGTGGGGTTCGAACTCCGGACCTATCGCACCTGAAGTGAATGCGCATCCACTGCACTATCACGACTTCCACGCTCTCCCTTACATTTACTATTCACTATTTACAGTACAACAAAGCTAGTTGGAGATACTGTATATCTGAGAACGCGCATCCACTGCGCTATCACGACTTCCACGCTCTCCCTTACATTTACTATTCACTATTTACAGTACAACAAAGCTAGTTGGAGATACTGTATATCTGAGAACACCGACCGAAGGCAAAGAATTTGACGAGGAAGTTGCTCTACATAAATATACATTCTCGAATGCATTGTCTCAGTCAGGTACGATTATGCTGTATCAGATAGAGACATAGCTCAGTATGTTACTAATGTATTGTACCAGTCAGGTATGATTATGCTGTATCAGATAGAGACATAGCTCAGTATGTTACTAATGTATTGTACCAGTCAGGTATGATTATGCTGTATCAGATAGAGACATAGCTCAGTATGTTACTAATGTATTGTATCAGTCAGGTATGATTATGCTGTATCAGATAGAGACATAGCTCAGTATGTTACTAATGTATTGTACCAGTCAGGTATGATTATGCTGTATCAGATAGAGACATAGCTCAGTATGTTACTAATGTATTGTACCAGTCAGGTATGATTATGCTGTATCAGATAGAGACATAGCTCAGTATGTTACTAATGTATTGTACCAGTCAGGTATGATTATGCTGTATCAGATAGAGACATAGCTCAGTATGTTACTAATGTATTGTACCAGTCAGGTACGATTATGCTGTATCAGATAGAGACATAGCTCAGTATGTTACTAATGTATTGTACCAGTCAGGTATGATTATGCTGTATCAGATAGAGACATAGCTCAGTATGTTACTAATGTATTGTACCAGTCAGGTATGATTATGCTGTATCAGATAGAGACATAGCTCAGTACATTACTAATGTATTGTACCAGTCAGGTATGATTATGCTGTATCAGATAGAGACATAGCTCAGTACATTACTAATGTATTGTACCAGTCAGGTATGATTATGCTGTATCAGATAGAGACATAGCTCAGTACGTTACTAATGTATTGTATCAGTCAGGTATGATTATACTGTATCAGATAGAGACATAGCTCAGTATGTTACTAATGTATTGTACCAGTCAGGTATGATTATGCTGTATCAGATAGAGACATAGCTCAGTACATTACTAATGTATTGTACCAGTCAGGTATGATTATGCTGTATCAGATAGAGACATAGCTCAGTATGTTACTAATGTATTGTACCAGTCAGGTATGATTATGCTGTATCAGATAGAGACATAGCTCAGTATGTTACTAATGTATTGTATCAGTCAGGTATGATTATGCTGTATCAGATAGAGACATAGCTCAGTATGTTACTAATGTATTGTATCAGTCAGGTATGATTATGCTGTATCAGATAGAGACATAGCTCAGTATGTTACTAATGTATTGTATCAGTCAGGTATGATTATACTGTATTAGATAGAGACATAGCTCAGTATGTTACTAATGTATTGTATCAGTCAGGTATGATTATGCTGTATCAGATAGAGACATAGCTCAGTATGTTACTAATGTATTGTATCAGTCAGGTATGATTATGCTGTATCAGATAGAGACATAGCTCAGTATGTTACTAATGTATTGTATCAGTCAGGTATGATTATACTGTATTAGATAGAGACATAGTTCAGTATGTTACTAATGTATTGTACCAGTCAGGTAGGATTATACTGTATTAGATAGAGACATTATTACCTTAGTAGTACTTCCTTGTCACATTGAAATCTTTTCCGTGTCATGTTAAATTATTGTCGCGTTGAAATCTTGTCATGTTAAAATCTTGCCATGTTGAAATCTTGTCTTGTCATGTTGAAATTCTTGTCATGTTGAAATCTTGTCACGTTGAAATCTTGTCACGTTAAAATCTTGTCATGTTGAAATCTTGTCACATTGAAATCTTGTCACGTTGAAATCTTGTCACGTTAAAATCTTGTCATGTTGAAATCTTGTCACGTTGAAATCTCTGTCATGTTGAAATTTTGTCATCCTGAAATGCTTAGATTGGTTCTTTGGTTGCTAATTCTCCTTTGCAACCTCTTCGTAAATTAGGAATCTTGTGAATTGAAAGAACTTTATTTTTAAGTAAATGTTTGTTTCCCCCCCCCCCCATTGTTTAACTGTTCCATTCTTCAATCAAAGCATATACATGTCATGTATGTCTTCCATACAAATGTTGTTGCTTCTTTTTTTTTAGCCCATTCAATGTCATGTAACTGACATGGACTGGTGCATGATATTTTTTTACCAATAAATTAATAAGAAAATTACAGTTGGACCAGTTCATTTATCAAAATGGGTAATTTTGTCTAAAAATAGTAATATTACTGACAAAAAATGCAGATCCTGATGAGAAGGGTCGTAACCAGCTCATCTGGATCTACACTTTTTGTAAGCATACTTAGAGGCCTGTGGTGTTAAAAGGGTTAAATATTGTTTCAACAGCCATTGTACTATCAAAGCACTGTTAGGTCTGCCTGCGATTTTTGTGCAGCCTGCATGATGAAATACCTTCAAGTCATTATCGAGAGGTCGTGCATTTGAAGCCTGTCAGATCCATGGTGGTGATGTAGGGTAGGCGCGGATCCAGGATTTTGGGTTAGGGGATGGCGTGAAATCGAGTAATGAAAGTGCGAGCATTGTAGGGGGTTCTCCCCTCGAATTGTTTTGAACTGTACCATAATATTTTAGATTTTTTGCCACAAGCGGAGCCCAAGCCATAATTACCCCTATAACTCAGAAACCCCAAATGTGCCTCGTTTTCCTGTCTTGTCAGTGAATCTCGTTTAATTTGAGATGGCATAGATTTCATTTATTCTAGCTCCATAGAACACTCATCCACCACCTCTGTATAGATGGTAGTATTTTTCTGGCAAATTAAACTTTCAAACATTTTACCTGGCAATGAACAGATCTTGTTTCTGATTGTGTGTAATTAACCAACAAACCTGTTACCTGGCAATGAACAGATCTTGTTTCTGATTGTGTGTAAATAACCACCAAACATTTTACCTGGCAATGAACAGATCTTGTTTCTGATTGTGTGTAAATAACCACCAAACATTTTACCTGGCAATGAACAGATCTTGTTTCTGATTGTGTGTAAATAACCACCACCAAACATGTTACCTGGCAATGAACACATCTTGTTTCTGATTGTGTGTAAATACTGGCAATGAACACATCTTGTTTCTGATTGTGTGTAAATAACCACCAAACATGTTACTTAGCAATAAACACTTCTTGTTTCTGATTGTGTGTAAATAACCACCAAACATTTTACCTGGCAATGAACACATCTTGTTTCTGATTGTGTGTAAATAACCACCAAACATGTTACCTGGCAATGAACACATCTTGTTTCTGAGTGTGTGTAAATAACCACCAAACCTGTTACCAGGCAATAAACACATCTTGTTTCTGAGTGTGTGTAAATAACCACCAAACCTGTTACCAGGCAATAAACACATCTTGTTTCTGATTGTGTGTAAATAACCACCAAACATGTTACCTGGCAATGAACACATCTTGTTTCTGAGTGTGTGTAAATAACCACCAAACATGTCACCTGGCAATGAACACATCTTGTTTCTGAGTGTGTGTAAATAACCACCAAACCTGTTACCAGGCAATAAACACATCTTGTTTCTGAGTGTGTGTAAATAACCACCAAACCTGTTACCTGGCAATAAACACATCTTGTTTCTGATTGTGTGTAAATAACCACCAAACCTGTTACCAGGCAATAAACACATCTTGTTTCTGAGTGTGTGTAAATAACCACCAAACCTGTTACCTGGCAATAAACACATCTTGTTTCTGATTGTGTGTAAATAACCACCAAACATGTTACTTAGCAATAAACACTTCTTGTTTCTGCTAATAAAATTATTTGACAATTCAGCATTTGAGTCAGCAATGATTGGTTTAAACATAGTTTACACAAAATTTAGATACATGAATGAGAAAGGATTAGAACCGAATGCTATTATAGCTTATAGAGGTCTTCTCCTATGGACATTAGTAGCCAAACAAATGTTCATAACCCTTTCCCTCATAGAAGCACCTCATGACGCCATTACCAATACGACATACATTGACAATGTAGTAGCCAAACCAATGTTCATAAACCCTTTCCCTCATAGAAGCACCCTTGACACCATTACGACATACATTGACAATGTAGTAGCCAAACCAATGTTCATAAACCCTTTCCCTCATAGAAGCACCTCATGACGCCAAAACGACATACATTGACAATGTAGTAATTAAACCAATGTTCATAATACAGGCCAGAATCTCATGTAGTCCCAGTAATATCTATGGAGGTGGGATAGATATGGCAACTACTTATCCACTGCATGATAGCTAAATGGCTGTCGTTTGTATGGAGATATAATAGTATATTAACCGAAATCTCTATGTAGTCCCAGTAATATCTATGGAGGTGGGATAGATATGGCTACTACTTATCCACTGCATGATAGCTAAATGGCTGTCGTTTGTATGGAGATATACTAGTATATTAATCTAAATCTCTATGTAGTCCCTCCCAGTAATATCTATGGAGGTGGGATAGATATGGCGACTACTTATCCACTGCATGATAGCTAAATGGCTGTCGTTTGTATGGAGATATATATAGTATAGTAACCTAAATCTCTATGTAGTCCCAGTAATATCTATGGAGGTGGGATAGATATGGCTACTACTTATCCACTGCATGATAGCTAAATGGCTGCCGATTGTATGGAGATATACTAGTATATTAATCTAAATCTCTATGTAGTCCCAGTAATATCTATGGAGGTGGGATAGATATGGCGACTACTTATCCACTGCATGATAGCTAAATGGCTGTCGTTTGTATGGAGATATATATAGTATATTAATCTAAATCTCTATGTAGTCCCAGTAATATCTATGGAGGTGGGATAGATATGGCGACTACTTATCCACTGCATGATAGCTAAATGGCTGTCGTTTGTATGGAGATATACTAGTATATTAACCTAAATCTCTATGAAGGAAAGGGTTAAGACACATGTTAAACTTTGTACTTGCAGTAAACTTGGCAATGAGTGAAGCAAACCTGGAAACATTTATTGACCAGCTAGAGCCAGAAACACATGTAAAGTATATTATTAGTTCCAATAACCCATTTCATTACCATACCATTCTGGATACCATTCAAACAGTATTTGCAAAGAACATAGAGCCAGATCAACTGCCACGGAATGTGCCGTCTGATCAGTCTCTATGCTCTTTGCTATTCAGATGATCTTGCTAACACACTTGGCTATGTAGCAAACAACATAGATCCTGATCAGCACGCTGCATCTGATCTGTGTGACGCTGCATGCTGATCTGGATCTATGTTGTTTGCAAAAGCCTTTAAGTGTATTCAGAATGAAATGGGTTAATGTTAAACCACTTGCGGGGACCTACATGTAGACATGTTTTCCTGGACAGGCTTAGCCGACCTAAGCGGTTAACCAGTACTAAGCAATGTGTGGTGTGTGAGGTGTCTTCTTGCTCAATGGCACTACATACGTGGCGTGATCAAGTATCAAACCAGGGGCCATTCGATTCCAAATCCAATGCTCTACCACGGCTTCCACAATGATTTTCCGAACACTACTAGTTATTTGATTGGTCATTCTCGAATATCACATTCATGGCTGTTGTCACGAGATGATGCACCAGAATGTATCCCATGCAATACTCTATACACGGTGGAGCATATCTTAATACACTGTGTTGACCTTCAACTAATCCGGTTGCAGTACTACAATGTGGACAACATTAAAAAACTCTTCGACTCTATCAGAGTAGAGTCCATCATATCATTTATCAAGGCAATAGGAATTTATAATAAGCTGTGATATCAATTGTTAATCATGCCTTTGTAGTAATCATTCATTCATATATTACCTGTAATTAATCTTACGTCTTTATAACTTCTTAGTATTAATTTTTACGTAATGCATATACTTACCGGGTATATAGAATTTTATTTCATACACTCGACAATAAACATAACTTTAATGCGCGCTACATGACCTTAGATGTTGATGCGCCGTAAAACAACATTCATTCATTCATTACTAGTTATTTGATGAAGATAATAAAATGAGGTTTCCTCTTTGGGGTTTGAAATGCAAAAAAAGTTACTTACTAGAAATGTTCTATAACTCATTCTGCACAAATGCTCACCATATTGAATGAGGCAAATGTGCAGAATTCAACTTTCAGCCATGAGTCAAGGTCACAGATAGAGGTCAAGGTCAAAAACGTTACTTACAAGAAATGTTCTATAAATCATTCTGCACAAATGCTCACCATATTGAATGCGACAATGTGCAGAATTCAACTTTCAGCCATGAGTCAAGGTCACAGATAGAGGTCAAGGTCAAAAACGTTACTTACAAGAAATGTTCTATAAATCATTCTGCACAAATGCTCACCATATTGAATGCGACAATGTGCAGAATTCAACTTTCAGCCATGAGTCAAGGTCACAGATAGAGGTCAAGGTCATAATTACGCACAGTATTTTGTGTCAAGCTCAATATATGAAAAAGCAGATGTTTTGAAATAAATTGGCATAAATCTTCGAGATGATTTGCAGAGCAGAACTAGTCAGGTCAATTCGAAGTCACAGTTAGAGGTCAAAGGTCAGGTGCACTCCACATCTCTTACGACACTTCTGAAATGTGGACATTTTGGCATGAATGTAGGATCTTACATGAGTTGTGATTTGATACCATATTTTAGTTTGAGAATTTGCTATTAAGTAAGCTATTATGACAAAGTGAAAATTGATATTACTAATGCAATTATTAGCATTTTATTTTATTTAATCCTGTACCTCTTTGAAATGTTACCCCCCCCCCCCACAAAAGAATATATGTCAAGGTCACAGATAGAAGTCAACAAAAGAATATATGCATATTTTATGACCATGCAAACCAGTCTTGAAGAACTGCTTGTAGGCGATTTCACAATCGATACACAAGGTACGGTTATTTAGACATGGTGTGTAGATAAATACTTGTCTTTGTATTTCGTCCGCCTCCGTGGTCGAGTGGTTAAGGTCGCTGACGTATACCACTGTAACCTATCATCACTGATGGTCACGGGTTCGAGCCCCGCTCAGGCCGTGTCTCATTTATATGAAAAAGTTGGCAGTTTCTTGCGGAGGTTAGTGCACTGGTTAACCGCTTAAGTAAACTGCCCGCCGGCGATATAGCCCGAAATGGTGCTGATGCAGGCGTAAAACCCCAAATATAACATAACATAATTGTCTTTGGATTTCAGAAACTGAGATGCGGTGTGTAGATAGCTGAGATGCGGTGTGTAGATAGTTGCTTGTCTTTGGATTTCAGAAACTGAGATGCGGTGTGTAGATAGTTGCTTGTCTTTGGATTTCAGAAACTGAGACGTGGTGTGTAGATAGTTACTTGTCTTTGGATTTCAGAAACTGTCTTTGGATTTCAGAAACTGAGACGTGGTGTGTAGATAGTTGCTTGTCTTTGGATTTCAGAAACTGAGATGTGGTGTGTAGATAGTTGCTTGTCTTTGGATGTCAGAAACTGAGATGTGGTGTGTAGATAGTTGCTTGTCTTTTTCTTCTCCACGTGAGTTATTTTTTTCCCCTACAGCAGCCATTTTGGATAAACACCTTTGCAATAGAGTAAAATACGGTTATCCGTTTGTGAATGCGTACCCTCTACCAAGCCATACGAGAAATAAATTGAGAATATCACTGTACAGGTTAACGGCATTTTGAGCCATAAATAAGGAATGTGACACCACTGACTATGGATGGGTGTGAGCCCATATCCAATATACACATAATACACATAAGCCCAACTTTCTACCTTTGGGTTGGATACCCAATTTAAGGGCTCTTTACCCTATCTTATTTCAGAAATAGAATAGAAATTCGATATTGATGAACAACACCTGGGGCCTTAAATAAGGAATGTGACACCACTGAATATGCATAGGCGTGGGCCCCCAAGCAATACACACATAATACATACACCGATAGGTTTATACCTTGGGGATGGATACCCAAAATATGGGCTTCTCTAATGCCACTATTTGCAGTAAAAAATATATGAAACAAATAGCCGACATTTATTCACCAGCCCACCAGGCCTTACATAAGGAATGTGACACCACTGTCTACCCATAGTCTGGGACCCACAACCAATACAAACATAACTCATACACGGATACGTTTTTACCTTGTGGATGGATACCCAAATTATGGGCTCCTCCATATTACTATGTAATTTCAGAAATAAAAGTCGAACTTTGAACTTGATGAACGACCCCTTGACCCCTAAATAGGGAATGTGACACCAGTGACTACCAATAGTCCGGGACCCACAACAAATACAAGCATAACCCATACACGGATAAGTTTCTACCTTGTGGATGGATACCCATAATATGGGCTCTTCCATATTACTGTGTAATTTCAGAAATAAAAGTCGAACTTTGAACTTGATGAACGGCCCCTTGACCCCTAAATATGGAATGTGACACCAGTGACTACCAATAGTCCGGGACCCACAACAAATACAAACATAGCCCATACACGGATAAGTTTCTACCTTGGGGATGGATACCCATTTTATGGGCTCCTCCATATTACTGTGTAATTTCAGAAATAAATGTCGACATTTGACCTTGATGGGCTTCTCTAATGCTACTATTTGCAGTAAAAATATATATGAAACAAACAGCCGACATTTATTCACCAGCCCACTGAGCCTTATATAAGGAATGTGACACAACTGACTATACATGGGTATGAGCCCGGGTCAAATAGGCACACACTACACATACGCAAAACTTTCTATCTTGTGGATGGATACCCAATTTATGGGCTCTTCCATATCACTATGTAATTTCAGAAATAAAAGTCGACATTCGACCTTCATGAACGGCCCCTGGTGTCTTAATTAGGGAATGTGACACCACTGACTATACATAGATATAAGCCCGAATCCAACAGACACACATTACACATACGCCCAATGTTATACCTTGGATTTGGCTACCCAATTGATTGGCTCTTCCATATCACTATGTAATTTCAGAAATAATAGTCGTAATTCGACATTGATGAACGGCCCAGTGGCATTAAATAGGGAATGTGACACCACTGACTATGTATGGGTGTGAGCCCGTATCCAGTAGACACACAACACACATAAGCCCAACTGTGTACATTAGGGTTAGATACCCAATTTAAAGGATTATTTGATATTACTATGCAATTTCAGAAAAATTACATTATTATTGATCGACCTATGTGGTAATAATCACATATATGCACAGGAGGTGGACCCACAACCGCTACACACGTAATACATACCAGCCCAACGTTCTACCTTGGGAATTAATTTTGTCCACAATTGTGGATTTTTAATCTTGCATGTGAGCATGCATTGGGCCGATCCCCACGTACACTATGGTGATACATATTTGGCTATCCGAGTAGTGCGCTTCCCAACGTCACAGTATAATATAACTAACCTGAAATGAAATTCCGACAGTATTGAACCACTGAGCCTCTAAGCAAAGTATGAGACACAACCATTTATACATGGGCATGAACCCATAACCATTACACACATACTGCACATAAGTCAAATTTCCTCCCTTTGTGTAAACATTATGTATTCAAATTATACATATAGCATGTGCACTGTATGTGTAAACATGACTTTAGCAAAAGAAACGCTGTTTTCATGTGCTATGACATTCTTTAAACTTTATTTATTTTACAACGATTGCGTAGCAAGTTTTAACAACTTATAGTAATCACTCTCGTTGGCGCGGATGAAAGCGTATGACATATAATATTTTTTCTAAATTTACTAATCTTCATGTATTTATGTCGTGAGGCATGGTTAAAGCGATATTATAATGCAAACAAACTCTATTTTTACACATAAATAACAATACAACTACAAATTCTTCCGAAATAATTCGAGCATTAACTTGCAGTCAATAAATAGTGTTTCTCGGTCTACACACTCTCAAACGTGAAAGTAGGATTTCATATAACGGTCATGCAGCAGCACTCCTGAATTGACGTTGATTTATTATTTGAGTCTATACTAAATGTGTGATGTTGTCGTTTAGAGAAAATGTAAATGATAATAAATATGCATTGTGAGAAATAACGGTAAATCTGTATCATAAATGTTGTTACATGCCCTGTATTACGCATGGCTGTTGACCATATTTACATGCATTTGTAAGGTCAACAAACGTCGTATATTTATTAGTTGAAATACTCAGTTTCTGTGGCCAATCTTCTTAGAGAAAAACACTATAATAGGAAAGTACATTCTGTAAAATTTTCATTTTTTCACTGATGTAATGTCGCTTTAATTTTATTCGAAATAATTAAATGCAACATATATCTGTATGTGCCACATGAAACCCAATACATCCTGCAATATATAGCCTATATCAACGAACAGAACATTATACATTTGCAGTGTGTTTTACGTTTATTTATCGTCGCTACCGGTTGCCCATATGAGCGACGCCTCCTGAAGAGATTAGTAATTTTAGATTTTGGCGGATAGTACAATGATACAGACAGAGACCCATTCCAGAGTCTCCTCTGGTTCTTTTACGTGCACGGTGTAAAGCACCGACACGAGACCCCGGTTTAACGTCCCATCTGAAAGACTTAATTTTATTAGGGTCAGACGGGGGATCGAACCTGCGATCCCTGGATTACCAGTCCAGCGTGTTACCACTGGACTACAGATCCGTCAATACATTTGCACCATGTGTTTTTAGTTTATATAGGTCTGCCAGTCGGAAGACACTGTACGTGAGGGACGAAAGGTAGCTGGTGATTTGAGACTTGCTACCGATGTGTACCATTCACGTATTAAAGTTTGAATGGAGTCAATTTTGATGAAAGAAGCTGTACATTACAGACGGATCTGTAGTCCAGTGGTAACACGCTGGACTGGTAATCCAGGGATCGCAGGTTCGATCCCCCCGTCTCACCATAATAAAATTAACAGTCTTTCAGATGGGACGTTAAACCGACGTCTCGTGTCGGTGCTCTACACCGTGCACGTAAACGAACCAGAGGAGACTCTGGGTTTGGTCTCTGTCTGTATCATTACACTATCCTCCAAAAATCTAAACTGACTAATCTCTTCAGGAGGCGTCGCTCATATGGACAACCGGTAGCGACGATAAATAAACATAAACACACAAGCTGTACATTTAATGTCTAAATTTTGTGAATTTTGATATCCAACTATAATGGTTTACGGTTAGATTTTGCTAATCTTATATTGTTCTCCAGTTGTTATTCGTTGGGGCCGAGTCACCGACCTTCCGCAAGTCAGTTGGATATCTTTCTCACATAAAATAATTCGACACCCACTGAGATTCGAACATACAGTGATGATGGGCACCTGAACTATTTCTGGAAGCCTGGCTGAACTGGCATATTATAATAGACACCGATTCTGATATAGTAAATATGCGTATTTCATATGCAATTAAATATCTATCAATGATCAACAGTGTATCTTGCATAAATAAAACATTTTGGGAATAGTAAAATAATAAAGTTGAATAAATAATTCCTCTTTCTCATTATGAATTGTATTAAAACTTACCAATTGCCACATACTTCTATATGATACATAGAAGCATCATTATATTTATATGTGCGTGTCCTTGTCTCTGAAGTTCATTTATGAAAAGGGAAAAACAAACACTGCGGTGGACTATATCTGACATGTAACCCAGACGTTTTAATCATAAAATACATAAAATAAGATCAAAATAACCAGAAAAACGTATATATATATATATAGAGAGAGAGTGTGTCATAAAGTTGGACGGAGCTAGTCCGGTGGGTGGAGGGGAGGTAATGTGGTAAAAATAAAAAGCTTCTCTGAAAACTGTGTCTCTGAATTGTCTTTCTTTGCAAAATCTGGCGATAAGGAGCCAAAGAGTAAAGAAGTGCAGAAAAGTATCAATTGACCCAAAGATAATTAAATAGTAACATAGCCCACATTAGCACATAGCCCCCTTCCTCCTACCTCATCACAAAAATTATAACAAAATAATATGTAAGCAAATATAAACTATTGTATCTCATTGCTTCCAATAAAATGTGGTTTTAAACTTTGTAATAAATTAATAATGGGGACGGCCAATACTGTTCTTCCTTAATAGTTGTCTTGACTTTGTTTAATAAAATAAAGTTATTACAAAGAAGCACATGCTTACATATACATTCTCTGAATATTCTAATGTTGCTTTACTTCCATAATGACAGGTTATTAACTGTTACAATTCGCCTGTTATGCATTCTAATTGATGGACTTTGAACTCCCACATGCTAAACTAACCTTGCGTTTTACATTTACTACTAGCATGACATCCTTTACAACTTTATGATGTGCTTTGCTAGACACGCTATGCAACTAAGCATATGATCAGCACGTGACTCCTAGAAAGTACAATTGGTCTATGAACCGCTGAGCGTGACACGAGTAACGCATCGTTCTTCATCAAAGGGAACAATATGCTTCTTCCATTTAGTAATAGGCTTATAAATGGGAATATCTTAATGTTGTTGTCTTAAGTAATTCGTTCCACAGCTTTCACATTGTCTGTTTATACACTCTAGTTAGTGAATGATGGGGTCCATATTTGACACACAAAGTGTGGGTCTGAATCCCTCTGGAGATGTAGTATTCTTTCATGAGATAAAACTGTCCAGTTGGCTTGCGGAAAGTTCGACATGGCTACCGGTGCATGAATAAAATGCTGCTAGGAAGGGCACCCGGTGTCTTCTTACACATATAACAGATGGATAGACGTCATATAACATAAGCTGTCGGTGCAACTTTAAACCCCCAGCAAACAAATGGTTATAACTATTAAAATTATCACACAAGTTCCGCAACTTAATTCTCAGTCTGAAGCTGTTTACTGGCTTAAGGGTTCACACATTTATCTGTCAGTGTTTACAATTTATCTTTATTACAGTAATGTCCGTCCCTTCAAGTATATTTTCAGGAGAGGACAACCGTAAGCTGTATTGCTTTCCGTCCACTTCCTTAATATAAGTGTTGTAAATAATAATGTACATGATAGAAAATAAATATGCTTAAACTAAGTATATTTTACTTCAAATGGCTACACATATATTAAAAACTAATTTCAAAATGTTTCAACTTAAATTGCCTTATTTCCTAATCATAGTGATATATTAACTTAAAAAAACAACTAACTACTCTTTCCCTAAATATTACCTTAGAAATTACTGAAAATCGTGTATATGAAACATCATCTATGTAGGGAAGGACATTACGAGGATGGACATTACGGATAACCTTCGTTTTTTGTTAATATTTTTTTAATGATCGTGATGATAGGATGTTTTTGGCATCATACAAAATATTCCATTATACATGTACCTTCATATATTGTGCAGAAGAAATCGTGGGGAGATTCATTTTCCTATCACAACTTATTTTAGATTTACTGTATGACATATTTTCAAACTAAAATATATATCAGTTTGTTATCTTTATTGTTGTTTGGTGATATTAACTACATGAACTAAAACATGGGATACAACCGTATTATAAATCATTACAAAGCATAAATGTTTTACCACGAAAACGTATTCAGTCATGATACAACTTCAAATTAAGGGCAATGGATTTTTCTAAATGATAAAAAAGGTTTTACCATCTTTCATTTTGGAATGTGTTTGACATGCACATAGTGAACATATGCAATATTCATTATATGCAAACTATCTTAATACACTTCATAATGTGTTACGATTTCGTAATGAACTTTTGCGCACATATACAACAGAACAAATACTTTCACTTGCTGTATTTGTTATTCACATAAATGCAATAGTGTGGGTGAAATAAGCATGTACAGCTACTGTTCTTGAACTTGCCCATTTACTGTGCACCAGACCAGCTATAAGTTTTTAACCTCGGCTGAGCACACAACGTGCATGTCCCGGCCTTGGCCACATCTCACAGCCTCAGACCGCACGGCGTGCATGTCCCGGTCGAGGCCATATCTCACAGCCTCTGACCGCACGGCGTGCATGTCCCGGCCGAGGCCACATCTCACAGCGGCTGATCGCACGGCGTGAATTTCCCGGCCAAGGCCACATATCACAGCCTCTGACCGCACGGCGTGCATGTCCCGGCCGAGGCCACACCTCACAGCGACTGGCCGTACGGCGTTCATGTCCCGGCCGAGGCCACATCACACAGCGGCTGATCGCACGGCGTGAATTTCCCGGCCGAGGCCACATCACACAGCGGCTGACCGCACGGCGTGCATGTCCCGGCCGAGGCCACATCACACAGTAGCACTTAGTTTAAAGAATAAAAGAACCTGTGTAAAAAAAATCTCCCAGATGTCTGTATTTCGCTGGAGATGATTTTCCTAGTTTAAGTAATGGCGATACATCCCGGAGTTCTTGTCTTACTTCAGTATGCCCGTTTTGGAAGTGGTCTTTTGTGCATAGGTTTAACCATAAGCTAATACTAATTGATGATGTACCTTTTGCAACTTCATTTCTCATTAATGGCATCATGTTTCTAGTCTTCATAGTTATCTCATTGGGTAATACGCACACTAGTCGATCGCACTGATACGGCATTATCCATTTGGTCGTTATGCCATAATACACCCATTAATTACAGCGATGTTGTATAAGTACATGTAATTCCCAATATGTCCTATTCGGTCACATGTCATGTTTTTTTCCTCTGGATCAGATTCATTTGCAATAACCAATCTTCGTTATGCATAGATACGAATTGTTTGAACACTTGTCATATTACATATTGTCATGGGCAGTATTTAACTTGGCAAACACACCACAATACTAACATCATAAACGGTACATAATCATGATATAATAGGGTGTCTGGGATTCCACCAAGTTCTTGTGTCCGTAATATGAACTGTCTGGCCCGTTATGATGTGATCGTGCACTGAAGATCGTGCCGGTCGATCTCCTCACGACGTGCACGTGACCGGTGCACATCCCGCAGCAGCAGCGTAGGATTCTGGGATCTTCTGGTCGTCGATCTTGCGAATGGGAAATCTCCCCAACGTGTATCCACGGCTATGGTACATCAGGACATATCCACCACCTCTTCTAGATAGTGCTTAATTGCACACTATATCTTCGCTGGCCTCTTCGATCTTTCTCTTCCTTCTTCTACTTTTCCGGCGGATAGACGAGACGGCGGACCTGAGGGAGCGGCAACGGTCGCGGCATCCACGCTCCCTTGAGTGACAATCGACGACCAGATGTCTGACTGCCAGATCCGTATAAATGCTGCTGCGGGGTGACCAACAGCGAGGAGGGTGGCCCTACAAAGGACCCATTCGAAAGAGGAAACAGGACTTGTCACCCTGCGAAGAACGAAGATGCCTTCCCAGCTGTCTACATAAACAACTTAGATATCGACATAAACATCTTAGAGAAACCAGTCGCCCAAATGCATTTATGCGGTGGCGACTATTAAGAAACTTATACACGCACGCACTGAAGATCGTCGTTAAAATAAAACGTAATGTGTGTTTTTACGTTTATTTATCGTCGCTACCGGTAGCCCATATGAGCGACGCCTCCTGAAGAGATTAGTCATTTTAGATTGTTGGAGGATAGTGCAATGATACAGACAGAGACCCATTCCAGCGTCTCCTCTGGTTCTTTTACGTGCACGGTGTAAAGCACAGACACGAGACCTCGGTTTAACGTCCCATCTGAAAGACTGTTAATTTTATTAGGGTCAGACGGGGATCGAACCTGCGATCCCTGGATTACCAGTCCAGCGTGTTACCACTAGGCTACAGATCCGTCTGTGATAAAACCTAACAAATATAGTCAGTATATTTAAAACGACGTTTTTCCTTTGCATAAGTTAGTACCCATTCCTTGTTCCACCGCATTCACCTCAGTCACTGTTAGTACGCATTCCCTGTCCCACCGCATTCACCTCAGTCACTGTTAGTGAATACCCATTCCCTGTTCCACCGCATTCACCTCAGTCACTGTTAGTTAGTATCCATTCCCTGTTCCACCACATTCACCTTAGTCACTGTTAGTTAGTACCCATTCCCTGTTCCACCACATTCACCTCAGTCACTGTTAGTTAGTACCCATTCCCTGTTCCACCACATTCACCTCAGTCACTGTTGTTGGGTTAACCTATTTCCAGTCCGACATCGAAGCAGCTGTTGATGGTTTGCAGCTATTGTCTATGGGATTACTGTAATCCATCTGAACAATTAATAATACATAGTTACACATGTGATTAACAACGACAACGATGTTGATTGTGATGATGATGATGATGATGACGACGACGACAACAACGATGTTGGTAGTGATGATGACGTCGACAACGATAATGATGATTGTAGTGATGGCGTTGATGATTGCGATGATTAAAATGATGATGATGATGATGACGACGACAACGATGTTGATTGTGATGATGACGTCGACAACGATAATGATGATTGTAGTGATGACGTTGGTGATTGCGATGATTAAAATGATGACGATGATGATGACGGCGACATCGATGATGATATGATGACTGTGATGATGCTTGTGATAATGATGGTAATCGTGATGGCGATGGTGATGACGATGATGACCATTATGGTGATGACGTTGACGATTGTGATGACTTGAGGATGATGACGTCGATGACATTGACGACAACGATGATGATTGTGATGCTGACGTTGATGATTGTGATAATGATTCTAATGATGATTGTGATGCTGATGATGACGAGACGACGACGATGTTGAATGTTATGGTGATGACAACGACAACGACGAGTGTGGTGATGACGCTGATGATGAGGACGGCGACGACCACAGCGATGATGATGTCGATGATAATGATGATGAGTATGATGACGTCGACGACAATGAAGACAGCAATGGTTATTGTCATGCTGACGTTGATGATTGTAATGATGAGTGTGACGATGATTGCGATGATGATGGCTATGATGACGTCGACGACGACGACGATGTTGAATGTAATGATGATAACGATGATGACGATTATGATGACCACGACAATGATGATGATTGCTATGCTGAAATTGTTGTTGATGATGATGATGATGATAATCGTGATGACGACGATGTTGAATGTAATGGTGAAGACAACGACAACGATTATTGTGATGACGATGATGACGATGCTGACATCGACGACAGCGATGATGATGTCGATGATAATTGTGATGCTGACATTGATGATTGTAATGATGATTGTGATGATGATGATGAGAACGCGTTGCACGTTTTTAAATCAGTGTCCGTTTAGGCGTACATACATACAATTAGACAACCGCTCCTATACGTGTCAGTAGCTAATGTCGATGTTCTCAATATAGGTCAAGGTCGCATGACCTCATCTGCATATCATTTCCGGTGTAATTCATGAATGAAAATGCCAAAGGATTATTTGTAAATATTTTTGCTGTCTGTACATTGATCAGACAACCCTAGGACGATACCATGGCGTCAGGTAATTTTCCTTAACTATCTGTTGTCACATGTGAAATAATTTGCTTTGAACAGTATTAAACAGAATGTTTAATGAATGAAACAATAAAACTTATCAAGTCACGTGAAAAATTAGTCCACCATGTTTTAGTTTTCCACCGTGGGAAAACTTGTCTATTTCTAGTTACTTTTATGTAAAAGCCCCGTACGTAGATCAAGACATGTTTTCTGGCCGATATGTCTAGCACTCTGTTTGTTGCTGTTTAGAACCCGCCGTTCATCGCTATCATCTAAGCCATAACAGCATGTTTGCTGCCTATCAGTAAATGATGATACATGTAATGATGTATTGTATACAGTGGTATATCACTATAGTATATGTAAGTGAGAAATTTCAATTTGTCAGCCGCATGTGGAGGTTGAAGAATTTGAGTACTGCCTACTGATGACATACTGACTTTGTATGATAATGCTCCATAACAACTGATAACCCGATTCGGCATCTACCCGGCTAGCTCAGTTGGTAGAGGTGTCCCACTAGTGTTCAGGAGGTCGTGGTTTCGAGTCCCACGTCGGGTCACTAACTTTTCTGCTCTTTCTTTGCTTGGTCACTTTAATGGTGATGAGGATATATGGTACAGGCATAGAAGTAGGCTACGGGTGCGGCTCCAGGAATCAAGGGTGCGGCTCCTAAAGAATAAAAGAGCGAAGAGTGTAGTTATTCCAATGTGGGTATCTTTTCAAGACTTTTCTAGAACATCGGCCAGGATAGCTCAGTTGGTAGAGATGTCCGACTAGAGGTTGTGGGTTCGAGTCCCACGTCGGGTCACTAACTTTTCCGCTCTTTCTTTGCTTTGTCACTTTAGGACCATGTACATTGAACAAATGAAAGCTAGAAGAGAAGGCTTAGTGGTTAACCAGTTCAAACCATTGTTTAGTTTATCAAATTTATATTAGCTCGATTGTGAAAACAAGTTCTTACAACATGAATTAAATAATGTTTATACAAATTTATTTTAGCTCGATTGCGAAACAAGTTCTTTCAACTTATATTAATCACTCTCGTGACCTCATTCCTGATGGAATCCATCTCCATGAAGGAGAGAGAAGAGGCACTGTGGAATTTAAATGCCTTGCCTAAGGGCACAATCGTAACGGCTCCAGCGGGGCTCAAACTCCGGACCTTTCGCACCTGAAGTCCTGGCCTTTCACACCTGAAGCAAATAACTTTTATGCATGAGGTGCCTTGCTCAAGACCACTGCAGACATGTCTTGACAGAATACCAAATCAGGGAACCCTCAATTTCAAGACTGATGTTCTACCACTGGACCATGGGTGTAGTTTGTTATTACGCGAAAGCAGTTCTCATCATGATGCGATGTCTGGTACACTTCAACCAGCATTCACATGGATGTCTGACCAGTACGCTTCAACCAGCATTCACATGGATGTCTGGTACACTTCAACCAACATTCACATGGATGTCTGACCAGTACACTTCAACCAGCATACACATGGATGTCTGGTACACTTCATCCAACATTCACATGGATGTCCGGTACGCTTCAACCAACATTCACATGGATGTCCTGTACGCTTCATCCAACATTCACATGGATGTCTGGTACACTTCATCCAACATTCACATGGATGTCCGGTACGCTTCAACCAACATTCACATGGATGTCCTGTACGCTTCATCCAACATTCACATGGATGTCTGGTACACTTCAACCAACATTCACATGGATGTCTGGTACGCTTCAACCAACATTCACATGGATGTCTGACCAGTACACTTCAACCAACATTCACATGGATGTCTGGTACACTTCAACCAACATTCACATGGATGTCTGGTACACTTCAACCAACATTCACATGGATGTCTGGTACACTTCAACCAACAGTCACATGGATGTCTGGTACACTTCAACCAACATTCACATGGATGTCTGGTACGCTTCAACCAGCATTCACATGGATGTCTGACCAGTACGCTTCAACCAACATTCACATGGATGTCTGGTACACTTCAACCAACATTCACATGGATGTCTGGTACACTTCAACCAGCATTCACATGGATGTCTGGTACACTTCAACCGGCGAGGGTAAATAAGCTCAATCATCATCACATACGATAGAGGGCAAAAAGGGCAGGGTGTCATATAAAAAGTCAGAAGGGCGGACATACGATAAAAGACTAAAAATGGGCAGGGTGTCATTCAACTCTAAAACACCCAACTATTCTAAACAATGTAATCAATTTGTGTGTGCTTGTGTTATCAGGAGCTGACATTACCACCACGATGTCGAGGCTGTTAGGCAGCAAGAAGAACAGCAAGCTGGACAAGGAGCATCCTCGAGTACTCGCCCGTCACAGGATGCATAGGTCTACCGTGCGCCCGTTCTTCTGTTGTGGAAGTCAGGTTTCATTAAATAGTGTCACAGGTGAGTAGGCATTTCAGAACATCGCTCAGTCATTTCTCATGCCTGGCATGGATGGACCATCATAAATGTGAAATCTTTTCCGTACCGGATATTTGTATGCTATAATGCTTCTTCATTATTTCTCCATTATATATATATATCTCCACCGATATGCATTTGATACGAATATACTTAGAAAGAAAAAAAAAATATGAAAAAAAGGTAGTAGATCTACCATGAATGCTGAAATATGTTTATGTATGAGTAATGTTATCACAAAATACACAATGTCTGTCACTCTCTGGAGAATTCTGAAATTTCCTTCTTTTTCCTACAAATGTATTATACCAATTTTTTATTTTAGCTCGATTGCGAAACAAGTTCTTACAACTTATAGTAATCACTCTCGAGACCTCATTCCTGACGGAATCCATCGCCATGAGGGAGAGAGAAGAGGCAACATGGAATTTAAATGCCTTGCCCAAGGGCACAATTTCAACAGCTCCAGCAGGGCTCGAACTCCGGACCTTTCGCAACTGAAGCGAATGTGCATCAACTGCGCTATCACGACTTTCACTTACATATGTATTTACGGTTATACTGTCACAACATTAATATCCATGTACATGTACATTTGTATAGTGCCAATTGCAACAAAAAAACTAAGTTCTTTGAATTTGCGAAAATATTTGTCGCAATTGTTTTATATATTTATTTTTTTTGGGCACAACATGTTTGTCAAATACATGACTTCAAACTATATGGGCTCTTAGTTGGCTCTAAGCTTTTCAAATTGGCTCCAGTTGATTTTCAATTGGCGACAGAAGTGGCGCAGATAAAAAAACAGAAAGAGGGAACCCTGATATTGGCATTTGTTATCCCCAAACAAAATAGCATGTACATGTATTAACTATATGTTTTTCTGAGCCATGTAAACAATGTACACTGTACATGTAATACCATCTACCCCAATACATGTACAATGCCAGTATTTCTGGTTTTGTAGCCACCCACCTAAAGATAACATTCAATTTAATGACGTTGCGCTGATGACAATTATAACGATGTGTACATTTCACGCTCACAAAATCAACCTTAGCATGCCTGTTTGTATTTCAGACTTGAAGGACGTGTCGGTTTCTTCAGGTAATGAGAAAATGGTTGATGATGACTATGAAGATGTGACAGACTCTGACGATCTTCTAGAAGAAGCCGACGTCTGCGGTGCAAGTGCTGCAAATGACATCGTTAACTGCACGAAATCCGAGGACAAGTCAGCTCCCAGATCTTCACGTATTCAGAATACAAAACGAAAGAAGGGAATTTCCATACACGACAAACCAAACAGTCGTAAAAAATTTTGGTCGGTGAAGCTTCGTGGTAAGCTTCAGGTATCGAAGTCGTCTCATCGTGTCTCGCAAGCGGAATTTAATGTACCGGTGAATGGTAGTGATGATTGTATATGCACATCATACAGGCATTCGATATCGGGTGCCGAGGGCGGACATAGCTCATCACATGCTGATAACATAGGGCTGCCATTAACGGCTTTCGCTCATTTGCAGCTGGCTTCCTCGAACGTAGATGTGAGTGGGCCATCTCAAAGAGAGATGGAGGTGGGTCAGGTTAATCACAGAGTGAGTCGAATGAATGCTCCATCACCATTGATCAATCTAAGTGCACTATATCCCATAAACGACATTGATGAACAGTTAATTGCCCAAAGGCGATTTGAAATGGAACATGGTATAGAACTCGGAGAGAATACAGATAATATATGGGTATGCACATCAGAACAGGGTGATGTCACAGTCAATAGAGGCACAGGGAGTGCCGGACAATACCCATCCTATGGTGCTATGGGGCTGTTTTCATCTGAAACGGAAAGTCTAGTCAACACAGCTTGCCAACCGAGTGTGGACTCGACAAATCGGACCTGCTCTACCCTAAGTCTCAATTCCAACCCATGGCTCCCGAACATCCCTCGTCCGCCAGGTGGTATACATACCCAGGTGGACTACAAACATTATGTTGTACCCGACCTAGAAATAATCATCAATTCAAGCTTCTATTGGGGTGTCATGGATCGTTATCAGGCTGAAAAATTGATAGAAAACAAAGCGGAAGGGACATTCCTTCTAAGGGATAGTGCGCAAGACGAGTTCCTTTTCTCAGTAAGTTTCCGCAGGTATGGTCGATCTCTTCACGCTAGAATAGAGCAATGGAACCACAAGTTCAGCTTTGATTCACGAGACCCTGGCGTCTTTGCTGCCGACTCGGTCTGTGGATTAATTGAACACTACAAAGATCCGAGCAGTTGCATGTTCTTTGAGCCCATGCTCACCCAACCGTTGCATCGAAACTTTCCCTTCTCGCTTCAGCATACAACACGAGCCACCATTTGTAGCCGCCTAACATACGATGGTATTAATCAGCTGACCTTGCCCGCAAGTTTAAAAGAATACCTACGGTTCTATCATTATAAACAGAAAGTTCGTGTTCGCCGCTTTGACAATGTTGCTTAAATAACTATGCAGTGGGACGTGCAATGCATTCTAGATGTAGAAATGTTACACTGGTTAAACTGGTAAAATGTTTAAAGCCACCAATGTGTGTCGACTTTGAATATAATAGATAGTTAAAATTGTGACATGACATGATGTTTGTTTCCCATTTGGGTAAAAAATTAAGTTATTGTTATTCTACAAACAAACATTTCCAAATGATGATGGCATCTGGTCACTTCAGTTTCTGCACAAACAAATCTTTAGTGAGAAATAATTCATGTACAGTGAAACCTGTCTTAAGCAGCCAGCCAAGGGAATCACAGAAAGTGCCTGCTTAGCACATGTGGCTGCTTAATAGTTCTGAGGTGAAATGTATACTATAATAAAACAACATACATGTATTGGAAACTGGCTACTTAATACAGGGTGGTTGCTTAATGGAGGTGACCACTAACACATGTTTCACTGTATATCATAAAATGCGGACTAAATGTCATACAATGTACATGTATGACTGGATTTCAATAACGTACGTAAAATAAAATATTGGGTTGCGTTATGCCAAATTAAGGATTGCCCTTGTTTCGCAATTGTTATAAAATATATTAAGATTGTACACTTTAGATTGCTTAACCCAGGTCATTCTGGATATATTTAAAGGCCTTTGCAAACAACATAGATCCAGATCAGCCGCAGCTTGACACTGCATGCTCATCTACGTTGTTTGCTACATAGCCAGGTGTCTTAGCAAGATCATCTGAATAGCAAACAGCATAGAGACTGATCAGACGGAACGTTCCATGGTGGCTGATCTGGCTCTATGTTCTTTGCAAATATTGTTTGAACGGTATCCAGAATCAAATGGGTTAACTGCTATTATTTCCATATTTGACATACACTGTGCTAACGGAGCTAATACATGTACATCCCTGCTTCAGGGATCAGTTTAGAGGGTGATGTGGGCGAAATTGTCGCCCTAGGGACCCTGACATCGCCCTCTGGGGGCCCCACTTCTCCCTAAAAAAAAAAAATATATATATTTTTTGGTTTTTACGATTTTCAAACAAAATTTTGTCTCGTAAGATACACTGGCCCATTATAAAGCACTCCTTCTATTCAAATGTTGTATTTAATGGTTGTACTGTGCATTTTTGCAGAAGTATATTAAAGAACACCATTTAAGGAAATGATCACGCGCTTTCTCACTTCTCCCAAAAATTCTGACCTAGAATGAACCCTGCTGCTTGATACAAGTTTAACTGTAATATTTTCATTTGATTATAGCAATAATCGACTATACTGATGTGTTGGCATTAGTATGAGTCTTCGTTTTTTTTTTATTGATTCAGTATTTATGGATATCCATAATGAAATTGTTGGATATCCATAATCCCAAGCTATTTATGGATATCCAAAAATCGATTTTTTGGATATCCATAAATGCTGAATAAATAGCAAATTGACGCCCCATACATTAGTGGTTATCTGAAAATATGTCGACAAGTGACAACATGTCAGATATGAAAGTAAATCAGGGGTGCAGCCGAGTCATGACTGTAACTGAATCCTTATAGGTGAAACTTTTAATATTACATTACATTGTAATTATATGATTGTAATTTATATAACAAATGTGCATGTACAACGTACTGTAAATCAGGGTTTTCCCCATGTCCTAAAACGTAGATTAAAACAGCATTGTATGTTTACTTAGAAAGTACTGAATGCTAAGCCAAGATATTCTGAGGAGTGATTGATCAGAAGTCATGATTAGTGTCTTATATTGCCATTTTCCTAGAATTTATTCAGAATTTAAGCAAACTGTTTTATGAAATTATAATTCGTAAGTGGCCTCGCCTCTAACATGAAAATTAATTTGAAAGAAATCATAACCACCAATCCATGCCGTTATCTATTCTCATAGATATTAGATTATACATATTTATTTTAGCTCGATTGCGAAACAAGTTCTTACAACTTATAATAATCACTCTCGAGACCTCATTCCTGATGGAATCCATCGCCACGAGGGAGAGAAGAGGCAACGTCGAATTTAAATGGGCTAAACTGGACGATGATATAGGAACGGTCTCCTTCATTCAATCCTGAACCAATTTGTGTGGAATTTAGAAATGACTTGGCACAAATGTTAATGGCATGCAGAACACAGATTTTCAGCCATGTTGGTTAAATGTTTTGCTTAGAACTTAAAGAGTACATGTTTAAATGTTGTGTCCGCTTCACAACTCTTTAATACGAAACTGGTTCGAACCGCGAAAGAGACCTTGCTGAAACTTTAAAGTACATGTATTAATTTCAGAATTAGGTGTAATAAACTGACATTTCATACCTTGATGAAACGTAGAAAAAGAACATTCAGTTGTACAGTAATACGAATATAATGCCAAATGGTACATACTGATATAGCGCATAATAATATTTGCAATCCATGTATGTATGCTCGTGTAATATGTCATACAACTTTTAAATTTTAAACGTTATTTATTTTACAACGATTGCATATATTTATTTTACAACGATTGCGTAGCAAGTTTTAACAACTTATATTACCCAGAGAAAACCCACCTGTCCGATCTGGCGACCACCGTACCATCTTGCATACTTCCCGGTCCAAGGATCGAACCCGGGTTGCATTGGTGAGAAGCGAGCACGCTAACCACTGCCACTACAACTGTTTGCACATATATAAATACTAAGTAGTGTAATGCATGTCTATGCTAATGAGACAGTGCCATATCTATTTAATACATTTATTTTGTCATGGCCGTTTTCTCGGTACATTTGTACCATCCAACTTTGTTTTGTTTAGATCTTAATTTCTTCTAATGCAAAAGTTATTTTGTGCATATGTCCATGATGGATAGGTTATTAGTTTTTTTTCCTTCATATAATTCTGTTATAATACCCAAGCTATTGTAATTCTGCTGTTGTTTTTTTCTTTTTGTTGTGCATTTTTGCAACAGTGTAGAATCTATGTTGCGGCACGATTTATAGCAAGTATAACTCCACCAAGAATTTGCCCCAATCACCGGAGTAAAAACGAGTGAGCACATTGATTTGTCACTGCATTACAATCTACTGCATCATCGGATACTCACGGCAGACATATTTCACTACTGTGTATGAGTCATTTTCATGTTCAACAAATATCCAATCAAAACATCGCTTGCAAAATGAATACTCTTCATGCGGAGACTACAATGTAAGGTGGCTCAACAAAATGGCTGAACCAACTGTCACAATCAGTGTCTCCTGAATTGAAGATCTCAAAAGATCCAACCATAGCCTTCATCTTAAAGCTGAATAATGACAAGTGCTCGAGGTTATAACACTTTTTCTCAGATCTCAAATGATTTGATTGGTTGATTCTGAGTTTTACTGCCAGCTGAACCAATCAGAAGCTTGAGTTTGAGATAGGAGAAAAGTTTCATAACCTCGAGGCCAGGCACTATAGTAAAGTCCAATCGATGATGCAGACGAGCAGCTGGACATGGACACTTGGTGTGCTTGTAAATGTGCAAAATCGTTAGTCCTGTGTGACAATCGGTACCTGTGTGGTTTTCACTTGACACCAGCCACCTGTGTGGTTGCCACCTGACATCAGGCACCTGTGTGGTTGCCACCTGACACCTGTGTGGTTGCCACCCGACATCAGGCACCTATGTGGTTGCCACCTGACATCAGGCACCTGTGTGGTTGCCACCTGACATCAGGCACCTGTGTGGTTGTCACCTGACATCAGGCACCTGTGTGGTTGTCACCCGACATCAGGCACCTGTGTGGTTGTCACCCGACCTCAGGCACCTGTGTGGTTGTCACCCGACATCAGGCACCTGTGTGGTTGTCACCCGACATCAGGCACCTGTGTGGTTGTCACCCGACATCAGGCACCTGTGTGGTTGCCACCTGACATCAGGCACCTGTGTGGTCGTCACCCGACATCAAGCACCTGTGTGGTTGTCACCCGACATCAGGCACCTGTGTGGTTGTCACCGGACATCAGGCACCTGTGTAGTTGTTACCCGACACCTGTGTGGTTGTCACCTGACATGGTTGGTTGACTACTTGTTATTAATCCAATTTCTTGGTGTAGTGAAACTTGCTGTATTTATCTAGTTTAGTGATTCTCTATTATTCTGGTGCTATTTTTAAGCTTTAGTTGTGTTTATTAGCATTCGTTTATTTATATTGATGTACAGTAGATAGATGTATTGGATGGGCTATTATGCATTTGAGTTGTCAAATTGACACATTGTGCACCCGATTTGCAGTTGTTTCATTCAATTTCACGTTTCTTTGTATTAATTTTTCCCCCATTATTTAAAGACATTTTGTTGAATTGGGGTTTGCAATGGTCATCATAAAGTTAGTGGCTGCATATGCTACCAAGCTATAACTTGTTGGGTCTGACAAGCCTGTGCTAATTTACTCGCTAATTTTAACTACCTACTGTAGGTAGTACATGTATATGACCAGTCTAGCAGTGTAGAGCTGTTATTTCAAAATGATAGCATTAACCCTGGTAACCCTTGCCCACATACATGTTGGCTTTTACACAAAGTACAGCGTATCTTATTACATATGGCTGCAAATTTGCAATCACACTCAGTACACACTCATTGTACCAACACCCTCTATCGAGGTTATTTGGAATAATTAAAAGGTTCCTCTGTCCTAGTAGCGCAGTGGTTAGCGCGCTCGCTTCTCACCAATGCCTGGTTCGATCTTCGGACCGGAAGTATATGCGATGGTACGGTGGTCGCCAGATCGGACAGCTGGGTTTTCTCCGGGTACTCCAGTTTCCTACCACACAAATGACCATATTTACGCTTCTTCAGCGCCAACGAGAGTGATTAATATAAGTTGTTAAAACTTGCTTCGCAATCGTTGTGAAATAAATAAAGTTTAAAAAAGGGTTCTTCTGACTTTTGTGGGGTTTTCTGCGGGTCCGGTAGGGGCCTTTGTAAGGGAAAGGGTTAACAGGAACAGACATTTTACATACCCTGTATATGGGCCACGCTCTGGGTCCGAGGTAATAAAACGTTTCTCATATCTCAAATGGTACGATTGGCCGAGTCTGAGATTTGCTCTTTACTCAACCAATCAGAAAGCTGAGATTTGAGAAACATAACCTCCAGATAACCACTTTGAGCTGTATGCGAGTCAGGATACCAAAGCAAAGATTCTAAAGCGAGGACCAACTTGCAATGCGCTGTGTTGTAATGTAGCCACATGTTTATGATGACGATACATTGCATCTTATTCTTTGCCTTCTAAATAATAGGTCAAGCCACAATAAAAGATGGCGCCCTGCTTTCGTTAGACCCGAACATTGTACATATTTATTTATAGTTTGTGGGACAGGTTCCCCAGAAGTTCTTTAATTTGATTTACAAGTGAATTTCAAACAGGAAAAAAAAAGAAATGAAAAATAAAATTGCATATTGCAGTTTTGACGGTAGTTATTTTACCAATATTTGCATGTGGATAAATTGCATACAGTTACATGTAGGAATGCCGTTTCATGTAGGAATGCCATTTCATGTACGAATGCCGTTTCATGTAGGAATGCCATTTCATGTAGGAATGCCGTTTCATGTTGTTGTTATTTTCAATATTGAATTCATTTCTTTCAAGTTTTGTGCATTTTCTTTTGGCCATCATGCGTATCTGATATATACATACATTGTTTACAGGTATACATACAATGTGTTATTTTATTCTGAAATCGTTATTTTGAATGTTGCGTTAATATTGTGTTGCTATATTTATTTAGCCTCGTGGACTTCCTCTGGATCAAAGGACATTATTATGGTGCAATTAATTAAACTTATATTTATTTCAGTTCTGACTTCTTGTTTTTCACCACCAAGGTCCTAAATGTAGGGTTTATTCTACAGTGGGGGAAATGGGCAGGGTGGGTCAGAAAAGGGGCAGAGTGCATTTTGAGCCGCGATGAGGTATGGGAGGGGGTATTTTGGGGTTAGCCCCTTGAACATTTTGCCAAATTACAGTCATTGATCAGATGCAGTAAGGCAGTAAATAAGTTTGAGCCCTGCTGGAGTCGTTACGATTGTGCCCTTGTATGGCATTTAAATTCCACATTGCCTCTTCTCTCTCCCTCGTGGCGATGGATTCCATCAGGAATGAGGTCTCGAGAGTGATTAATATAAGTTGTAAGAACTTGTTTCACAATCGAGCTAAAATAAATTTGTATAAACTAGTAAATAATGGTTAAACGGGTGAACGAAGGCACATGTTGAGGCTTATATAAAAATTGAGAAACATAAAATGAATATAAAAATGCAAGAGGGTGGGACTAAAACGGCCATTCTGCTCTAAATAAAAACAACCTAAAATTTGAATGATTTTCTACAGGGAGTCGATTAAATGTCTGCAGCTTCGGATCATTTATAGTATAGATTTTATTTATTTTACAATAATTGCGAAGCAAGGTCTAACAAATTATATTAATCACTCTCGTTGGCGCGGATGAAAGCGTATATGTGGTCATTCGTGTAGAATACAATGATGTGCAGAACTAGGTTTCGTACCGATCATTCCTGTGAAAGTTTCGTGAAAATCTGACCAATTTAGAAGATCTTGTCCAGAGTGTTATTTAAAAATCTTCAAAGGGCCGTAACTGTATGAAAAATGACCCACAAGGAACATATAGATGATATGCAGAACTAGGATTGGTACCGATCATTCCTGTGAAAGTTTCGTGAAAATCTGACCAATTTAGAAGATCTTGTCCAGACAAAGTGTTATTTAAAAATCTTCAAAGGGCCGTAACCGTATGAAAAATGACCCACAAGGAACATATAGATGATATGCAGAACTAGGATTGGTACCGATCATTCTTGTGAAAGTTTCGTTAAAATCTGACCAATTTAGAAGATCTTGTCCAGACAAACTTTGTAACAGACGGACGGACCAACATAAAAATTTTGGCCAGGCATTGTTTAAGGCCTACTACATGTAATTTTCTCCGAGCACTAATGACTTGGTAGCCATTCAACCAAAAAGCTAGACCCCAAATCCACAAATGTTTGACAAACAGAAAGTGTAAATCAATGTCTCCCCCCTCTTTAGATATGCATTGGATAGGCTAGTCTCCAACACATTAACTTTCCATTGATATATGCTGCATGTTTGAAAATGTCATAGTGTTTGGTCTACAGGGATTCGGCACGTTTGGGGGTACTAGTATATATACCTAAATGCCGAATCCCTGTGGTTTGGTCAGCATGTCAAAATTTGGAGAATTACATACAACATATATATTATAATGGAAACATATAACCACCTTTTCTTGTTGCCAATAAGAGTAATCAAGGGAAGTAAGTCATATATTTTAAAATTATTTATTAAAATAATGTTGACATACACTGTTTCGTATTGGTTTGTGGTAATATTTGCTTACGGGTATTTTATGTAGGAAATTTCTTTTAAAATTTAAAATGATATCATTTTGTTTGCCCACAATTTATTCCGTTAATCCAGTGCTTAATCTATGCAACGATATGGAAGAAATGCTGTTTCACTTCTCCCTTTCTTGAGCTCAGGGAGAAGATTTCTAATTATAGAATATAGAGCCTGGTTGAGTCAACAAACTTCTCCCTTGTATATCTCCCTATTTTCAAGGCACAATTCTGTGCCACAATCTACAGGGGCCTAATTAGGCCTATTCGGGTGTTCGCTATGCATATATACAGTCAAACCTGTGTTAAGCAGCCACTTTGTGTGATTCCCTTGGTGTGCTGCTTATGACAGGTTTGACTGTATATACTGGTTTTAACCCACCCATAACAAAGTCTGGTGCAGGACTAACTTAATGCCTGCTTAATCTTCAATAAAACAGACAAAACCAGTCATACTGAATATTTTTCAATCCTCCTCCACTACAATAGAATCATCCATGAACTGGGACATGCTGGGCTTAGAGATCAGATCAACCAGCATGTGTTTGGGAATTTCTGAACCCCGAACTTTCAACGTGTAACAAGCAGTCTCCACCTTGCGCAGACTCTGACGCAGCGTGTACAACTTCCTGTTCACCTCCCTGTTTGCATTTCCCAAGGAAGCGTAAGCGGCTTCAATTTCTTGAAGAAAATTACAAATCTCAAAAGGTCTATCAAGATCCCCTGCTCCAACAGAGTTTATTGCTCGCCGCATCATTTCTCCGGTTAAATCAGCCACCCCGAGAATGTACTCGCTAGGTGGCACGCAAACTACCATACATTCCCCCGAATCCAAACTTTTGGAACAGCCCTCATTCGTCTCTGTGTCTTCGGTTGTAGCCTGCTTGTCTTCACCAACATCTTGTGTGGTTTCTTCAGCTTCATGTTCGATAGGTTGTTTGAATGTAAGTCTCGCTTGTACTTCACTAAGTGGAATAAGTTTGTTCTCTTTCAAGTAGAAGTAGAAAGTCAATGCTTCAATATACTCCTGTAAACCTACAACATAAAATAACAGTCCATGTTATTGGCCTATACCACAGGGATTCGGCACGTTTGGGGGTACATAGTATATATATTTAAGTACAGGGATTCTACTCTGTGGGATGTCAGATTTCGCATCGATCAGTAAAATGGCCCTATCTGAAACAATTTTGTACAAATCTGTCCAAATATAACAAATATAACGCCTATCCCGAGTCTTTATATTGTTCTTCAAATAAAACACAACTTTAAGCTGCATGCATGTATACTTTGCAAACAATTGCCACAGACATTGGCCATAGCAGGTCACATTTCCATACTAGGACATGGGTTCTGTCAGCAACAAAAAAAATCTTCGACGGAAGAGTTTTAACAGTGAATAATATTATCAATAAAATGTGTTTCCACTAACGTGTAGGTTTATTCGGCAAAAATGTACGTCAAAAAGAGATTTCGGAGAATTTTCAATTTGTTTTGAAAATTTCTCAAGCGGCGCAGTTCGCGTTGAAACGAGCGTTCTGATTGGATTATGATTATTCTTCATATAAAAACAAACATCTTGTTACATTCTAATAATCCAATCAGAACGCTCGTTTCAACGCGAATTGCGCCACTTTAGAATTAAAAAAATCAGAAATGTTTGTTTTGGACTAGAAATGATATTTGATTGATGCTACAATGTATTTTGAGTTGTAACATGGTCCTGAGATGTAGCATCCCCCTTCCATGGCATGCGCCAGATGCCTGTATCATTTATAACAGACCTTCATTGTTGATACAAAATAACAAGAAAATTGATTCGTTGTTTCCTTTGCACCACATGTTTTCCGTATTCTCGTCTTATAATTATGAAATTATTAAATCTCGACAGATATCCTTTAGCATGTCCAATGGATACCTTACTGTAAAAATTGGTTCAATTAATTAACACGATTTTGATAAAATTACATTTATCCGAACACAACATCTGTTTAGACGACAACAGTAAAAACAAAGGATTCCAACTAAACAAAGGATTCCAACTAAAAGTACCAATATACATTTAGGGATAAATCTGACTTTATCCATCAAGGGAGGTAATAGAAACCAGTAATGTCTCTCATTGCTCAATCGATCTTGGAACAGTTCCGTTGTATCAACTCTTCATTGTAGAAATAATTTTGTCTGGTTGCAAAGAATGATCATTAACCTGGTGAATAAGCTTTCAAGAACTGGAATGGATCCGTGTTTATCAACTCAGTAGCCACTTCTCGGAACTTGGTGTTCTCCAATACAGAAAGTTTCTCCTCTGTTTGCTGTAGGATGTCCGTACTGTCTGTGGCGCTGCAATTATAATATATCAATGTGAGATAAAGCACAGGAACTTGAAATTTTATCCATAAGCCACCAACGGTCTCGTACCTCTATCCTAGGACACCCCCCTCTATTAAAAAAAGAATAGAGGGGAGTGTCCTAGGATAGAGGTACGAGACCTTTGGTGGCTTATGGATAAAATTTCAGGTTCCTGTGGATAAAGTAGGGGACATAGGACCTCTTCCCAGTCAATCCTGGTCATCCTATGAGACTAGACAACATTCTAACTGTTTTTACATGACTTAAAACATATGCTTTACAGGATATCCTTGCATTTTATTTACGAGTAATGGCAGTTCTGAACATCTCTATGCATACAGTCAAACCTGTCTTAAGCGGCCAGCCAAGAGAGTGGTAAAATTTGGCTGCTTAACACAGGTCGCTGTTTAATAGAGGTTAAATGCTGAACCAATTGCCATCAGTTTGGTTACTGGCTGCTTAATAGAGGTGACTGCTAACACAGGTTTGACTGTATTGTATGAATTTAAAACTATGAATGATTATTTTTAAGGCTGTCCAATTAGCGCGCTCGTTTCTCACCAATGAAACCGGGAAGTATGTGAGATGGTAAGGTGGTCGCCAGATCGGACAGGTGGGTTTTCTCCGGGTACTCCAGATCCCTCCCACACGAATGACCACATTTACGCTTTCATCCGCGCCAACGAGAGTGATTAATATAAGTTGTTAAAACTTGCTTAGTAATCGTTGTAAAATAAATAAAGTTTAAAAAAAAAAAAATAGGGAGATGTTTAAGATATTCAAGGGAGAAGTTTGTAACTGAGCAAATGGTCCTTAAAATAGCATAAAAACCCCGAAAGGATGCCTATTTCTCCCAAAATCGCTCCCTCTAGCTCAAGCCCTGATACCCACCTATTAACTCTGTGCAACATGAATATTGCTCGTTTGCTTTCAATTGTAATATCTCTGCTTATTTTGACAATTCTCTCGTGTTTATCGTGGCGCTGGTCAAGGTCGTGCTGGAAACATCGGAACATCTTAATCACTGGGGAGCTTTCATCTACCTCCTGATGCACCTCCTCTTTACCACCATCAGATGTATGCTTCTTGGCTGAAAATGCATTGAAATTGTCAGCATTTCCATAATATACTAGTCCAAATATTTAGACTTGAAAAATGTAACATTTTTCAAATACCAGGTAACAGATCGAAAAAAAATTATGTAGAGGTCTTATATATAGAGTGGTGGAACCTATGCTCGACGTATTCCTATGCTCGGCGTATTTTCCATATTCATCCATCCGTATTTAAAATATCTATATAGGTCTAGGCTAATTTCGCTGACAGAGCTGAAGCCTGGTTCAATAGCATTCCGGTGTGTGTATCGGTAGGCTGATGCAAGTTGTAACTATCACGTGACTGGTCCAGCAGACGAATATACTATACTAATAGTTATCAATGCTTGTGAAGCAGTGAAGGAACCTACACGGTCCAGGTGTTTGCATTTTGATGAAAATGTAATTCATTCTTAGGAAATCTGGACACGGTGGATTTCCTTGTACGAGTTTCCTTGTCTGGATTCAATCATTCATGCGGGACTGCCTGTAGACTGGGCCTCCTTGACTGGATTCAATCATTCATGCGGGACTGCCTGTAGACTGGGACTCCTCGACTGGATTCAATCATTCATGCGGGACTGACTGTAGACTGGGACTCCTCGACTGGATTCAATCATTTATGAGGGACTGCCTGTAGACTGGGACTCCTCGACTGGATTCAATCATTCATGCGGGACTGACTGTAGACTGGGACTCCTCGACTGGATTCAATCATTCATGCGGGACTGACTGTAGACTGGGATTCCTCAACTGGATTCAATCATTCATGCGGGACTGCCTGTAGACTGGGACTCCTCGACTGGATTCAATCATTCATGCGGGACTGACTGTAGACTGGGACTCCTCGACTGGATTCAATCATTCATGCGGGACTGCCTGTAGACTGGGACTCCTCGACTGGATTCAATCATTCATGCGGGACTGCCTGTAGACTGGGACTCCTCGACTGGATTCAATCATTCATGCGGGACTGACTGTAGACTGGGACTCCTCGACTGGATTCAATCATTCATGCGGGACTGACTGTAGACTGGGACTCCTCGACTGGATTCAATCATTCATGCGGGACTGACTGTAGACTGGGACTCCTCGACTGGATTCAATCATTCATGCGGGACTGACTGTAGACTGGGACTCCTCGACTGGATTCAATCATTCATGCGGGACTGACTGTAGACGCACTCCTTGACTGGATTCAATCATTCATGCGGGACTGCCTGTAGACGCACTCCTCGACTGGATTCAATCATTCATGCGGGACTGCCTGTAGACGCACTCCTCGACTGGATTCAATCATTCATGCGGGACTGCCTGTAGACGCACTCCTTGACTGGATTCAATCATTCATGCGGGACTGCCTGTAGACGCACTCCTTGACTGGATTCAATCATTCATGCGGGACTGACTGTAGACTGGGACTCCTTCAAGTCCTTGACTGAAACCGACCGATGCTCAAGAGAAACTGACATTTGGGCGTTTATTGGCCATGAACAGACAGTTTCAAGATGGTCACAAAGCCATACAAATATATACGTCTTTCTTTAATGTTCTTATCAATAATAAGTTGTGCAATAAAGCCAATTATTTAACTTGGTACGAAATATATTGAGTACGACAATAGTGAGTTTCTGCAAAATATTGACAACACGTCATTAACAATAACACATCATGAACTGAATGTATTTAGGAACTTAGTACAGGCTTAAGTACATATGGTACAATATAAACAACTATGCGATTTAAAGAACATTGAAAAGCTACCATTTCTGTGTCTATTTCTTTTTTCCGACATATTTGTAGTAAGCACAATAACAATTCATGTTGGCTATTGACACATACATGTAAATATTCCCTTCTTTTGTTAGGGATGGGCCACCTCCGTTTTCGAGTGGTTAAGGTCGCTGACTTGTATACCACTGTAACCTTCAACTTCATTGTCTTTATTCATCAAGATCCACCACGCAGACATAACGACGAGATGTGCGGTTTAAAAACGTGTGCATGTGCATCGCCAGACGCTTTTCTAGAACGTGAAACTGTATGTGCCTTTAAAATCTTCAACTTGTATTTACACTACACATGTCTATTTATATTTAAAACCTCGCCTCTGGTTGGACGGCTTCTTTGAAACTGTCTAGTGAGTACATACCTATGATAGAGTATGGGAGCCTATTCCACAAGACAACAGCTCTCGGGAAGAATGAGTGTTGATATAAGTTCAGTTTACAATGGTATTGGATTAATCTTAAGGTGTCCACATATCGTGGCGAACGTTGCGGATAATATGAAGATGGTACAGCTATTAGATTGTTCATGACTTTGTACATGAGAATAAGGTCAGATGTGACTCGACGTTGTTCCAAAGTTGGCCAATTCAACTGCTGAAGTAGAGATGTTACACTACACGGATTTTCATGATTGAATGGTTTATTGAGCACAAGTCTAGCGGCATTTCTTTGCACTTGTTCTATTTGTTTATTTTGTGTTACTTGGTGAGGATTCCATATTGTTGAACTATATTCAAGTTTTGGACGCACTAACGACTGATCAATATGCTCGTTCCTTCACTTGTTTTGGGCAATGTCTAAGGTTTCTTTTAATAAATCCTAAGACTCTAGAAGCTTTTGAGGTGATGTTATCTATGTGTAGGTTATACTTCATATTGTTAGTGAGTTCGACTCCCAAGTATGGATGATGAGTTACGACTTCCACATTTTGCCCTTTCATTTTATAATTGAAGTTTGATTTCTTTCGTTTTGTAGTGATGTTCATTATGGCACATTTACTGATATTGAATTCCATTTGCCCTGTTTCACTCCAGATTACTAGTTTATGAAGATCGTCTTGGAGTATTAGATGATCTAGTTGATATGTTATTGGAGATATACAACACAGTCGTCGGCGAAAAGACGTATAATTTTATTAGATGAGATGTTTGAGGCGATGTCATTAATGAACAACACGAACAGTGTTGGGCCCAAAACAGTTCCTTGGGGGACTCCAGATGTTACTTCAACAGATTGGGAACATTCACCATCAACAACAACATTTTGTAGACGTTTGTTACCTATCATCACTGGAGGTCACGGATTCGAGACCCGCTCAGACCTTGTCTCATTTATATGAAAAAGTTGGCAGTTTCTTACGGAGGTTGGTGCACCAGGTACTAGTTAACCACTGGAGCCTGCCCAGGAAAGGTTTTGTTAGGTAAACTGCTCGTCGCTCAAATGTGCAACCGGTAGCGACGTTAACTAAACTTAAATATAAAACAGTATGGGCTTACACTCCGCAGTGATGGTATTAACTGGTGTGGTGATGGTTTTACGTTTATTTAACGCCGCTACCAGTTGCCCATATGAGCGACGCCTCCTGAAGAGATTAGTCAGAGGATAGTGCAATGATACAGACAGAGACCCATTCCAGAATCTCCTCTGGTTCTTTTACGTGCACGGTGTAAAGCACGGACACGAGACCTCGGTTTAACGTCCCATCTGAAAGTCTGTTAATTTTATTATGGTCAGACGGGGGATCGAACCTGTGATCCATGGATTACCAGTCCAGCGTGTTACCACTGGACTACAGATCCGTCTGTTTAACTGCTGTTTCATGACAACGCCACTTATATCTGGCCAACTAAAACCCGGTGAGTATCCAGCCATACTCATTTACGCCACTGAGTACAATATGTATGTTGGGTTTATCAACAAAGGTTAACAAATAAAAGTCATAAACGAGGAATACAAATTGACTGGTGATACATGTCCATTATGCTATCTGATGTTCTATAAGTATGTTGTGTTGCATTGTTTGTCTGCTCGGCAATATTCATTCAACATTAATCTCTAGGCCCGAAAACAAGACACGAATAATTTCTGGACACTGACGGCAAATATAAACATAAAGCAGTTACTCCTGGAGACAGGTAGATACCCTGAACGACCAGCTCACTTTAGTGTTTACTAATACACCCAAACTTACAAGTAATTCTTTAGAGTCCGCCTCTGTGGTCGACTGATGGTCACGGGTTCGAGCCCCGCTCAGGTCGTGTCTCATTTATATAAAAATGTTGACAGTTTCTTTCGGAGGTTGGTGTACCAAATACTGGTTAACCGCTGGAGTCCGCACATGAAAAGTGTTGTTAGGTAAACTGCCTGCCGGCGATATAGCCCAAAATGGTTCTGAAAAAAGATGATTAAACTGTTGCAGACATAAAACCCAAACAAACACACAACATGATGTAGAAGAAAACTGCATAGAATGCATAGACAGACTAAATGAGATAATTGGGTGAGTGGTCTAAACAAAATACAGTACTCTACGATTCTAGCTCCAATCCTCACTTCGACCAGTGACCAGGACATCGTCCACGAAGACCAATATTGATTCAGAGCCAAATGATCGCGTGAAGCCTACGGCTGGTATAGTACGACACATTGGCAAAAAACACCAAGTGTATGTGAGAGTAACTCGTGTGACCTTATCTATTTTATATACATTTTATAAAAGTTACCGTGATTGGAATTCTACCTTTAGCGGGAAATAAACAAGATTTACGGCAGCCATTTGTTGTCTTAAAATAACGGTATATCATTGTTTGGAAAGTTAACTATTAATAGACAAACTTAGAACGCGAGAGATGAATATTGTTAGTATTGTTCTTCATGGTAATGAGTAGTAGTGTAGTGTGATCTAGAAATACAATAAGTGAGATGTTCACCTCCGGATGAAATTATGGCACTGTGAATTTATTGACTGTTGACTTTATTGAATATATAGACTATATGGTTACGCAACAGTTGGAAGAGGAAACACGCCATAAGACCCTTTAATATATATAAAATAGTGGGAACATAAAAATGATTTCCAGCTAAAAATGTTCGACATGATCCAGATTTAGCATATTCTGTTTATAAACTTATATAGAATGACGGGATTTATAGAAATATGTGTCACGGTCCTATTCAAGGTCAATATATCATTTAAAGCCCAACATCGGCATTTTACATATAAAAGGTATGCTTCATGGTGATGTATATGCAAATAATGAGCAGATAAACACATGGAAATGTGAGGAACGTTTCAATCATCTAAACTTCGCCATTTAACAAGTACATGTAACGTTGTTTAGTTTATACTAATTTATTTGAGCTCGATTGCGAAACAAGTTCTTATAACTTATATTAATCACTGTCGAGACCTCATTCCTGATGGAATACATCGCCACGAGGGAGAGAGGAAAGGCAACGTTGGATTTAAATGCCTTGCCTAAGGGCACAATCGTAACGGCTCCAGCGGGACTCGAACTCCGGACCTTTCGCACCTGAAGCGAACGCACATCCACTGCGCTATCACGACTTCCACAAGTAATGTTGTTTATATAGCATGACTCTGAAGTGGTGACAAGTCAGAAATAGTTGCTATCGAAAATACAATGTATTTAAGTGAACATGTTCATTATTTTGGACCAGATATTCTCACATAAGTGTATAACTAAACCAATTTAGATATGTTACTAAATCAAATGGCAAGGTTTTGTGTACAGCTACACGACCAAAGTCACACATTCCTTCATGTAATGTGTAAAATATATCAGTTATTTAGTTGCCCTGTGAAAATACAAATGCAGCCTAAAACATGTCTTACATGTATATCGAAGCAAATACAATGGCCATACATATTTATGCTGAACATTTTGATGTGATGATGCGTACTTTTTATCGTAATTCACACATATATTTAATTTAGTGTTTTGTTGAGTTAATCTTCTTCGCATTGTGTTTCGCAAAAAATACAGATTGGTACATCGACCTGTACATATAATACTCTTGTAGTTGCAGCGCACACGTTCCCGACAAGCTTTTGATGTTTCAGGAAGTAACGACCAAGATGTAACCCCGTTTCCTATCAGATGAACTAACCCCGTTTCCCATCAGATGAACTAACACTGTTTCCCATCAGATGAACTAACCCCGTTCCCATCAGATGAACTAACACTGTTTCCCATCAGATGAACTAACACTGTTTGCCTCCATATATCACCTACCTGATAGGCCACTCAATTTACAAGTTGATGATGAAAAAAAAGAGAAGACCAATATTCCTCTCTTATTTTATTTATTGTTTTTAGACTCAGTTGCATACTTGATTACAGACAGCTACGCGCCTGTATATTGTGATCCATTTACGTCCACGACACGAATGTCAACCCTATGCTGCTGCTTGCGTACAGTGCGTTCGTAAACGTCTGGTGTTGTCGTGAGGAACATGTGATGACTGATGTGGCAACAATTCCATTCATATTGCCTACGGAGCGGGAGTTCGAAGGTTCGAATCTCGCCAGGGGTTCGTTCACTATGGCCGGTTGGTGAGCCGCCAGCTAGTTAAATAATGGTTACCCATTGCCTAACTGCCTGGCGCCTGGCATACAAGCATATGATTCGGGAAGTACTGATGTTCATAAAAAGAGGTGTCTCATAAGTCAGAAATGGCTGGCCCTTTAAATAGTGGTGACACTATAATAAACAAGCAACAGACGGATATGTAGTCCAGTGGTAACACGCTGGACTGGTAATCCAGGGATCGCAAGGTTCGATCCCCCGTCTGACCATAATAAAATTAACAGTCTTTCAGATGGGACGTTAAACCGAGGTCTCGTGTCGGTGCTTTACACCGTGCACGTAAAAGAACCAGAGGAGAATCTGGAATGTGTCTCTGTCTGTATCATTGCACTATCCTCCAAAATCTAAAATGACTAATCTCTTCAGGAGGCGTCGATCATATGGGCAACCGGTAGCGACGATAAATAAACGTAAAACACACATAATAAACAAACATTTTTATTGCACGTGCTTACAATTTTCACACTATACTCTTTTCTTGAGAATGAAACGTATTAACACAAGCAAGGAAATGTACTCCTAATAAACACGTGCGTTTTATAAACATGCCAATTACAAATTATTAATTCATATTTAAGATATACATTTTCATTGTCATAAATGTTGATGGTCGCTACAGCAGTTACAAGTTTAACTGCATATGCACATTCATGAAAGCACACTAAGTTATTCAAACATATAATCGACATAGCAATATAACGCTGATTTATTAACTCTTTCACCGCCAATGTCGCATAAAAGCGACTTTGTAAAAAAAGGAGTAGAGAACCCGATCGGACAGAACAGAACATGCCGTCTGATCAGGCTATATGCTGATTGCTCATCAGACAGTGGAGCTGAAGCACCTGTCCGAATAGCAAACAACATAGATCCTGATCAGACGCGGCGTTACGCCGCGGCTGATCTGGATCTATGTTGTTTGCACATGCTCTGAATTTATTCGGCGCTGAAAGAGTTAATAACACAGTTATGATAAATATAATGATCTACAGTCAAACCTGTGTTAGTGGTCACCTCTATTAAGCAACCAACCTGTATTATTAAGCAGCCAGTTTTAAGATTCCCAATATGTGATTTATTATACATTTGACCTCTATTAAGCAGCCGCCTGTACAGGTGTTAAGCAGCCACTTTCTGTGAGTCCCTTGGCTGGTTGCTTAAGACAGGTTTGACTGTAGATTCATGCAAACCTATTTGTCAATATTACTTTAACACAAATATGTAACGAATCAAGCCGCTTCTCTATTGAATACAACATGAGTCTGCTACGTAACAATTTATTCCCATCACACACGTACTGCTACAAAAACTCAATCTCCCAATAAATAATACAATGCGATAGTTTATGTATGGTGGGTATGCTCCCTCTTAACTAATATGCATGTACATCATGAACATGTTATGCTACTCAAGAAAAACGAGTATGGCCATAGACAATGGAAGGAGCAATCCATGGAAAGAGAGATACACGTAAGGAGCAATCCACGGAGGGTGCAATCCATTGAAGGATCACTCCATAGAAGACGCACTCAATAGAAGGAGCAATCCATGAAAGGAGAGATACACGTAAGGAGCAATCCACGGAATGTGCAATCCATGGAAGGAGCAATCCATGGAAGGATCACTCCACAGAAGGAGCAATCCATAGAAGGAGCACTCCATAGAAGGAGAAATCCATAGAAGGAGCACTCCATAGAAGGAGCACTCCACAGAAGGAGCAATCCATAGAAGGAGCACTCCATAGAAGGAGCAATCCATAGAAGGAGCAATCCATAGAAGGAGCACTCCATAGGAGCAATCCATAGAAGGAGCACTCCATAGGAGCAATCCATAGAAGGAGCACTCCATAGAAGGAGCACTCCATAGAAGGAGCAATCCATAGGAGCACTCCATAGAAGGAGCACTCCATAGGAGCACTCCATAGAAGGAGCACTCCATAGAAGGAGCAATCCATAGAAGGAGCACTCCATAGAAGGAGCAATCCATAGAAGGAGCACTCCATAGGAGGAGGCATCCATAGAAGGATCACTCCACAGAAGGAGCAATCCATAGAAGGATCACTCCACAGAAGGAGCGATCCACAGAAGGATCACTCCACAGAAGGATCACTCCATAGAAGGAGCACTCCATAGGAGCACTCCATAGAAGGAGCACTCCATAGAAGGAGCAATCCATAGAAGGATCACTCCATAGAAGGATCACTCCACAGAAGGAGCAATCCATAGAAGGATCACTCCACAGAAGGAGCAATCCATAGAAGGAGCACTCCATAGAAGGAGCACCCATAGGAGCACTCCATAGAAGGAGCACTCCATAGAAGGAGCACTCCATAGAAGGATCACTCCACAGAAGGATCACTCCATAGAAGGAGCACTCCATAGAAGAGCACTCCATAGAAGGATCACTCCATAGAAGGAGCACTCCATAGAAGGAGCACTCCATAGAAGGATCACTCCACAGAAGGATCACTCCATAGAAGGAGCACTCCATAGAAGGAGCACTCCATAGAAGGAGCACTCCATAGAAGGAGCAATCCACTGAAGGAGCAATCCACAGAAGGAGCAATCCAACTCCACAGAAGGAGCAATCCAACTCCACAGAAGGAGCAATCCAACTCCACAGAAGGAGCAATCCAACTCCACAGAAGGAGCAATCCACAGGAGCAATCCACAGAAGGAGCAATCCACAGGAGCAATCCATGAAAGGACCAGAATAAACAGGACGAGTCAGTACTTGAGACATCCAAGCAAACTCCCATCGGCCCCGTGAACGTACGTACTCAAATAGCATGTTCACTACATAATAAAACAACATAATTGGTCGGTCGTTAAAGTGACACTACATCAGTGAAAACGCAAATTTATACAGAATGTAATTTCCTATTACATGGTATAATTCCCCCCCCAAATATTTGCCTCAAAAACGGAATATTTCATCTAATAAACAAGCGTCGTATACGCGGTTTGTTGACATAACCAAATAATGATAACATGGTCGACATCCATTGAAAATTTGTAGAGTTCGATTGTATTCGGAAGAATTTGTAGTAGCAATGCATTTATACGTGAACAATGCATTTTTGGCTTTTTGCGATGTAATGTCGCTTTAATGCGTCAAATAAGGACAATCCACAATTCTCATAAGCAGCAATAATTTTTATTGCCATACAAGGTTTTCCAAAAAATATTTTCTGGAATAACGTGCAGTAAATGAAGCGTGTCCAACCAGATATAAATCTGTTATCGCTAGGACATGTTTAATACCTGATACTACATATTATGTATTTATGTTGACGAATAATAATTTTCCCGAACATATTCCCAGAACTATTAGTAAAATCAACTATCCAAATAATGAATGCAAACTTGTATACGAACACACAGTTTGTTGGTGCGTGTGGTAGGCTACATGTTTATGCGCAATAATTTAAGAAATAATATTTATATTTGAGTTATTTATTGACTAATAAAACATGGTTTGGAGTTGTTGCGGTATCAAAATGTGATAATATCAATATGTTAGGTCGAATTTCGTCGGACCGAACAAAATACTTCGACATAACCGACGTTTGACTTAACGAAATTCGATACAAACGGAGCCAGTTATATGTAAACTGATAGTGTCTGAAACGAGACTTTGATCCGACTTCGAGATAACCACTATGGTTAACATTAGGATATACATATTTGCAAATGAATAATAGGGCCTACATTTGTAATTTTATTTTCCCATTTAACTCTACATGCTGGGTAAAATAACGGCTATAGATAGTTCGAATAATTGTAGCAGACGACAATTCAGTAATATGTTTTTCTTATTTGCAACTGAAAACTATGGGACATATGTCATGCCAATGTGTCAATATGAAATATGTCATGCAATATCTTTAGAAATATGTCAATAGGACACAATTCTAGTGAAATTGCATGGCATATTTGACAGTTATTTTCACCGCTAGCGTGCAACGGGTTATATATAAAGAAAAACAGTTTAAATACAAGTTCAACACATTTCGTCGAATGTATGCTCGTGATACATGCAGAGTGATTTCATTGGTTGTTTGTTGTATTTCTATAATTAGAACATATATATGATCACCATTTGAATGATGTGACGTCATTTCTCGTTATTTCTCGTCATTTCTCGTCATAAAATTGCACAGCGCCATCTTCTTTATTTACCTGTCATAACCCTGATGAATTCTGAAATGGTAAATATTGATATGACTACACACATTAAACTATCACAGGAGGGTTGAACTTTTATTATAGTCATAGTGCCCCCCAACAGCCTTGTATCTATCCCAGGACCCCCCCTCCTCCTCTGCATTTTTATTTTTCAATACAGGGATGGGGAATCCTAGGATATAGGTAAAAGACAGTCGGTGTTTTGTGGGTAAAATTACATGTGTGTGTGTTTTACGTTTATTTATCGTCGCTACCGGTTGCCCATATGAGCGACGCCTCCTGAAGAGATTAGTCATTTTAGATTTTTTGGAGGATAGTGCAATGATACAGACAGAGACCCATTCCAGAATCTCTTTTACGTGCACAGTGTAAAGCACCGACACGAGACCTCGGTTTAAAGTCCCATCTGAAAGATAATATCAGGGTCAGACGGGGGATCTAACCTGCGATCCCTGGGTTACAAGTCAAGCGTGTTGCCACTGGACTACCGCTCATGCTGGTATTTGTATACTGGGAGGAGACTCCTATGTTAGAGGTGCATGTGCAATGCTTTTGGTGCCTTGACTCGGTCCAACTCAATCTCTAGATGAATGGTCAACGCTCAGCGAGGGGGAAGTACTCTCTCAATGCTCCCTCGGCGATCTTTCCAGTCTCTCAATGATCTCACTTGGTCGCACCTGATCTGTCAGCGATCTTTCCAGTCTCTCAGTCTTCTTCTTCTTCTTCTTCTTGTCGTTCGCGAATCACATGGACAAGCCGGCAGCAAACACGAAATGGGCCGTCCTCCTCAGATCCTCCCGGCAGCCATGTAACTTCGTTCTGGAGAGAAGTATCTGTTGCCCAGGTTGTTTTCCTCAGCCCATGAAGATTGGGACACTCCTGGAGGATGTGTTCTGCAGTCTGATCCCCTATTTTGCAGCTGCAGGCAGTTGATGGAGCTAGTCCAAGCTTCCGACACATATGGAAGTTCAGGCGGTTATGCCCTGTTCTAAGCCGGAATATCGTGACTTGCTCCTGTCTGGTGAGAAAGTGGTAGTCATCCTTCTCGACTGTTGGCTTTGATGCAGATTTGATTATGGTGCATTTCTCCTTGTAAGTCAAATCTTTGTCTGGTTGCCTCTCGGTAGAACCTTGCTTGGCAAGCTGGTCAGCGGCTTCATTGCCAGGAATGCCTATGTGTGCAGGTACCCACTGGAGGAAAGTTCTTTTAGTTAGGCTGACTGTTCGAAGGGCTTCCATCAGGTGGGGTTCTTTGTTGTTAGACATGGCATCCAGAACTGAGAGCGCATCTGTCAGGAAGACAACCTGGGCACACTCCACAGTGTTGTGTACTAGAGATGCTGCTGTTTCAAGGTCCTGTACTTCTGCCCCATAGTTGCTGCTGTGTACTCCAGTAGGTAGAGCAACAGACTGTGTGTGTCCATCTGGGTGTCGGACATACACGCCTGCTCCTCCGTTTGCTACTGCTCTTGTGGCTGAACCATCTGTGTAGACTTAAGGATAACTCTTGTCGATGTGTGCTAGTGTGAGGGCACGTTTGATGTCATCATGTTGTCTATCTCTGGATGTCATGTATGGGATTGTACTGCAGATGGTAACCTTGGATTCATCGCTAGTCAACCATGGCTTGGATAGAAATGGCATTGGAGGCAATGTCTTGGCTGGGAGATGGCTGGTGTGCTTTCGAGCAAGCTTCTTGGACTGGTGGATGAAACTGCTTCGCTTTAGACGATTCTTCGTTAGTGCCTCAACTCTCTGCTTCATCGGTTGTTCTTCCTGACATCGAAACTTCTCTGTCTGTAGTAGAATTCTTGTGTCGCGACGTTCTTGCAGTGGCTGGATTGAAGTAATTTTCTCCATGTCCTTGATTGGAGTGCTCTTCATTGCACCTGTGATCAGCCTGAGAGCCTTGTTCTGAACCTTGTCGAATGTCTGTTGGTTGGTCTTGGCTGATGCTGTCCAGGCGGTGGATCCATATTCCAGGTGAGGCCTGACCACACCTTGGTATATAGTCTTCAGGATGTGATCATTGGCACCCCATGTGGTGCCAGCAAGCTTCCGAAGGATTGCAAGCTTGCGCTTGGCTTTGGCTTCTGCTTTCTGGATATGTGGCTTCCATGTCTGCCGTCTGTCAAATGTCACCCCCAAGTATGTTGGCTCGTTGTCCGTCTTCAAGGCAGTTCCATCGACTTTGATGGTTCCAGCTTTCTGCTTGGTGGAAAGTGTGAAGAATGTGGTTGACGACTTCTCCTTATTAATAGAGATGCACCAGTCTTCTGCCCATGCTGTGAGCTTGTCTGCATTCTGTATGTGGCAGTCGTTGCATGTTCTTCAACACACCACATGACCAAGTCGTCAGCATAGAGTGCTGCTTTGATACCTTTTGGGAGCTCTGCAAGCAAGTCATTGATGAAGATGAGGAACAGCGTAGGCGAGATCACTCCTCCTTGAGGAACACCGTGTCGGATGAGGAATGTCTTGCTCTTCTGGTTGTCAACAAGTACTCTGGCTCTGCGATTGTGTAGGAAGGATTTGGTCCATCGGAGCATCTTGTCGGCAATTCCGCATCGTTGCATCTTGACCAGCAGCCCATCAGTCCAGACTTTGTCAAAAGCCTTCTGGAGGTCTATCCAGGTTGCAAAAACTACCTTCTGGCCTTGGACTGCATCCTCAACTTCCTGAGCGAGGTATGTTGCCTGGTCCTCTGTGCATCTGAACTGTCGGAATCCTGCTTGTTCCTTGGATAGGAGGTTTTCTGTCTCAAGGTACCACATGAGTCTCTTGTTAACTAGCCTCTCCATTGTCTTGACCACACAGCTAGTGAGACTAATAGGGCGATAGCTGGAAGCTTTCTTTCTATCCTTGCCGTTCTTGTAGATTGGGATAACGTTGGCTTCCTTCCAGATCTGCGGAACTATGCCTTCTTCCCAGCTAAGATTGAAGATGTCAAGAGGTTTCAGCATGGCTGAGCATCCAAGATGAGTTAGCATCTCATTGTAGATTCCATCTGGTCCAGGTGACTTCCTCTTTTTCAGTTGTCTGAGCGCTGTGTACAGTTCCTGGTATGTAAGTGGAAGTTTCATGGAGTCTTGTTCCGTATGCCTTTTACTTCTATCTTTCTGTTCTTTACGTGCCTCTCTTTGCTGTTGGCGTGTGACTTTGATGTTGCCCTCTTTCTGGTAGGCTTTGGCGAGACAGTCTGCAGTCTCTTTGCCGGTCAACAGTTTCCCATCCTCATCCAACGTGATTTTCTGTCTGCTATTTTCTTCATCATTTAGCTGTTTCGTGAGCCTCCACAACTTCCTCCCGTCCTTCTCAAGGTTCAGGGCAGCAGTTTTCTCCCCCTGATAGCACATGATCTGTCAGCGATCTTTCCAGTCTATCAGTGATCTCACTTGGTCGCACCTGATCTGTCAGCGATCTTTCCAGTCTATCAGTGATCTCACTTGGTCGCACCTGATCTGTCAGCGATTTTTCCAGTCTCTGTGATCTCACTTGGTCGCACCTGATCTGTCAGCGATCTTTCCAGTCTATCAGTGATCTTACTTGGTCGCACCTGATCTGTCAGCGATCTTTCCAGTCTCTCAGTGATCTCACTTGGTCGCACCTGATCTGTCAGCGATTTTTCCAGTCTATCAGTGATCTTACATGGTCGCACCTGATCTGTCAGCGATATGAGGAGATCTCCCTGTGATCTCTCTTTGTCGCAAAACAGACGCCCAGGAAACTCCCAGTGGTCGCTGCATGAGGTTTAGTATCCATTGATCGCTCAGTGATCTTTCAATATAGATATCGCAATAGCAGTTTAGGCTGTAAGCCTATGTTTCTACTGTGCGGCGGGCCGTATAACGTATCCCTGGTAGGCTATATATATATACCTGTATATATATGACATATCTCCATGGCAATGTGTACACAATAAGAACGATGAATTATAGACCAGAACAACATGCCCAAGACACAATCATTGTTTATGCTCTATAGAATTATAGTAGTAAATTTATGTATTGAGGCTGTCCGATTAGGCTCGTTTCTCACCAATGCAACCCGGGTACGATCCTCGGAACGGGGGAAGTATGTGAGATGGTACGGTGGTCGCCAGATCGGACAAGTGGGTTTACCCCGGAGTACTCCGGTTTCCTCTCACACGAATGACCACATTTACGCTTTCATCCGCGCCAACGTGAGTGATTAATATAAGTTGTTAAAACTTGCTTCGCAATCGTTGTAAAATAAATAAAGTTTAATAAAACAGTTACACATGTTTATAGCAATTCGACAGTAAAAACAAGCAGTGACATGGAATTTTACAAAAGATCAAACGTGTAGGTATTCAATATTACTACTATAAGACCATAGGGCACACAAACATATTGGGTCTTATTAATATAAATTATGACGCCTATCAATAACCTTCATAGTTGATTTGCCCATCTCCAGTAATGTCGGCCATCTTGATCATGTAGTCCACATCCTCGTTGGTCATTTTCTCCCCCAGGTTACTCATGGTATGCTTCAACATATCAGCATTTAGTTTACCACTTCCGTCCGCATCAAATGCCTTGAACGCTTGCCGAAGCTGCTCTTCTGGTTCCGTTTCCTGTAGATGGAACGCAAGCATCGTCAAAAACTCGGGAAAGTCCAGGTAGTGACGATCAGCTGGAAGGAAAGTAACGTAAGTAATCTGAATATGGCGTTCGTGTGACAGAAAGGCATTAGCTCAATACTTAATTGTGTCAATTTTAGCTCGCTATGCATGTTAGTATGTGCACAGGAACTTTTAAAAAGAAATTGTATCCATAAGCCACCAAAGGTCTCGTACCTCTATCCTAGGACACCCCTCTATTAAAAAAAAGGATAGAGGTACGAGACCTTTGATGACTTATGGATAACATTTCAAATTCCTGTGGAATGTGTTTTCTATGGTAAGCTTGTCGTTCTGAGCACCGAAATAAAAACATAGGACTAAGGCCTACGCTAAACCCTCATAAGAACGTGTATGCAATCAGGGCACATACGGTCATCGAAGGAAATGCAACGGCGATGTAAATAGTATGCTTTATTGTATACTAGTTCGTACTCGTTCACGTTCGTAATAACAAAGTTTTGAAGTTGCATATTTTCAGTGTCCATTTGCAGTATAGTCTCGACAATTAGACACTGCACTCATATTGACATCCTTCCCCATCCTAGATGTAGGCCTGGGCCTACAATGCCAATAGGCAGCTACGCGCCTGAATCAGAAATTTACTGACCTTCCCGTTCAATCGCGTTCGTGACAAGTCTGTCGAGTTATTGGTTTGTTGGATTATGTCCTAGTGTTAGCATTGCATGAGGCAGGTCTTTCAACTGCATCTGTCCATTCTGTTGTATATCATAATGTCGGAACACTTCAAACATATCTAAATAGAAGTTCAAGGAAAACCATAAAATATTAAAATTCATTAAAAGTGTCTTAATTTAATGTTTCTATTAACTGCAGTTATATATATAACTAGATTCTATTGAACACGTGTTTATATGGTTGTGTTCATTAGTTTGACTAGTCAAATTATGTGTACCTATGCGTCATAAACACAAACACACGTACACACTGACACATATTCACATATTGTGCCAAAACCTGTTTTAATATACTACAGCGTCGTTACTTTTACCTTTGTAAATAATGCCCTTTTTGTGTTAATTACTATATATCTATGATTTTTACAGACTACAAGAAGCAGCTGCTAATTAGGTCATTCTCGATCTGATCCTGGGTGATAACTGATTTTGTAAGATAGTTCTTAATAGCGCACTAGTGCTTGTTTTTCGATTCAGTGTTTTATACCATTTTGTTTTATTTCGTATTTAAATATAAATTAGCAACTGTTTCTTGGCTTTAGAATGTAAATAAGCATTAACTAATAGTAGTGTGGGATTTTATAATGTGATATGTTTTGTTGCAATATGTCTCTTATAATTCTATTCAGAATGGCTATGCACTTTTAATATGAGTGTTTACATTTGTGGTTGCATTACATGTATGTACATAGATGAGACGTTAATAAAGATTAAAACTATTAAAACTATTCAAAGAATTAACGGATTTAAAATTCTTATAACTGTCGTTTTCTATTTGGTAGATAAAGTGTAAATTATCCCGAAATGTATATTTGTCATTTTATTTGGCATACTTTGTTTTTACTGTTGTTCCCTGACCAGATGTTGCGGTATGGTAAATGTGATTTTATCACAATCGTGTTAATTAATTGATAACAATTTGGGTATAGTAAAATATCGTAATTCAATAATTGTAAGATGAGAAAACGGACGAAAATTGATAGCATGTGGTGCAAACATACAGCGATGTAATCAATTAAAGAGACATATCAACAAGAAAGTGTATTCAGAGGGGGTGGTACTAACTAATGTTTCTCATTGAATAGCGCGTTTCATGTGTGTGTTTTACGTTTATTTATCATCGCTACCGGTTGCTCATATGAGCGACGCCTCCTGAAGAGATTAGTTATTTTAGATTTTGGAGGATAGTGCATGATACACAGAGAGAGAGAGATCAATTCCAGAATCTCCTCTGGTTCTTTTACTGGACTACAGATCCGTCTGTTTCATGTTTTGTTCCAGTATCGTAGTATATACGTCATCTACCAAAGGGAGATAATAGCGTGTAATGCCTGCTCTAGCCATTCGGATCATTCATGACTTAGAACATGTCACATATGTCCATACGATTGTCCTCTGGTGCGTGCTACAGACGGATCTGTAGTCCAGTGGTAACACGCTGTACTGGTAATCCAGGGATCGCAGGTTCGATCCCCCGTCTGACCCTAATAAAAGTAACAGTCTTTCAGTTGGGGCTTTACACACCGTGCACGTAAAAGAACCAGATGAGACTTTGGAATGGGTCTCTGTCTGTATCATTACACTATCTTCCAAAAATCTAAAATGACTAATCTCTTCAGGAGGCGTCGCTCATATGGGCAACCGGTAGCGACGATAAATAAACGTAAAACACGCATATGTCTTCAATGACACTAAGACAAAACCAATCTCAGATGAGCTGATCGTGCTTATCAAAAATGGATGACAATATTGCAGAAACTCAATACGGCCCAGTTAATAGTCTAGGTGTTCAAATACTTGACTGACCAGGCAAAATATATCGACGCCTGTTCCCAGGCTAGGGATCTTACAATACACAACTGCACAACCACTTGTGTTAGTGTAAATGTTCGCAATAAACAATAGTTCCGGTATAGTTTTCAAGTTAGCTAGTTTCTGTTTGCTGTCAAAATTTAAAAACTACAGACAAAACAAATTCATTAGAACATATTATTTTATAATTACCGTAACTGTTAATGATTGGAAGAAAATAGCTAAAATACAAAAGTGCATACACCTCTGTACATAATTATATAAATACATGTATGCTGACGAGTTATGAATTCACTCGTAAAACAACAACAACAACAACAACAACACAAACAATACATTGTGCAGCTAGTTTAAGGAGAGGACAATCATAAGCTATACAGCTTTCTGTCCTATTCCTTATATCAGTTGTTGTAAATAATCATGTATTGACAGAAAATAAATATGTTTAAACTAATACCTTGTGCATACAATTAGATAATTTATAAACTGAAATACGTACTTGCTATATCGTCCTCATTGAAATGATCCACCTTCAAAGAGAAATATTAAACTAATACTTTACTTTACCTTAAATTGTTGTTATGACTTTTAGTTTAAACATTATTTATTTCAGTATGTCTACATGTAATCAAGAAATGAACATTTTACATATAATTTAACAGCAGTAGACTGAAAAGGAGAAATCAAAATAAGCTATTAGCTTCCGATTTAATCCATCTGTTCTGGTATATTAACCCTTTCAACACCACATACCTCTAAATAGGCTTACAAAAAGTGTAGATCCAGATGAGCCGGCTCGTGACGAGCCGTCTCATCAGGATCTGCACTTTTTGCCAGTGATATGACTATTTTTAGACATAATTACCCATTTTGATAAATGAACTTGTCCAAATGTAATTTTCTGATTCATTTATTGGTTTAAGAATATCATGGACCAGTCCATGTGATTTACTTGGTGTTGAATGGGTTAATGTTACAACATGATGTATATATTGATAAATAAAACATGGTCAAACTAACGGGATTAGAACTATACATGTACTATTATATTGCATGTACACGCAATGCTTACTTTAAATACGAATTAGTCCTTCGTGTAATTGCCACTTACGGTACCCGCACACTCACATATCTGTGTGTTTTACGTTTATTTATCGTCGCTACCGGTTGCCCATATGAGCGACGCCTCCTGAAGAGATTAATCATTTTAGATTGTTGGAGGATAATGCAATGATACAGACAGAGACCCATTCCAGAGTCTCCTCTGGTTCTTTTACGTGCACGGTGTAAAGCACCGACACGAGACCTCGGTTTAACGTCCCATCTGAAAGACTGTTAATTTTATTAGGGTCAGACGGGGGATCGAACCTGCGATCCCTGGATTACCAGTCCAGCGTGTTACCACTGGACTACAGATCCGTCTGTCACTCACATATACATATATACATGCGTATATATAAATTCTTAATAGCATTAGCTTTTAGCAGATCTATATGCGCTATTTTATACGAAAACCAACACAACATCTGAACTCACCATTTTTCTGTCGATTCCAACATACAAAACAGGACCAACTGAACACCAGATATAATTAACAATCTTGATTCCGTTTTACCGATACGAGATTGCACATTAAAATAATAGATCAATATCAACTCATTGGGCCAATTAAACGATGCGGTGTATATGAACGAGTATCTCTCAATGCCCTGACATATCAAAATACGCATCAACATTATCAGTCTATCTACGATATATATATTGATCTGACTTATTTAAAGGAGCATAGTGCCATACTGACATAATTATGCTAAAAATGAATGAAAATAAATTAAAACGCTTCTATAATGAATTGTTTTTGAAATCAGTAGTTCAAAATAACGTTATTAATTGTCTAATCAAGCTTAGGTTTATTTTAAAATATGCTGGCAAGTATTAGACAAATCTATCCCAAAAATCGAGAAGAGTTACTAACGATATTGATTGTGACTAAAATTAGAAGATATTTATAAGTTGACAGATGTTGTTATTACTGAATTGACCGGCCATAAATCAGCTTGTTATCGTGTTGACAATCTGCATGATCGCACGACGATACATGGGCGTAACTACTAGTATTACACGTGCTATATTATAGTCCATGCATGCATTGTATTGCCTACGCAAGGAGGTTATGCGCTCACCCAGGTGTGCTTGTTTGTATATTTATCAGCAATATTACGCAATGCTTACGGGTGGATGTTCTTTCATGAGTTGTGTTTGGAAGGTCCACAGTTGGTCTAGGAGCCAGCCCATTAACGTGACCTGGATCTGGGCCACAACGTGGCAGAGGTGTGCGCTCTATCGAGTGCCCTTTGTTCATAATGGTCTTCATTTTGATCAGGGGGGGGGTTAAAACTAACAACACGTCATAATGCTGTATTAAATATGTTGACAATCAGCTCCTTTAAAACATGCAAGAAGAACAAAGACACCGTTATGAAGTTTATTTCGTTATTTGAGACTAAATGAAAATATACCTTGAGCTGTAACGTAACATATTGCCATTCAACATGTATTAATGACATCATCAATATTAATCAATGCAATTCAAAATATATAATAAAAAACCAAGCAAGCAATACACAGCCCTGTATGGAACTTGAATACAACCGAACAGGGATTAAAATAGTGTATTGAATACTGACCATGTGGTTTAATGTGAGGTATTATATTCTCAGCTACTGTCACATCCCGGTCAATGGCTCAGTATTTAAGGTATTAACATCCCGGTCAATGGCTCAGTATTTAAGGTACCAACATCCCGGTCAATGGCTCAGTATTTAAGGTATTAACATCCCGGTCAATGGCTCAGTGTTTGAGGTACCAACATCCCGGTCAATGGCTCAGTATTTAAGGTATTAACATCCCGGTCAATGGCTCAGTATTTAAGGTATTAACATCCCGGTCAATGGCTCAGTATTTAAGGTATTAACATCCCGGTCAATGGCTCAGTATTTAAGGTATTAACATCCCGGTCAATGGCTCAGTATTTGAGGTACCAACATCCCGGTCAATGTCTTAGCATTTGAGGTACCAACATCCCGGTCAATGGCTCAGTATTTAAGGTATTAACATCCCGGTCAATGGTTCAGTGTTTGAGGTACCAACATCCCGGTCAATGCCTCAGTATTTAAGGTATTAACATCCCGGTCAATGGCTCAGTGTTTGAGGTACCAACATCCCGGTCAATGGCTCAGTATTTAAGGTATAACATCCCGGTCAATGGCTCAGTATTTGAGGTATTAACATCCCGGTCAATGGCTCAGTGTTTGAGGTACCAACATCCCGGTCAATGGCTCAGTATTTAAGGTATTAACATCCCGGTCAATGGCTCAGTATTTGAGGTACCAACATCCCGGTCAATGTCTTAGCATTTGAGGTATCAACATCCCGGTCAATGGCTCAGTATTTAAGGTATCAACATCCCGGTCAATGGCTCAGTATTTAAGGTATTAACATCCCGGTCAATGGCTCAGTGTTTGAGGTACCAACATCCCGGTCAATGGCTCAGTATTTAAGGTATTAACATCCCGGTCAATGGCTCAGTATTTGAGGTATTAACATCCCGGTCAATGGCTCAGTGTTTGAGGTACCAACATCCCGGTCAATGGCTCAGTATTTAAGGTATTAACATCCCGGTCAATGGCTCAGTATTTGAGGTACCAACATCCCGGTCAATGGCTCAGTATTTAAGGTACCAACATCCCGGTCAATGGCTCAGTATTTGAGGTACCAACATCCCGGTCAATGGCTCAGTATTTAAGGTACCAACATCCCGGTCAATGGCTCAGTATTTGAGGTACCAACATCCCGGTCAATGTCTCAGTATTTAAGGTACCAACATCTCGGTCAATGTCTCAGTATTTAAGGTATCAACATCCCGGTCAATGGCTCAGTATTTAAGGTACCAACATTCCGGTCAATGTCTCAGTATTTAAGGTACCAACATCCCGGTCAATGGCTCAGTATTTAAGGTACCAACATTCCGGTCAATGTCTCAGTATTTAAGGTACCAACATCCCGGTCAATGGCTCAGTATTTGAGGTATTAACATCCCGGTCAATGGCTCAGCGTTTGAGGTGTCAACATTATGTCATGTTAAATTATTAACAATGGTTATTTTTAATTAGAATATTTTTAATTTTGGTCGAGATATTTGAAGTTCCTATATACAGTTGCTGTAGATTGGACCCCTCCCACAGGCTTTGGCTGATTGCCCCCGGATCATGGATCATATATTCCGAATTATTATCAATTATGATTGGTCTCCGAGGACAATATTACCGGTATATAGCAACAACATCAGTGTTTGGGGAGCCAATGTTAGTCTACATTTTAAATTTAGAAGTGCTCATGTATGCACAATTAGTATCAATTATTATGTCCAAAAGGGATTCAGTTTTGGAGGGACCACCGTTGTCCTGGTCACCACCATCTCGAGACCTCATTCCTGATGTAATTCATCGCCACGAGGTAGTGAGAAGAGTTTAAATGTTTTGCCTAAGGGCACATTCGTAACGGCTACAGCTGGGCACGAACTGGTCTTTCACACCTGAAGCGATCGAACGTGTTATCACGAGTTCCACAAATGCCTTATCTGGCCTCTATGGCTCAGTGTTTGGCGGATCGATTTTGTTTAGCTATGTTCGCAGGGGCCATCAGATTGACATTACTGCATATTTATTCTGAATTATGCACTTGTTACCATTGCAATGATTAAGGATGTTGTTTTATATATGCAAAACTACCTGTGCTGTTGTTCTTTTTTAAATTTATTTATTTTACTATATAAATATTTTAAATACGGATGGATGAATATGAAAAATACGCCGAGCATAGGAATACGTCGAGCATAGGTTCCACCACTCTATATGTAAGACCTCTACATTTCAATGCATTTTCAGCCAAGAGGCATACATCTGATGGTGGTAAGGAGGAGGTGCATCAGGATGTAGATGAAAGCTCCCCAGTGATTAAGATGTTCCGATGTTTCCAGCACGACCTTGACCAGCGCCACGATAAACACGAGAGAATTGTCAAAATAAGCAGAGATATTACAATTGAAAGCAAACGAGCAATATTCATGTTGCACAGAGTTAATAGGTGGGTATCAGGGCTTGCGCTAGAGGGAGCGATTTTGGGAGAAATAGGCATCCTTACGTTTTGTTAATGCTATTTTAAGGACCATTTGCTCAGTTACAAACTTCTCCCTTGAATATCTTAAACATTTCCCTAGTGTTTTTTTTAAACTTTATTTATTTTACAACGATTACTAAGCAAGTTCTAACAACTTATATTAATCACTCTCGTTGGCGCGGATGAAAGCGTAAATGTAGTCATTCGTGTGGGAGGAAACTGGCGTACCCGGTGAAAACCCACCTGTCCTCTATAGTATAGCTATCCGAAGTGTGCGTTTTCTGTGTCCTCTAGTATAGTTATCCGAAGTGTGCGTTTTCTATGTCCTATAGTATAGCTATCCGAAGTGTGCGTTTTCTGTGTCCTATAGTATAGTTATCCGAAGTGTGCGTTTTCTGTGTCCTCTAGTATAGCTATCCGAAGTGTGCGCTTTCTGTGTCCTCTAGTATAGCTATCAGAAGTGTGTGTTTTCCATGTCCTCTATAGTATAGCTATCCGAAGTGTGCGTTTTCCATGTCCTCTATAGTATAACTATCCGAAGTGTGCGTTTTCCATGTCCTCTATAGTATAGCTATCCGAAGTGTGCGCTTTCTGTGTCCTCTAGTATAGCTATCCGAAGTGTGCGTTTTCCATGTCCTCTATAGTATAGCTATCCGAAGTGTGCGCTTTCTGTGTCCTCTAGTATAGCTATCCGAAGTGTGCGTTTTCCATGTCCTCTATAGTATAGCTATCCGAAGTGTGCGCTTTCTGTGTCCTCTAGTATAGCTATCCGAAGTGTGCGTTTTCTATGTCCTCTAGTATAGCTATCCGAAGTGTGCGTTTTCTGTGTCCTCTAGTATAGCTATCCGAAGTGTGCGTTTTCTATGTCCTCTAGTATAGCTATCCGAAGTGTGCGTTTTCTATGTCCTCTAGTATAGTTATCCGAAGTGTGCGTGTTCTATGTCCTCTAGTATAACTATCCGAAGTGTGCGTTTTCTGTGTCCTCTAGTATAGCTATCCGAAGTGTGCATTTTCTATGTCCTCTAGTATAGCTATCAGAAGTGTGTGTTTTCTGTGTCCTCTAGTATAGCTATCCGAAGTGTGCGTTTGCTATGTCCTCTAGTATAGCTATCCGAAGTGTGCGTTTTCTGTGTCCTCTAGTATAGCTATCCGAAGTGTGTGTTTTCCATGTCCTCTATAGTATAGCTATCCGAAGTGTGCGTTTTCCATGTCCTCTATAGTATAGCTATCCGAAGTGTGCGTTTTCCATGTCCTCTATAGTATAGCTATCCGAAGTGTGCGCTTGCGTTTTCCATGTCCTCTATAGTATAGCTATCCGAAGTGTGCGCTTTCTGTGTCCTCTAGTATAGCTATCCGAAGTGTGCGTTTTCCATGTCCTCTATAGTATAGCTATCCGAAGTGTGCGCTTTCTGTGTCCTCTAGTATAGCTATCCGAAGTGTGCGTTTTCTATGTCCTCTAGTATAGCTATCCGAAGTGTGCGTTTTCTGTGTCCTCTAGTATAGCTATCCGAAGTGTGCGTTTTCTATGTCCTCTAGTATAGCTATCAGAAGTGTGTGTTTTCTGTGTCCTCTAGTATAGCTATCCGAAGTGTGCGTTTTCTATGTCCTCTAGTATAGCTATCCGAAGTGTGCGTTTTCTGTGTCCTCTAGTATAGCTATCCGAAGTGTGCGTTTTCTGTGTCCTCTAGTATAGCTATCCGAAGTGTGCGTTTTCTGTGTCCTCTAGTATAGCTATCAGAAGTGTGTGTTTTCTATGTCCTCTAGTATAGCTATCCGAAGTGTGCGTTTTCTATGTCTTCTAGTTTAGCTATTCGAAGTGTGCGTTTTCTGTGTCCTCTAGTATAGCTATCCGAAGTGTGCGTTTTCTATGTCCTCTAGTATAGCTATCTGAAGTGTGCGTTTTCTGTGTCCTCTATTATAGCTATCCGAAGTGTGCGTTTTCTGTGTCCTCTAGTATAGCTATCAGAAGTGTGTGTTTTCTATGTCCTCTAGTATAGCTATCCGAAGTGTGCGTTTTCTATGTCCTCTAGTATAGCTATCTGAAGTGTGCGTTTTCTGTGTCCTCTAGTATAGCTATCCGAAGTGTGCGTTTTCTGTGTCATCTAGTATATACTAATCGATATCAGAAATGTGGTCACGTGGTTAGGAGAGGGCATGTGGCAGGTTTTCCAATATGTAGGTAATACTAATACAGTGGAGTCTCCGTTGTACACATGTATCTCGTGTACGACTCGTAACTGAGGGGTTGCGAGCGCGAGCCACGCCAGGACCACTGTGATGGTGTCCTTCGACACTCTACTTAAATCGACACACATTCTGCTCTCTCCCTCATGGCTATGGATTCCATCAGGAATGAGGTCTCGACAGCGATTAACTATGTTGCAAGACCGCCTCCTTGGTCGAGTGGTTACGGTCGTCGACGTGTATACCACTGTACCGTATCATCACTCTGGCCTTGTCTCTTTATATGAAAATTGGCAGTTTCATACGGATGTTGGTACACAAAGTACTGGTTACCCGCTGGAGCCTGCCCATGAAAGGTGTTGTTACGGCGATATGGTGCTGATGAAGGCGTAAATGCGTAAAGCCCGAACAAACAAACTTTGTTGCAAGAATATATTTTGCAAGCGAGGTAAATTAAATTACTAAAATAAATTAATTTAGTGGCTCTATACCTTATTGAACAAGCGACAGCATTACGATGTCGGACAATCAGCTCGTACATGTACTAACAACTCAGACTATGCAAAGCTCAAGTGAACAAATAAGCTAGATCTGTTTATTAGTTCTCAGCAGGAAAGAGATTAAATAGTACAATAATACATTACCTAAACTTGAAAGCAAATAACTGATAATATACCGTGATCTGTAGTCAGTGGTAACATGCTGGACTGGTAATCCAGGGATCGCAGGTTCGATCCCCCGTCTGACCCTAATATAATTAACAGTCTTTCAGATGGAACATTAAACCGAGGTCTCGTGTCGGTGATTTACACCGTGCACGTAAAAGAACCAATAGAGACTCTGGAATGGGTCTCTGTCTGTATCATTACACTATCCTCCATTACACTATCGGCAACCGGTAGCGACTATAAATAAACGTAAAACACACACATACCGTGGAGTTGCTCTGTTTCGCCAACTCGCCTAATCCATTGAATTATGTAAATGGTTCTCCTGAGAGTTTAACACCTAACATGGACAGTTGGACGGACAGGAAGACAAACAAAACAATATAAAGCACTTTGGAAGACTGTTATTGCTGTTAGATTGGAGATTCTATATTATATAACATATATTTATTGTTCTCGTGTTATCAGCATGCTACCAAATTTACAGCACACACATCCGCGTGTACATCACAATACATGCGAAACTAAAGCTATCCATGTCAGTTGCATTTTCTGTTCGCCAAACGTCTTTAAAGGTTATATTTCCAAGTATCTTCAACTAGGGGGTTTTCAACAGAGGAACGTGGCACGAGGAAAAAGGGGCCAGTGCCTTAGTAGTGTGCCACGATAACACAGGCGACATTAAAGATTTGACATTAATAATCAAAGTTATGTTAAATTTCATAACCTGTGGAAATGGCATTGATACTGCAGAATGGCTCTATCATCTTGGTTTGAAACATTAAATATGGAACCTTCTTTACCGGTTACCTGTGGCCTGTTCCACAAGAGGAGACAATGGCCCAGTAGTGGTGAAAGGCAACAGGGGTAGTGTACCCCACGTTGCTAAATCCCTCTATTGAAAAAAGACCCTCATTCAAGTATATAAAAATAGATATATTTGGACAACCTATAAATATTATGAAAATAACTAAAACGATATTTCCACAATATTTATCAAGATTTCAACTAACTTCGGCAGCTGCCTGAATTCGAAAACTGTAACAAATGAGAAACATTAGTCAGTTACTGCCCCTGAATACTCCCAATAGTAGATTGGTCCTCTTAATTGGTTTCCTCTGTTTTTATCGTTGTTTTTTTGCACCACATGTTTTCCATTCTTAACCCTTTATGGGAAGGGATTCATATAAGCTTTAAGCTTGTTTCTTGACCCATATCGGTTCCAATGTATAAGAATTGTGTTTATATATGTATATATGTATTTGATCCGAATAAAATATGTTTAAACTAACCCTATTCGCGTCTTATAATTATGAAATTATTAAATCTCGACATATCCTTTAGCATGTCCAATGGATACCTTTACTGTAAACATTGGTTCAATTAATTAACACGATTTTCATAAAATTACATTTATCCTAACGCAACATCTGTTTAGACGACAACAATGAAAACAAAGGATTCCAACTAAAAGGATCAATACACATATAGGGACTTTATCCATCAAGGGAGGTAATAGAAAAAACAGTAATGTATCTCATTGGTTTACGGAGATAGTTCCTAACAATTTGGCGCAAAGCTTATAATGAAGGAACAGATGGGACATGGAGACGAATCATATGTTATCAGACCAATGTGGCACCTGTTAATTGTTTCTTTTAATATTTTAATATGTCAATGAAAACAACGCAGAATTATACAGGTAAAAAATGGAATGTGAACACAGAAATGCTGCTGCTAATCTACAGTATATGCACACATGTACCCGAGTACGCATATCACACAACAACGCAGGCAATGTATGGCTGGAATATATCAGTGCAATCTAGAGGTCACCGGTGCGGAAATCTGAAATAAAGTAACTAGATAATACAATGTACATACTTGTATGTCGAGAGTATTTTAGCTGGTTGATCAACGTTAATATCCTCCACGAACGGTAAGCCTTTTTTCTCAACCACCCAACTGAATAATGACATCAACCACGCGTTTTGACCCTAACCCTGGGCGGAGCAAGTGATGAAGGCGCGTTATGCGTGGTTGATACTATATTCTGATCGGCTGGTTGAGATAAAGATTTTACATCCACGAACATTCTAGATAACGTTTGACCATTCCAAGCATGTGAATTTTATGTTAAAGCGACATGACATAGGTGAAAAAATAAATTTCTACACAATGTAATCTCCTATTATATGGTATCATGCAATTTGTTTCCTATTATTATCAACAAAATCTGAGTATTTCAATTAATTAATAAACAAACGTCGTATACGACGTTTGTTGACATACTAAAACAATGTAAATAGGGTCTTCACCCATGCTTAATATAATGCGTGTATCATGTATAAAACATGTTATGATACACTATTTACCGCTATGTATCACAGTTGTGTCTATGTATAGTTACCGCTATGTATCACAGTTGTGTCTATGTATATTTACCGCTATGTATCACAGTTGTGTCTATGTATATTTACCGCTATGTATCACAGTTGTGCCTATGTATATTTATTTTTAGATTAATCTGAATAGTCACCATTTCATTTAAAATAGAAACTTATTGTTACTTGTATTTGTTCTCGGGTTTACGCTCGGTCAGTCAGATTGCGTCATATGGCGACTTTCTAGCATTTATTAATAAAGGACAACCCACCACATGCCCCTCCTGACAGTGCTTCCGGCATGGGCGAACATTCGGTGGAACCACATAAGTTCCTATTGCACGCTGGGTAGCTTTTTCACTTGAAAGGACGTCCACACAACTAGTGCGATTCGAACCATTGGCACTGGTCGAGGAGTAATTGCATTGAAGCAGACGACAATAAACATTCGGTCTCGGATGTCCCCAGGGGTTAGCAGAGTAAGGGCCAATAACTAATATAAATTGTTAATGAGAGGAGAGACCAACTGTAAGTTGTATAGCTTTCTGTTCAATCCCTTAATACAAGTGTTGCAAATAAACATGTACATGATAGCAACTAAATATGTTTAAACTAATATAACATGTTACTGTTTGGTGTGTGTTTTACGTTTATTTATCGTCGCTACCGGTTGCCCATATGAGCGACGCCTCCTGAATAGATCAGTCATTTTAGATTTTGGAGGATAGTGCAATGATACAGACAGAGACCCATTACAGAGTCTCCTCTGGTTCTTTTACGTGCACGGTGTAAAGCACCGACACGAGACCTCGGTTTAATGTCCCATCTGAAAGACTGTTAATTTTATTATGGTCAGACAGGGGATCCAACCTGCGATCCCTGTATTACCAGTGCAGCGTGTTACCACTGGACTACAGATCCGTCTATGATGTTACTGTTTAACTATTCTATACGTTTATGTAAGGAAACGAAGCAAACTGGGTTGGAGGTTAAAATTTCACGATCAGGTGATATGATTTGTTGAGTTAGAGACTTGCTATTGGCTCAACCAATAGAAAGCTTGAGATTGGAGAAATGTTTTATATCTCCCATGCAAGGTTAACCGAATGAAAACAAGACACGACAGACGAATACGGCCATTTTACACAGAACCACATACCATATCAATATTTGCAAACCTGTCACTATTAGGTGAGCCTTTGAGTGGGTTAAAGCAATATGCACGTCGCATTTGCATACAGTTTTTTTAATATGCTCCCAAAAGAGTCAATTTAGTAGTATTGTTAGAAAACTCGTTTCAAGAAGACTCGAGATATCCACTTATTTGTGTAAAACTGTTTTTGTTTTTTTTATACTTTATTTATTTTACAACGATTGCGAAGCAAGTTTGAACAACTTATATTAATCACTCTCGTTGGCTCGGATGTAAGCTTATATGTGGTCATTCATGTGGGACGAAACCGGAGTACCCGGAGAAAACCCACCTGTCCGATCTGGCGACCATCGTACCATCTCACATACTTCCCTGTCCGCGGATCGAACCCGACCCCCATTGGTGAGAAGCGAGCGCGCTAACCACTGCGCTAATCGGACAGCCAATAAATGTAAAACTGTTGCACGAACAGGCATTCTTTTACAGCTAAGATAGATGTACTTCATGAAAGTGCTTACGAAATTTGTTGTCAGATAATTACATGTATATTATATATCGCCATATGTTTTGGAACTTTTCATGATAGTTAGGTGGTTAGGTGGTGGTAGAAATATGGCTCCATACTACAAGTGTAGCTCCATACTACAAGTGTAACACTTCCGGGAAAGTAAACTACACGGTGTACTGTGCTATACGATCTCTGTGAGCTTACCGTGTTTTAGTTTATCCGGTTTCACTCTGGGTACTGGCCAGGATATGTTTTTCTTATAATAGTCGCAAATTCTGAAAGACAATATATTTATACTATACAATACAATACAATATGTTATTGCATAAAACTACACAAGTCATGTTTATAGCAATTTGACTGTAAAAACAGACAGTGACATGGAATTTTACAAAACAGCAAATTGTAGGTTATTAATATTCAAATATATAATGTAAAATGTGTTACTATCGTTGTTTATTTACAAAATATATAATTTGGAAAGATGTTGATTTTTTGGGATTTGTATGACAAAAGATTAATACATTTCTGTATTGTCAGCCAAGTACGGTAATATCTTTGAATGAATTTCGATCTTAGAGTTGAATAATGTGAGCAGATTAGTATGAAGTGATACTCATTTCCCAAAATTCTAGAGTTACAATAAATACAAAATGTTCGAAATATTGGGTAAATTAGTCAGGCGCGTAGCTAGGCCTAAATATGGATTACACACCATCCTAGGGGGTCCGGGGGCATGCCCCACCCGGATATGTCCCCCCGCTCTATGGTCTCAGGTGACTTTTGCCTACTATGAACATCAGCTACAATCAATATATGTTGGCATTTCGTTCATGTCTGCTTTCTAGTGAATGATCAATGTCAGTGCCCCTCTTACCCACTACGATCCAGTTTTTATTGCATTTTTTTCGCATTTCTTTAATTTTCATTTTCAGGAACTGTCAAAATAAATCTTACGCACGTACGTACATGCGTAAGCCTAGCTACGCACCTGTTAGTACAATGTGTGAAGGATGAATTAACATCTGAATAAACATTTGAATAAACACCTGGCTGTGTATTCGCCAATAAACACCTGAATAACCAACTACCAACTTCACATACCTATATTTTCTTGACTCACGATAGTAAAATCCATAATTCTAAAATTTGTAATGAAAAAGTAACGCTCAATATAAAATTGCACAGTTTTTTATAGTGTCAGTATATATCATGTTTACTAGTTCTGTGGTCGATGTGCACATGTACAACTTAGAGCTAATATAGTTTAGTTTATTTCAGTCGCATCAGCATATATACAATACAAACATGTACATATATAAAAAACATAAAAACATGTCAATTAGCCAGAAGTTAAAAATTGAAAAATCGACAGACTCAGGCTATGTCCACATATGTATGCTAAAGTCCATCACGGAATAAGATTTAACAATACACTACCAACCATCAAATGATACCTTCCCATCGCCGTCATCATCTGCATCTTTCATCATGGTGTCTATTTCATGGCTAGGCACCTTCTCGCCTGCCATTTCGTCTGAAAGAATATACATTAATATGTACTATAGTACATGTCGAACTTAATAAAAAGAAAATTATTACCATTCACCAGAGACTTTTATTTACAGTTTATGTATCAAACAGACAGTTACCCAATGTACTACTGCAAATCTGTATTTTACAAAATAAAGTCAAAGTAATCAAACATAGATTAGAAGATAGAGAGGTAACTCTTATTAATTAACATATTATGATTATAACAATGCATTTAAGTGACAACATGGATATTTAACAATTGTATCACATTTGAACACAGTAGTTACACATATGAATAAGTGACCACTGTATTGCCTGGTGTATTTCAATTCGAGTATCCCTGGAATGACGAAGCAGACATCTACACACCACTATTCCTATCTGCACCTGAGACATAACCATTGTGTGTGGACAAGGATGCTGAGATCAACATCTGACTTTTCACAGTTGGGCAGGCATTCATAATGGATCCAAGCAGTGATCACACCCCACCCAGAAAACATCTCGAGATGTCATACAGACTTCACATATAGCCTCAGTTAAATATTCAGGAACTGGAGATGACTGGACATGTGAAGCTGTTGCAGTTGGAATTTGTGGAGACATACGAGAAGAACTGAGTGGCAAAGCTTTGATAACACGAGCATCGTGATACGTTTTTCTCTTAGACTGTTGGGTTAGACCAGGTTCAATAAAAACCATGGCCAACCTTGCTGGGACCAGTCCAATTTTCACTAACATATAGTATGCGTACAACTATGTACATAATTATATAAATACATGTATGCTGACGAGTTATGAATTCAATCGTACAATAGTATTATCCACTGTATATCCGGATTTGTACTCCGTGACTGATAGAACTAAATTCTCGTTTATGAAGTTAGCTCTTAGTTTATACAAATTTATTTTAGCTCGATTGCGAAACAAGTTCGTACAACTTATATTAATCACTCTCGAGACCTCATTCCTGATGTAATCCATCGCCACGTGGGAGACAGAAGAGGCAACGTGGAATTTAAATGCGTTGCCTAAGGGCATAATCGTAACGGCTTAAACTCCGGACCTTTCGCACATGAAGCGAACGTGCATCCACTGCACTATCACGACTTCCACTTTCTGACAGTTAGCTCTTAATATACGTGTGTTGGGTTTCCAAAATGCATATGCAAATAACTCAGTGTTATAGACCGATTGATTTCCGCATGAATTGACATTTGCTTAAGATGCATATTGTATCATTTAAGCTAGTTTCGGCTGGTCCCTCATCAGGGACATACTGGTGTGACGAGAATTTGAATGTCATACTGTAATATAAAGCAGACTACTATTATATAGGGAAATGGAGGCCTGGCTTGTTATTATCTAATGAGACATCATGTTTCGTTGACTGGTAATTTTGAAATTAATAACAAATTAAAAGTTATTTTCTATTATAGAGTTAATAGAATTGTCGTCTCACTAGTACATGTGTGTATATTGTATAATATACGCAACTGATATATCAGTTAGACGCGAATTTTTAAAATGACACCCAAGCGTGTTTGAGTAATAAATTACAAGATGCCCAAAACCAAAGCTCATATGGTTCGCCGGCGGCGAGGGTAAATAAGCTCAATCATCATCACCACCAAAGCGACGGATCTGTAGTCCAGTGGTAACACACACACCAAAGCGAACAACCAATTCACAAACCTGAAGAATGTGTCATGTGCACAAGCTAATTGTGGCCTTCTCAAGATAGAATTGGTTAAACATGTTAGTGATGTCCCAGACAAACAGTTGGCTGTTACATTGCTTAGACAAGTAAGACAGGAAGTGAGTGACAATAGCTATACATGCGCACAAAGGTTCATATTGTTAGCACAAGCTGCGTTTGACAATATTCAGGCCAATGACGTATAATTTCAATTTAAGTCGTCATAGCGCAGTGGATGCACGTTCGCTTCAGGTGCGAAAGGTCCAGAGTTCGAACCCGCTCGAGCCGTTACGATTGTGCCCTTAGGCAAGGCATTTAAATTCCACGTTGCCTCTTCTTTCTCCCTCGTGGCGATGGATTCCACCAGGACTGAGGTCTCGAGAGTGATTAATATAAGTTGTAAGAACTTGTTTCGCAATCGAGCTAAATTAAATTTGTATATAATTTCAATTGGTTGATATATTTGTTAACGGTCTTTTTAATGATCAGTAAAAAATGACTTGAGAAACGATCCCCAAATGTTAAATGATGCTGTAGATGTAGTTACTATAGAATTCAATTTGAGACACAGGGTAGTAATAGCAAGTACTGGTCTGTCTTAGATCCTACAGTCCAGCACTTTCCAAATATGCCATTGGGAGGTCATGTCAATCAATTCACTGGACAACACCATAGGCGAAACCAGAATCACGAACGAAGGCTGATCATATAACCCGGGTTCGATCCTCGGACCGGGAAGTATGTGAGATGGTACGGTTGTCGCCAGATCGAACAGGTGGGTTTTTCACCAGGTACTCCGGTTTCCTCCCACACGAATGACCACAAATATGCTTTCATCCACGCCAACAAGAGTGATTAATATAAGTTGTTAAACATACTTCGTAATCGTTGTAAAATAAATAAAGTTTAAAGTTTAGTGGCTTATATTGTTTTAAGTGTAAACTGAAGGGGCACTGTAGCATGAAGCACACAGAGATACAGAATGCGGCAGTAACTTGTTACGCATTTGGACAAATAGGTCACGTGGCTCGGTAATGTTGTCAAGCATGAAAACGTGGGGTTAAGTGCTATAATTGTGGTAAAGAAGGTTAATTCATGTATGACAGACGGATCTGTACTCCAGTGGTAACACGCTGAACTGGTAATCCAGGGATCGCAGGTTCGATCCCCCATCTGACCATAATAACATTAAGTCTTTCAGATGGGACGTTAAACCGAGGTCTCGTGTCGGTGGTTTACACCGTGCACGTAAAAGAACCAGAGGAGATTCTGGAATGGGTCTCTGTCTGTATCATGCACTATCCTCCAACATCTAAAATAACTAATTTATGCCTTACTGGCACGATTAGATTCATATGCCGCCTGGATTATTTACGAACCTCGTTAAATGGTACATGTATCTTGTAGTTTCTCAGTCACATACTTGTGAGACAAAGCATAGGATATTCTGGAATGGGTCTCTGTCTGTATCATTGCACTATCCCACAAACATCTAAAATGACTAATCTCTTCAGGAGGCGTCGCTCATATGGTCAACCGGTAGCGACGATAAATAAACGTAAAATCACACACAATTCATGTATGCAGGCCGATGCAATTTGCAATTAATAACTAATTAATAGTTATATTCTGTTGTTGATTGTTGTTGACTGTGGCTGTTATTGACTGTAGTTGAATGTGTTCACTATTATTGAATGTTGACTAGTAGCATCAGCTGTTGACTGTTGTTCACTGTTATTGACTGTTGTTGACCGTCATTGAGTGTACGGTAGTGTGAATGCAGTTAACTGTTGTTGATATTTATTGACTGATGTTTACCAACAGTCATTAACTGTTGTAAACTGTTACTGACTGTTGCTGAACTTGACTGTTATTGTCTGCTGTGTGTGTTTTACGTTTATGTAAGCAAAATAGTGCTTTGTTCAGGACGCACAAATTAGTGCTTTGTTCAGGATGCACAAATTAGTGCTTTGTTCAGGACGCGTCAACTAGTGTTTTGTTCAGGACGCATCAGATAGTGCTTTGTTCAGGATGCGCCAATTAGTGCTTTGTTCAGGACGCGCCAGATAGTGCTTTGTTCAGGACGCGCCAGATAGTGCTTTGTTCAGGACGCGCCAGATAGTGCTTTGTTCAGGACGCATCAGATAGTGCTTTGTTCAGGATGCGCCAATTAGTGCTTTGTTCAGGACGCGCCAGATAGTACTTTGTTCTGGACGCGCCAGATAGTGCTTTGTTCAGGACGCGCCAATTAGTGCTTTGCTAGTGCTTTGTTCAGGATGCACAAATTAGTGCTTTGTTCAGGACGCGTCAACTAGTGTTTTGTTCAGGACGCATCAGATAGTGCTTTGTTCAGGATGCGCCAATTAGTGCTTTGTTCAGGACGCGCCAGATAGTGCTTTGTTCAGGACGCGCCAGATAGTGCTTTGTTCAGGACGCGCCAGATAGTGCTTTGTTCAGGACGCATCAGATAGTGCTTTGTTCAGGATGCGCCAATTAGTGCTTTGTTCAGGACGCGCCAGATAGTACTTTGTTCTGGACGCGCCAGATAGTGCTTTGTTCAGGACGCGCCAATTAGTGCTTTGTTCAGGATGCGTCAACTAGTGCTTTGTTCAGGACGCATCAGATAGTGCTTTGTTCAGGACGCGCCAATTAGTGCTTTGTTCAGGACGCGCCAGATAGTGCTTTGTTCAGGACGCGCCAGATAGTGCTTTATTCTATTTCTCATTCTATTACCTATGAGACTAATAAATATACAATGTATTTACCTAAAGTGTGTTCCATTTCTCTACGCGTTATAAAACCACTGCTGTCTCTATCAAATATCTTAAACATATGTGCAAGTTCACAAGCAGTCTCCATACCGCGTTTGCTAAACGTTGAGGCCATCATATTGAGGAATTCGGGGAAGCTGATCTTCCCATCTCCTGTAAGAAAATAATGAAGATTTATGGTACCTATGCTAGGCGGAAATTCAAAGAAAATGAATCTAGATATTTAAGCATTGCGCCAAATGTAAATGTTTTGTTGGTGTGCCTCTCTGAACTGTGCGTACCTTCCCTTGAATCTGGCAGACGTGGTTATCATTAATGGTCTCACATGCTTGATACTTTCAAAAAACGTCAACAAAATCACAATTCAAAACGACTATCCAATATGGACGCATTCTGACAGTTACTTAATATATTATACATACAGAACACTAGCCTGGGTTCCAGCCTGTCGATTTTTCACTTTTTAACTTCTGGCAAAATAACATTATCAGAACTCAATACGGCCCAATTAATAGTATCGGTGTTTAATGAGAGACATCTCTAATTTTCTATTACCTCCCTTTACAGATAAAGTCTGATTGATTCCAAAATGTGAATAGGTCCTTTTAGTTAGAATTCTTTGTTTTTACTGTTGTGCCCTAACCAGATGTTGCGGTACGATAAATGTGATTTGATCAAAAACGTGATAATTAAATGATAACATTATTTTACAAATAAATACCCATTTCATATACGGTAGGATATCTGTTTATATATAGTAATTTTATAATCATAAGAAGCGATAGCGGGATAACAGTGCTAGCATGTTGTGCAAAGGAAGCAACGATAAAAACCGAGGAAAACACTTAATAAGACCTATCTACCTTTAGGGAGTATTCAGGGGCAGTAACTGACGGATGTCTCTAATTGTATTTATTTGACTGACCAGGCAAAATATATCGACGCCTGTTCCCAGGCTAACAGAACACTATGGCCTCTTATAATAGTTTATAACCGGTTCCTTTGCAGTGGTATCACCAAGTATGTACTGGCATTGTAACAGAGGTATAACAATGGTTACTCTGGGCTGGGGCTGTTGAGTACAGTTATCTATACATTAGTCAGGTGTGTGTGTTTTACGTTTATTTATCGTCGCTACCGGTTGCCCATATGAGCGACGCCTCCTGAAGAGATTAGTCATTTTAGATTTTTGGAGGATAGTGCAATGATACAGACAGAGATCCATTCCAGACTCTCCTCTGGTTCTTTTATGTGCACGGTGTACAGCACCGACAGTCCGACACGAGACCTCGGTTTAAAGTCCCATCTGAAAGACTGTTAATTATTCCTCGTTTTCTAACACAGTGTATATATTCATTATGTTTGTGTTGGAGGTTTAATGTAGCATCAACAGCTTAGATCATATGGCGACTCCAATCCAGTATTTGTGCAGGAAGATTTCGGGTGCCCCTCTAAGCAGTATTTCAGGCACATAGGGTACCCGGGTAGAGCCACCGACCTTCTGTAAGCCAGTTTGATAGCTTCCGCACATGAAATAATTCGACACATTCCCAGTGGTATTCGAACCTACAGCGGCGACGGGCAAGTCAGTTGAAGTCAATTACCTTCACCACTGAACCACGGAGGCCCACAGAAGAAAAAACTAAAAAATCCATTTTCTTTTAAATAGTCTACAAAGATTCAGACAGCGGTATACATTGTATAAAAGTAGACTATTCGGCAGCCTCAAACAAACTATACCAAACCCTATGTCAGTGAAGGTCTACGATAATTAGATTTCGGATTGTGATATATTAACCCATTCAACACCAAGTAACTCACATGTACTGGTCCATGATATTCATAAACCAATAAATGAATCAGAAAATCACATTTGGACAAGTTCATTTATCAAAATGGGTAATTATGTCTAAAAATAATCATATCACTGGCAAAAAGTGCAGATCCTGATGAGACGGCTCGTTACGAGCCGGCTCATCTGGATCTACACTTTTTGTAAGCCTATTTAGAGGTCTGTGGTGTTGAAAGGGTTAAGCTATGTATATATATATCGCCAATAAATGCCGCTGTGTGTGTTTTGGGGTTTACATTCGCCCCAGCAGCTTAGGTTATTTGGCGACTCTTCAGTTATTATGGACGGAGAAAGACCCGGGTGCCCCCCCCGAGCAGTATTTCAGACGTGGACGGACACCAGGATAGAACCACTGACCTTCTGCGAGCCATCTGGTCGGCTTCCTCACATACAATAATTCGAGACCCTCAGTGGGATTCGAACCAGCGATGAAGAGCAAGTGATTTGAAGTCAACGACCGTACCCACACGGCCATCGTAATACTATTTTGTATTACGATTGTTCAGCGTGTCGCGGTACGGACGTAGTCGCCATTTGGGGAGATTATGTGTAAAGCAGCTCGGTTAGCTCAGTCAGTAGAGCGTCTGACATGTAAGTGAAAGGTTCCGGGTTCGAGCCCCGTGTTTCCTGCATATGATTCTCACCCTGTGGCAATTGGCGCCCAACGAGGGAATGCGACTGAATAAACTGTCACAATGTATCTGTATCCCGATGGAAATTCATGGAAGAATTCTAATTTGGTGGGAAAGTATGTCCCGTTACGGACTTGTACTGTGTCCTTTCCGTTTTAACTCTTTCACCGCCAATGTCGCATAAAAGCGACTTTGCAAAAAACATAGAACCTGATCAGACAGAACAGAACGCGCCATCTGATCAGATTGTATGCTTAGTGCTCTTCAGACAGTGGAGTTGAAGCACCTACACGAATAGCAAACAACACAGATCCTGATCAGACGCGGCGCTACGCCGCGGCTGATCTGGATCTATGTTGTTTGCACATGCTCTGAATTTATTCGGCGCTGAAAGAGTTAAACAGTATGTATATGTATACTGCCAATGGCCGAATGTATCTGCTGTTGGCCGAATAACGCTATAAAACGTGGGACCTGGAGTAAGCTATCATGTTTCTTCTATATGTTCATCATTTCCCCGCTATGGGATCTCTATCTGACTCTTTCATAATATAGAAACTTTCATAATATAGTAACCCTCTTTAAGTACTACCAGCTCAGTGATAGCGCAATGGTCGCGCGTTCGCTTCATGTGCAAAAGGCTTGGAGTTCAAGCCCCGCTGGAGTAGGCAAGGCACTTAAATTCTACATGCCTCTTCTCTCTCCCTCGTGGCGATGGAATCCAACAGGAATGAGGTATCGAGAGTGATTAATATAAGTTATAAGAACTTGTTTCGCAATCGAGCTAAAATAGATTTGTATAGATTAAGTAATACCAGTTTAGAGTAAAGGAGAGTATACCATCAGTGTCTCCGTGGTTAAGGATGTTAATAACTTCCTCATCAGTGCCACACTTCCCTAATGATGCCAGTATGGTTCTTATTTCTGATGTAGCTAGATACCCGACGCCCTTCGGGTCTAATATCGAAAATGTGTCTTTCAGGTCTGAAAGAAAAACAATGCACTGTGTTAGTGACACATAAATGGTTGGACGGGAATGGCGAGGGCAGTTCCACAGACATGGTTGGACGGGAATGGCGAGGGCAGTTCCACAGACATGGTTGGACTGGAATGGCGAGGGCAGTTCCACAGACATGGTTGGACGGGAATGGCGAGGGCAGTTCCACAGACATGGTTGGACGGGAATGGCGAGGGCAGTTCCACAGACATGGTTGGACGGGAATGGCGAGGGCAGTTCCACAGACATGGTTGGACGGGAATGGCGAGGGCAGTTCCACAGACATGGTTGGACGGGAATGGCGAGGGCAGTTCCACATACATGGTTGGATGGGAATGGCGAGGGCAATTCCACCAATATAAATTACTCCAAAGGGGCCAGGCAATAGTATACATTCAACACTGTCTTGACAGTGGATATTATCGACCCGGGGAGAATAATGTCGACCGAGGCGAAGCCTACAGTGACAGTGGATATTATCGACCCGGGGAGAATAATGTCGACCGAGGCGAAGCCTATAGTGACAGTGGATATTATCGACCCGGGGAGAATAATGTCGACCGAGGCGAAGCCTAGTGACAGTGGATATTATCGACCCGGGGAGAATAATGTCGACCGAGACGAAGCCTATAGTGACAGTGGATATTATCGACCCGGGGAGAATAATGTCGACCGAGGCGAAGCCTAGTGACAGTGGATATTATCGACCCGGGGAGAATAATGTCGACCGAGACGAAGCCTATAGTGACAGTGGATATTATCGACCGGGGAGAATAATGTCGACCGAGGCGAAGCCTAGTGACAGTGGATATTATCGACCCGGGGAGAATAATGTCGACAGAGGCGAGGCCTAGTGACAGTGGATATTATCGACCCGGGGAGAATACTGTCGACAGAGGCGAGGCCTAGTGACAGTGGATATTATCGACCCGGGGAGAATAATGTCGACAGAGGCGAAGCCTATAGTGACAGTGGATATTATCGACCCGGGGAGAATAATGTCGACAGAGGCGAGGCCTAGTGACAGTGGATATTATCGACCCGGGGAGAATACTGTCGACAGAGGCGAGGCCTAGTGGCAGTGGATATTATCGACCCGGGGAGAATAATGAACAATATACTATTTTATGTAGTCCATATTGACCATAAAAATAAACAGTTTATGTCAGTAGTTCACCAATATGTTACACAATTACGCTTTACGTCAATACCTCCTTACTTTACATTCAAGTAGTATGGTAATAAATACATCTGTTTACATTGACAAACCCACTGGTATGCACATATATATACCCGTCTTCTCGATAAGGCAATATAGTATACATGTATGTACAAGGATGTGCACACTTTCGTACAGGGAAGGTAATGATACATGTACGTACAGGTAATTTATTCATGAAGGAACAGGTAAGTATATATGCACGTACAGGTAAGTATATATGCACGTACAGGTAAGTATATATACACGTACAGGTAAGTATATATGCACGTACAGGGAAGTATATATGTACGTACAGGTAAGTATATATGCAATAATACAGGTATGTATATATGCACGTATACAGGTAAGTATATATGTACGTACAGGTAAGTATATATGCACGTACAGGTAAGTATATATGCACGTACAGGTAAGTATATATGCACGTACAGGTAAGTATATATGCAATAATACAGGTATGTATATATGCACGTATACAGGTAAGTATATATGTACGTACAGGGAAGTATATATGCACGTACAGGTAATTATTCATGAAGGAACAGGTAAGTATATATGCACGTACAGGTAAGTATATATGTACGTACAGGTAAGTATATATGCAAGAATACAGGTAAGCATACATGCACGTACAGGGAAGTATATATACACGTACAGGGCCGTGTACAGGTAGATACAGGTAAGTGTACATGTACGTATAGGGCGGCCGTATACTGGTAAGTATACATACACATGTTAATACATCTCTAAACTGAACGTTATAATGAATTATACTTGCCACTGATTTCTGTGTTCGTCAAATTCCCAGCCTAAATAAACCAAGAATATAAAGCAATGTTAGGACGTGAGTCATACTGAATTATAACATACACCAGTTTCTTACGGGCAATCAACGTACTTATAACACACCCTATGTATACCGACAAATGCAACTATATTATGAAGATTGGATACAACGGAACATGGAAAACGATTGAAATTGTTGGCAGCGAGTTTCAGTTGTTTCAATCTATTTTCGTATTTCGTTGTACGAACCATTAACTATAAAGAAAAGGTATTGAATCGGGATGCATCGAGTGTTTACAGCTGCATGTAATAAAAACAAAACATTCACTGAAATAAGCATATACTGTACCGCAATAGTTTATACACATTTATTTTAGCTCGATTGCGAAACAAGTTCTTACAACTTATATTAATCACTCTCGATACCTCATTCCTGATGGAATCCATCGCAACGCAACGAGGGAGAGAGAAGAGGCATGTGGAATTTAAATACCTTGTCTAAGGGCACCATCGTAACGGCTCCGGCGGGGCTCGAACTCCGGACCTTTCGCACCTGAAGCGAACGCGTTACCACTGCGCTATCACAACTTCCACGTGTATCCACAATAATATTACTAAATTAAATCAATAAATAAATATGTTGAACAGAATAACACAATGAACAGGGTTAACTAATTAACACTTACCATATTATAAACTGTATTAAGCTGACCTAGGTTAAAACAGATCCGACTATAGACACGGTATCACAAGTTATAGTGAAGTGTAGCCCGAATCTTAATACACAAATATCCGAAAATCGATTTCACTTCAGTACAGTAAATTGTGATGAATATATATTACAGTGTTATACTTAATATTCATGAACGCCCACGTATCAACTTTGCCCCGATGATGAACATAATAAGTTATAGTCGCTAATTTGAAAAACCTTACAGTGAGTGAAGTTAAAAGGAAGGTTAAACCCGCGTACGGCAAGTAGAGCGCGACAAACTGATACTACGCTATAAATTGTAGACAGACCAATATACACGTAGGATGCACATATAGGATTTACGCAAACCTGTCTCGCGGCTATGAGTCATGTAAATTGCTATTTATAATTGTAGGTAAAAGTGGTACACCCTATATCTGCAAGATGATCAAATAAATTACCCTTTACTGTGGAAAGTTGATACAAAATATAAAAAATGTACCATGTGGATTAGGTTATGCAAATTTATTTTAGCTCGATTGCGAAACACGTTCTTGCTTTCTCCTCAATCCTACATGTATGTACGTATTATGTATACTAGACTATGTATATTCAAAGAAATAAATATTGTTTAAACTAAACTAGTTCTTACAACTTATATTAATCACTCTCGAGACCTCATTCCTGATGGTATCCATCGCCACGAGGGAGAGAGAAAGGGGCAACGTGGAATTTAAATGCATTGCCGCCTAAGGGCACAATCGTAACAGCTCCAGCGGGGCTCGAACTCCGGACCGTTCGTACCTGAAACGAACGCGCTATCCACTGCGCTATCACGACTTCCGTGTGGATTGATTGATTGATTGATTGATGAATTACTACATAATATGAATTTAGTTTAATCATATTTTATTGCTTTTATCAATTACATGTGTAATACAACAGCAATAGATACAATACATAAATGGTGGTACATGTAAATTGATAAAACAAATGCTTTGGGACACAAGTTTTGCCAACATTAGTAATCGGCCCACACCAGAATGTCACACAAACGTTTAATTAAACTAAATGACGGATTTTTGATTAGTAAAACGAACACAAAACTAATGTAAAATGGGAAACTGATTTTCTTTGAATAATATTTTAAAAGAAAAACAACATTAAATGAGAAGGGGAGAATGTGACATATAACCCGCTGTTCCACCAAGTACTCCACACTAATTATGAACTCGAGTATAACGTCTCAAGATATTGACACACGTATTCTGGAATTTGATAATGTTCTTAAATATTTTTCCGCTCCTTTTGTTAAAAAGATAAACACAAATCATACAGATAGTATTTATACTGAAAATACACAACCTTGGTTGCAACAAGAATTGTATATATTTCTTAAAATGTTTAAAGACATATTTGTTCTTTGTCATTGTATATATGCACATGTTACCATAATAAAAAAAATTTGTACTTACAACTTACTTATAGAGCATGTAAAATGGCATTAATATAATTAACATGGATAAAGTGAGATTTAACTATAAATCCGCCATTAGAACGTGCAGATCTATGATAAAGAGAAAACTAAGTAACTTTATAAATACAAGACATAAAAAAGTAAGTGTGTATTGGAAAATATTAACGATACATTTATATTACATACAATGTTTAACATTGTCCTCGTGTTGATGGATGTAAACATATATATCATGCATATAAACGAGGCTAATATATATTTTTTATTAAAATCTAATTGTCACTTGCTGATGCTATGGTTGCTGCTATTATATTGTATGGTGCAGAAGTATGGGGTATTTATCATTTTAAAGAAATAGATATACATTATATTTTGTAAAAATATTCTTGGTGTCAAGGCAACAAACACCCAATTTAGCTGTTTTAGCGAAGTGCAATGTCTGTTATTTGCAAAGAAAACGCATTGAAATATTGAATTAAAGTTATGCAGCATTATGATAATCCTATGTATAGAATCTTTATGGAACACTGTTATAGTAACTATGACACTTGTTGGGCTAAACATGTAAAGCGTTTAGTAGATACGATTAATAGTATTTGTAAAGTGTGTACTTGTCATGCTGTTGAATCAGAATATCACTTTTGGTTATACTGTCCATTGTACACTGATATATAGATAAATATTTCTTTATTTATAGAGGGTGACCTAATTAGTTCTGAACTATAGTTCTGAACTAATCTTCCTTAGGGCTCTCTTAAATTACATAACACTATAGCATTAATGCACACAACTTCAATTCCGATTGCTTGAGATTATACTCATGATCTTAGAACTATGTATTTTTATTAATTATTCTTGACCTAGCCTGCACACTTGTTTTGTGCAAACAGTTTTGTCATCAATCAGCATTAGAACTAGAACAGCAAACTATATTAACAACTCCTTAATGTTGATGTTGATGTTGATGTTGATGTTGATGTTGATGTTAATGTTGATGTTAATGTTAATGTTGATGTTGATGTTGATGTTAATGTTGATGTTGATGTTGATGTTGATGTTGATGTTGATGTTGATGTTAATGTTGATGTTGATGTTGATGTTGATGTTAATGTTAATGTTGATGTTAATGTTGATGTTAATGTTGATGTTGATGTTAATGTTGATGTTGATGTTAATGTTGATGTTGATGTTAATGTTGATGTTGATGTTAATGTTGATGTTAATGTTGATGTTGATGTTGATGTTAATTTGATGTTGATGTTGATGTTAATGTTGATGTTAATGTTGATGTTAATGTTGATGTTGATGTTAATGTTGATGTTAATGTTGATGTTGATGTTGATGTTAATGTTAATGTTAATGTTGATGTCAGCCAGTAACATTAACTCAGAACCTTAGATATTGGAACCAGCCCTGACAGCACCTACTCAACGGCAACAGTACCAATGATGACACTGAACTGAATGATCGCAGCTCTATATACGCCCCTGCTTTGGGAGATCAGGCACACCATTGTGGAGTATGGCGTCATCTAATGTGTCGACGACCGTTGTATACACAAGGACACTTGAATGTGTTATATGTGTCAGTCCCGGCTGACTGTAATTTAGTACGATTTGCATTTGCGCCCTACTTTCTGTATTATTCGCAATGTTATTATGATAGCGCATAAGCCGCTTGCCCGAGTAGTTATACATGCAAGTTACTTCCTGATAGGGCATCAGCCGCTTGCCTGAGTAGTTATACATGCAAGTTACTTCCTGATAGGGCATCAGCCGCTTGCCCGAGTAGTTATACATGCAAGTTACTCAAACACGCTTGCCTGAGTAGTTATACATGCAAGTTACTTCCTGATAGGGCATCAGCCGCTTGCCTGAGTAGTTATACATGCAAGTTACCTCCTGATAGGGCATCAGCCGCTTGCCCGAGTAGTTATACATGCAAGTTACCTCCTGATAGGGCATCAGCCGCTTGCCCGAGTAGTTATACATGCAAGTTACCTCCTGATAGGGCATCAGCCGCTTGCCTGAGTAGTTATACATGCAAGTTACTTCCTGATAGGGCATCAGCCGCTTGCCTGAGTAGTTATACATGCAAGTTACTTCCTGATAGGGCATCAGCCGTTTGCCCGAGTAGTTATACATGCAAGTTACCTCCTGATAGCGAATCAGCCGTTTGCCCGAGTAGTTATACATGCAAGTTACTTCCTGATAGTGCACCAGCCGTTTGCCCCAGTAGTTATACATGCAAGTTACCTCCTGATAGGGCATCAGCCGCTTGCCCGAGTAGTTATACATGCAAGTTACCTCCTGATAGGGCATCAGCCGCTTGCCCGAGTAGTTATACATGCAAGTTACCTCCTGATAGGGCATCAGCCGCTTGCCCGAGTAGTTATACATGCAAGTTACTTCCTGATAGGGCATCAGCCGCTTGCCTGAGTAGTTATACATGCAAGTTACTTCCTGATAGGGCATCAGCCGTTTGCCCGAGTAGTTATACATGCAAGTTACCTCCTGATAGCGAATCAGCCGTTTGCCCGAGTAGTTATACATGCAAGTTACCTCCTGATAGGGCATCAGCCGTTTGCCCGAGTAGTTATACATGCAAGTTACTTCCTGATAGCGCATCAGCCGTTTGCCCGAGTAGTTATACATGCAAGTTACCTCCTGATAGGGCATCAGCCGTTTGCCCGAGTAGTTATACTGCAGTTACCTCCTGATAGGGACAGCCGTTGCCGAGTAGTTATACATGCAAGTTACCTCCTGATAGGGCATCAGCCGCTTGCCGAGTAGTTATACATGCAAGTTACCTCCTGATAGGGCATCAGCCGTTTGCCCGAGTAGTTATACATGCAAGTTACCTCCTGATAGGGCATCAGCCGCTTGCCCGAGTAGTTATACATGCAAGTTACCTCCTGATAGGGCATCAGCCGCTTGCCCGAGTAGTTATACATGCAAGTTACCTCCTGATAGGGCATCAGCCGCTTGCCCGAGTAGTTATACATGCAAGTTACCTCCTGATAGGGCATCAGCCGCTTGCCCAGTAGTTATACATGCAAGTTACCTCCTGATAGGGCATCAGCCGCTTGCCCGAGTAGTTATACATGCAAGTTACCTCCTGATAGGGCATCAGCCGCTTGCCTGAGTAGTTATACATGCAAGTTACTTCCTGATAGGGCATCAGCCGCTTGCCTGAGTAGTTATACATGCAAGTTACTTCCTGATAGGGCATCAGCCGTTTGCCCGAGTAGTTATACATGCAAGTTACCTCCTGATAGCGAATCAGCCGTTTGCCCGAGTAGTTATACATGCAAGTTACTTCCTGATAGTGCACCAGCCGTTTGCCCCAGTAGTTATACATGCAACAAGTTACCTCCTGATAGGGCATCAGCCGCTTGCCCGAGTAGTTATACATGCAAGTTACCTCCTGATAGCGCATCAGCTGCTTGCCTGAGTAGTTATACATGCAAGTTACTTCCTGATAGGGCATCAGCCGCTTGCCCGAGTAGTTATACATGCAAATTACCTCCTGGTAGGGCATCAGCCGCTTGCCCGAGTAGTTATACATGCAAGTTACCTCCTGATAGGGCATCAGCCGCTTGCCCGAGTAGTTATACATGCAAGTTACCTCCTGATAGCGCATCAGCCGTTTGCCCGAGTAGTTATACATGCAAGTTACTTCCTGATAGTGCACCAGCCGTTTGCCCCAGTAGTTATACATGCAACAAGTTACCTCTTGATAGGGCATCAGCCGTTTGCCCGAGTAGTTATACATGCAAGTTACCTCCTGATAGGGCATCAGCCGCTTGCCTGAGTAGTTATACATGCAAGTTACCTCCTGATAGGGCATAATCCGCTTGCCCGAGTAGTTATACATGCAAGTTACCTCCTGATAGGGCATCAGCCGCTTGTCCGAGTAGTTATACATGCAAGTTACCTCCTGATAGGGCATCAGCCGCTTGCCCGAGTAGTTATACATGCAAGTTACCTCCTGATAGGGCATCAGCCGCTTGCCCGAGTAGTTATACATGCAAGTTACCTCCTGATAGGGCATCAGCCGCTTGCCTGAGTAGTTATACATGCAAGTTACTTCCTGATAGGGCATCAGCCGCTTGCCTGAGTAGTTATACATGCAAGTTACTTCCTGATAGGGCATCAGCCGTTTGCCCGAGTAGTTATACATGCAAGTTACCTCCTGATAGCGAATCAGCCGTTTGCCCGAGTAGTTATACATGCAAGTTACTTCCTGATAGTGCACCAGCCGTTTGCCCCAGTAGTTATACATGCAACAAGTTACCTCCTGATAGGGCATCAGCCGCTTGCCCGAGTAGTTATACATGCAAGTTACCTCCTGATAGCGCATCAGCTGCTTGCCTGAGTAGTTATACATGCAAGTTACTTCCTGATAGGGCATCAGCCGCTTGCCCGAGTAGTTATACATGCAAGTTACCTCCTGGTAGGGCATCAGCCGCTTGCCCGAGTAGTTATACATGCAAGTTACCTCCTGATAGGGCATCAGCCGCTTGCCCGAGTAGTTATACATGCAAGTTACCTCCTGATAGCGCATCAGCCGTTTGCCCGAGTAGTTATACATGCAAGTTACTTCCTGATAGTGCACCAGCCGTTTGCCCCAGTAGTTATACATGCAACAAGTTACCTCTTGATAGGGCATCAGCCGTTTGCCCGAGTAGTTATACATGCAAGTTACCTCCTGATAGGGCATCAGCCGCTTGCCTGAGTAGTTATTAATGCAAGTTACCTCCTGATAGGGCATAATCCGCTTGCCCGAGTAGTTATACATGCAAGTTACCTCCTGATAGGGCATCAGCCGCTTGCCGAGTAGTTATACATGCAAGTTACCTCCTGATAGGGCATCAGCCGCTTGCCCGAGTAGTTATACATGCAAGTTACCTCCTGATAGGGCATCAGCCGCTTGCCCGAGTAGTTATACATGCAAGTTACCTCCTGATAGGGCATCAGCCGCTTGCCTGAGTAGTTATACATGCAAGTTACTTCCTGATAGGGCATCAGCCGCTTGCCTGAGTAGTTATACATGCAAGTTACTTCCTGATAGGGCATCAGCCGTTTGCCCGAGTAGTTATACATGCAAGTTACCTCCTGATAGCGAATCAGCCGTTTGCCCGAGTAGTTATACATGCAAGTTACCTCCTGATAGGGCATCAGCCGTTTGCCCGAGTAGTTATACATGCAAGTTACTTCCTGATAGCGCATCAGCCGTTTGCCCGAGTAGTTATACATGTACATGCAAGTTACCTCCTGATAGGGCATCAGCCGTTTGCCCGAGTAGTTATACATGTACGTGCACGTTACCTCCTGATAGGGAACCAGCCGTTGGCCCGAGTAGTTATACATGCAAGTTACCTCCTGATAGCGCATCAGCTGCTTGCCTGAGTAGTTATACATGCAAGTTACTTCCTGATAGGGCATCAGCCGCTTGCCCGAGTAGTTATACATGCAAGTTACCTCCTGGTAGGGCATCAGCCGCTTGCCCGAGTAGTTATACATGCAAGTTACCTCCTGATAGGGCATCAGCCGCTTGCCCGAGTAGTTATACATGCAAGTTACCTCCTGATAGCGCATCAGCCGTTTGCCCGAGTAGTTATACATGCAAGTTACTTCCTGATAGTGCACCAGCCGTTTGCCCCAGTAGTTATACATGCAACAAGTTACCTCCTGATAGGGCATCAGCCGTTTGCCCGAGTAGTTATACATGCAAGTTACCTCCTGATAGGGCATCAGCCGCTTGCCTGAGTAGTTATACATGCAAGTTACCTCCTGATAGGGCATAATCCGCTTGCCCGAGTAGTTATACATGCAAGTTACCTCCTGATAGGGCATCAGCCGCTTGTCCGAGTAGTTATACATGCAAGTTACCTCCTGATAGGGCATCAGCCGCTTGCCCGAGTAGTTATACATGCAAGTTACCTCCTGATAGGGCATCAGCCGCTTGCCTGAGTAGTTATACATGCAAGTTACTTCCTGATAGGGCATCAGCCGCTTGCCTGAGTAGTTATACATGCAAGTTACTTCCTGATAGGGCATCAGCCGTTTGCCCGAGTAGTTATACATGCAAGTTACCTCCTGATAGCGAATCAGCCGTTTGCCCGAGTAGTTATACATGCAAGTTACCTCCTGATAGGGCATCAGCCGTTTGCCCGAGTAGTTATACATGCAAGTTACTTCCTGATAGCGCATCAGCCGTTTGCCCGAGTAGTTATACATGTACATGCAAGTTACCTCCTGATAGGGCATCAGCCGTTTGCCCGAGTAGTTATACATGTACATGCACGTTACCTCCTGATAGGGAACCAGCCGTTGGCCCGAGTAGTTATACATGCAAGTTACCTCCTGATAGGGCATCAGCCGCTTGTCCGAGTAGTTATACATGCAAGTTACCTCCTGATAGGGCATCAGCCGTTTGCTCGAGTAGTTATACATGCAAGTTACCTCCTGATAGAGCATCAGCCGCTTGCCCAAGTAGTTATACATGCAAGTTACCTCCGCGCCTACATAGCAAACTCTCCATTCGGGTTGTGCCTATACTGCGTATTAATGTTATCATATTGAAGACATATCGTAAGTTGGTTGCATCGATCGATTTAATTGATTCTTTAAAACAGCCAACCAATAGGACATACCGTTACTTCTGAATTACAGCATATCTTACATTAGAAAATTGATTGTCTCGATCGATATGATTGGTTCCTAAAATAGCCAACCAATAGGACATACCGTTACATCTGAATTACAACATATCTTACATTAGAAAGTTGATATGATTGGTTCCTAAAATAGCCAACCAATAGGACATACCGTTACATCTCAGTTACGCCATACCTTACATAATATATATGAACACATGCAATGTAAACAATTGAACTAACTGCGCAGTATACATGTATACATATGTATTTTCGGGCTCTGAACCCGCATATCCACGGGCGGTCATACCAGGGCTATCTCCAACGTTAGCCACTCTGCCAGATGCGCCACTGCCATAAAATGAAGGTTGCGCAAATAACGCTGATAAAGTGACCTTATAAACATCACACGATTGAAAGGTTTATTTTTGATAACGACTCTGGACTATCATACGACTAATGCACGAACATTAGCCGGGATCTGTGAAAACACAAGTCCAAGGATCGTAGTGTGCAATGCCTTGTGTTTCAGGGTTACTTAGAAATTATCAAACTGTAGATATTAAAATGATAAAATATGTTGATAATTCATTATTCACTTCTATCCATGTGTAACAATTAAAAGACAACTGCTCAATAGAATGGAAATACGAACTGGAGTAGACCACGTTGTTTTTATCTCTATTTTTGCTTTATTGTTACAAGGTACGTGTCAATAGAATATTACGAGCGTGTGTGTGTGTTTTACGTTTATTTATCATCGCTACCGGTTGCCCATATGAGCGACACCTCCTGAAGAGATTAGTCATTTTAGATTTTTGGAGCATAGTGCAATGATACAGAGAGAGAGACCCATTCCAGAGTCTCCTCTGGTTCTTTTACGTGCACGGTGTACAGCACCGACACGAGACCTCGGTTGATTGACTGTTAATTTTATTATGGTCAGACGGGGGATCGAACCTGCGATCCCTGGATTACCAGTCCAGCGTGTTACCACTGGACTATATATCCGAGCAAATTTATTGCGGACGTTTATAGATTCAAATCCACATGTACGCTTTAATTCGCGCCAACGAGAGTTGTTAAACTTGTTTAACAATCGTTGTAAAATAAATAATGTTTAAACTATAGATTCTTATCGTATACATATTTACTTTTGTGTGTTTGTTTTATGCCTTACTGGCACGATTAGATTCATATGCCGCCTGGATTATTTACGAACCTCGCTATATGGTACATGTATCTTGTAGTTTCTCAGTCACATACTTGTGAGACTATAATAGTGGGAAATGCTACAAAGCATAGGATATTCTGGAATGGGACTCTGTCTGTATCATTGCACTATCCCACAAAAATCTAAAATGACTAATCTCTTCAGGAGGCGTCGCTCATATGGGCAATCGGTAGCGACGATACATAAACCTAAAACACACAAAGCAGGGTCAGTACTCGAGTAAGTATTGAGTACTTGAGACTGAATGAGTACTCAAGTATTAAAGTACGTACTAAGTAATGCATAGCGCAGTAGTGTTAGGTCACAGTGTAAGTCTATCTAAATGTACATGTAGATATTGGTGGTCGCAATAAAACATGATACATGTTCAGAGTACAGTGCATTTTGTAACTCCGTGGAGATAGACAGAGTGTCACATATGTGTACACTGTCATTATTTGTTTATAATAAGCTAATTGAATCTACTGTACACAGGTACATGTAATTAAGCAACTTGACAATGTTCATGATTTATTTGTATCAAAAATGCACGCAATAGTATAACACATTATATGTAGTTATTATAAAAACAACATGCTAGGGATATTTTGTTAATTACCCATTTGTATCATAAATGCACGAAATAGTATAACACATTATATGTAGTTATTATCAAAACAACATGCACACAACTAGGGCTATTTTTGTTAATTACCCTAGGGTAGTCCATTGTGTGATTTAAATTAATTATGTTTTACTACTAGTATTCACTTTATACATGTCATTTTGCCAGCAGTAAATTAGTGAAGAATCGACAGATTGGAACCCAGGCTAACATGTAGGCCTAAATTCATAAGGTTACTCTATGTTGAATGTCATGTTATTTCATATTAAAGGGTGAACGTATTGAGTTTAAACTTTATTTATTTTACAACGCTTGCGAAACAAGCTTTAACAACTTACATTAATCACTCTCGTTGGCGCGGTTGAAAGTGTCATTCGTGTGGAACGAAAACGGAGTACCCGGAGAAAACCCACCTGTCCGATCTGGCAACCACCGTACCATCTCACACTCTTCCCGTTCTGAGGATCGAACATGAGTTGCATTTGTGAGAAACGAGAGCACTAACCACTGTGCTAATCGGACAGCCTCAGTATTCATAGAGTACTCGTCATGTACTCATACGTACATACAAGCACAGGAACTTGAAATTGTATCCATAAGCCACCAAAGGTCTCGTAACTCTATATCTTTTTTTAATAAAGGGGGTGTCCTAGGATAGAGTTACGAGACCTTTGGTGGCTTATGGATAAAATTTCAAGTTCCTGTGATACAAGTATACTGACAAAATAATTATATTATATCTTTTCTTAGTATATTGATCGAGGGAATTCCATTTACCTCATAGCATCAACTGTAAATTTAGTTGTTGCATACTTCCGGAATCCACAGTCCAAAACAGCGATATAAATTGTTTGTTTATTATAGTGACACCCCTATTTAAAGGGCCAGTCATTTCTGACTTATGAGACACCTCTTTTTATGTACTTCCCGAATCCTATGCTTGTATGCCTGGTATCAGGCTGATAGGCAACCAGTAACCATTATTTAACTAGCTGGCATCTCACCAATCGGCCATATCAGAACAAACCCCTGACGCGGTTCGAACCTTCGAAACTTTCGACCTCCCGCTCCATAGGCGGACGCCTTAACCAATAGGCCACGGAGACGATCTACTTGTTGGATCACTTTCTCAATGATCATTTTATAAACTTACCATTTCCATCTACTTGTTGGATCGTGTGTGTTTTTACGTTTATTTATGGTCGCTACCGGTTGCCCATATGAGCGACGCCTCCTGAAGATATTAGTTATTTTAGATTTTGGAGGATAGTGCAATGATACAGACAGAGACCCATTCCAGATTCTCCTCTAGTTCTTTTACGTGCACGGCGTACAGCACCGACACGAGACCTCGGTTTAACGTCCCATCTGAAAGACTGTTAATTTTATTATGGTCAGACGTGGGATCGAACCTGCGATCCCTGTATTACCAGTCCAGCGTGTTACCACTGGACTACAGATCCGTCTGCTTGTTGGATCACTTTCTCAATGATCATTTTATAAACTTACCATTTCCAACTACATACTTATTTCCAATGAAAGTTGTACTGGTCGTTGTTTACATAGTTTATATCGATGTATATAGTATTATATGGTTTAAGCATAATTTATTGCCAAAATGTACATAGCAATTTGGTTTGAGCCACAAGTGCTTTCCACATTATGAAACGGCTCTCCCCAATACATGATATTTACCGAAAATTCATGTTATGGCTACAATTAGTTTACAACGCATTTAAATGAATAAATGCAAATTACATAAAGATACATAAAAATACAATATCATCATTTATACGACGTACTCATGCAAGTGTGCCTGTGGTGCTCGTGTCTAGTGAACGACCAGAACCTCTCTTTCTATTTGCAGACTAAGCGTTAATTTGTAAACATAGACATATAGTATTATATGTTTAGCTGTCAGTAGAAAAAGCATGTGTCTCATTGTATTATTGAAATATTATCATTTCACACGGTACAAATAGAAATTAAGTTAATTCTCCTTTGAACGTTGATTTGTCATTGCTTATCAAGTGTAATTCAAAATGTATATTTAGTTAGAATAACAATATACATGTAATTGTATACGTTATATAAATACAATTCTGTTCTGTTCTGTTTACATATTTCATTGTGCATTTGATGTTTTAATTTGTTGAGGGCCTCATGGTAGATTGACTTAATTGTTCAAATGAGTTCTCTCGTTAAATAAAGTCTTTATTATTATTATTATTATTATTATTATTATTATTATTATTATTATTATGCTTACGACCGTCAAACACGTGGGGGATGGTCAACACGTGGGGGATGGTCAACACGTGGGGGATGGTCTACACGTGGGGGATGGTCTACACGTGGGGGATGGTCAACACGTGGGGGATGGTCAACACGTGGGGGATGGTCTACACGTGGGGGATGGTCTACACGTGGGGGATGGTCTACACGTGGGGGGTGGTCTACACGTGGGGGATGGTCTACACGTGGGGGGTGGTCTACACGTGGGGGATGGTCTACACGTGGGGGGTGGTCTACACGTGGGGGATGGTCTACACGTGGGGGATGGTCTACACGTGGGGGATGGTCTACACGTGGGGGATGGTCTACACGTGGGGGATGGTCTACACGTGGGGGATGGTCTACACGTGGGGGATGGTCAACACGTGGGGGATGGTCTACACGTGGGGGATGGTCAACACGTGGGGGATGGTCAACACGTGGGGGATGGTCAACACGTGGGGGATGGTCAACACGTGGGGGATGGTCAACACGTGGGGGATGGTCACACGTGGGGGATGGTCAACACGTGGGGGATGGTCACACGTGGGGGATGGTCAACACGTGGGGGATGGTCAACACGTGGGGGATGGTCAACACGTGGGGGATGGTCTACAACGTGGGGGATGGTCAACACGTGGGGGATGGTCTACACGTGGGGGATGGTCTACACGTGGGGGATGGTCTACACGTGGGGGATGGTCTACACGTGGGGGATGGTCTACACGTGGGGGATGGTCAACACGTGGGGGATGGTCTATGAATACCTGACTAAACTTTAGACATATCTGGCAAAATAATGATCTTACTTTAGACAGATTTTGTAAAATGCTCGATAGACATTAAATCAATATTCAATATTCTATATTCTGTATTATGTATTCAATATACAGTATTCATTATTCTATATTCAGTATTCTATTTTCAGTATTCTGTATTCTATATTCAGTATTCTATATTCAGTATTCAATATCTAATATTCTATATTCAGTATTCTATATTCAGTATTCTGTATTCAGTATTCTATATTCTATATTCAGTATTCTATATTATGTATTCTATATTATGTATTCTGTATTCAGTATTCTATATTCAGTATTATATATTCAGTATTCTATATTCAGTATTCAATATCTAATATTCTATATTCAGTATTATATATTCAGTATTCTGTATTCAGTATTCAACATCTAATATTCTATATTCAGTATTCTATATTCAGTATTCTGTATTCAGTATTCTATATTCAGTATTCTATATTCAGTATTCTATATTCTATATTCAGTATTCTATATTCAGTATTCAGTATTCTATATTCAGTATGCTATATTCAGTATTCTATATTCAGTATTCTATATTCAGTATTCTATATTCAGTATTCTATATTCAGTATTCAATATCTAATATTCTATATTCAGTATTCTATATTCAGTATTCTGTATTCTATATTCTATATTCAGTATTCTATATTATGTATTCTGTATTCAGTATTCTATATTCAGTATTATATATTCAGTATTCTATATTCAGTATTCAGTATTCTATATTCAGTATTCTATATTATGTATTCTGTATTCAGTATTCTATATTCAGTATTATATATTCAGTATTCTATATTCAGTATTCAATATCTAATATTCTATATTCAGTATTATATATTCAGTATTCTATATTCAGTATTCAATATCTAATATTCTATATTCAGTATTCTATATTCAGTATTCTATATTCAGTATTCTATATTATGTATTCTATATTCAGTATTCTATATTCAGTATTCTATATTCAGTATTCAGTATTATATATTCAGTATTCTATATTCAGTATTCTATATTATGTATTCTATATTCAGTATTCTATATTCTATATTCAGTATTCTATATTCAGTATTCTATATTCTATATTCAGTATTCTATATTCAGTATTCTATATTCAGTATTCTAAATATTCTGTATTCAGTATTCTATATTCAGTATTATATATTCAGTATTCTATATTCAGTATTCATATTAATATTCTATATCATATATATATTCAGTATTCTATATTCAGTATTCAATATATATTCTATATTCAGTATTCTATATTCATATTCTATATTCAGTATTCTATATATGTATTCTATATTCAGTATTCTATATTCAGTATTCTATATTCAGTATTCTATATTCATATTCAGTATTCTATATTCAGTATTCTAATATTCAGTATTCTATATTCAGTATTCTATATTCAGTATTCTATATTCTATATTCAGTATTCTATATTCAGTATTCTATATTCAGTATTCTATATTCTATATTCAGTATTCTATATTCAGTATTCTATATTCTATATTCAGTATTATATATTCAGTATTCTATATTATGTATTCTGTATTCAGTATTCTATATTCTATATTCAGTATTCTATATTCTATATTCAGTATTCTATATTCAGTATTCTATATTCAGTATTCTGTAATCGGTAGTCTGTGCACACATTTCAGATTACCAATTGGGATGTCGCGGAGGTGGACGTGGTGGCGATGGAGGGAGGGGTAGGTCTAATGGCGTCAGGGCCGGGTAAGGCTAACTTCTTTATTTTCTCGATTCGTTTTTTGCTTAATATTGACTATGTCTTGCATAGATGTTAATTATTGTGGTCAAACATTAGACACATTGGTATTTCTCTTTTAGTTCAGTTTAATCGTATGTTACTGCAAAACATACAAAATTAGTATTATAAGTATAATTTAGTGCACTTTATTGATACGGATTAACGCAGTGGTTAGCGCGCTCGCTTCTCACCAATGCAACCCGGGTTCGATCCTCGGACCGGGAAGTATGTGAGATGGTACGGTGGTCGCCAGATCGGACAGGTGGGTTTTCTCCGGGTACTCCGACCCCCCCCCCCCCACACACACACACTAAAGACCACATTTAGGCTTTCATCCACGCCAACGAGAGTGGTTAATATAAGTTGTTGATAAAATAAATATAAAGTTTAAACTTAAAGGGAGGTAATTTACAAATATTAAGTTTGCAGATCTTCAAATAAATTAATTTTAAATCTGAATAAATTATTCTTGAACAATAGTCACGAGTTCTATTACTCCATAATAAGTTTTATTCCTAATCAAATTGACACTTTCTAAAATGGCTATTAAGTTGTTGACTAATGTAATGAGAGAAATCAGTCAGATATGGCCCGCAATACTCCCTAGACGTATATAGGTCCCCACTAGTGGTTTCCTCTGTTTTTAACGTTATTTCCTTTGCACAACCTGCTATCAATTTCCATCCACTTTCTCATCTTATAATTAATGAATTACTATATCTCGACAGATATCCTACAGTATATCCAATATCCAATGGGTATTTTATCTGTAAACTTTCAGACAGGTGTGTTTTCTCCGGGTACTCCGCTTTCCTCCCACACCAATTACCACATTTACGCTTTCATCCGCGCCAGCGAGAGTGATTAATATAAGTTGCTAAAACTTGATTCGCAATCGTTGTAAAAAATTAAAAATTGATATGTGTATTATAGGATTACGGACAATTGCAAATGCACCCGATCATACAATTACCGTTACGCAACAGTTACTTGTTTTCAACAATAGAGTATGCCTTATGAATATTCGTATGACCTCTAAAAGAGACAGGTTACTCTGAACAAACAATACAAATGGTTTATAATAATAGCGAGCTGTAATGCGTAGCGAGCTATTACGGCAACGTGCGTTGAGAAACAAAATGTCGACCCTATTTACATTATTTTGTTATGTCAACAAACCGCGTATACGACGTTTGTTTATATGTTTAAATACTCAGTTTTTGAGGCAAATATTCGGAAACAAATTATACCATATAATAGCAAATTATATTCTGCTGACATTTGCGTTTTGACCGATATAGTGTCGCTTTAACAACACTAGAAATCAACCCACACCAGAATTCCCATCGTCAGTCTTTATTGTTGTCATTTCAGTTGGAGTTGTACAGTCGGAGGGGTTGAAGGCACTTGGTTGGTGTTTCTCGGCGTCTTTGGTGGAATCTTTATTTTAATACTGGCGATTTGCGGATCTTCTCTGTCCTTCGTGGCGATAGATTACATCAGGAATGAGGTCTCGAGGGCGATTAAACTAATGTTGTAAGAACTTGTTTCCGCAAACGAGCTCAAATAAATGTGTATTTATGACCTAATGTGCGGCTCTATGTGTATGTGTGTGGACACGCTGGAAGCAGTGGTCCGGGAGTCATTGTTATGCGTGTAGGTGCGTGTTACAATTGGATCTCCAAACGTATCAAGCGAATCTTGCCATAAATCCAGACAGACGGAGAGACAAGTCAATGGACGTAGTTGTGCTTGGATGTATAGTATACAGTCTGCATACGGTATGTCAACGTCGGTTATGTCGAGTTATCCGGATATCTCGAAGTCGGATCAAAGTCCCGTTTCAGACACTATCATTTTTACATATAACTGACTCTGTATATATCGAATTTCGTTAAGTCAAACGTCGGTTATGTCGAAGTATTTCGACGGAATTCGTCAAAACGGATGTAGACTGTACTGTGTAATAATTTATTATGTCACTGTGACGAATTTATATATCATGACATCAGCGACCAACATTACCGATTATGGAAAATCATTAATGTTGCGCGACATTTCGAACATTCGTTCCAAAACACCTGCCTATGTATGTCACTAAACAAGTCACAACTAATCGCTTCAGGTGCGAAAGGTCCGGAGTTCGAACCCCACTGGAGCCGTTACGATTGTGCCCTTAGGCAAGGCATTTAAATGCCACATTGCCTCTTCTCTCTCCCTCGTGGCGATGGATTCCATCAGGAATGAGGTCTCGAGAGTGATTTATATAAGTTGAAATAACTTGTTTCGCAATCGAGCTAAAATAAATTTGTATAAACTAAGTCACAACTCTCTCAATTGGTAACAGATTGAGTTTAAATGTTTTTGAGAAATTGTGTTATAGATGTTGTATATCAACTTCATGTTTGTTAATTATGTCCGAGTAGCCCTTTTCATGTGGCACCGGCCAATTCTCACGCTATCTTCTGTTTAAAAATGTGTTAGCGAGGACAGTTTACCTTGTACATGCTATCATATTATCAGTGTCAGTTCATTTGACAGTGCTTATCAACTCTTTGCACGCTAGCGGTGGAAATAACAGTCAAATATGTCATGGAATTTCATTAGAATTGTGTCGTCGCGTCGCGATCGTGACAATTCGAATGAAATTACATTACATATGTCCAGGGTTTTCAGCTACAAATAAGAATAAATGCATGCTGGGTAAAATAAAAGCTATAAATAGTTCAAATGATTGTAGCAGACGACAATTCTTTTATTGTCGTCTGCTACAATCATTTGAACTATTTATAGCCTTTATTTTACCCAGCATGCAAATAGTTATTTAAAAAATGAAATTGCGATATACTAATACGAATGTTCCGCTTTTTAATTATGCCAACACTTTTAATAAAACATGATAAAATGATATAATCGCATACATTTCTATGCTATGGTGATTTGCTACGTTGAATTGAAGCTTCCTGGCAAGCCAAATGGAAAATAGACCCACATAGAATTTTTTTTTTTCAAGAATGTTCAAGTACATTTAAATCGTTAAAATGGTTGGACCGCCTTACTGTGCAGTGTGGGTAATACTATACTAGAGGACATAGAAAACGCTCACCTACAGTATATGATTATTATTACATGAACACGAAATGCGAAGGATTCCATCAAAGATAGATCACATCTTTATTACAAAACACAAACTGAACACCTAGACTATTCCAAAAATGTTTAAAACTATGAATTTATATAGTTATTGTGTTTCATGTAAAACACACTTTTATCCGAAGTGTGCGTTTTCTATGTCCTCTAGTATAGTTTTGTAGAGAATAAAATTTCAACAGGAATTACATTAAAGCACAGACACAAGGCACACATATGTTTTACCCTATGGTCATATAGTATGTAGTTTATACAGACTTATTTTAGCTCGCTTGCGAAACAAGTTATTAGCATTTATATTAATCACTCTCGATACCTCATTTCTGGATACCTCATTTCTGATGTAATCCATCGCCACGAGGGAGGGAGATAGAGAGAGAGAGAGACATATAGTATGTAATGGTTACTGTCAACATTACATACTATATAACCAGAGGGCAAGAACATATGTGTGTCTTATGCGTGTGTCAAGACGTGTCTGTTTATATGAAAAAGTTGGCAATTTCTTACGGAGGTTGGTGCACAAAGTACTGGTTAACAGCTGGAACCTGCCCAGGAGGGTGTTGTTAGAGCACTATTTATTGGACAGTTGTTATTTTGCAGAAGATAGAATACATTGTACACATCCTACTCGGATCATTGTTAGGACTTCGATATTCATTTGATGGTCACGTGTTCCATGTTTATCCCTAGTTCATGAATACTGTTATTATGAAGCTGTATACAGGCTGATGTAACTTTTAGTCATTTGCAAGGGACTTGTTATTGTGTGATCTAATCGTAAATAAACAATGTGTCACAATTTCAAATGGTTTTATTTTGGAATGTTCCTTCTTACATTTACAGTTCCGGAAGTCATACTCTAGTGACATTATTATTTGAACCGTAGGACAGTCCAATATAGACTTGAGTGTGTGTGTGTGTGTGTATACAGTCCAATACAAACCTGAATGGGTGGGGGTAGAAATTCCAATACAGACCTGAATGGGTGTGGGTAGAAATTCCAATACAGACCTGAATGGGTGTGGGTAGAAATTCCAATACAGACCTGAATGGGTGTGGGTAGAAATTCCAATACAGACCTGAATGGGTGTGGGTAGAAATTACAATACAGACCTGAATGGGTGGGGGGTAGAAATTCCAATACAGACCTGGATGTGGGAGTAGAAATTCCAATACAGACCTGGATGTGGGAGTAGAAATTCCAATACAGACCTGGATGTGGGGGTAGAAAGTCCAAAACAGACCTGGGTGTGTGAGGTTAGAAATTCCAATACAGACCTGGGTGTGTGGGGGTAGAAAGTCCAATACAGACCTGGGTGTGTGGGGTTAGAAAGTCCAATACAGACCTGGGTGTGTGGGGTTAGAAAGTCCAATACAGACTTGGGTGTGTGGGGTTAGAAAGTCCAATACAGACCTGGATGTGTGGGGTTAGAACGTCCAATACAGACCTGGGTGTGTGGAGTTAGAAAGTCCAATACAGACCTGGTGTGTGGGGTTAAAAGTCCAATACAGACCTGGGTGTGTGGGGTTAGAAAGTCCAATACAGACCTGGATGTGTGGGGTTAGAAAGTCCAATACAGACCTGGGTATGTGGGGTTAGAAAGTCCAATACAGACCTGGGTGTGTGGGGTTAGAAAGTCCAATACAGACCTGGATGTGGGGGAGGGGTAAACATTCCAATACAGACCTGGGTAGGTGTGGGGGGTAAAAGTCCAATACAGACCTGGGTGTGTTGGGGGTAGAAAGTCCAATTCAGACCTGAGTATGTAGGGGTAGAAATTACAACACAGACATGAGTGTGTGTGGGTGGGGTGGGGGTAGGAAAGTCATGCACATGGTCTGTGGATGTGTGCGGTAGGGGGTGGGAGGCGTTTGGTATTTTACGATTTACATCTTTGTTGCTGCAACATTGTTTTCTATGGAGAATTTCATCTGAACTAGACTAATAACAAAATCACTACATATCGACTCATTCCAGACTGTATTGTTATCAATTCACATACAACTACTCGTGCATGCTTTTAGAGAGTTGAAGTTATTTCCGTTGGAATCGCATCCACCCCAGATAAACTTCTCACATTGTCCAGTCTTTACACTATAGTAATATCTCTCCATTGTGGCAGTACATGGTCCGGCTTTCACCGGAAGTGAACAGACAAATCCTTTGCATACCTTATTGCATTTGTTCTTGTTTTGGAAATTGTTTCCGTTCGGCTGGCACCCGCCCCATGAGAACTTTTTGCATTTGTTCGTTATTGGATCGTAATAAAATCTATTTATAGCTCCTCTACAAGGTCCTATCTTCATGGGTTCCGTGCACACCGGACATGGATAGGTTCCGCAAGACCCTTTGCAATCCTCCTCAGTCAGAAACCGATTCATGTTTCCCCCGCAGCCACCATACCGGAACGTCTTGCATGTGCATTCTGCAGCATCAAAGTACCATCGTTGAAGTTTTGCTTTGCAAGGTCCCTTTGCTGGAGGCAGATTACATACTGGACACTGTACGGATCCGCACAATCCCTCGCAATCTTCTAATGTTTCGTATCTATTTTCATTGCCACCACAACCGCCATATATAAATGCCTCGCACTGACATGTCTGGACATTGTAAAAGTAGCGCTTAAACGAGCCCTTGCATGGTCCTGGCACTTTGGGCAGGTTACATATTGGGCATGTTGTATTTCCACATGCCTTGGTACACTTTCGTTTGCTCATAAAGTTATTGCTATTTCCCTCACAGCCTCCGTAATTGAATTTTTTGCATTTACAATTTAAAGGATCGTAATGAAACCTCTCCATTAGGGCTTCGCAAGGACCGGAATCCGGCAGTAATAGGCAGTTCGGTGGTTCCGGTTCCTCACATGTATTGTATTCGTGACAAGCCTCGTTGCAGTCTTCAATCGTTTGGAAATTGTTGCTGTTTCCACCACACCCTCCCCAGTTAAATTGTTCACATGTGCAGGTGTTTGTGTTGTAGAAAAATCGTGGGATGATAGCGTCACACGGACCCGAGTCAGATGGTAGCCCGCATGAATGCTGTGGTTCACAAGTCGTGTCCCCACAGCGTGTATTGCATTCTTCAAGCGTACCAAATCTGTTAGCATTACCACCACATCCACTGTATATAAATTTCTCGCATTGACACGATGTTGTATTATATCCATAGCTTACAATATATGCTAGGCATATCATAGGACCGTCACCATGGGGCGTAATCGGCAGCTGGCAAACATCGGAACATTCGTAACATCCACAGTTAGTGTTACAATATTCTTCTGTCAGAAAGTTGTTGGCATTCGCACTGCAGCCTCCATATATAAAGTCTTCGCATTTGCAGGAAGTTGTGTTGAACCACCATCTGGGCATATATGCTTTACACGGTCCTGATATTTTAGGCAAGGCACAGGCCGGATTTGACAGCATTGGCGTCTCGCAGGACGACTCGCAATCGGCCTCGGTCTCAAAGTTGTTGCCGTTTGGTTCACATCCTCCCCAGCTGTATTGCTCACATTGACAGGTGGCGCTGTTGTAAAAGTAACGAGTAATAGCCGCTCTGCATGGACCAACCTTCTTCGGCTGTGTGCATGCTGAAAGTGTACAAGGACTAATAACACGTATTCTGTGTGGTGTGTTCATCACATGTTTCATTGTCGCCAGATCGGACAGGTGGGTTTTCTCCGGGTACTCCGGTTTCCTTCCACATTTACGCTTGCATCCGCGCCAACGAGAGTGATTAATATAAGTTGTTAAAACTTGCTTCGCAATCGTTGTAAAATAAATAAAGTTTAAATCATTGTTGACACAGTAAATAATGTCGATACATGTAGTCGTTTATTAAACTTTATTTATTTTACATCGATTGCGAATGAAGTTTTAGCAACTTATATTAATCACTTGATGTTATTTTTTTGCGTAAATGACTACACTATATGCTAGTAAAATGACGTTAGGTTTGACGTCACTCGCTAAACCATGTTTTATTGCAGATTTAAACACGGCAAATTCATTATGTGCGTATACAGACAAAACACCGAATCTTGTTAGAATTAATATTTATTTTAAATTCAGTACTCCTACTGTTTATGATGTTAGTTCAATGAAGAGCTTACCATCATCAACTTTATTAAGACAGCATTTCCCTCCGGCATCAGGATAGTCTTCCATAAACATACATGTTGATGTATCTCCACAAGTCAACCCCTGTATCGTGCCGCAATCACCGTCCTGACCGACGGCACACGTATCAGTAGACATAACCACACCTGACAGAATATAGGTAACAGTGTATACAGGTGGTATGATATAACGTAGTGTATGATATAACGTAGTGTATGATATAACGTAGTGTATGATATAGCGTAATGTGTGATATAACGTAGTGTATGATATAACGTAGTATACGATATATAACGTAGTATACGATATAACGTAGTGTACGATATTACGTAGTGTATGATATAACGTAGTGTACGATATAACGTAGTGTATGATATAACGTAGTATACGATATATAACGTAGTATACGATATAACGTAGTGTACGATATAACGTAGTGTATGATATAACGTGGTGTACGATATAACGTGGTGTATGATATAACGTGGTGTATGATATAACGTGGTGTATGATATAACGTAGTGTATGATATAACGTGGTGTATGATATAACGTAGTGTATGATATAACGTAGTGTATGATATAACGTGGTGTATGATATAACGTAGTGTATGATATAACGTGGTGTATGATATAACGTAGTGTATGATATAACGTGGTGTATGATATAACGTGGTGTATGATATAACGTAGTGTACGATATAACGTAGTGTACGATATGATATAACGTAGTGTATGATATAACGTAGTGTACGATATAACGTAGTGTATGATATAACGTAGTATACGATATAACGTAGTGTACGATATAACGTAGTGTATGATATAACGTAGTGTATGATATAACGTAGTGTATGATATAGCGTAGTGTACGATATAACGTAGTATACGATATAGCGTAGTGTACGATATAACGTAGTGTATGATATAACGTAGTGTACGACATAACGTAGTGTATGATATAACGTAGTGTACGATATAACGTAGTGTATGATATAACGTAGTGTACGATATAACGTAGTGTGTGATATAACGTAGTGTACGATATAACGTAGTGTACGATATAACGTAATGTATTAATATAACGTAGTATACGATATATAACGTAGTGTATGATATAACGTAGTGTACGATATAACGTAGTATACGATATAACGTAGTATACGATATAACGTAGTGTATGATATAACGTAATGTATGATATAACGTAGTGTACGATATAACGTAGTGTATGATATAACGTAATGTATGATATAGCGTAGTGTATGATATAACGTAATGTATGAGATAACGTAGTGTATGATATAACGTAGTGTACGATATATAACGTAGTGTATGATATAACGTAATGTATGATATAACGTGGTGTACGATATATAACGTAATGTATGATATAACGTAATGTATGATATAACGTAGTGTACGATATATAACGTAGTATACGATATAGTGTATTATATGATATAACGTAGTATATGATATAACGTAATGTATGATATAACGTAGTGTATGATATAACGTAGTGTACGATATAGTGTATTATATGATATAACGTAGTATATGATATAACGTAGTGTATGATATAACGTAGTATACGATATAACGTAGTATACGATATAACGTAGTATACGATATAACGTAGTGTATGATATAACGTAGTATACGATATATAACGTAGTATACGATATAACGTAGTATACGATATAACGTAGTGTACGATATAGCGTAGTGTACGATATAACGTAGTGTGTGATATAACGTAGTGTATGATATAACGTAGTGTACGATATAACGTAGTATACGATATAACGTAGTGTACGATATAGCGTAGTGTATGATATAACGTAGTGTATGATATAACGTAGTGTACGATATAACGTAGTGTACGATATAACGTAGTGTATGATATAACGTATTGTATGATATAACGTAGTATACGATATATAACGTAATATACGATATAACGTAGTATACGATATAACGTAGTGTACGATATAGCGTAGTGTATGATATAACGTAGTATACGATATATAACGTAGTATACGATATAACGTAGTGTATGATATAACGTAGTGTACGATATAACGTAGTATACGATATAACGTAGTGTACGATATAGCGTAGTGTATGATATAACGTAGTGTACGATATAACGTAGTGTATGATATAACGTAGTGTATGATATAACGTAGTGTATGATATAACGTAGTATACGATATATAACGTAGTATACGATATAACGTAGTATACGATATAACGTAGTGTACGATATATAACGTAGTATACGATATAACGTAGTATACGATATAGCGTAGTGTATGATATAGCGTAGTATACGATATAGCGTAGTGTATGATATAACGTGGTGTATGATATAACGTAGTGTGTGATATAACGTAGTGTATGATATAACATAATGCATAGCGATAGGTTTCTACAACAACATACATGTATATAATATCGATTTCGTTAATCGATACAATGTTAAGTTATTATTTATTTTATTTGATTTCTTTTATTGTTGACTAACATACTAGATATTTGCCACCAATAAGCTGTGTATATACATACGTCATAACACATATAAGATACTTGCCACCAACAAGCTGTGTATATGCATACGTCATAAAACATACTAGATACTTGCCACCAACACCCTGTATACATACATACGTCATAAAGCATACAAGATACTTGCCACCAACACCCTGTATATATGCATACGTCATAACACATACAAGATACTTGCCATCAACACCCTGTATATATACATACGTCATAAAACATACTAGATACTTGCCACCAACACCCTGTATATATATATACGTCATAACACATACAAGATACTTGCCACCAACACCCTGTATATATATATACGTCATAACACATACTAGATACTTGTCACCAACACCCTGTATATATATATACGTCATAACACATACTAGATACTTGCCACCAACACCCTGTATATATACATACGTCATAACACATACTAGATACTTGCCACCAACACCCTGTATATATACATACGTCATAAAACATACTAGATACTTGCCACCAACACCCTGTATATATACATACGTCATAAAACATACTAGATACTTGCCACCAACACCCTGTATATATACATACGTCATAAAACATACTAGATACTTGCCACCAACACCCTGTATATATACATACGTCATAAAACATACTAGATACTTGCCACCAACACCCTGTATATATACATACGTCATAAAACATACTAGATACTTGCCACCAACACCCTGTATATATACATACGTCATAAAACATACTAGATACTTGCCACCAACACCCTGTATATATACATACGTCATAAAACATACTAGATACTTGCCACCAACACCCTGTATATATACATACGTCATAAAACATACTAGATACTTGCCACCAACACCCTGTATATATACATACGTCATAAAACATACTAGATACTTGCCACCAACACCCTGTATATATACATACGTCATAAAACATACTAGATACTTGCCACCAACACCCTGTATATATACATACGTCATAAAACATACTAGATACTTGCCACCAACACCCTGTATATATACATACGTCATAAAACATACTAGATACTTGCCACCAACACCCTGTATATATACATACGTCATAAAACATACTAGATACTTGCCACCAACACCCTGTATATATACATACGTCATAAAACATACTAGATACTTGCCACCAACACCCTGTATATATACATACGTCATAAAACATACTAGATACTTGCCACCAACACCCTGTATATATACATACGTCATATAGCATACTAGATACTTGCCACCAACACCCTGTATATATACATACGTCATATAGCATACTAGATACTTGCCACCAACACCCTGTATATATACATACGTCATATAGCATACTAGATACTTGCCACCAACACCCTGTATATATACATACGTCATATAGCATACTAGATACTTGCCACCAACACCCTGTATATATACATACGTCATAAAACATACTAGATACTTGCCACCAACACCCTGTATATATACATACGTCATAAAACATACTAGATACTTGCCACCAACACCCTGTATATATACATACGTCATAAAACATACTAGATACTTGCCACCAACACCCTGTATATATACATACGTCATAAAACATACTAGATACTTGCCATCAACACCCTGTATATATACATACGTCATAAAACATACTAGATACTTGCCATCAACACCCTGTATATATACATACGCCATAAAACATACTAGATACTTGCTACCAACACCCTGTATATATACATATGTCATAAAACATACTAGATACTTGCCACCAACACCCTGTATATATACATACGTCATAAAACATACTAGATATTTGCCATCAACACCCTGTAGATATACATACGTCATAAAACATACTAGGTACTTGCCATCAACACCCTGTATATATACATACGTCATAAAACATACTAGATATTTGCCATCAACACCCTGTATATATACATACGTCATAAAACATACTAGGTACTTGCCATCAACACCCTGTATATATACATACGTCATAAAACATACTAGGTACTTGCCACCAACACCCTGTACATAAACATACGTCATAACACATACTAGATACTTGCCACCAACACCCTGTATATATATATACGTCATAAAACATACTAGATACTTGCCACAAACACCCTGTATATATACATACGTCATATAGCATACTAGATACTTGCCACCAACACCCTGTATATATACATACGTCATATAGCATACTAGATACTTGCCATCAACACCCTGTATATATACATACGTCATCTAGCATACTAGATACTTGCCACCAACACCCTGTATATATACATACGTCATATAGCATACAAGATACTTGCCACCAACACCCTGTATATATACATACGCCATAAAACATACTAGATACTTGCCACCAACACCCTGTACATAAACATACGTCATAACACATACTAGATACTTGCCACCAACACCCTTATATATATAGTAAACATACGTACTCCACAAAACATATAGCATACTATACCACCAACACCCTGTATATATACATACGTCATATAGCATACTAGATACTTGCCACCAACACCCTGTATATATACATACGTCATATAGCATACTAGATACTTGCCACCAACACCCTGTATATATACATACGTCATAAAACATACTAGATACTTACCATCAACACCCTGTATATATACATACGTCATAAAACATACTAGGTACTTGCCACCAACACCCTGTATATATACATACGTCATAAAACATACTAGGTACTTGCCACCAACACCCTGTATATATATATATATACGTCATAAAGCATACTAGATACTTGCCATCAACACCCTGTATATATACATACGTCATAAAACATACTAGATACTTGCCATCAACACCCTGTATATATACATACGTAATAGAGCATACTAGATACTTGCCATCAACACCCTGTACAGGCACAGAAGCTCCAAGGAGGAACACAAGCAATATGTGTCGCAACATGCTGAAAATATATAACAGTAACACTAGCATGCCAATTCGGTGTCATGGTTACAGTATATAAAAGATAGGGTACCATAGCATATAGTTTGCGAGATGTCAATCAAAACGATCCTACTAACATAGCAGACGGATCTGTAGTCCAGTGGTAACACGCTGGATTGGTAATCCAGGGATCGCAGGTTCGATCCCCCGTCTGACCCTAATAAAATTAACAGTCTTTCAGATGGGACGTTAAACCGAGGTCTCGTGTCGGTGCTTTACACCGTGCACGTAAAAGAACCAGAGGAGACTCTGGAATGGGTCTCTGTCTGTATCATTGCACGATCCTCCAAAAATCTAAAATGTCTAATCTCTTCAGGGGGCGTCGCTCATATTGGCAACCGGTAGCGACGATAAATAGACGTAAAACACAAACATAGTTCGTGCAGCTCATTCCAGTCTTATTGTTTACATGTTTCAGTGTAATAATTTTTTCTGGACGAATGGGAATTAATGTGATAAGAATTACTACTATGAATTCGTATTATAGGTATTAAATTTGTCCCATTTGTTTTCAGGGAACTAGTTCCAAGCTTTCACTGGTGTGCGCATAGAAATACAGGCTTGAGCTGGAACCCAGAAATGGCCAGGTCAATCTATTTACGTAGTTGAAATTGTGCAACAATATTTGTTTCCCATATGATTCCCGGGTGTTCCAGCAGATATGTGGTATATACTATTATGTTAAATAGTGTTTCATTTTATTGTCAACATTTAATTACTAAAGTATGCACTTTATGATTTATATACATTCACTCAATAAACTATCCGAGTGTGTATTATTCAGAGTGAGTTTTCAATCGTCCTTCTATTACATATTTATTTTTTTGGTTATATATAACATGGAATGTTTAATATAATATTCAGCATGGAGTGATATTTCCCGAGTGTAACAGTGTATATATTGTATATACACATGTATGTCTATCTTTTGTTTGCACTATATGACAATACATCAGGTGAATCTTGGACGTGTGTGTTTTACGTGTATTTATCGTCGCTACCGGTTGCCCATATGAACGACGTCTCCTGACGAGATTAGTCATTTTAGATTTTTGGAAGATAGTGCAAAGATACAGACAGAGACCCATTCCAGAGTCTCCTCTGGTTCTTTTACGTGCACGGTGTACAGCACCGACACGAGACCTCGGTTTAGAGTCCCATCTGAAAGACTGTTAATTTTATTATGGTCAGACGGGGGATCGAACCTGCGATCCCTGGATTACCAGTCCAGCGTGTTACCACTGGACTATAGATCCGAGCAAATTTATTGCGGACGTTTATAGATTCAAATCCACATGTACGCTTTAATTCGCGCCAACGAGAGTTGTTAAACTTGTTTAACAATCGTTGTAAAATAAATAATGTTTAAACTATAGATTCTTATCGTATACATATTTACTTTTGTGTGTTTGTTTTATGCCTTACTGGCACGTACAGCACCGATACGAGACCCTGGTTTAAAATCCCAGCTAATGGTGCTGTCACACTATAACGTATAGCAGTAACGTATGCCGACGTTGTGCAAAAACAGCTATTTTGCACACGATACTAAGTATTGTGATTGTCTAATGTATATATTATAAATAGAAATGACCGTGCTAATTTTATGCAATATTCGCGCCTAAAATCAACAAGCTATTTTGGCGCGTAAAAAGAATGATTACATGATAACTTAATTTGTGTATCGTTAATTTAGCCTACCGCGAGGCTGATGTACGTAAATATTATCTCACAGCGAGAGATTATGTAATAGTTGTCGGTTTCTTTTGATGAGGCGCCAATATGTCTGGCTGTTTCATTAAAGTTACGATTTTGATTGCGTAAGGTAACATGTGGTCAGCACCACGCTGTCTGACTGAAATGTATATAATTCCGAGTAAAATTAAAGAGAAATTAGAGTACAAAAGGCTGTCCTTATGCAAGGATTGATTGTGTATCTCAGATAGAAAACAATTACTGTTTCTATGACACTAAAGACGAGATGTCTCCAGTATATTAATTTAATATACTTATAAAACGAACTATAAACTGAACTGAAGTGTTACGGACACAGTGAATATTAATGGAGTGAGTATTACTTGAATAGAATACGTGATAGCTAATATAACAGACGAGATGTCTTCAGTATATTAATTTAATATACTTATAAAACGAACTATAAACTGAACTTAAGTGTTACGGACACATTGGGTAGCCATGGATTAAGTAGCACCGTATGGCTTGAATAGAATACGTGATAGCTAATATAATAAGATAAGAGTAACAAATTATCTCTAATATATAGCGGTAATAAATTGATACCAGAACGATACTGTGAGATATTGAAGGTATTGAGAGACGCGAGCGGCTGATCAACGTAGACAGTCTAATTGAGATTTCCCTGATTGTATATTGAAGATTAAAGATGTAATCCAATTATCGACAGGGCGGTGATCTAATAAAGACACTAGAAATTAATGAGGCTTGAAGTGACTAGTATATAGATAAGAGATCAGATATTCACGAGATGTGAATAAACGAAATAGTATAATATAAAAAGAGACGATAGAGTAAAATAGATATAAAAGAACTTTGTGTGTTACGTTATTATTGAATTGATAGAGAAATGAAAAATACCCATAGACAACCGACCAGAGAGTGTATATAGCTTAAACCTTGGAAAGAGCCGTAAATAGACCAGACGTAGAGTAAGAGCCGACGAGGGGGGACACCACAACGTATGTGCATTTTCACCAACACGCTGGTGTACGTTGACATAAGTTAGGGGTAGGTTTGGTATAAGTTGTATACGTTAAAAGCACGCTGGTATAAGCTGACATACGTTGTTGTACGTTGTGTGCATGCTCAAAAATTGTGGGCGTATGCCGACGTCCTCTTCATAAGTTAGGCATACGCTAGACATACGCTAGACATGTGCTAAGTACGTTAGATGTAGGTTACTCATATGTCGAGATACGTTGGCATGAATGTGAACCGTACAGCTAACGTATTGCTAACCTATGAGTAACTTACTTCTAACCTACATATAACCTATATCTGACGTATATGCAACGTGTATAGACGTTTTCCGACGCATTAGACGTATGCCTGACGATGGAGTAACTTATCGAACGTGTCTCTACCGTACAACTAGCGTATTGTTGGCGTTGTGCGGTCCCTGTATATAAGGGGCATGTGTGTGTGTAGCTCACCATCACTTCTCCACCGATCATCAGAGAAGATGGACGATCCTGAGAGGCTTCGACAAGAATACCAACTAGTCGTTCTCCAACATCAGTATGACATCATCGAATTGGCACTTCACCAGATCCGTGCCAACAGAATGCGGACGAGAAGGGGTCAACGACGGGGGAGAGTCTGGGTCAGACCATGGATCGGGAGGCGACGGCAGTTTGGTCTGTACGACCAGGTTCTGGTGGAACTCCGTAACGAGGACCAAGCATCTTTCAAGAAATTCATGCGGATGTCCCCCGAGTGGACCCCAGGATCACCAATCAACAAACCTGGTACAGGGAACCCCTGGAGCCTGGCATAAAGCTTGCCCTGACTGCGTCACCTTGCATCTGGGAGCAAGTATGCCGCGATGAAGTTCGGTTGGAGGATCCCTCACAACACACAGTCACTCCTCGTCTGAAAAGTATGTCAGGCCATCATCGATGAATACATGGACGAGGTGATGATTTGCCCTACCACTCCTGATGAATGGAGTGCCATTGCGGACAGGTTCTATGAAAAGTGGAACTTCCCCCATACATGCTGGGCACTGGATGGAAAACACGTTGCCTGTCGGTGTCCTCCAAAGACTGGGTCCATGTACTACAACTATAAAGGATTTTATTTCGTTATTCTGATGGCGCTTGTAGATGCCGACTACAAATGCATCTGGGCAGATGTCGGTGGTACAGGATCAGCATCCGACGCTCAGATTTACAATGACTGAAGGAATGCGCTGAAGATGGTACCCTAGGTTTCCCTGACCCCGAACCTATTCCCAACGACTACCAGGATGTGCCCTACTACTTCATAGGCGACGATGCCTTCGCCCTACGACCGACCATGATGAAGCCGTACAGCCACAGGGGTCTGACGAATGATGAACGCGTCTTCAACTACAGGCTTTCATGATCCAGGAGGGTAGTAGAAATTTGTCTTCAATGCATAATATTAATATAAAATAAGATGGCGTCACAACTAACTTCTAAAGCGAATAATGAACTAAAGCGATGTACGAAACTTACTTACTTTGTCCGACTTGCCGACATCGACTGCTGTGTCATCTGGAATGACAGTTGAGCTGTTTAACAATGCGTCACGTGACCACCAACATGTCACAGGAGCTTATCTTGTTGTTTTTACTAAGAACCGGGGCTTCTAAGATATAATCAATTGACACACTTTAAATCCCAGATTTACGCAACCACGGGTGGTCGTTGTAATCGCGTAAAAGAACACTCTCTACACTCTGTAGCATACAAGAAACTTTATTTTGAGTCAAATATATGAGGATCTTTTTGATATGACTCTTTAACTTTTATGATAGCTGTAACGCTCGATGATGGCAAAGCAGTTATGGATCTCCACCATCTCACTGGAGGGCCACAGCAATGTTTCAGAGAGTCCAGCATAGAGTATTCCGTGTATTGGCGCTTTCAGTGCTAACTATCAGATCCGTTCTTTAATGGAGTAAGATCAACATTGTGTATGTATTGTGTGGTATATAGTGTGTGGTATGTAGTGTGTGGTGTAGTGTATAGTGTATTGTGTGGTGTATAGTGTGTGGTGTATAGTGTGGTGTAGTGTGTGTGTATTGTGTGGTGTATAGTGTGTGGTGTAGTGTGTATAGTGTGTGGTGTATAGTGTGTGGTGTAGTGTGTATAGTGTGTGGTGTATAGTGTAGTGTGTATAGTGTGTGGTGTATTGTGTGGTGTATAGTGTGTGGTGTATTGTGTGGTGTATAGTGTGGCATATAGTGTGTGGTGTATAGTGTGGTGTATAGTGTGTGTGCATAATGTATGTGCTGCATAGTGTGTGGTGAATAGTGTGTTGTGTATAGTGTGGTGAATAGTGTATGGTGTGGTGTATAGTGTGGTGCATAGTGTGTTGTGTATAGTGTGTGGTGAATAGTGTATGGTGTGGTGTATAGTGTGTGATGTGGTGTATAGTGTGTTGTGAATAGTGTGTGGTGTATAGTGTGTGGTGTGGTGTATAGTGTGTGGTGTGGTGTATAGTGTGTGGTGTATAGTGTGTGTGTATAGTGTGTGGTGTATAGTGTATGGTGTATAGTGTGGTGAATAGTGTGTGTGTGGTGTATAGTGTTTTGTGTATAGTGTGTGGGTGTGGTGTATAGTGTGTGGTGTGGTGTATAGTATGTGGTGTATAGTGTGTGGTGTGGTGTATAGTGTGTGGTGTGGTGTATAGTGTGTGGTGTGGTGTATAGTGTGTGGTGTGGTGTATAGTGTGTGGTGTATAGTGTATGGTGTATAGTGTGGTGTATAGTGTGTGGTGTGGTGTATAGTGTGAGGTGTATAGTTTTTTGTGTATAGTGTGTGGTGTGGTGTATAGTTTTGTGTATAGTGTGTGTGGTGTAGTGGGTGTATAGTGTGTGGTGTAGAGTGTGTGGTGTGGTGTATAGTGTGTGGTGTGGTGTATAGTGTATGGTACATAGTGTGTGGTGTATAGTGTGTGGGTGTGTGGTGTATAGTGTGTATGGTATGTATAGTGTGTGGTGTATAGTGTGTGGGTGGGGTGTGTGGTGTATAGTGTGTGGGTGGGGGTGTGTGGTGTGGTGTATAGTGTGTGGTGTATGGTACATAGTGTGTGGTGTATAGTGTGTGGGTGTGGTGTGGTGTATAGTGTGTGGGTGTGGGTGGGGGTGTGTGGTGAGGTGTGGTGTGGGGATATTGGGGGTGCACACATTTAATCTTCATGGAATGCTCTGTGGTGGCAAGTGTAAATAAACATATACATCATCGTATTTGTACAAATCGATCACAATATATGAATGTTTCAGATATAAACTCAGATGAGTTAATAAAAACAACACAGGAGGTTTAAAAATTTTAAATCTATTTTTGAATATAGCAATTTTTAAAATTAATAATCTGTGGAATGCATTAGATCTAAAGGCATGCATTAATACAAAGATGATACAAGGATGATTGACTATAGGCAACATTAATACAAAGATGATACAAGGATGATTGACTATAGGCAACATTATGAAAACAATACTAATGCAAATATAAAAATTATCACAATACAATCTCATATATTGGCAGTGATTAAAGAAAGCACAAAAGGCACGCAACTAGTATCAGTGCTTGAGGGAGATTTGAGAGAAACAGGCTCCCATGCTGCAGCACTTCTCTCTATTGTGAGCTGAGGGAGGAGTGTTCTAATATAATATATATATATGTAGAGGACACTTGGCTGAGTTAACATTAACCCATCCTTTAGATATTCCTCCCTTAGACACTCCTCCCTCAGATACTGCTCCCTCAGGTACTCCTCCCTTATACACTCCTCCCTCAGATACTCCTCCCTTAGATACCGTAAAGTTATATTCCCTGTTCAAACTGACTGTCACAGTTTCTAAACAGGTTACAATCATGTAATTGTATGCATTATAAAATCAGTATTACCCGAGTCTTGCCGTAACAAAATCCATTCTATTTAAACATTTATAATGTGTGTGAGCATCGTGGAAACATATGATAATCTTATTTTGACTAATATAATTTTTGTTTCATCAACTCTTTCACCGCCAATGTCGCATAAAAGCGACTTTGTAAAAAAAAGTAGAGAACCCGATCGGACAGAACAGAACATGCTGTATGATCAGACTATATGCTGATTGCTCTTCAGACAGTGGAGCTGAAGCACCTGTCCGAATAGCAAACAACATAGATCCTGATCAGACGCGGCGTTACGCCGCGGCTGATCTGGATCTATGTTGTTTGCACATCCTCTGAATTTATTCGGCGCTGAAAGAGTTAAACTCTCTTCGTAGCTCCCAATTCTCCGTAACAAATCATGATAACAAAGTAATTAACGGTACGGTGGTCGCCAGATCGGATAGGTGGGTTTTCTCCGGGTACTCTGGTTTCCTCCCAACACGAATGACTACATATACATACGCTTTCATCCGCGCCAACGATAGTGATTAATATAAGTTGTTAGAACTTGCTACGCAATCGTTGTAAAATAAATAAAGTTTAAACTTTAATTAATGCGCGCACATCACTTTTAGCATGTTTTGTTCAAATTGCTGGCATAGCAACAGGCACTCGAATACATTGCAATTTCGTTTTTTTAACAGGAATCATGACTTTAACCTTCTCCCCCCTGAAGGTCTAACTTATACGCCGATTATTCGTGTTTATATTACAGACAGTTTCCTGAAAATGGCATCTCCATACTAATTAGCCAGATTGGCAGAAACAAAAACTCAAAAAATATGAATCATGTCGGTTTTAAAATACACGCTCAATACCTGTCGGTTCACAAACTTTCAAAGATCTTTGAAAAATGGGTAGGTATAATGTTGCATTGCAAGTGATGTGGCGCCTTTAATACTCGTGCATGAAAAATAATGTTACGTGTCATATTGATGATTGAGCTTATTTACCCTCGATTCGGCGAACCATGTGGGCGAGCGATGTCATATTGCATTACTTAACCTGCTTTAAGTACCGCGTGTTGCGATTTATGATCATGTAACTATATTGTATATAAGATATTTGTAAACCCGATTATCTTGCCTGGGAGTATGTTACAAATTACAACTAATAATGGAAACTTTACAAAATAAGAATTGGCCTAGAGGTCTTCTTTGGTGTATTGATAGAGGTCATGTAGTACTACACATAAATAATAGTATTTTTTTTTTTTATAGCTATTTTAGCAAAAGTATGGATATTCTGGACGTGCATTTTTATGATTGTATAGCATTCATTTAACATGCAAATAACGTGTTATTTATCGTATGCTAGTACTATGCTCTTATAAATAAGAAAAATAATATCGTGATCACGTTCGTCATAGCATTTACCAATGAGAGACATTGCTGGTTTCTATTACCTCCCTTGGCAGATAAAAATCTGATTGATCCCAAAATGTATATTGGTCTTCATAGTTGGAATCCTTTGTTTTTACTGTTGTTCCCTACCCAGATGTTGCGGTATGCTAAATGTGATTTTATCAAAATCATGTTAATTAATTGATAACATTTTTTAACAGTAAAGTATCTATTGGATATACTGTAGGATATCTGGAGAGATTTAATTATTTCAATAATTAGATGAGATAATGGATGAAAATGATTGCATGTGGTCCAAAGGAAACATAAATGGAAAAAAGTAAACCAATTAAAAAAGACTTAGCCTCCTTAACCCATTTCATTCTGGATACCGTTCAAACGGTATCTGCAAAGAACATAGAGCCAGATCAACAGCCACGGAACGTGCCGTCTGATCAGGATCTATGCTGTTTGCTATTCAGATGACATTGCTAAGACACTTGGCTATGCAGCAAACAACATAGATCCTGATCAGCACGCAGCGTGACGCTGCGTGCTGATCTGGATCTATGTTGTTTGCAAAAGCCTTTAAATATATCCAGAATGAAATGGGTTAAAAGAGTATTCAAGGGGAAGTAACTGACAGAAATACCAAAATCACAGATGTCCGATTAGTGCAGTGGTTAGCGCGCTCGCTTCTCACCAATGCAACCCGGGTTCAATCCTCGGACCGGGAAATATGTGAGATGGTACAGTGGTCGCCAGATCGTACATGTGGGTTTTCTCCGGGTACTCCGGTTTCCTCCAACACGAATGACCACATATATACGCTTTCATCTGCGCCAACGAGAGTGGTTAAGTTGTTAGAACTTGCTTCACAATTGTTTTAAAATAAATAAACTTTAAACTTTAAACTCACAGAAAGTGTAATGTGACTTAATTGAACAAGCTATATACTGGCATGAAATAGTGACCGGGTAAATACAGGTAACCACTTGTATCATAATATTTAATTATTATTGATATCAGTACACCTTATGTACTTTGATAAGTCTATTCATTTCACGCTTGTCTTTAAATTAATGAAATTGTCACCAAGGGATACTACCTGCGAGGAATTGTGTGGAAATAATATAATTCAGAGTTGTCGAACATGGTGTTTCTCTCACAGGCACAAGACACAAATTATATTTGTTTGCCCTATGGTCATATAGTAAGCAATTAACCCTTTCAACACCACAGGCCTCTAAATAGGCTTACAAAAAGTGTAGATCCAGATGAGCCGGCTCGTAACGAGCCATCTCATCAGGATCTGCACTTTTTGCCCGTAATATTACTATTTTTAGACAAAAATTACCCACTTTGATAAATGAACTGGTCCAAATGTAATTTTCTTATTAATTTATTCGGCTAAAAATATCATGCACCAGTCCATGTCAGTTAGTTGGTGTTGAATGGGTTAAGAAGACATTAGCAATTTGTGCCTGTGGTTTCTCTCTTGCATCAACATTCCACAGGAAAGGTTTACCGTTAGATATTTCAAAATAGTGTAAGATTATTATGCATAGTAAGTGTTGTACCGGTAATTCTATATGTGCTCCAATAAGCAACTGGTAGTTGAGAGATAAATGGTAAATCCAGTTTATCAGGTGCAGTTACAGACAATCATTCTTCGCTACCACAATCATAATCATAGCCTGGGAAGATATATTTTGCCTGGTCATTCATATAAATAGAGGATATTTGTTTGTTTTGAGTGAATATGAACATTTTCTCACTTCGAGGTGAGATATATTCCATATTCACTCGAAACAAACAAATTTTCTTTTTATTTTATGCTAATTAGTGAAAAACAAACACAAAATGAAGAAATTAAAATAGCTGGCCGCGTGTTTTTGCGCGGATGAATACATTGACGACTATACGTTGTGAGTCGATACACAAATATGCCGCCATTTTGAATTTAAAGTTGAATCGAGGAAAAATACATGAAAACATTTATTGGATTTATTGTTACAATTTACAGTGACAAACTTCGAGACATTGTCAGTTGTATTTCGCTTTTGATTTGTTTCATAACAAAAACAATAATACAGGTAAATAGTGTCATTGAAGCCAGGTGAACAGTGAAAATTAAATAACACATTGTCTAAGCATTTAAAGGGAGAGTAATAGTGCAAGAATAGTGTATTGGGAAGGGAGATAATAATAAAAAGTAGTCCGGAAAAATACAGTGAGTGATATGCAGATTATATTATTATATGGATTATATCTCACTGATAGAACACTGTATTTCATCAATTAGCATAAAATAAATATATTTATTTAACACCTAAACCGTTAATTGAGTCGTGTTGAGCTTCTGGGTCATTTTGCCAGAAGTTAAAAAGTGAAAAATTGACACACTGTCTACCTAAAGTTAGATTAGAGCTAAATCATATATTCCTGTCAGGGCCTCAATCAGTTACCGGTACCACTTCCTTTAATAAAGTACAGTTTAATTGGCGCTATATTCATAAACTATCGTCATTTATTCGAACAAGTCATTTATTTGTCACATATCTTTGAAGTTATGGCATTTTTTAGAATTTTTTTATTTAGAATTTTTTTCCCCAAATACGTAGCATCCTGAATAAAAGTATCTAATCGTTTGTTTTTAGAAATAGATAATAACTTGCTACTCTCATGTGAAAAAATGACTTGATCATTCATTTTGCTAGAAAATGTATCTCCAGTGTATTAGAAGTCTCAATATGTACATGAACATTAACATCTTCATTTGTCATCAAAATAAATAACATCTACAATATACATCAACTACATTAATATAAAACTTTAAAAATAAAATTCCTACACAAGCAATTATGCAATTTAAACGTTGATAACATATTTCCAGAGACATTACATATTGTAAAAACAAATTACCATAAGTTCTCATTATGAGCCGTTGCTATCTTCATTATCAATGACCCAATACTGTTGGAAATCTGTACACCAAATCGTTGACAAGCTATTGAGCTCAAATGGTTTTTGGTGGAAGTCGTGATAGCGCAGTGGATGCGCGTTTGCTTCATGGTGCGAACGGTCCGGAGTTCGAGCCCCGCTGGTGCCATTGCGATTGTGCCCTTAGGCAAGGCATTTAAATTCCACGTTGCCTCTTCTCTCTCCCTCGTGGCGATGGATTCCATCAGGAATGAGGTCTCGAGAGTGATTAATATAAGTTGTAAGAACTTGTTTCGCAATCGAGCTAAACTAAATTTGTATAAACTAAATGGTTTTTCACTTTCAGATCCCGGCAACCATAACATCTTAGCCCACATGATATTTCAGCATTAACCCATTTCATTCTGGATGCATTTAAGGCTTTTGCAAACAACATAGATCCAGATCAGCTGCAACGTGATGCTACGTGCTTATCAGGATCTATGTTGTTTGCTACATAGCCAAGTGTTTTAGCAAGATCATCTGAATAGCAAACAGCATAGAGCCTGATCAGATGGCACGATCCGTGGCGGCTGATCTGGCTCATGTTCTTTGCAAATACTGTTTGAACGGTATCCAGAATCAAATGGGATCATTTCCTTTGGATATATTTCTCTGGGCATTAACCCTTTCCATCATAGAGATTTAGGTTAATATACTATTATATCTCCATACAAACGACAGTCATTTAGCCCTTTCCTTCATAGAGATTTAGATTAATATACTATTATATCTCCATACAAACGACAGCCATTTAGCTATCATGTAGTGGATAAGTAGTCGCCATATCTATCCCACCTCCACTGATATTACTGGGACTTCATAGAGATTTAGGTTAATATTCTATTATATCTCCATACAAACGATGGCCATTTAGCTATCATGCAGTGGATAAGTAGTCGCCATATCTATCCCACCTCCATAGATGTTACTGGGACTACATGAGATTCTGACCTATATTATGAACATTGGTTTCGGCTTCTACATTGTCAATATATGTCGTATTGGTAATGGCGTCAAGGGGTGCTTCTATGAGGGAAAGGGTTAATGTATGTCGTATTGGTAATGGCGTCAAGGGGTGCTTCTATGAGGGAAAGGGTTAATGTATGTCGTATTGGTAATGGCGTCAAGGGGTGCTTCTATGAGGGAAAGGGTTAATGTATGTCATATTGGTAATGGCGTCAAGGGGTGCTTCTATGAGGGAAAGGGTTAATGTATGTTGTATTGGTAATGGTGTCAAGGGGTGCTTCTATGAGGATAAGTGCAGTGGATAAGTAGTCGCCATATCTATCCCACCTCCATAGATGTTACTGGGACTACATGAGATTCTGACCTATATTATGAACATTGGTTTCGGCTTCTACATTGTCAATATATGTCATATTGGTAATGGCGTCAAGGGGTGCTTCTATGAGGGAAAGGGTTAATGTATGTCGTATTGGTAATGGCGTCAAGAGGTGCTTCTATGAGGGAAAGGGTTAATGTATGTCATATTGGTAATGGCGTCAAGGGGTGCTTCTATGAGGGAAAGGGTTAAAATCCATGTAAATATTTGTCTGGGAATTAAATTTCATGGAATTAATTACATTTACAATTTTTATGTCTAACAATTCTGGCACAGATTGTTTTATACATTTTCAATATTTGTTTAAAACAGAGAAATTCACTGAGGCACAAATGTGTGGATACAATGAACAATGGAAGTTAACCCAACAAACTCGAGCTTTGGCAAGATATCTTAGCTAAACTGTTTCGATGTCCTGACTGACATGTGCATTTTTGGCAAGTTTCAAGGCCCATATTTATTTAAAGAAAATAAATATGTTGGAAAGTCTTAATAATCTGTGTGATGTTAATTTAACTAATAAAGTAACAATATGCAAGATAATTGCTATTAAACATAACATAAACCCTATGAATAGTGTTTCTAACATAAACCCTATGTATAGTGTTTCTAATATAAACCCTATGTATAGTGTTTCTAACATAGACCCTATGTATAGTGTTTCTAACATAAACCCTATGTATAGTGTTTCTAACATAAACCCTATGTATAGTGTTTCTAACATAGACCCTATGAATAGTGTTTCTAACATAGACCCTATGTATAGTGTTTCTAACATAAATCCTATGAATAGTGTTTCTAACATAAACCCTATGTATAGTGTTTCTAACATAAACCCTATGTATAGTGTTTCTAACATATACCCTATGTATAGTGTTTCTAACATAAATCCTATGAATAGTGTTTCTAACATAGACCCTATGTATAGTGTTTCTAACATAGACCCTATGCATAGTGTTTCTAACATAAACCCTATGCATAGTGTTTCTAACATAGACCCTATGAATAGTGTTTCTAACATAGACCCTATGCATAGTGTTTCTAACATAAACCCTATGTATAGTGTTTCTAACATAAACCCTATGAATAGTGTTTCTAACATAAACCCTATGTATAGTGTTTCTAACATAGACCCTATGTATAGTGTTTCTAACATAGACCCTATGCATAGTGTTTCTAACATAAACCCTATGTATAGTGTTTCTAACATAAACCCTATGTATAGTGTTTCTAACATAAACCCTATGTATAGTGTTTCTAACATAAACCCTATGTATAGTGTTTCTAACATAAACCCTATGAATAGTGTTTCTAACATAAACCCTATGTATAGTGTTTCTAACATAGACCCTATGTATAGTGTTTCTAACATAAACCCTATGCATAGTGTTTCTAACATAAACCCTATGTATAGTGTTTCTAACATAAACCCTATGCATAGGGTTTCTAACATAAACCCTATGCTAAATCGCATTTCCAAAATCTGAACTAATTAATCAAATTAAATAAATACTGCCAACTAAAAACACTATTATCTGCCGACACACCACATTATTTTTTGCCACGACACCAGAATCAGACTTACATACATGTATTGCAGCATTATATGGCCAGAGACACACAAAAACGGGCCCTCGGACATAATTAGCAAAAATGAAGTTGATATATCAGGTCTATAACACAATGTCTCAAAAACAAATCCTCAACATTCCAACTCAATATGTTAAGTTGTGACTTCGTTAGTGACACACATAAACAGATGTTTTAAAAGAATGTTTGAAAGGTCACGCCAACATTAATGATACACGCCAACATTAATGACACACGCCAACATTAATGACATTCTATCTATAATTTGGTAATTTTGGCCGCTTATGACGTCAGTATTTAGTGTAAATAATATTTTATTCAAGAATGGTACATAACATAGGAATAGTTGCACTAGCAGTTAGGATGGGGGGAAAAGTTACATAGTAACTTATTCAAATCCCTTTTCTTTGTCAGTATTTGCACTATCAATGTTTCCTTTGTCAGTATTTGCACTATCAATTTAAGAAATGCACATAATTATATAAGATAATAAATTCCTATTGTTCACACCATCAGTCACATTTATTGTCCACAACTTTAGTTTATATCACGATTTGACTAAATATCGTTTTCTAACAAATTGATGGGCTTGGAAACATTGTACCTATGGCAACAGTTTCGATAGTTTATATATATTATGTTTATCGAAATTTAAATGACATAGCTTTAACAAATAACAAATAAGATAGATAACATAAGTTAGATAACATAACAAATAATCCATTGAAATTATACAGTAATATACAGTAATGTAAAGGTGTGAAAAATGTGTAATTTTAGTCGAACATTTTCTTCCCATTTTTCTGATAAATGTCCCAGTGTCGGTTTTGGCATGCTGCCAGCCATATAATCATATACAGTACATGTAACAGCCAAGGTGCCCATCTCCAGAAAGATTACAAATAATTACCAGTCATATGCATCAAGGTAAAAGTGAGCTGGTAGCTTTCAGGATGCAGTCCGAAGTTTGCTAATGGCAAGCTCGATTGTGGTTCCAAAGGTGCATATTACAGGGTGAGGTTGATGGTTTGCCATTTGTGTGCCAGATCGGGGTTCCAAAGGGACACCTTACAGGTTGAACCTTGTGACTATTATACCAGTTACGGGTTCCAAAGGGGCTCCACTCCATACAGACAAACCAACCTCATGAAGCACAAGGTAAATACACAATTACTGGCATATCTCAATAATAACATCATAAACCAACCAGTAATTACATACCATATTGTTCCTATTTATAGCGCCCGGGCGCGATGCAAAACACAAAAGGCGCGCGCTAATTAGAGTAATTAATTTCTGTAGTATAGGTGTGGAAAATCTCCGTTTCAATATCGGTAATTGCCAACTAATTGGAAAAAACTGCTCAGTAACCTTGCTTTGTCATAATGCGACGCCTACTACGTTATCGTGTGTTACCTAAATCGATCGATCATTATGTTCTGTACATGCGGTACATAATATTATGCCTCGTAAATCGTATACATTTAAAGTTAACCCGTGTTTCTGTGGATTGTTCCGCGTTATAAACTTTATACGGTGTCTACCTATGTAAATAAAAAAACTATCCTTGTACTTTCGGTTTGAATAGCTCGAGGCATTGTTGATATTGTGTGAATTCTTCTGTGAAAATAAACACTTTTTTATAGCGATACACTTTAAACAAGTGATGCGCATATTATTCATGCATACTTAGTGATTCATGAGCTTGGAAAATAAATATATATGGATTACGTTAAACAACAGTACTACCGACAGGTAAGCCAATTATTTCCTTTTAAGGGCCATTTCATGTTTACGTGGGGGTGCCTATATTAGAGGTGGCGCTTTAAATAGGAACAATACGGTAATTATTGGTATGTACATCTCCATATCTCATGAAACACACGGTCATTAACAGAGTTACACGTAAATCTGAGTAAACAACAACGACTGACAGTGATTGAAGGAAACTGACATACACACAGATAAACAGCACATGAAATATCACTGGCTTTCCTTGTTCAAAATATCGATGTAAATATTAATAAAAGCTTAAAAATTGCGCTGACAAAAACATAGAATAGTATATAACTCGAGCTGTCGGACGGACAGCAAGCTGGATTATCCAAATCAGTGGCGTATACAACTTTCCCTAAAACAAATGAGAGTTTCCAATTGTAAAGGGGTGTGCATCAGTCGATGCAGGACACAGTTACAGGCAAATAATATACCGTACATACTTGCCTATGAAAGATGATCTCGACTATAAGATGACACCCCCACCCAACTTTGGTCTTAAATCAGTGGTATTTTACATAGACCCGCGTATAAGATGGGTTGAGAAAATGGAAACCACTCAGAAGTAAATACCGAATAAATTAATTAAACACAGTAAATTATGTAAATCGTAAAATAATTTGAACTGATGCACAACATTAAAATTTGATTTGCTAAAATGCTAGTAGACAAGTTCAGCTTGCAGACAGAGCTGTGAAAGTCTATGCTAAACTGTGTGCACACCATTGAAATCAGGTGCGAAAACTGTCATATAGAGCACTATTGTGGCCTTAACTGTGTGCACACCATTGAAATCAGGTGCGAAAACTGTCATATAGAGCACTATTGTGGCCTCAACTGTGTGCACACCATTGAAATCAGGTGCGAAAACTGTCATATAGAGCACTATTGTGGCCTTAACTGTGTGCACACCATTGAAATCAGGTGCGAAAACGGTCATCTAATGGCCTTATCTGTGTGCACACCATTGTGCGAAAACGGTTATATTTCAATATAAGGTCATCAATTATCGAGTCGGAACAAACTGATTATTTTTTGTTATGTAATAATGGGTAACAAAAAGCCTGTGTTATACGCGAGTAAGTACGGTAGTTAACTTAAATCAGAAAGAGTTATAGAACTTGAGTCATACATCTTTCATATTGTTATGTTATATGATATGTTATATTTCGGGTTTTACGCCTGCATCAGCACCATTTCGGGCTATATCGCCCGCGGGCAGTTTACCTAACAACACCTTCCCTGGACAGGCTCCAGCGGTTAACCAGTACTTTGGTGCACCAACCTCCGTAAGAAACTGCCAACTTTTTCATATAAATGAGACACGGCCTGAGCGGGGCTCGAACCCGTGACCATCAGTGATGATAGGTTACAGTGGTATACAAGTCAGCGACCTTAACCACTCAACCACAGAGGTGGACCACTTTCATATTGATCCGGAATATTTCACACATTAAATATCAACACTGACAGTAGGGTGAGCACAATAACCATTCTTAGAAAAGTTCTTAGAAAAGTCGAGCTATATTAAAAAGACAAGACATAAAAGAAAACAGATAGATAATGATGATATGAAATACACTAACTTGTTTAATTTTATAAAGAAAAGTAACAATTTTTGTGTCAATAAATATAAGTAGCAAATTGCCAGAGGTAAAAAACAGATTCAAACAATTCATCATATACTCCCTATATGTGACCCGTCACCCCATCCGAGAATGAGCAAAATTCGGAACTCAAGATTTTTAATGTTTTCAAAATGTTTGAACGCTTGTGTATACAACATCAGAAAATCACTCTTGTGACCTCGTTCGTGATGGAATCCATCGGCACGAGGGAGAGTGAGGAATCCGTAGACACGAGGGAGAGTGAGGAAGCACTGTGGATTTAAGTGTCTTGCATAAGGACACCGCCACCGTGGTTCCGACGGGGTTCCAACTCACAACCTCTAATTACAATGGATGGACACAGAATCCATTACACAATGGAGGCTAATATTTGAACATTCCTGATTACTGAAATCTATGTTGAATACAGTGGCGTAGCCAGAATCTGAAAATAATCAAGGCGCCCCCCCCCCCAAATTATTTGTGTATATGCTTGTCTGTGCATTCTGAAGGCAGTTTTATCAGTTTTCCTATATACCTGTCGTTACTTGCCAAATTCTAACCGAGGCGAGTGCCTCATTTGCCTCAGTGTGGCTATGAGCCTGGAATGCATAGAGTACACTCGACAAGAGTTCACACGGACGACACTTGTGGTCTGGACAAATGATTCCATGTGTCAGGTGGGCTAAACACTATAAACAAAACAAATCGAGTCCCATATCAGAGCATGTCTAAAATTGACATCCCATCAGTTTACTTGTAAAGCCACTGCTTTTGTTCTACACATCCCATCAGTTTACTTGTAAAGCCACTGCTTTCGTTCTACACATCCCATCAGTTTACTTGTAAAGCCACTGCTTTCGTTCTACACAGCACTTGTTTATCTATGAAATGGTTGTGGTCTACGCTTTCTATATTGACTAAAGTTGTTTTGTGTTTTGTGTCTAAACTAAACTATGTTGTATCATAATTTGTGTAACACAAAAATAAACAAAACAATAAACATTTTTAGAACTTAAAATGCTTGCCTGACACCGATATTTTAGAACTTAAAATGCTTGCCTGACACTGATATTTTAGAACTTAAAATGCTTGCCTGACACTGATATTTTAGAACTTAAAATGCTTGCCTGACACCGATATTTTAGAACTTAAAATGCTTGCCTGACACCGATAGTTTAGAACTTAAAATGCTTGCCTGACACCGATATTTTAGAACTTAAAATGCTTACCTGACACCGATATTTTAGAACTTAAAATGCTTGTCTGACACCGATATTTTAGAACTTAAAATGCTTGCCTGACACCAATATTTTAGAACTTAAAATGCTTGCCTGACACCGATATTTTAGAACTTAAAATGCTTGCCTGACACCGATATTTTAGAACTTAAAATGCTTGCCTGACATCGATATTTTAGAACTTAAAATGCTTGCCTGACACTGATATTTTAGGACAATCATGCTTGCCTGACACCGATATTTTAGAACTAAAATCGCTCGCCCGACACTAGGGATAATTTGTTCAGGTCCCAGGCGTATGTGTCCGAGTAAATAAACTTCTACCTCGTATACCTTAAACTTCTTCCTATTTTGCAGCCCTGGCATATGTTTCCTACTAAACTTGTCCCAGAAGATTAAATTTACATTCACAGTCACCCTCCTCCATGTACAAGGAACCTACATTTCTGGCAGGATTAAACCAGTCTAGAGTGGCACCACTAAATCCAGTCACTGTATGCAAACTGGTACAACAACGTATCTTTACTTTACAGTAAACAGTTGATACAAGGAAACTTGTTTGAACATTTCAGATTAAAATAATTTAAAATGTCCATTGTATCAACGACAATACCCAGCTGGCAATTATCTGCAACAGATAACTTGTGAACAAGTCTCCACATGCTACAACGCATCTATAACCATGTTCAAATACTCATCTATCATACTACTATGCGAACCAGTCTCAAACAACAGGCAGAAAACACATCTATGAGCCTTGTAAAAAGACCCATCTACCATACAAACTTATGAACCAGTCTCTCCAACTACAGCACTTGCTTGTAAACCAGTCACAAATATTGTAATCATACCTACTCAATAACCAGTCTACAATGCTAACAGACCCAGTCTAGGACCCAATTCTACACATAGGTATTGCGGTACATTCAATAAACCAGTGTGAAAACCAGTCTACACTGTCACAATAAATAAACCAGTATGAAATCCAGTCTACACTGTCACAATAAATAAACCAGTATGAAAACCAGTCTACACTGTCAATAAATAAACCAGTATGTAAACCAGTCTACACTGTCACAATAAATAAACCAGTATGAAAACCAGTCTACACTGTCACAATAAATAAACCAGTATGAAAACCAGTCTATACTGTCACAATAAATAAACCAGTATGAAAACCAGTCTACACTGTCACAATAAATAAACCAGTATGAAAACCAGTCTACACCGACACAATAAATAAACCAGTATGAAAACCAGTCTACACCGACACAATAAATTACTGTCATTTGGTGAAATTGAATCTCATGATATGATTGTATATAGCTGCCATTTCCTAGTCAGTAAATCAGCACACCGTGAGAACTACTCAGTGTAATGCACATGCTGTCGGCTTTCACAAGAGACGTCTGCTCCCGTATCCTCAAGAGTAGAGGGACTGTTCTAACCACTGAAACAGAAAGTAAGGATACATGATACTACTGATGATAGCGACCGGTTAAAGGCGTGAAACTGTTAAAAGACGTGTTCGGTAGATTTCTCTGCTCATCTTTTTGTGCGCAACAAATAATTCTATAAAGGAAATAACTATGGAAAATGTTGTGTGTGTTTTACGTTTATTTATCGTCGCTATCGGTTGCCCATATGAGCGACGCCTCCTGAAGAGATTAATCATTTTAGATTTTTGGAGGATAGTGCAATGATAGACAGAGACCTGTTCCAGAGTCTCCTCTGGTTCTTTAACGTGCACAGTGTAAAGCACTGACTGACACAAGACCTCGGTTTAATGTCCCATCTGAAAGACTGTTAATTTTATTAGGGTCAGATGGGGATCGAACCTCATGTTTTTAGAGCAACACTATACTTTTGTAATGTTTGGGAAAAATGTTGAAGGGCGAAATATTATATAAGTTCAGTTTTCGGCAGTCATCTTCTGTACTATTGCTGCTGAAAGAGCGATACTGCATAAACATTTCTATCTCTTGCGTAAATTTTCGATAAAACGAAACTAAACAAATTCAAAATATTACCTCTTCCACTGTGAAAGCTGCATGGCCATTCTTTCTAAACTTTTGATAAATATCTGAAAATACAACGGAAATTGAATTTAGTGAATGCAAAACAAAAACCGCAATAGAAGTTTAGAATTGATTTAGCAAAACAATACCCTCTCCCTCCCTCCTCCCTCCTCCCTCCTCCCTCCCTCCCTCCCTCCCTCCCTATCTATATAGTACAGCTTAATCATATTTTATTTACTATTTTACATTTACATTGCATACATACATCATGACAAAGCAATGACTTTGGCAACAAGTTCTAACAACATTAGTAAACTGCCCTCCCAGAGAAGAATATTTGAATATTTGGCAACAAGTTCTAACAACATTAGAAAACTGCCCTCCCAGAGAAGAATATTTGAATATTTGGCAACAAGTTCTAACAACATTAGAAAACTGCCCTCCCAGAGAAGAATATTTGAATATTTGGCAACAAGTTCTAACAACATTAGAAAACTGCCCTCCCAGAGAAGAATATTTGAATATTTGGCAACAAGTTCTAACAACATTAGAAAACTGCCCTCCCAGAGAAGAATATTTGAATATTTGGCAACAAGTTCTAACAACATTAGAAAACTGCCCTCCCAGAGAAGAATATTTGAATATTTGGCAACAAGTTCTAACAACATTAGAAAACTGCCCTCCCAGAGAAGAATATTTGAATATTTGGCAACAAGTTCTAACAACATTAGAAAACTGCCCTCCCAGAGAAGAATATTTGAATATTTGGCAACAAGTTCTAACAACATTAGAAAACTGCCCTCCCAGAGAAGAATATTTGAATATTTGGCAACAAGTTCTAACAACATTAGTAAACTGCCCTCCCAAAGCAGAATATTTGGCAACAAGTTCTAACAACATTAGAAAACTGCCCTCCCAAAGCAGAATATTTGAATATTTGGCAACAAGTTCTAACAACATTAGAAAACTGCCCTCCCAAAGCAGAATATTTGAATATTTGGCAACAAGTTCTAACAACATTAGAAAACTGCCCTCCCAAAGCAGAATATTTGAATATTTGGCAACAAGTTCTAACAACATTAGAAAACTGCCCTCCCAAAGCAGAATATTTGAATATTTGGCAAACAAGTTTCGATAAACAAGCAAAGAAAATATTTGAAGAAGGAAAACAAATGATGAGAACATCCAAATAATTAGCGTAGAGAAATGAATGAATAAACGAGAAGAGGAAATGTCTGCCAGATCCATAAACCTTAATCACAGCACAGATTGTTCTTCAAAATCTTCAAAGCATGCGGAAGTCGTGATAGCGCAGTGGATGCGCGTTCGCTTCAGGTGCAAAAGGTCCGGAGTTCAAGCCCCGCTGGAGCGGTTACAATTGTGTCCTTATGCAAGGCATTTAAATTCCACATTGCCTCTTCTCTCTCCCTCGTGGCGATGGATTTCATCAGGAATGAGATCTCGAGATTAATATAAGTTGTAAGAACTAGTTTCGCAATCGAGCTAAAATAAATTTGTATACACTAAAGCGTGAGAGCTCAATCGAAAATGGAATGATTGATACCGACAAATTCTGCAAAGCTTCGTAAACATCTAGCCAGGGGTTTGTGAAGATGAATTTTGTTCTCTAAAATATTTGAAGCAAACAGGATGGCAAGTGAAGATGACAGCTAGACTTTGTACAACTCAATTCTGTGAAGTTTTTCATGAAAATCCAATAGAGTTTTTAGTTTAGTTTAAACATATTTTATTTTATCAATATTTACATCATGTTGTAACATTAATATACAAGAACAAATGGATTAAATCGGAAGCTAGTAGCTTATTTAGATTTTCTCCTTGACAAACATAATTTTCATAAACTATGGCAGAGTGTATATACATTTATGAATGTGACAAGTTTTATTCAACTGTAATTATATAAGTGTAAGTAAAAATAATATGGAGATGATGATGAAGTAATCAATCAGACTGGCTTACCAGTCGGATTACGTGCAGTCAATTTAGGAAATGGTGAGGGATTACGTGCAGTCGATTTAGGAAATGGTGAGGCGAGAGAGGGGACAAGAGAGAGTTTTTAGAGATGAAGTACAGATTAAAATAGGATGGACGGATGATAGTGTAGATGATGTGAATTCTAACCTGTGGCGCGTACATAGTCTAAGAAATATGAATTAAATGGTGAAGGAGACGAACATGCATTCAATGTCAATTTTGTGCACGTCAAGTATGTGTGTATGTAATTCTTCGAACGAGAGGCCCTCAGTTACTGATCTGAATCATCTGGATGAAGTGACCCTCGATGTCAACAAATTGGTTATTGCGAGGATACATATATATCGTACCTATTTGCACGCTAGCGGTGAAACTAACAGTCAAAATACAGACTAAATTTAGAAATATTCCTCCCATTAGTCCATCAGAAGAAGTCATTTTAAGGAAGCTGTTAACAATACTCTTTTTGTTTAAACTGTATTTATTTTACAACGATTGCGAAGCAAGTTCTAACAACTTATATTAATCACTCTCGTTGGCGCGGATGAAAGCGTATATGTGGTCATTCATGTGGTAGGAAACCGGTGAAATCCCACCTGTCCGATCTGGCGACCACCGTACCATCTCACATACTTCCCGGTCCGAGGATTGAACCCGGGTTGCATTGATGAGAAGCGAGCGCGCTAACCACTGCACTAATCGGACAACAACACAGGATTTTATTCTGTTTGGTACACAAGTTTTAAACATATGCATCATATTAATAATTGGCCCAAGGATCTTCATAACAGATATTCGACAAGAAATTGTACAGGGTGATTCAAACGACTTACTGAATAGTTTCATGAGTTTGGCAAGACAACAGAAGAAGTTCTCCACACTAATCTGGTTGTGAACATTGGAATACTTAAACACAAGGGCTGCCACAGTACTGCTGTTCAACTTGAAGCCTGCAACATACAAGTACATCTACTGTTACATGCATTAAAACTGTGCAAGCTAGAGGTAAAAGTAGCGATGAAAACTATGTTTTGGTACAAATAAGAAAAACACATTAATGAATTGTCGTCTGCTACAATTATTTGAACTATTTATAGCCTTTATTATACAAAGCACTCCAGCTTCCCCAGCTACAGGCACTGTAGTCACTGAAGTTCGCATCAGGTGCGAAAGGTCCGGAGTTCGAGCCCCGCTGGAGCCGTTACGATTGTGCCCTTAGGCAAGGCATTTAAATTCCACATTGCCTCTTCTCTCTCCTTCATGGCGATGGATTCCATCTGGAATGAGGTCTCGAGAGTGATTAATATAAGTTGAAAGAACTAGTTTCGCAATCGAGCTAAAAATAAATTTGTATGAACTACAGGCACTGAAGTACCTGTAAGCAGCTACCCTGAACTTAGCCTGGGTTCCAGTCTGTCGATTTTTCACTTTTTAACTTCTGGCAAAATGACATGATATGATCAGAAACTCAATACAGCCCAATTAATAGTCTCGGTGTTACAATATATTTATTTGACTGTGACCAGGCAAGATATATCAACGCCTGTTCCCAGGCTACCCCGAGTTAAACCCCTATCTGTATTTCCCTAATAGTTGGTACTGACAATATATTGGTGTAACTTCCTATTGACATTGTAGGCATGTGCTTCTACGGTTTTTTCAAAAATAGGAAAATATCTTCTACTTTTAGCATAATGCCCCAGAATGCCGCTGCTGTCACATAAACCTTCAAATTCCTCCAGACCTTCCAGAGTAAGAATGAATACAGATCTATTTATGCCAAGCTACACCCCTGCCATGCATCAATATAATATTTATGCCAAGCTACACCCGTCATGCATCAATATAATATAACATCATTGCACATCAAACTAAAGCCATGTAGTCAGACGATGAAATAGACACAACCATAATGCTGTACATCTGTACTTACCTGCCGACTATATGTACATCTGTACTTACCTGCTGACCATATGTACATCTGTACTTACCTGCCAACCATAATGCTGTACATCTGTACTTACCTGCTGACTATATGTACATCTGTACTTACCTGCCGACCATATGTACATCTGTACTTACCTGCCGACCATAATGCTGTACATCTGTACTTACCAGCTGACAGTAATGCTGTACATCTGTACTTACCAGCTGACAGTAATTATGTACATACCAGCTGACAGTAAGGCTGTACATACCAGCTGACAGTAATGCTGTACATCTGTACATACCAGCTGACAGTAATGCTGTTATGTACTTACCTGCTGACAGTAATGCTGTACATCTGTACATACCAGCTGACAGTAATGCTGTACATCTGTACTTACCAGCTGACAGTAATGCTGTACATCTGTACTTACCAGCTGACAGTAATGCTGTACATCTGTACTTACCAGCTGACAGTAATGCTGTACATATGTACTTACCAGCTGACAGTAATGGTGTGCATCTGTACTTACCTGCTGACCATAATGCTGTACATCTGTACTTACCAGCTGACAGTAATGCTGTACATTTGTACTTACCAGCTGACAGTAATGCTGTACATACCAGCTGACAGTAATGCTGTACATCTTTACTTACCAGCTGACAGTAATGCTGTACATATGTACTTACCAGCTGACAGTAATGCTGTACATCTGTACTTACCAGCTGACAGTAATGCTGTACATCTGTACATACCAGCTGACAGTAATGCTATACTTACCTGCTGACAGTAATGCTGTACATCTGTACGTACCAGCTGACAGTAATGCTGTACATCTGTACTTACCAGCTGACAGTAATGCTGTACATCTGTACTTACCAGCTGACAGTAATGCTGTACATATGTACTTACCAGCTGACAGTAATGCTGTACATCTGTACTTACCAGCTGACAGTAATGCTGTACATCTGTACTTACCAGCTGACAGTAATGCTGTACATATGTACTTACCAGCTGACAGTAATGGTGTACATCTGTACTTACCTGCTGACCATAATGCTGTACATCTGTACTTACCAGCTGACAGTAATGCTGTACATTTGTACTTACCAGCTGACAGTAATGCTGTACATCTGTACTTACCAGCTGACAGTAATGCTGTACATCTTTACATACCAGCTGACAGTAATGCTATACTTACCTGCTGACAGTAATGCTGTACATCTGTACGTACCAGCTGACAGTAATACTGTACATCTGTACTTACCAGCTGACAGTAATGCTGTACATCTGTACGTACCAGCTGACAGTAATGTTGTATATCTGTACTTACCTGCTGACAGTAATGCTGTACATCTGTACCTACTAGCTGACAGTAATGCTGTACATCTGTACTTCCCAGCTGACAGTAATGCTGTACATCTGTACTTACCAGCTGACAGTAATGCTGTACATCTGTACTTACCAGCTGACAGTAATGCTGTACATATGTACTTACCAGCTGACAGTAATGGTGTACATCTGTACTTACCTGCTGACCATAATGCTGTACATCTGTACTTACCAGCTGACAGTAATGCTGTACATTTGTACTTACCAGCTGACAGTAATGCTGTACATCTGTACTTAGCAGCTGACAGTAATGCTGTACATCTTTACTTACCAGCTGACAGTAATGCTGTACATATGTACTTACCAGCTGACAGTAATGCTGTACATCTGTACTTACCAGCTGACAGTAATGCTGTACATCTGTACTTACCAGCTGACAGTAATGCTATACTTACCAGCTGACAGTAATGCTGTACATCTGTACGTACCAGCTGACAGTAAGGCTGTACATCTGTACTTACCTGCTTACAGTAATGTTGTACATCTGTACTTACCAGCTGACAGTAATGCTGTACATCTGTACTTACCAGCTGACAGTAATGCTCTCCTCAATTCAAAGGAACTCATCGTACCACCTTTGTCACCGTCAAACTGGGAAAACAATTTCTGAAAAACACAATGAATTCCAATAGAAACTTAAATAAGTTATTATCAAATGCTTAGCACATAATACAACCATACACCTTTGTCTATATTGAATTATAAAAGTTATGAAATTCATATCTTAAATCAGTTAAAATTCCCTGACTGTTGGGTTGTAAGTGATACTTTGTGTATAGTGCGATGTCTCTGTGTTTTACGTTTATTTATCGTACGCTACCGGTTGCCCATATGAGCGACGCCTCCTGAAGAGATTAGTCATTTTAGATTTTTGGAGGATAGTGCAATAATACAGATAGATACCCATTCCAGAGTCTCCTCTGGTTCTTTTACGTGCAAGGTGTAAAGCACCGACACGAGACATCTGTTTAAAATCCCATCTGAAAGACTGTTAATTTTATTAGGGTCAGACGGGAGATCGAACCTGCGATCACATGGATTACAAGTCCAGCGTGTTACCACTGGACTACAGATCCGTGATAGTGCTAACAGGCAAACAGCTGTACCAATATATGATTGGCAGGTGCATAGCGCTTATAAGACACAGAAGGCCAAAGTCTAAAGACTGTCACTGAATATAAAAAATCCAAATACGCCAAAAATGCCATTACGGTTTCATATTGTCTGATTGTTGTTTCTCAGGTATTTCATACATAATAAGAGGCTAAGCAAGTTTTACCAACTTATATTAATCACTCTCGTTGGCGCGGATGAAAGCGTATCTGTGGTCATTTGTGTGGGAGGAAACCGGAGTACCCGGAGAAAACCCACCTGTCCGATCTGGTGACTACCGTACCATCTCACATACTTCCCGGTCCGAGGATCGAACCAGGGTTGCATTGGTGAGAAGCTAACCACTATGCTAAACGGACAGCCAGTAATGATTTAATTTGTAAGTACATGACAGTCTCAGTTTGTGTCCCTCAAATAGTAGTGGTTCAAGCCTAGTTGTAGCCGTACCTATTGATGGTACCCCAAGACAAGCTTGAGTGTACTTCTAAGCTACCGGCAAATACTGACTCACCTTCCAGGAGCGCAGAAGGTTCCATAGATATAGGAACTCCGTGTATCCGAGCTTTCCAGAGTTGTCAACATCCAGTAATGATATATAACATTTGCATGCCTCTATGCTCACGTCATTGTGAATGGAGTCTGTAAATTAAACAACATTTTTACAACACTGGTGTTTACTTCCAGACTACACAATCATGTTTTACTTGAAGAAGATCAGTGGTTCCACCTGGACAACCATAACCTTCTCAGGTCTAAAATATGACTTCAAAGGTAAAGTTTAAACTTTATTTAACGATTGCGAAGCAAATTCTAACAACTTATATTAATCACTCTCGTTGGCGTGGATGAAATCGTATATGTGGGAGGAAACCGGAGTACCCGAAGAAAACCCACTTGTCCGATCTGGCGACCATTGTACCATCTCACATACTTCCTGATGTGAGGATCTAACACGGGTTGCATCGGTGAGAAGCGAGCGTGCTAATCACTGCGCTAATCAGACAGCCAAAGGTGCACAGGGGAGAAGTTTAAGGTGCACACGGGAGAAGCTTAAGGTACACACGGGAGAAGTTTAGGGTACACACGGGAGAAGTTTAAGGTACGCACGGGAGAAGTTTAAGGTACACACAGGAGAAGTTTAAGGTGCACACGGGAGAAGTTTAAGGTACACACGGGAGAAGTTTAAGGTGCACACGGGAGAAGTTTAAGGTGCACACGGGAGAAGTTTAAGGTACACAGTTTAAACAAGGGAGATGATTGGTCTGATTTGTACACATTTATTTTAGCTTGATTGCGAAACATGGCTCTCGAGACATAATCACTTATGGAATCCATCGCCATGAGGAAGAGGCAATGTGGATTGATTTCTAATGTGTATACAACTTCTCCATTGAATAGTTTAAAAGCGACACTACATAAGAGAAAATGCAAAATTTTACAGAATGTATTTTCCTATTATATGATATAATTTCCCCCCCAAATATTTGCCTCAAATACTGAGTATTTCCACTAATAAACAAACGTCGTATACGCAGTTTGTTGACGTAACAAAATAATGTAAATAGGGTCGGCATCCATGCGTAATGCAACTCGTGTATTCTGAATAACATGATTTATGGTACAGATTTACCGTTATATCTCACATTTGTGCCTGTGCATATTTATTTGTAGACTAATCTTAGTCTTATCTCTAAACAACATTATCTCGCATTTAGTATTGACTCCTATGACAAACAAACGGCAATTCAGAAACGTGGATGACTATTATATGAAATCCTACTTTCAATTTTGGAAGTTTATAGACCACAAAGATCACTGTTTATTGATTCGATTCGAATGTATTTGGAAGAATTTGTAATAGCAATGCATTTATAGGCGAAAAAATGTATTTGTATTTGCTTTTTGCGATGTAATGCCGCTTTAAGCTTCTCCCTTGTATACTTTAAAGCGACACTGCATCGGTGAAAACGCAAATTTCTGCAGAATGTTATTTCCTATTATATGGTGTAATTTGTTTTCCAATTTCAACAAATAAACAAGCGTCGTATATGCGGTTTGTTGACATAACAAAATAATGTAAATAGGGTCGACATTCATTCGTAATACAATGCGTGTATCCTGAATAACACGATTTATCGTACAGAATTACCGTTATATATCACATGTGTGTCTATGCATATTTATTTGTAGGCTAATCTTAGTTAAATTATCTCTAAACGAAATGACAAACAAACGTCATTTCAGAAGCGTGGATGACCGTTATATGAAATCGTACTATCACTTTTGAAAGTTTGAAGACCACAAAACACTGTTTATTGTTCGAATATATTCAGACGAATTTGTAGTAGCAATGCATTTATACGTGAAAACATGCATTTTATTTGCCTTTTGCAATGTAATGTCAATTACATCGCAAAAAGCAAATAAAATGCATTTTTTCAAGTATAAATGGCATTGCTACTACAAATTCTTCGGAATACATCGAACACTAACATTGAATCAATTTAACAGTGATTTTGTGGTATACAAACTTTCAAACGTGAAAGTAGGATTTCATAAAACGGTCATCCAGACTCCTGAATTGACGTTGTTGTCATTGAAGTCAATACTAAACATGCGATACTTTCATTTAGAGATAATTTAATTAAGATTAGTCTACAAATAAATATGCATAGACACACATGTGCAGGGGTTTCAATAAAATTTTGAGTAGACGTTGAAAGCAACGAAGTAGCCGTCTGTATCCATAAATCTCCTATAAAGTAGGATGACTGTGTAGTTCGAAAGATCGGTAAAAATGAATTTATAGCATTTTCTTTTAAATTATTGAAGTTATTCTTATTCTTATTATTCTTATTTAGTTATGCTTACCTGAATCTTCTTCTGGTCGCAGTCTTTTATTAAAATATGACAAGATACTGCCAGCGGCACGCTTTTTATCTGCCATATTTAATGGTAACCAGACACCTCGGCCCTAAGACAATTCGGCCCATAGACACTACGGCTCTAAGACATTTCGGCCTTAGACAATTCGGCCCATAGACACTACGGCTCTAAGACATTTCGGCCTTAGACACTTCGGCCCTAGACACTTCGGCCCTAAGACACTTCGGCCCTTATTTCCTAAGACACTTCGGCCCATTGATACATAATTAACTAATAGTCTTTGTGTGTGTCACCGAGTTTCAGTTGTAATTGTGATTGAGTAAGAACAACTGATTGTACTCGTATATAAAAACGTTTATTATACATTTATCATTCTACACATTTAGACACCTATTTAATCAACTTCAAAAACACATGGAAAACCGGAAGAGACTGCAGCATGTAATCGAGGCATCTTACTTAGTCACCAGTCTCACTCTTCTCTCAATTTCAAGATGGCGGACAATCGGCGGACAGTTTCGATCGCGTTGCGATTCGCGTTGCAAAACAACCAAAATTGAGGGGAAATATTAACTTTATTGACATATTTTTCTAATTATAAAGAACCTGCATTAACAGGTACAATTGGGACGTGGCATGGCAAAAGTAGGCGGCTCAGATGTCGATAGTAGACGGCGGAGTTCGCCGGTTGCCGGCTTCTATTGAAATCCCTGATGTGAGATATCACGGTAAATATGTAGCATAACCCGTGTTATTCAGGATACACTAGTTGTATTACGCATGAATGTCGATTCTATTTGCATTATTTTGTTATGTCAACAAACCGCGTATACGACGTTTGTTTATTTGTTTAAATACCGTATTTAGCTGTGTATAGTGCGCTACCGTGTATAGTGCGCACCCACGATCTGGCACGAAAATCGGCGGAAAAACTGATTTCCTATGTATACTGCGCACGTGAAAAACGCAATTTTCCAAGTCAAAATTTAACATTTCTCAAAAATCGCTAAAAATTGTGCTCCGTGATTTTTACAACTTATATTAATCACTCGAGATATACCTCATCGCACTCGGGCACACCTGCTCAAATTTCTCGACACGTTCTCAAACATCTCAACACGTTCTCAAACATCTCAACACGTTCTCAAACATGTCAGCAGATGCTCAAACTTCTCAACACGTGAAGCCTACCTAATTAACTGGGACCCATTGTGAAAGGTTTGTCGAAATTAATTATCGCTACAATCAATTGAAATACTGCAGCCAAAAAAGTTTTATTTTAATGCAATGCATTGTACATTGTACGGCGAAGTACGCGAAAAGTACGGGACGGGAAATATTACATACGATAAAACCACGTGATGTTATCAAATCGCCATTTTTTTATGCATTTACCTTTTCAATTAAATTCATCAAAGTTTGCCAAAATAAACGAAATATATGCTAATTTTGTGGTCTTATTCATTTGATTTATTTATATAGACTATCGGCAACTGGTTTTAATAGCTAGTTTATAACGATTGTCGAATGTAACAACTTATAGAATGACTGTGGGCCGTTCGGGTCGAATTTCAGTTTTTTCACGAAATTTTGGTCCGGAAAAAAATGTCCTGATGTCTGTACTGGTGTATAATGCGCAGTAGATAAAATGGATGAGGATTTCAGTAAGAAATGTGTGCACTATACACAGCTAAATACGGTACTCAGTTTTTGAGGCAAATATTTGGAAAAATATTATACCATATAATAGGAAAGTACATTCTGTATAAATTTATTGCTACTACAAATTCTTCTGAATACATTCGAACACTAACATTGAATTAATAAACAGTGTTTTTGTGGTCTACAAACTTTCAAAAGTGAAAGTAGGATTTCATATAACGGCCATCCACGCTCCTGAAATGACGTTTGTTTGTCATTGCAGTCAATACTAAATGTGAGATATTTTCGTTTAGAGATGATTTGACTAAGATTAGTCTACAAATAAATATGCATTGTCACAAATGTGAGATATAACGGTAAATCTGTACGATACATTGTGTCATTCAGGATACACGAGTTGTATTATGCATGAATGTCGACACTATTTACATTATTTTGTTATGTCAACAAACCGCGTATACGACGTTTGTTTATTTTTTGAAATACTCAGTTTTTGAGGCAAATATTTCGGAAAAAATTATACCATATAATAGCAAATTACATTACATTTGCGTTTTCACCGATGTAGTGTCGCTTTAAACTTTTCCCTATCTTGCTGGTCTAACTTGTGCTCTAATAACATGATGTACACCAAACAATCAAAAATAAATATAGTTGAAATTTGTTTTGGACGTACTAACATACACAAGTTTGTATGTTTCTAACTTATCTATTTAGCACGATGATATTGCCGACTTCAAGATGAAACATTGCACGTGAACAATAACAAATGTATTATATATATTTGCCCGCTATCGTGTCTTACCTTTCTTTAGGCCATCATTCAAGGATTTCAACAGTTCATAAGGATTAACCTCCATATCCTGTAAACAAATACGTAAGAAAACTTGTGTAAACAAAATATACATGAAAATGAATATAAAGCATTCAAATAAATCCATTTAATTATTTTCTATACTAGCAAAAACTTTTCCATGAACCAATCCCAGTTGCTCTACATTACACGATGGCGCTCCATAATATACAAGTTTCATGATTTATGCAAATCATTTTTTAAAGTCTACAAGCAAAGCCTAATCGTTGTCATCGTTGTTGAAATGTTGTCAACGTAAACGTTTTTGGACGTAAGCTGTCGATGGTGTCATTTGTGTCATTCAGTTTTGGTCGTCTAAACAGGACGTTCCAGCGCCATCTAGTCCATGGTTGCACCGTTTTCTATCATAAAACACTTTTCACCCTAAATAAAGAACTGGTGTGAAAGATGGAATAGTATTTCATATATGAACATAGAAAGAAGGTTGTTATAACTCATGGTGCCATTCGTGATAATAATGCTTTCAATGTAGCCATTCGTGATAATAATGCTTTCAATGTAGCCATTCGTGATAATAATGCTTTCAATGTAGCCATTCGTGATAATAATGCTTTCAATGTAGCCATTCGTGATAATAATGCTTTCAATGTATATTCGGTGAAATATAAATCGATCATACACTGAAAAAGACAAATATGCTTTTATAGGTGTGTAGTAAAATAATAAATACGATACCTCGCCAGAAACGGAGTAAAAGAAGCGTCGGAACTGCTCTTCCTGCTCACTGTCTGGCTGCGGTGGAGGAAGTGAGATATCAAGCTTCTCTGAGGGCTCATCAGTGCCTCTGCAAAATAAGTATCGTAACTGTAAATTATGTTTGTTTGGGTTTTACGCCTACATCAGCACCATTTTTGGCTATACCAACCTCCGTAAGAAACTGCCAACTTTTTCATATAAAGAGACACGGCCTGAGCGGGGCTTGAACCCATGACCATCAGTGATGATAGGTTACAGTGGTATACAAGTCAGCGACCGTAACCACTCGGCCATGGAGGCGAACCATCGGTGATGATAGGTTACAGTGGTATACAGGTCAGCGACCGTAACCACTCGGCCATGGAGGCGAACCCATGACCATCAGTGATGATAGGTTACAGTGGTATACAAGTCAGCAACCGTAACCACTCGGCCATGGAGGCGAACCCATGACCATCAGTGATGATAGGTTACAGTGGTATACAAGTCAGCAACCGTAACCACTCGGCCATGGAGGCGAACCCATGACCATCAGTGATGATAGGTTACAGTGGTATACAAGTCAGCAACCGTAACCACTCGGCCATGGAGGCGAACCCATGACCATCAGTGATGATAGGTTACAGTGGTATACAAGTCAGCAACCGTAACCACTCGGCCATGGAGGCGAACCATCGGTGATGATAGGTTACAGTGGTATACGGTCAGCGACCGTAACCACTCGGCCATGGAGGCGAACCCATGACCATAAGTGATGATAGGTTACAGTGGTATACAAGTCAGCAACCGTAACCACTCGGCCATGGAGGCGAACCCATGACCATCAGTGATGATAGGTTACAGTGGTATACAAGTCAGCAACCGTAACCACTCGGCCACGGAGGCGGACCATCGGTGATGATAGGTTACAGTGGTATACAAGTCAGCAACCGTAACCACTCGACCACGGAGGCGGACCATCGGTGATGATAGGTTACAGTGGTATACAAGTCAGCGACCGTAACCACTCGACCACGGAGGCGGACCATCGGTGATGATAGGTTACAGTGGTATACAAGTCAGCGACCGTAATCACTCGCACAAATGTTATCCGTGGCCTCTGGAAGACAAGTAGCTATAATTAGTTAGAGGTTATTAGGGGTCAGATTTAGGGACAAACACACTTGGCAAATCTGTATATGCTTCTTATGTAGTTAAAGAGTAGCTATATTATATATACTTTATTTAATTTATAACGATTGCGAAACAAGCTTTAACAATTTATAATAATCAACATAAAAAGTTGCTTGTATATAAATTCATTAAACACACTACTTACTCAGACGTGTTTTTATTCTCGAAGAAGAATCGAAGATAGAATTCCGCTTCTTCATTAAAGTCATATGCACAAGGAATTATAATATAGTCACCAGGTGGCAGCACTAATCGTTGAATAATTTGTCGTGAATTTACGAACATATCACAGCTTGCAACACGATCATTATGATCAAAATATTCCCGTTTTAACGGCAATGGATAGTTGGAATTATACTGAAATCAAAATCAAAGAACACTTTAAGCCATGCGCTAACAAAAACTATAAACAACTACAACAATACGACACGTATAACACATGGCCGTTTGGATTCGATGATCAACAGCGCACGAAACGCTATAAAAACATATAACAATAAACATTAACATTTAAATACACAAACTGAAAAAATAAATCCAGCATTTCATTATTCATGAAACAAATAATATGTGCAACATATCACATACGTTTGGTCGCAAAATCAGACATGGTGGTTTTCTCCGGGTACTCTGGTTTCCTCCCACACGAAAAACCATATAATATAAGTTGATAAGCTTGTATCGCAATCGTTGTAAAATAAATAACGTTTATACTACATAGTCCATTGTCAGACCTGGGAGTACCCGGAGAGGTTGTAAAATAAATAATGTTTATACTACATAGTCCATTGTCAGACCGGGGAGTACCCGGAGAAGTTGTAAAATAAATAACGTTTATACTACATAGTCCATTGTCAGACTGGGGAGTACCCGGAGAAGTTGTAAAATAAATAACGTTTATACTACATAGTCCATTGTCAGACCCGGGAGTACCCGGAGAAGTTGTAAAATAAATAACGTTTATACTACATAGTCCATTGTCAGACCGGGGAGTACCCACAGAAGTTGTAAAATAAATAATGCTTATACTACATAGTCCATTGTCAGACCGGGGAGTACCCGGAGAAAACACACCTGTCAGATTTGGCTGCAACAATACCATTTCGCATACTTCGCGATACGAGGGTCGATCCATGGTTGTATCGGTAAAATAGCGAGCGTGCTAACCACCGAGCTAATTGGACAGCCAAAAACAGATAGCGACTGATCAATATTTATATAATGAATATGTTACGTCGGGTTTAAAGCAGCATTACATCATATGAAATAAAAGATATTTGAAAAATTCAAATTTTACGTATGGGTAGCAATGCTGCTACACATTCTAACATTATACTTTGTATGCTTATGTTCATTTGGTAAACAGTGTTTTTTTTTAGATAAAACAAACGACACCGAAAGTAGGACTTTCCGAGTCGATCGGTCACGCACTTGTTTACAACAGGAACGCATCGTACGCACTTGTTTACATTCGGAATGCATCGTTCCCATTTGTCCCACATTGTCTTTTTAATTAAATTACTTGATATGTTGATTCATACCTCTGTTAGCTAAGTCTTTTAGGGACATTTCTACATCCCCGCGAGGGGTTCGACATTAGAGGAAGATAGATAGTCTTTCATGTTCAAAATATATACATTATTTTCTACATCCTCTGTTGTTTCACGCATGCGCGCTGTGCGTGTTTACATTTCGTGTGTTGATAAACAAATTCGCGTATTTGACGGTTTAAATTTATTGGAATTTTATCGTTTCTGAGCGACTATTTTGATTTTTGTAAACACACACACATTAGTATTTATATTTTACGCAAAACATCCTTTATTACGATGTACTGCTGCTTTAAAGACACAAGCTCTAGTGTTAATTACACCAATGTTGCAAACAATATCGACTTCACTTGGAATACTTGTTCATTGATCAGCAAGCACTCACTTACCCTATATACAACAAAACCTATAAACACTAATCTTTCTCCTTTGTTCTTCATTTTTCTTCTGTCTTTCTGCATGAGCTGTATTATAAAACTACACATCTTCGCATCATCCTCATCCGTGTCTTGTAGCTTCACATGAAACTGTGGATTGCACCAGTGGGTATCTGTGTAAAACAAACAATGCATGTGAAACTGTGGATTGCACCAGTGGATATCTATGTAAAACAAACAATGCACGTGAAACTGTGGATTGCACCAGTGGGTATCTATGTAAACAAACAATGCACGTGAAACTGTGGATTAGGGGAACGGCCCTCAGATATGGAGGTTTGCTGTGAATTAAATAAGCAGTCCCGGACCATATGGCGGTGTACCTACCAGGACGGGGCAGGATAGCACATGGCAAAGCTACTCCTATTAAATACTCCACGTGTCCTACAACGGGTGCATCAGGCGAATGTATGGGCCGCCTTAAAAGTCCTAGCCTAAGGGTGAGGTAACCCCAACAGAACCAGGAAAAGCAGAAACCTCTTGTGCTCATGCAGTGGAATGCTGAAGGAGTCTTTAACAAAAAGACTGAACTGGAGCAAGTACTACAGGACAAAGAGGTAAGTGTTTGCTGCATACAGGAAACACACCTGAACAAAGACAAGACGTTCAAAGTACGAGGCTACCAGTGCCTCCGAGCAGACTGTGCTGGACCTGTAAAGACCCGCCAGGCAGGTACAGTGCCGGGTTCCATACCTCGAAGGAACCCATCCCGAACTACTGGAGGTCACCCGAAGCCGCTCTGTGGAGCCAGGGGACGGCAAAGGACAGCTACTGGCCGAAACGTGAAGTAGAAACCTCTTGTGCTCATGCAGTGGAATGCTGAAGGAGTCTTTAACAAAAAGACTGAACTGGAGCAAGTACTACAGGACAAAGAGGTAAGTGTTTGCTGCATACAGGAAACACACCTGAACAAAGACAAGACGTTCAAAGTACGAGGCTACCAGTGCCTCCGAGCAGACTGACAAGACAGACACAAGGGTGGTGTGCTCACTCTAGTCCGGAACAACATCAATGCGAGCGAAGTGAAAACCTACCTTGAAGGAGCAGAATACCAGGAGTTCAAGATCAAGACCAACTCATCTGAGTTGAGCCTCGTCAACTACTACTGCCCAAATGACAAAGCCCTTGCCCCTATTGAAATCACAAACAGTCGATACATGGTTGTTGGTGATTTCAATAGTCATTCCCAGAGTTGGGGATATGCACAGTCTGATAGGCGTGGGGATGAAGTGGAGGACTGGCAGGATGAGCACAACTTGATCCTTGTCAACCAGCCCTATGATGTACCAACCTTCTACTCTAGGCGATGGCACACTACTACCTCTCCAGATCTAGCATTCTGCACAGAGGACATCCAGAAAGGTACGGTTAGAGAAGTTGGCGATCAACTTGGTGGAAGTGACCACAAACCAGTGTTCCTCACAATCAGCAGTGAAGTGATACAGACAAACCATCCCTACCCTAGATGGAACTACAAGAAAGCCAAGTGGAGTCCCTGCTATTCGGTCCAATTCTCTTACTCGAGGCATACAGGTACAAGGAAGAGATGTTAACAACGTGGTGAAAGAGTTCAACAGCTGCATACTCAAAGCTGCCCATGAAACCATCCCTAGAGATGCGAGAAGAGAATACAAGCCCTACTGGACCAATCAGTTGCAGACCCTCCAAGATGAACTCACTGAAGCAAGGAACAGGGCAGAAGAACAGCCATCACAAGAAAACCATGAACAACTTCAGAAAGCAAAGGCACAGTTTCAAAAATATAAACTGGAAGCTACACGACAAAGTTGGAGGGAGAAAACTGCTGTCCTGAACCTTGAGAAGGACGGGAGGAAGATGTGGAGGCTCACGAAACAGCTAAATGATGAAGAAAATAGCAGACAGAAAATCACGTTGGATGAGGATGGGAAACTGTTGACCGGCAAAGAGACTGCAGACTGTCTCGCCAAAGCCTACCAGAAAGTCACATCAACATCAAAGTCACACGCCAACAGCAAAGAGAGGCACGGAAAGAACAGAAGGATAGAAGTAAAAGACATACGGAACAAGACTCCATGAAACTTCCACTTACATACCAGGAACTGTACACAGCGCTCAGACGACTGAAGAAGAGGAAGTCACCAGGACCTGATGGAATCTCCAATGAGATGCTAACTCATCTTGGATGCTCAGCCATGCTGAAACTTCTTGACATCTTCAATCTTAGCTGGGAAGAAGGCATAGTTCCACAGATCTGGAAGGAAGCCACCGTTATCCCAATCTACAAAAACGGCAAGGATAGAAAGAAAGCTTCCAGCTATCGCCCTATTAGTCTCACTAGCTGTGTGGTCAAGACAATGGAGAGGATAGTTAACAAGAGACTCATGTGGTACCTTGAGACAGAAAACCTCCTATCCAAGGAACAAGCAGGATTCCGACAGTTCAGATGCACAGAGGACCAAGCAACATACCTCGCTCAGGAAGTTGAGGATGCATTCCAAGGCCAGAAGGTAGTTTTTGCAACCTGGATAGACCTCCAGAAGGCTTTTGACAAAGTCTGGACTGATGGGCTGCTGGTCAAGATGCAACGATGTGGAATTGCCGACAAGATGCTCCGATGGACCAACTCCTTCCTACACAATCGCAGAGCCAGAGTACTTGTTGACAACCAGAAGAGCAAGAAATTCCTCATCCGACACGGTGTTCCTCAAGGAGGAGTGATCTCGCCTACGCTGTTCCTCATCTTCATTGATGACTTGCTTGCAGAGCTGCCACATGGTATCAAAGCAGCACTCTATGCTGACGACTTGGTCATGTGGTGTGTTGAAGAACATGCAACGACTGCCACATACAGAATGCAGATGGCCGCAGACAAGCTCACAGCATGGGCAGAAGACTGGTGCATCTCTATTAATAAGGAGAAGTCATCAACCACACTCTTCACACTTTCCACCAAACAGAAAGCTGGAACCATCAAAGTCGGTGGAATTGCCTTGAAGACGGACAACGAGCCAACATACTTGGGGGTGACATTTGACAGATGGCAGACATGGAAGCCACATATCCAGAAAGCAGAGGCCAAAGCTAAACGCAAGCTTGCAATCCTTTGGAAGCTTGCTGGCACCACATGGGGTGCCAATGATCACATCTTGAAGACTATTTATCAAGGTGTGGTCAGGCCTCACCTGGAATATGGATCCACCGCCTGGACAACATCAGCCAAGACCAACCAACAGACACTTGACAAGGTTCAGAACAAGGCTCTCAGGCTGATCACAGATGCAATGAAGAGCACTCCAATCAAGGCCATGGAGAAAATTACTTCCATCCAGCCACTGCAAGAACGTCGCGACACAAGAATTCTTCTACAGACAGAGAAGTTTCGATGTCAGGAAGAACAACCGATGAAGCAGAGAGTTGAGGCACTAACGAAGAATCGTCTAAAGCGCAGCAGTTTCATCCACCAGTCCAAGAAGCTTACTCGAAAGCACCCCAGCCATCTCCCAGCCAAGACATTGCCTCCAACGCCATTTCTATCCAAGCCATGGTTGACTAGCGAAGAATCCAAGGTTACCATCTGCAGTACAATCCCATACATGACATCCAGAGATAGACAACATGATGACGTCAAACGTGCCCTCACACTAGCACACATCGACAAGAGTTATCCTGGAGAAGCATGGATACAAGTCTACACAGATGGTTCAGCCACAAAAGCAGTAGCAAACGGAGGAGCAGGCGTGTATGTCCGACACCCAGATGGACACACACAGTCAGTTGCTCTACCTACTGGAGTACACTGCAGCAACTATGGGGCAGAAGTACAGGCCCTTGAAACAGCAGCATCTCTAGTACACACCACTGTGGAGTGTGCCCAGGTTGTCTTCCTGACTGATGCGCTCTCAGTTCTGGATGCCCTGTCTAACAACAAAGAACCCCACCTGATGGAAGCCCTTCGAACAGTCAGCGTAACTAAAAGAACTGTCCTCCAGTGGGTACCTGCACACATAGGCATCCCTGGCAATGAAGCCGCTGACCAGCTTGCCAAGCAAGGTTCTACCGAGAGGCAACCAGACAAAGATTTGACTTGCAAGGAGAAATGCACTATAATCAAATCTGCATCAAAGCCAACAGTTGAGAAGGATGACTACCACCTTCTCACCAGACAGGAGCAAGTCACGATATTCCGGCTTAGAACAGGGCATAACCGCCTGAACTTCCATATGTGTCGGAAGCTTGGACTAGCTCCATCAACTGCCTGCAGCTGCAACGTAGGGGACCAGACTGCAGAACACATCCTCCAGGAGTGTCCCAATCTTCATGGACTGAGGAAAACAACCTGGCCAACAGATACTTCTCTCCAGACGAAGTTACATGGCTGCCGGGAGGATCTGAGGAGGACGGCCCATTTCGTGTTTGCTGCCGGCTTGTCCATGTGATTTGCGAAGGACAAGAAGAAGAAGATATCAAAGATATCGCTATACATGTCGAGTCACAGTCAAACATCTCTTAAGCAGCATGCCACGGGAATTACTTACTGCAGGTGGCTGCTTAATAGATGGCACATCTATAATAAAACAACATATTTGGAATCTGCAAACTTGCTGCTTAATACAGGTTGGCTGCTTAATGGAGGTGACCACTAACACAGAGCTATACTCTTCATAACATTGGAAGAATTTTCTAAATTGAACTAAGATATAAAAAAAAAACAGGAATATTAATTTGAAATAAACAAGTTCAATGAATTTATACGCTCCGCCGAATAGGGTTTCACTTAGGAATATCATAATACATAACGATGGTCGTTTACACAAAATTCACCTCTTTGTGTAGGTCTGCCGCCTGCGTTGAAACCGTTCAGCCATCTACTATGAAATTCCGTTGTATGCCACTGTCGTGGCATGTCTATTGGAGAGTCTGGCGTCAAATTGCAGATGTCAACTGTATCAAAATTCTTCAAGAAATCAGTGAAGTCCATCCTGAAGACACAATATACATCATACTGTTATTATTCATTCAAACTTTCATGCAAAATAACGGCTAAATTACGGTGTCTAATGAATCTTGCTTTATTATTGGCATGGATTTAATAAACTTGTGGCATCACATTGTCACTTGTAGTATAAAACTTGGGTGAAGAGTATTACATATCATGTCAACCCATTTATTTGTATTTGCTGGAAGTTACTTATGAGGGAATCTTATTAAAAACATACATACAGACGGATCTGTAGCCCAGTGGTAAAACACTGGACTGGTAATCCAGGGATCGCAGGTTCGATCCCCCGTCTGACCCTAATAAATTAACAGTCTTTCAGATGGGACGTTAAACCGAGGTCTCGTGTCGGTGCTTTATACTGTGCATGTAAAAGAACCAGAGGAAACTCTGGAATGGGTCTCTGTCTGTATCATTGCAACATCATTGCAACCGATAGCGACGATAAATAAACGTAAAACACACATTGCCCTATCCTCCAAAATTACTAATCTCTTCAGGAGGCGTCGCTCATATGGGCAACCGGTAGCGACGATAAATAAACATAAAACACACACAAAAAACATACTTTTTCCATTACACAATTTTATTATATTATATGGAGAGGTGAATATTTACCAGAATTCTCCATCGTCGCTGAACACGAGGTGAATATTTACCAGAATTCTCCATCGTCTCTGAACACGAGGTGAATATTTACCAGAATTCTCCTTCGTCTCTGAACACGAGGTGAATATTTACCAGAATTCTCCTTCGTCTCTGAACACGAGGTGAATATTTACCAGAATTCTCCATCGTCGCTGAACACGAGGTTAATATTTACCAGAATTCTCCATCGTCTCTGAAAACGAGGTGAATATTTACCAGAATTCTCCATCGTCTCTGAACACGAGGTGAATATTTACCAGAATTCTCCTTCATCGCTGAACACGAGGTGAATATTTACCAGAATTCTCCTTCGTCTCTAAACACGAGGTGAATATTTACCAGAATTCTCCTTCGTCGCTGAACACGAGGTGAATATTTACCAGGAGAATCCATCGTCTCTGAACACGAGGTGAATATTTACCAGAATTCTCCATCGTCTCTGAACACGAGGTGAATATTTACCAGAATTCTCCATCGTCTCTGAACACGAGGTGAATATTTACCAGAATTCTCCATCGTCTCTGAACACGAGGTGAATATTTACCAGAAGTCTCCATCGTCTCTGAACACTAGGTGAATATTTACCAGAATTCTCCTTCGTCTCTGAACACGAGGTGAATATTTACCAGAATTCTCCATCGTCTCTGAACACGAGTCCCATTCTCTCTTTCTCATTTTCCGGAATACTGTTCCATTCTGCTGACCTGGTATACAAATACAATACAAATCCCAGTGTGTACACAACCAGTTGGTATACAAATACAACAGAAATCCCAGTGTGTATTGAACAAGCTGACCAGGCCTGGAGGTTATAAAGCTTTTCTCCAATCTCAAACTCAGTCTCGAGTTTCTGATTGGTTCAGCCAAGGGCAAATAACCAATCAAATTTCTTGAACTAGAGTTTGAGATCTTAGAAAAGTTTTATAACCTCGGGCACTGGTATACAAATACAACAGAAATCCCAGAGTGTAGTGAACAAGCTGACCTGGTATACAAATACAACAGAAATCAAAGTGTGTATTGAACAAGCTGACCTGGTATACAAATACAACAGCAATCAAAGTGTGTATTGAACAAGCTGACCTGGTATACAAATACAACAGAAATCAAAGTGTGTATTGAACAAGCTGACATGGTATACAAATACAACAGAAATCAAAGTGTGTACTAAAATTTAAACTTTATTTATTTTACAACGATTGCGAAGCAAGTTCTAACAACTTATATTAATCACTCTCGTTGGCGCGGATGAAAGCGTATATGTGGACATTCGTGTGGGAGGAAACCGGAGTACCCGGAGAAAACCCATCTGTCCGATCTGGCAACCACCGTACCATCTCACATACTTCCCGGTCTGAGGATCGAACCTGGGCTGCATTGGTGAGAAGCGAGCGTGCAAACCACTGCGCTAATCGGAGAGTGTACTGAACACCAATTTAGATATCGCTATTCTCTTATAAATAGTATAAAAGGGGGCATAACTCTACAAGAAAGAATTGGACATGAAAACATCACTAATATGCAACTTTCCACATGATTAATATGTACATAAAGCCTCAATCCAATTGGACAGAAATTGCAGGAGGATTTGAGGCAGCAACGTTTATGCTATATTATAACACATAGAGGGTACAAAATGAGGCGTTATCACCAGACCGGAACTTCATGATAAGTGTCCGCTTGGTGAAGAAGATGTATGCCCGGTTTCAGTGCACATGGATAAAAACTGTAGTAGTTGAGGGCACAAGGGTTATAGTTACTACCGTAATTGTCTATATATAAGACGCAGGTATTTTCATCCAAAATAGAATCCAAAAGTCTGCTGTGTCTTATGCTCCAGCTTAGAACTAAATTAGTTTAGTTTAGAACTAAGTACTCAAAAATGGCAAATGGCATATTTTAAAAAAGGGAAATAAATGTTTCATACTATTTTAGTCTTTACGTGCCATACATGTTCCAGATTACATCGAGTCTAAATATCATGTGTGGAAAGTTAAAAATGTTATTTAATTTAAGATAAAATATAGATAGAAAATGGATTACCGTATTTAGCTGTGTATAGTGCGCACATTTCTTACTGAAATCCTCATCCATTTTATCTACTGCGCATTATACACCAGTACAGACATCAGGACATTTTTTTCCGGACCAAAATTTCGTGAAAAAACTGAAATTCGACCCGAACGGCCAACAGTCATTCTATAAGTTGTTACATTCGACAATCGTTATAAACTAGCTATTAAAACCAGTTGCCGATAGTCTATATAAATAAATCAAATGAATAAGACCACAAAATTAGCATATATTTCGTTTATTTTGGCAAACTTTGATGAATTTAATTGAAAAGGTAAATGCATAAAAAAATGGCGATTTGATAACATCACGTGGTTTTATCGTATGTAATATTTCCCGTACTTTTCGCGTACTTCGCCGTACAATGTACAATGCATTGCATAAAAAAAAAACTTTTTTGGCTGCAGTATTTCAATTGATTGTAGCGATAATTAATTTTGACAAACCTTTCACAATGGGTCCCAGTTAATTAGGTAGGCTTCACGTGTTGAGAAGTTTGAGCATCTGCTGACATGTTTGAGAACGTGTTGAGATGTTTGAGAACGTGTCGAGAAATTTGAGCAGGTGTGCCCGAGTGCGATGAGGTATATCTCGAGTGATTAATATAAGTTGTAAAAATCACGGAGCACAATTTTTAGCGATTTTTGAGAAATGTTAAATTTTGACTTGGAAAATTGCGTTTTTCACGTGCGCAGTATACATAGGAACTCAGTTTTTCCGCCGATTTTCGTGCCAGATCGTGGGTGCGCACTATACACGGTAGTGCACTATACACAGCTAAATACGGTATTTCAAAATAAAAATCATCAAAAACTATTTTTTATTGAAACACAATACGTTTTTCCCCTGAATGTTCTCTGTTTTTTAACTGCGTCTTATACTCCAGTGCGACCTATACATAGCCGATTACGGTATATTGTAAAAAGATACAAACATGGGAAATAACTCCAGAAAAAAATTTGAACCCGAATGTCCCGACAATATGATCTTATCCACTTGCTGCTGATAATGGATACAAAATTCCATTTGGTTTGGACGGGAAATGAAGGAAGAATTGAGGCCACAAGAAAGTGAGAAATAAATTGTGATATATGGACAGTTCAAACACTATGTAGCGACCTGCTTTCTGAGACTAGGGGCATAAAGATTTACACCTTGGGTCTTTATTGGGGAGGGAGGGGGTGCTTGAAATACTTTCACCCAGGGGGTGTGGTGTTACAATAGCATTTGTTAACATGAGATCACATTATACACTAACCCAAAATAGAGGCGATATACCATTGTAAAACACTGTCACACTACAAGTAATATTGTCACAATAGACGATATACCAGTACACTTTCTACTGTAAAACACTGTCACACTACAAGTAATATTGTCACAATAGACGATATACCAGTACACTTTCTACTGTAAAACACTGTCACACTACAAGTAATATTGTCACAATAGACGATATACCAGTACACTTTCTATTGTAAAACACTGTCACACTACAAGTAATATTGTCACAATAGACGATATACCAGTACACTTTCTATTGTAAAACACTGTCACACTACAAGTAATATTGTCACAATAGACGATATACCAGTACACTTTCTATTGTAAAACACTGTCACACTACAAGTAATATTGTCACAATAGACGATATACCAGTACACTTTCTATTGTAAAACACTGTCACACTACAAGTAATATTGTCACAATAGACGATATACCAGTACACTTTCTATTGTAAAACACTGTCACACTACAAGTAATATTGTCACAATAGACGATATACCAGTACACTTTCTATTGTAAAACACTGTCACACTACAAGTAATATTGTCACAATAGACGATATACCAGTACACTTTCTATTGTAAAACACTGTCACACTACAAGTAATATTGTCACAATAGACGATATACCAGTACACTTTCTATTGTAAAACACTGTCACACTACAAGTAATATTGTCACAATGTTGGGACATGTAGCTATATGTGGCTACTGTCAACATTGACAGAAGTGAAGTAAATTACATTGGATTTTACAAGTGATTTAAAAAAAATGAGATCTATTATCTAATTGTCTATTGTATATAACTAATTAATTATAACATCTGACATAATTATCGAAACAAGGAAACACAACCATTTAGTTGATACAGACCTGTCCCCCCAGGGGCCTCTCCATTCTACTCTGCTGCCCCAGGGATTTCTGACCCGTATTAATGTGACTGGCACTTGACCCCTGGTGTCTGACATCAACAATATCTGAAAATAGATGTAGATTCTAAATGAACTTTAGTATTCCCCACATATTCCCCGGCAACAACTACAGTTCAACCTAGAGGATGGGACTCGGTGGAGAGATGCAAACCGCTGTGCTGGTACAATGTATTTTTGACAAAAGAACAAAACTAATGCTTGATTTTACATTGGTATATACTCAGTGGGTGTGAACTAATGCTTGATTTTACAGTGGTATATACTCAGTGGGTGTGAACTAATGCTTGATTTTACATTGGTATATACTCAGTGGGTGTGAACTAATGCTTGATTTTACATTGGTATATACTCAGTGGGTGTGAACTAATGCTTGATTTTACAGTGGTATATACTCAGTGGGTGTGGACAGTTATCTTACCACACTGGCCACCCTGGCCACTGGTATTGATTTATCCCAAATTCGAATAACTACCTCCTGGGCTGACCCTCTATATATCAGTGGTTAGCACGCTCGCTTCTCACCAATTCAACCCGGGTTCGATCCTCGGACTGGGAAGTATGTCACATGGTACGATGATCGCCAGATGATCGGACAGGTGGGTTTTCTCCATTACTCCGGTTTCCTCCCACACGAATGACCACACAAGAGTGATTGATATAAGTTGTAAGAACTTGTTTCGCAATCGAGAAAACACAAATTTGTATAAACTAAAATAAATTTGTATAAACTATTTGTGTACTTTGTTTATGCATTGTTTTATATAAATATGCTGTGATATTTAATGCAATAATACATGTATATTAGTTTAGTTTATACAAATTTATTTTAGCTCGATTGCGAAACAAGTTCTTATAACTTATATTAATCACCCTCGAGACCTCATTCCTGATGGAATCCATTGCCACGAGGGAGAGAGAAGAGGCATGTGGAAATTAAATGCCTTGCCTAAGGGCACAATCATAACAGCTCCAGCAGGACTCGAACTCCGGACCTTGATATACATGTATATTGACTTTAATAATCCCGCATATGAAACAGTCAAAATATTGTACTAAACAACTATTTCTGGAACAATAGTATTAATAGTATAAGCTGATACTATATATGGAGTGTTTATTAATATCAAACAGCCCCCAAACAACCTGGAGTATGACCTTTGATAACCATCATTCTCATGTACAAATAGCCCACTCACCCGTTTAATTTTATACAATCAAATTGTATCATCTTTCAAACTCAAGAGTTACAATTCCTACTTTGTATGCAAACTGTGATTTTATCATACGTATGACTCCATGCATGATATTCTACTGTTTACAGTTTGAAGTTTTGATACGTTGCAGATTAAGATCTTATAATTTATCATAAGACAATCTAAAGTCATTTATGCTGGTAACTAATAAAAGCAACAGGTGCTATAATTAAAATATGTGCAGTTGTTTGTCATAATCTATTGTTGTTTGTCTTTAGGGCAATTACAAATTTAATTGCTACATTCTCTATCCCACCTAGCTGCCCCCTCTATTTAATAACCTAATTGCTAGATTCTAGTTCCCACCTAGCTGCCCCCTCTATTTAATAACCTAATTGCTACATTCTCTATCCCACCTAGCTGCCCCCTCTATTTAATAACCTAATTGCTACATTCTCTATCCTACCTAGCTGCCCCCTCTATTAAATAGCCTAATTGCTAGATTCTAGTTCCTACCTAGCTGCCCCCTCTATTAAATAGCCTAATTGCTACATTCTAGTTCCCACCTAGCTGCCCCCTCTATTTAATAACCTAATTGCTACATTCTCTATCCCACCTAGCTGCCCCCTCTATTTAATAACCTAATTGCTACATTCTCTATCCCACCTAGCTGCCCCCTCTATTTAATAACCTAATTGCTAGATTCTAGTTCCCACCTAGCTGCCCCCTCTATTTAATAACCTAATTGCTACATTCTCTATCCCACCTAGCTGCCCCCTCTATTAAATAACCTAATTGCTAGATTCTAGTTCCTACCTAGCTGCCCCCTCTATTAAATAGCCTAATTGCTAGATTCTAGTTCCTACCTAGCTGCCCCCTCTATTAAATAGCCTAATTGCTAGATTCTAGTTCCTACCTAGTTGCCCCCTCTATTAAATAGCCTAATTGCTACATTCTAGTTCCCACCTAGCTGCCCCCTCTATTTAATAACCTAATTGCTACATTCTAGTTCCCACCTAGCTGCCCCCTCTATTTAATAACCTAATTACTAGATTCTAGTTCCCATCTAGCTGCCCTCTCTATTTAGTAACCCAATTGCTACATTCTAGTTCCCACCTAGCTGCCCCCTCTATTTAATAACCTAATTTCTAGATTCTAGTTCCCACCTAGCTGCCCTCTCTATTAAATAACCTAATTGCTAGATTCTAGTTCCCACCTAGCTGCCCCCTCTATTTAATAACCTAATTGCTAGATTAGCTATCCCACCTAGCTGCCCCCTCTATTTAATAACCTAATTGCTAGATTCTAGTTCCCACCTAGCTGCCCTCTCTATTTAATAACCTAATTGCTAGATTCTAGTTCCTACCTAGCTGCCCTCTCTATTAAATAACCTAATTGCTACATTCTAGTTCCCACCTAGCTGCCCCCTCTATTTAATAACCTAATTGCTAGATTATCTATCCCACCTAGCTGCCCCCTCTATTTAATAACCTAATTGCTAGATTCTAGTTCCCACCTAGCTGTCCTCTCTATTAAATAACCTAATTGCTAGATTCTAGTTCCCACCTAGCTGCCCCCTCTATTTAATAACCTAATTGCTAGATTCTAGTTCCTACCTAGCTGCCCTCTCTATTAAATAACCTAATTGCTAGATTCTAGTTCCCACCTAGCTGCCCCCTCTATTAAATAACCTAAATGCTACATTCTCTATCCTACCTAGCTGCCCCCTCTATTTAATAACCTAATTGCTAGATTCTAGTTCCCACCTAGCTGCCCCCTCTATTAAATAACCTAAATGCTACATTCTCTATCCTACCTAGCTGCCCCCTCTATTTAATAACCTAATTGCTAGATTCTAGTTCCTACCTAGCTGCCCTCTCTATTTAATAACCTAATTGCTAGATTCTAGTTCCCACCTAGCTGCCCTCTCTATTTAATAACCTAATTGCTAGATTCTAGTTCCCACCCAGCTGCCCCCTCTATTTAATACTCTAATTGCTAGATTCTAGTTCCCACCTAGCTGCCCTCTCTATTTAATAACCTAATTGCTAGATTCTAGTTCCCACCTAGCTGCCCCCTCTATTTAATAACCTAATTGCTAGATTCTAGTTCCCACCTAGCTGCCCTCTCTATTTAATAACCTAATTGCTAGATTCTAGTTCCCACCTAGCTGCCCTCTCTATTAAATAACCTAATTGCTAGATTCTAGTTCCCACCCAGCTGCCCCCTCTATTTAATACTCTAATTGCTAGATTCTAGTTCCCACCTAGCAGCCCTCTCTATTTAATAACCTAATTGCTAGATTCTAGTTCCCACCTAGCAGCCCTCTCTATTTAATAACCCAATTACTAATTATTATTTCCCGATATTTGGCTACACTGATGCATAAAATATATATGCCACTGCCCACTGACCTATATTTGGCTACACTGATGCATAAATTATATGCAACCGACCTATATTTGGCTACACTGATGCATAAAATATATACCACTGACCTATATTTGGTTGCAGTGACGCTTAAATAATAAACCGCCGATCGATTGAAGCCTAAAGTATACTATGAATTAAACAGTATATGGTTACATTTAATTACGTGCTTAACATTCCAATAATAGTACTACGCTCAATTTTGTTACAATAAATCACATGTTTAGCATACCAGTTAGGTTTTAATAATCAATTATTATTGCAATTATATGTCAGATAGATATCGCAATTTCAACAATAATACTCAACAACTATATATAAAAAGTGACGGTGTTCAAAACACTATTCTTGTTATGCAGTCAAACTTATATTAAGATAAAGTTTAAACTTTATTTATTTTACAACAATTGCGAACAGCTTATATTAATCACTCTCGTTGGTGCGGATATGTGGTCATTTAAGTGGGAGGAAACCGGAATACCCGGAGAAAGCCCATCTGTCCGATCTTGCGACCATCTCACATCTCTTCTCACAAATGCAACTTGGGTTTGATCCTCGGACCGGGAAGTATATATTAAGAGACCCCCAGTTGACAAACAAAATGACTTGTCTTAGTACAATATAATTTGTTCATTAACAACACAACAGGAATTGAAAAAGTGGTCTCTAAATACATAAATACAATCATGTGGTCTCTCCAGCAAGCTTGACTGTACTCTCACTTGCAGAAATCAAATGGCCATTATGAAGTAACACAATCCAAACTTAAAAATAAATATGCTTTCAAAATGAGATGAAAACTAATATCAGAACAGACGGACACATGCATGTGAACCATCACTAGAGCACAATGTGGACACCTGTCCGATTGGTTACCCAGTGGTTAGCGTGCTCGCTTCTCACCGATGCAACCTGGGTTCGATCCTCGGACCGGGAAGCATGTGAGCTGGTACGGTGGTCGCCAGATCGGACAGGTGGGTTTTCTCCGGGTACTCCGGTTTCCTCCCACATGAATGACCACATTTACGTTTTCATCCGCGACAACGAGAGTGATTAATATAAGTTGTTAGAACATAATGTGAACACCAAAATGTGTATGGGAGGGGGTATTTAGTTTATACAAATTTATTTTAGCTCGATTGTGAAACAAGTTCTTATAACTTATATTAATCACTCTCGAGACCTCATTCCTGACTGAATCCATCACCACGAGGGAGAGAGAAGAGGTAACATGGAATTTAAATGCCTAAGGGCACAATCGTAAGGATTCCAGCGGGGCTCGAACTCCAGGCCTTTCGCACCTGAAGCGCTACCATTGCACTATCACGACTAGAGGGTATTTAGAATATTTATAGATGACAGAACGCCCCAGTACTCAAGTGGGTAAAATTGCATATTGTTGAAATATTAGCTCATCTGTGACACACAGATTGCATCAAGATGCTGCTGCTGATGCTGCTGCTGCTGCTGATGCTGCTGCTGCACTGTCTTGTTCTTCTAGTAACATTCATTACTATTTATATCTATTCCTGTTACAAGCCTAGCATAGAGTAGGTAATTGAGCTCACTGTCCTGTATTACATAGAGCAGGTAATTGAGCTCACTATCCTGTATTACATAGAGCAGGTAATTGAGCTCACTGTCCTGTATTACATAGAGTAGGTAATTGAGCTCACTGTCCTGTATTACATAGAGTAGGTAATTGATCTCACTATCCTGTATTGCATAAAGCAGGTAATTGAGCTCACTATCCTGTATTGCATAGAGCAGGTAATTGAGCTCACTATCCTGTATTGCAGAGCAGGTAATTGAGCTCACAAGCCTGTATTACATAGAGCAGGTAATTGATCTCACAAGCCTGGATTGCATAGCGTAGGTAATTGAGCTCACTATCCTGTATTGCATAGAGCAGGTAATTGAGCTCACAAGCCTGTATTGCATAGAGTAGGTAATTGAGCTCACTATCCTGTATTACATAGAGCAGGTACTTGAGCTCACTATCCTGTATTGCATAGAGCAGGTAATTGAGCTCACTATCCTGTATTACATAGAGCAGGTAATTGAGCTCACTATCCTGTATTGCATAAAGCAGGTAATTGAGCTCACTATCCTGTATTGCATAGAGCAGGTAATTGAGCTCACTATCCTGTATTGCAGAGCAGGTAATTGAGCTCACAAGCCTGTATTACATAGAGCAGGTAATTGATCTCACAAGCCTGGATTGCATAGCGTAGGTAATTGAGCTCACTATCCTGTATTGCATAGAGCAGGTAATTGAGCTCACAAGCCTGTATTGCATAGAGTAGGTAATTGAGCTCACTATCCTGTATTACATAGAGCAGGTAATTGAGCTCACTATCCTGTATTGCATAGAGCAGGTAATTGAGCTCACTATCCTGTATTACATAGAGCAGGTAATTGAGCTCACTATCCTGTATTGCATAAAGCAGGTAATTGAGCTCACTATCCTGTATTGCATAGAGCAGGTAATTGAGCTCACTATCCTGTATTGCAGAGCAGGTAATTGAGCTCACAAGCCTGTATTACATAGAGCAGGTAATTGATCTCACAAGCCTGGATTGCATAGCGTAGGTAATTGAGCTCACTATCCTGTATTGCATAGAGCAGGTAATTGAGCTCACAAGCCTGTATTGCATAGAGTAGGTAATTGAGCTCACTATCCTGTATTACATAGAGCAGGTAATTGAGCTCACTATCCTGTATTACATAGAGCAGGTACTTGAGCTCACTATCCTGTATTGCATAGAGCAGGTAATTGAGCTCACTATCCTGTATTACATAGAGCAGGTAATTGAGCTCACTATCCTGTATTGCATAGAGCAGGTAATTGAACTCACAAGCCTGTATTGCATAGAGTAGGTAATTGATCTCACTATCCTGTATTACATAGAGTAGGTAATTGAGCTCACTATCCTGTATTACATAGAGCAGGTAATTGATCTCACTATCCTGTATTACATAGAGCAGGTAATTGATCTCACAAGCCTGTATTGCATAGAGTAGGTAATTGAGCTCACTATCCTGTATTGCTTAGAGCAGGTAATTGAGCTCACAAGTCTGTATTGCTTAGAGCAGGTAATTGAGATCACAAGCCTGTATTGCATAGAGCAGGTAATTGAGCTCACAAGCCTGTATTGCATATGAGCAGGTAATTGAGCTCACTATCCTGTATTGCATAGAGTAGGTAATTGAGCTCACAAGCCTGTATTGCATAGAGCAGGTAATTGAGCTCACACGTCTGTATTGCATAGAGCAGGTAATTGAGCTCACAAGCCTGAATTGCATATGAGCAGGTAATTGAGCTCATAATCCTGTATTGCACAGAACAGGTAATTGAGCTCACAATCATGTAGTGCATAGAGCAGGTAATTGATCTCACAAGCCTGGATTGCATAGCGTAGGTAATTGAGCTCACTATCCTGTATTGCATAGAGCAGGTAATTGAGCTCACAAGCCTGTATTGCATAGAGTAGGTAATTGAGCTCACTATCCTGTATTACATAGAGCAGGTACTTGAGCTCACTATCCTGTATTGCATAGAGCAGGTAATTGAGCTCACTATCCTGTATTACATAGAGCAGGTAATTGAGCTCACTATCCTGTATTGCATAAAGCAGGTAATTGAGCTCACTATCCTGTATTGCATAGAGCAGGTAATTGAGCTCACTATCCTGTATTGCAGAGCAGGTAATTGAGCTCACAAGCCTGTATTACATAGAGCAGGTAATTGATCTCACAAGCCTGGATTGCATAACGTAGGTAATTGAGCTCACTATCCTGTATTGCATAGAGCAGGTAATTGAGCTCACAAGCCTGTATTGCATAGAGTAGGTAATTGAGCTCACTATCCTGTATTACATAGAGCAGGTAATTGAGCTCACTATCCTGTATTACATAGAGCAGGTACTTGAGCTCACTATCCTGTATTGCATAGAGCAGGTAATTGAGCTCACTATCCTGTATTACATAGAGCAGGTAATTGAGCTCACTATCCTGTATTGCATAGAGCAGGTAATTGAACTCACTATCCTGTATTACATAGAGCAGGTAATTGATCTCACAAGCCTGTATTGCATAGAGTAGGTAATTGATCTCACTATCCTGTATTACATAGAGTAGGTAATTGAGCTCACTATCCTGTATTACATAGAGCAGGTAATTGATCTCACTATCCTGTATTACATAGAGCAGGTAATTGATCTCACAAGCCTGTATTGCATAGAGTAGGTAATTGAGCTCACTATCCTGTATTGCTTAGAGCAGGTAATTGAGCTCACAAGTCTGTATTGCTTAGAGCAGGTAATTGAGCTCACAAGCCTGTATTGCATAGAGCAGGTAATTGAGCTCATAAGCCTGTATTACATATGAGCAGGTAATTGAGCTCACTATCCTGTATTGCATAGAGTAGGTAATTGAGCTCACAAGCCTGTATTGCATAGAGCAGGTAATTGAGCTCACACGTCTGTATTGCATAGAGCAGGTAATTGAGCTCACAAGCCTGAATTGCATATGAGCAGGTAATTGAGCTCATAATCCTGTATTGCACAGAACAGATAATTGAGCTCACAATCATGTAGTGCATAGAGCAGGTAATTGAGCTCACAAGCCTGTATTGGATAGAACAGGTAATTGAGCTCACTATCCTGTATTGCGTAGAGCAGGTAATTGAGCTCACAAGCCTGTATTGCATAGAGCAGGTAATTGAGATCACAAGCCTGGATTGCATTGAACAGGTAATTGAGCTCACAAGCCTGTATTGCATATGAGCAGGCAATTGAGCTCACAAGCCTGTATTTCATAGAGCAGGTAATTGAGCTCACAAGCCTGAATTGCATATGAGCAGGTAATTGAGCTCATAATCCTGTAGGGCACAGAATAGGTAATTGAGCTCACAATCATGTAGTGCATAGAGCAGGTAATTGAGCTCACAAGCCTGTATTGGATAGAACAGGTAATTGAGCTCACTATCCTGTATTGCGTAGAGCAGGTAATTGAGCTCACAAGCCTGTATTGCATAGAGCAGGTAATTGAGATCACAAGCCTGGATTGCATTGAGCAGGTAATTGAGCTCACGCGCCTGGATTGCATATGAGCAGGTAATTAAGCTCACATGCCTGTATTGCATAGATCAGGTAATTGAGCTCACAAGCCTGAACTGCATATGAGCAGGTAATTGAGCTCATAATCCTGTAGGGCACAGAATAGGTAATTGAGCTCACAAGCCTGAATTGCATATGAGCAGGTAATTGAGCTCATAATCCTGTATTGCACAGAATAGGTAATTGAGCTCACAATCATGTAGTGCATAGAGCAGATAATTGAGCTCACAAGCCTGTATTGAATAGAACAGGTAATTGAGCTCACTATCCTGTATTGCATAATAGAGTAGGTAATTGAGCTCACAAACAACCTGTATTGCATATAGCAGGTAATTGAGCTCACAAGCCTGTATTGCAGAGAACAAGTAATTGAGCTCACAATCCTGTATTGCATAGAGTAGGTAATTGAGCTCACAAGCCTGTATTGCATAGAGCAGGTAATTGAGCTCACAATCCTGTATTGCATAGATCAGGTAATTGAGCTCACACACCCTGAATAATGAATCCAGACAATAGTGATAATAATAGGGTAAATGTGCTTTGATGACTCTAACCCAGAACTGTTTGAATGGATCAATAATTATCATGGGCATTAATTATGTGATAGGATGGATATATGTAGCAATATAATTATCTACATTATCATGCCGTCCCTACATTGCAACTTGCGCTAAGTATAATCTTACCTCTCTCAGGTCTGTAATACTGTAAGCATGGCCCGCTACCAAACCATTCGGCAGTTCCGTCTCTGTGGCCGACAATTTCAGTGACTAAAATCAAGTATTGCTGTATCAATACAAGTGTGAAATAGCTGCTTGTGCATAGAAAAAATGGAAGAAACACTTAACCCGTAACCTGCCAATCACAATTAAAGTCACTTTTGCAATGTAGAGCCAGATAATTATAATAACATTCTGTTCCGTCTGATCAGGCTCGATACTGTATGCTATTCGGATAATAGAGCTAAATGACTTGGCTGATTGGCAAACAACATAGATCCTAATCAGACGCAGCGTTATGGTTCTTATGAAAATTAATCTGAGAACGGGCTCCTCTACTACCCTGCTCCTTTAAAGACCCAATTATATGTGTTTACTTAGAATGCTGCACACAAAGATATTCTAAGGATCGGACGATTAGATATATCATCATTGCTTCATCGGCTGTCTGATTAGCGCAGTGGTTAGCGCGCTCGCTTCTCACCAATGCAACCCGGGTTCGATCCTCTGACCGAGAAATATGTGAGATGGTACGGTGATCGCCAGATCGGACAGATGGGTTTTCTCTGGGTACTCCGGTATTCCTCCCACACAAATGACCACATATACGCTTTCATCCGGGCCAACGAGAGTGATTAATATAAGTAGTTAAAACTTGCTTCGCAAACGTTTCAAAATAAATAAAGTTTAAAAAAAATTCCTTTCATTTGCATTTTTCAATATCAACTAGGGTTATAATTTATACAAATTTATTTTAGCTCGATTGCGAAACAAGGGTCTACAACATTAGATTAAACGCTCTTGAGACCTCATTCCTGAATCCATCATCAGGCTATGAGCAACATATTAATGATTGGCACACATAAGAACTGAGTTTTGAGAAATTACTAAATTACCTTTTTTTGTTTTACAAAACCACCAATAACGTCGTAAATGGTGGTTTAGAACATTCAACATTAGAATAAGTTTGCATAATGTGTACTCACGTTTATTCCACAGCCAATCAGTGATTGACGGTCTAGTGCTTTAAACAGAATATTGACAACGTTTCTCGGAACATCTGTATTTGGTCCTCGTAGAATGTAGCCCTCAGTTATCCCCCCTGTGAAGTCTGTAAGTGCATCTGCAACATTACCTCCCTTTAATGCTTCGTATGAACCATACAGTCTGTGAAAATATAGATAGAAAAAAGTCAATGAAATAGGCCCTTCTACAACCCACATTATAGAAGATGCATTGAAACTCCTGAGCTTAATTCATGACCACGAGATATTAGCCAACCACCAAATAAAGTCTCCTGAAATGTGGGGACCGAATATGGAGATGGTTTTTATTGTGGGAGAGTGGGAGGCACAGATGTGCTATGATGGAGTTTGCTACGTGTGAGACATCAATATGCAGGAACAGCATACAGTGTATGTACTTTAACAATTAACACTGTTTGGTTGAGGCTGCCTATATCTATCATGGGTCTATGGTTTTTGCGCTGGGTTTATAGCTGCCCAAACTGCCAAGTGTCTCTCTGGTTTAATTGCTACAGTGTACACATCTTGTAGCTTGAAGTTTGAACCCTGTCAGAACAATGGTGGTAGCGTTCTTAGGCAAGACACTTAAAGTCTCTGTATGCGTTATTTTCCTTCAGTTGGAAAAATAGTACTATAATTCATATGCAAATTTATCCTTGTGTTAACTTTAGTAAACAACCATTTACAGAGTTATTTATCCTAGTGTTAACTTTAGTAAACCACCATTTACAGAGTTATTTATCCTAGTGTTAACTTTAGTAAACCACCATTTACAGAGTTATTTATCCTAGTGTTAACTTTAGTAAACAACCATTTACAGAGTTATTTATCCTAGTGTTAACTTTAGTAAACCACCATTTACAGAGTTATTTATCCTAGTGTTAACTTTAGTAAACCACCATTTACAGGGTTATTTATCCTAGTGTTAACTTTAGTAAACCACCATTTACAGAGTTATTTATCCTAGTGTTAACTTTAGTAAACCACCATTTACAGAGTTATTTATCCTAGGGTTAACTTCAGTAAACCACCATTTACAGAGTTATTTATCCTAGGGTTAACTTCAGTAAACCACCATTTACAGAGTTATTTATCCTAGTGTTAACTTTAGTAAACCACCATTTACAGAGTTATTTATCCTAGTGTTAACTTCAGTAAACCACCATTTACAGAGTTATTTATCCTAGTGTTAACTTCAGTAAACCACCATTTACAGAGTTATTTATCCTAGGGTTAACTTCAGTAAACCACCATTTATAGAGTTATTTATCCTAGGGTTAACTTCAGTAAACCACCATTTATAGAGTTATTTATCCTAGTGTTAACTTTAGTAAACCACCATTTACAGAGTTATTTATCCTAGTGTTAACTTCAGTAAACCACCATTTACAGAGTTATTTATCCTAGTGTTAACTTCAGTAAACCACCATTTACAGAGTTATTTATCCTAGGGTTAACTTCAGTAAACCACCATTTATAGAGTTATTTATCCTAGGGTTAACTTCAGTAAACCACCATTTATAGAGTTATTTATCCTAGTGTTAACTTTAGTAAACCACCATTTACAGGGTTATTTATCCTAGTGTTAACTTCAGTAAACCACCATTTACAGAGTTATTTATCCTAGTGTTAACTTTAGTAAACCACCATTTACAGAGTTATTTATCCTAGTGTTAACTTTAGTAAACCATCATTTACAGAGTTATTTATCCTAGTGTTAACTTTAGTAAACAACCATTTACAGTTATTGGTGATTTTGTTAACAAATACCCATAAAGGGAGGCAATATATAAATGGTTATTTCACAATATCAGGTTCGATTGTGGCCATATTTCAAAATTTTGGGCTTCATACTGCATTAGTCGATCTCCCTCATGGTGATGGATTCCATCAGGAATGTGGTCTCGAGAGATGTGGTCTCGAGAGTTCATTGTGACACCATTAAATCTGTATAGCATTGCGACAGTTCATTGTGACACCCCATTAGATCTGTATAGCATTGCGATGGTTCATTGTGACACCCCATTAGATCTGTATAGCATTGCGACGGTTCATTGTGACACCCCATTAGATCTGTATAGCATTGCGATGGTTCATTGTGACACCCCATTAGATCTGTATAGCATTGTGACGGTTCATTGTGACACCCCATTAGATCTGTATAGCATTGCGATGGTTCGTTGTGACACCCCATTAGATCTGTATAGCATTGCGACGGTTCATTGTGACACCCCATTAGATCTGTATAGCATTGCGATGGTTCATTGTGACACCCCATTAAATCTGTATAGCATTGCGACAGTTCATTGTGACACCCCATTAGATCTGTATAGCATTGCGATGGTTCATTGTGACACCCCATTAAATCTGTATAGCATTGCGATGGTTCATTGTGACACCCCATTAGATCTGTATAGCATTGCGATGGTTCATTGTGACACCCCATTAAATCTGTATAGCATTGCGACGGTTCATTGTGACACCCCATTAGATCTGTATAGCATTGCGATGGTTCATTGTGACACCATTAGATCTGTATAGCATTGCGACGGTTCATTGTGACACCCCATTAGATCTGTATAGCATTGCGACAGTTCATTGTGACACCATTAAATCTGTATAGCATTGCGATGGTTCATTGTGACATCATTAGATCTGTATAGCATTGCGACGGTTCATTGTGACACCCCATTAGATCTGTATAGCATTGCGATGGTTCATTGTGACACCCCATTAGATCTGTATAGCATTGCGATGGTTCATTGTGACACCATTAGATCTGTATAGCATTGCGACGGTTCATTGTGACACCCCATTAGATCTGTATAGCATTGCGACGGTTCATTGTGACACCCCATTAGATCTGTATAGCATTGCGATGGTTCATTGTGACACCATTAAATCTGTATAGCATTGCGATGGTTCATTGTGACACCCCATTAGATCTGTATAGCATTGCGATGGTTCATTGTGACACCCCATTAAATCTGTATAGCATTGCGATGGTTCATTGTGACACCCCATTAGATCTGTATAGCATTGCGATGGTTCATTGTGACACCATTAGATCTGTATAGCATTGCGACGGTTCATTGTGACACCCCATTAGATCTGTATAGCATTGCGACGGTTCATTGTGACACCATTAGATCTGTATAGCATTGCGACGGTTCATTGTGACAGCATTAAATCTGTATAGCATTGCGACGGTTCATTGAGACACCATTAAATCTGTATAGCATTGCGACGGTTCATTGTGACACCATTTCCACGATGAACCCTAGATTGTATCTGTCAATACGACTGTGCCCCTTGATGAAGCCAGGATCAATGACCCCAATAAGCAATTAATGAACCATTTCCAGCTGTTAGTAAATAACTACATACCATAAATACTCTAGAATATATTAATATTATATTGACCATCTAGATAGCAAAGACTTTGTAAATCATGCACCATGAATGCTGTTGAAAGCGAATACCACTTTTTACTTGTTTGCCCTAATTATAAAGATTTAAGAAAGAAATATTTTAAACAGTACTTTTTCCATTGGCCAACACTTAACAAATTTAGAGCCTTATTAAGGCTTAATGTCTTCTACTTCAAGATATGTTATAAATAATTTGTCAAGGTACATTTACTTTGCATACCAAATCCGTACTACAGAAAACATTTAATTTATGTTCCATAGTACGTATGCTCTTTTGATAATAATTATGCAAATTGTTTATGTTGTGCACATTATGTATCTGGCTATAAACATTGTATTATGTGTTATGCTTTAGTAAACGATTGTATATTATATATATTGTATTAACCATCTGATGTTACTTGAATGGAATATTCAAATTAGAGTTGTGGAACGGACTACATGCTCCACTTTTCCATGCAAACTGGACTTTTAGGCGAAATGAGCATATAACAAATGTGTAATATTTTTATTATTTTTCCTAAAGTAGAGCTCGTGTCATCTCATTCATCTCGTCCCTCTCCTCAGTTCGCCTACAGCATGCTAACGGTTAAACAATCATATATACGAATTTAATTATATCCAAGAGTGGTAACTTTATTAATATTTATGACTGAGTTATAGAACTTGACTTTACGTCCCTTTCGCGGAATACGAGGAATATAAACAATGCCGCTTCATATAGTGGTACTTACTTGGCATACGCTTTCTCTAACAGGGCGCCCCAAAACTCTGTTTTCTGGTGCGAGTGTAGAAACATAAGCTCGCCTCGGTAAGTGGGTAGCCGATCATCTACTATCACCTCCTTCCATTTACCAAAGTGCCAGAAGTTGAACCTGAACAGTCCGGCGTACCAGCCATCCTGGAAGCCTTGGTCAGCCGGAACGATGCGCCGGAACAGCTCTTGGTGGTCTGGGCTTGTAAGGCATGCCACGGCTGCTACCACCCAACAGTCCCCTGAAACAGTTCAAGACATGTTTGGTTTCAAATTAGAGTTATAACAATTGACAGAATACGTTCATACAGTCAAACCTGCCTGTAAAGATCACATGCAGGAGTAGAACAAGGTGGTCTCTATTGGCTCTTTGGTGACATGTGGTCTTTATTTGGAGCATAAACTGTGTGTTGGTTATGGCTGTATGGGAGATCAAGTGTGAACCTTTACAAGCAGGGAGTGTACCGTATTTAGCTATGTATAGTGCGCACATTTCTTACTGAAATCCTCATCCATTTTATCTACTGCGCAGTACAGACATCAGGACATTTTTTTCCGGACCAAAATTGACCAATATTTCATGAAATTCGACCCGAACGGGCCCACAGTCATTCTATAATTTGTTACATTCGACAAACGTTATAAACTAGCCATATACACAAAATGTGTGTGTGTGTGTATTACGTTTATTTATCGTCGCTACCGGTTGCCCATATTATGAGCGACGCCTCCTGAAGAGATTTAGTCATTTTAGAGTTTTGGAGGATAGTGCAATGATACAGAAAGAGACCCATTTCAGAGTCTCCACTGGTTCTTTTACATGCACGGTGTAAAGCACCGACACGAGACCTCGGTTTAAAGTCCCATCTGAAAGACTGTTAATTTTATTAGGGTCAGATGGGGGATCGAACCTACAATACAAAATGTAGCTCCTTTCCACCCTTAAATGGAGGAAGACCCCCACCCCCAGTATTGCAGGCACACACATGAACATCGATAGAACCTCCACTATGCCACAAACCTAACGGATAGCATGTTCACATGAAAAATTCAACGCCATTGGTGGGCTTTGGACCTCGTGATGACAAACATCACATGAATTACAGAAACTGCAAAATGTAGATGATACAATGTATACATTGTAACCCGATTTGCAGAAACATATTTTCTCACCTGAAAATGGTTACTCAGGTAACTACGACAGGAAATACTGAATATTAGGAAATCTAAGCTTCTGCATTATTCAATATTCTTCCTTCACCCACTAACAGCAATTATATATCTCAAGTTTCCAATTTTATAGATAGTAGTCATAAATATAGCTGACATTATTATCTTACCTAGACTTCCCTGTTTCACATCAAATCTGGTAGCGCCATCGATAAAGAAGGATGGTTTTTGTCTGCTGCACCCGGCTACCTCCTGCAGAAAGAAATCACGGTTAGCTTGTGTGTTTTACGTTTATTTATCGTCACTACCGGTTGCCCATATGAGCGACGCCTCCTGAAGATATTAGTCATTTTAGATTTTGGAGGATAGTGCAATGATACAGAAAGAGACCCATTCCAGAGTCTCCTCTGGTTCTTTTACGTGCACTGTGTAAAGCACTGACACGAGACCTCGGTTTAACGTCCCATCACGGTTAGCTTTAGGTATCCAGCTTTTTATACCCAGGGATGGGGGGGGTGAACTATTTCGGGATAACATTTCGCCGGCAGCCTGGTAATAAATTTTAACTAGAGGCTAGCACTAGGAGAGATGCAAACTCCCACTCTGGTATTTGACACCTGACAAATACTTAGCTATACAGTGCTCATGACCACAGGCCGTGACCAATTTCTCCCAAAATCACATCACTTCCTCCTAGTCCAACCCTCTATATATCCACAAAGTTTCAGCAGTCACTTCCTCCTAGTCCAATCCTCTATATATCCACAAAGTTTCAGCAGTCACTTCCTCCTAGTCCAACCCTCTATATATCCACATAGTTTCAGCAGTCACTTCCTCCTAGTCCAACCCTCTATATATCCACAAAGTTTCAGCAGTCACTTCCTCCTAGTCCAATCCTCTATATATCCACAAAGTTTCAGCAGTCACTTCCTCCTAGTCCAATCCTCTATATATCCACAAAGTTTCAGCAGTCACTTCCTCCTAGTCCAATCCTCTATATATCCACAAAGTTTCAGCAGTCACTTCCTCCTAGTCCAACCCTCTATATATCCACAAAGTTTCAGCAGTCACTTCCTTCTAGTCCAACCCTCTATATATCCACAAAGTTTCAGCAGTCACTTCCTTCTAGTCCAATCCTCTATATATCCACAAAGTTTCAGCAGTCACTTCCTCCTAGTCCAACCCTCTATATATCCACAAAGTTTCAGCAGTCACTTCCTTCTAGTCCAATCCTCTATATATCCACAAAGTTTCAGCAGTCACTTCCTTCTAGTTCAACCCTCTATATATCCACAAAGTTTCAGCAGTCACTTCCTTCTAGTCCAATCCTCTATATATCCACAAAGTTTCAGCAGTCACTTCCTCCTAGTCCAACCCTCTATATATCCACAAAGTTTCAGCAGTCACTTCCTCCTAGTCCAACACTATATATATCCACAAAGATTCAGCAGTCACTTCCTCCTAGTCCAACACTATATATCCACAAAGATTCAGCAGTCACTTCCTTCTAGTCCAACCCTCTATATATCCACAAAGATTCAGCAGTCACTTCCTCCTAGTCCAACACTATATATCCACAAAGATTCAGCAGTCACTTCCTTCTAGTTCAACCCTCTATATATCCACAAAGTTTCAGCAGTCACTTCCTTCTAGTCCAACCCTCTATATATCCACAAAGTTTCAGCAGTCACTTCCTTCTAGTCCAATCCTCTATATATCCACAAAGTTTCAGCAGTCACTTCCTTCTAGTCCAACCCTCCATACATCCACAAAGTTTCAGCAGTCACTTCCTTCTAGTCCAATCCTCTATATATCCACAAAGTTTCAGCAGTCACTTCATTCTAGTCCAATCCTCTATATATCCACAAAGTTTCAGCAGTCACTTCCTTCTAGTCCAATCCTCTATATATCCACAAAGTTTCAGCAGTCACTTCCTTCTAGTCCAATCCTCCTAATCCACAAAGTTTCAGCAGTCACTTCCTCCTAGTCCAACCCTCTATATATCGGTGTAGTCCTATTGTTCCCACTTTTATAAAATTAGGTAAAAACGGGTGTGGGACGGATAAGACATGCAGACAGACAGAATGTGTTTAAGAGTGTTTAATATCAAATACAATCAAACGGACGGACAGACACGCAGACAGACAGCAACTATATATATATACATACCATGAACCTGTAACCACCAACAACAAGACTTTGTTCACCGCGTTTGTTGCGGACAAACTCAATTTGAACTTGTGCATTCGCCATAACTTTAAGTTGCACACACCACACACCACCCACACACACACACGCACGCACACACACACACACACACACACACACGCAGCCAAAAACAGTAACTCCCATTCATAAAGGGCCGGGGTTACCGAAGAACATGCTAATTCCAACAGATTTCTTTCCTTATTTATTTTGTATCATTTTATCATAGTTTATAAATGCCATTTTGATGACTAATGTGCAGACTATTAACCCAGATAGCGGTCATGTGACCTTTTCAGAAAATAAAGGAATTAACCAGAAATTATAAACAAATAGTCATATGATCTAATCACATATTCTGATTGGCCGCTGAACCCAGGATCTTATAAAATATGTAAAGCTTTCCATATTTTCTAAACAGTTGACAGAAAAAATCATGAAAAAATGGTCACATGACCTTTATCGAAGAATGTCAACGATATGCTGTCAGATATACAGTCAAACCTGTCTTAAGCAGCCAGCCAAGGGAGTCAAAGAAAGTGGCTGCTTAGCACAGGTGGTTGCTTTAAATAAAGATCAAATATATAATAAAACCGATTGGGAATCTGGAAATTGGCTGCTTAATACAGGTTGGCTGCTTAATGGAGGTGACCACTAACACAGGTTTGACTGTACTGGTTTGCTTGAAAGCATTAAATTGCAAGGAATCTGGTCACATACATGTAGTATGCATGCATTGTTTAGGTTTTTTTCTTCAGTTGGAAAAATAATACTATAATTTGTGATTTTGTTCAAAAATATCCATACAGGGAGGGAATTTAAAAATGGCAATTTTACAAAAGCAGGTTTGTTTTGGGGCATATTTTCCAAATTTTAGTTTTTACCATCTATTATTGCAAAATTCAAACAAAATGTATCAAGAGCTTTTGTGTGTTTTACGTTTATTTATCGTCGCTACCGGTTCCCCATATGAGCGACGCCTCCTGAAGAGATTAGTTATTTTAGATTTTGGAGGATAGTGCATGATACAGACAATTCCAGAATCTCCTCTGGTTCTTTTACGTGCACAGTGTAAAGCACCGACACGAGACCTCGGTTTAACGTCCCATCTGAAAGACTGTTAATTTTATTAGGGTCAGACGGGGGATCGAACCTGCGATCCCTGTATTACCAGTCCAGCGTGTTACCACTGGACTACAGATCCGTCTGTTATCAAGCTGTAAAAGTGGCTAATGCATAATTAAATACTGTAAGCTAATAATCATATTGTAATATTGTTACAAATGATTTTGTCTCTATATGTCTTATTTCACATTATTATTTGTTATATTTCTACATGTCTTATTTAACATTATGTAAATAAATAAAATAATAAAAAAATAATAAAAGACACTAATCACAATATCTAATCGTGCAGCACATTCTACGTAAGCACATAATGTGGCTTTAATTAAAAGACCATTACACAACTGCCTCCGTGGTCGAGTGCTTACAGTCGCTGACTTGTATACCACTGTAACCTATCATCCGCCTCCGTGGTCGAGTGCTTACAGTCGCTGACTTGTATACCACTGTAACCTATCATCACTGATGGTCCGCCTCCGTGGTCGAGTGGTTACAGTCGCTGGCTTGTATACCACTGTAACCTATCATCACTGATGGTCTGCCTCCATGGTCGAGTGGTTACAGTCGCTGACTTGTATACCACTGTAACCTATCATCACTGATGGTCACGGGTTCTCCATGGTCGAGTGGTTACAGTCGCTGGCTTGAATACCACTGTAACCTATCGTCACTGATGGTCACGGGTTCTCCATGGTCGAGTGGTTACAGTCGCTGACTTGAATACCACTGTAACCTATCATCACTGATGGTCACGGGTTCTCCATGGTCGAGTGCTTACAGTCGCTGACTTGTATACCACTGTAACCTATCATCACTGATGGTCACGGGTTCTCCATGGTCGAGTGGTTACAGTCGCTGACTTGAATACCACTGTAACCTATCATCACTGATGGTCACGGGTTCTCCATGGTCGAGTGGTTACAGTCGCTGACTTGTATACCACTGTAACCTATCATCACTGATGGTCTCATCCATGGTCGAGTGGTTACAGTCGCTGACTTGAATACCACTGTAACCTATCATCACTGATGGTCTCATCCATGGTCGAGTGGTTACAGTCGCTGACTTGAATACCACTGTAACCTATCATCACTGATGGTCACGGGTTCGAGCCCCGCTCAGACCGTGTTTCATTTATATGAAAAAGTTGGCAGTTTCTTACGGAGGTTGGTGCAACAAGTACTGGTTAACCGCTGGAGCCTGCCCAGGAAAGGTGTTGTTAGGTAATCTTCCCTTCGCTCAAATGGGTAACCATTAGCGACGCTAAATAACTAAAATATTTTAAAAAAGACGATTATATTATATGATAAGACAGTTACAATCAGGTTACATTGTATAAGCCGCATCATCATAATCCTCACCACACTCTTCCCTGAACGCCTCATTATAAAAAAGCTGTACATTATACTATGGTACTGTTATGAGCAACGCCTCCAGTACAGATTATTCATTTTAAATTGTGGAGGATAGTGCAATGATAGAGACTGTCAGTTATTCCAGTGTACATGTGTATTGTGGAGTTCTGAATTGTTTAATTGTCTCATCGTCTCACAATAAAGCTGATGTGTTGTACCGGGTTGCATACAGTGTACATGTGTATTGTGGAGTTCTGAAGCGCTTCATTGTCTTAACGTCTCACAATAAAGCTGATGTGTTGTACCGGGTTGCATACAGTGTATATGGAATACTGAAGCGCTTCATTGTCTTAACATCTCACAATAAAGCTGATGTGTTGTACCAGGTTGCATACAGTGTATATGGAATACTGAAGCGCTTCATTGTCTTAACATCTCACAATAAAGCTAAAGTGTTGTACCGGGTTGCATACAGTGTATATGGAATACTGAAGCGCTTCATTGTCTTAACGTCTCACAATAAAGCTGATGTGTTGTACCAGGTTGCATACAGTGTATATGGAATACTGAAGCGCTTCATTGTCTTAACGTCTCACAATAAAGCTGATGTGTTGTACCAGGTTGCATACAGTGTATATGGAATACTGAAGCGCTTCATTGTCTTAACGTCTCACAATAAAGTTGATGTGTTGTACCAGGTTGCATACAGTGTATATGGAATACTGAAGCGCTTCATTGTCTTAACGTCTCACAATAAAGCTGATGTGTTGTACCGGGTCGCATACAGTGTATACAGAATACTGAATTAATAAGACAATTAGTTCATGACATCAAAGAAACATCAATAAATCAGGCCCATGGTAGAGTGTCAAAGATCAATGAAGTTTTATCAGAAATTGTCATGAAATAGTTTATTGTTTCATGATGTTTGTCAGCAAAGGATAGAAAATTCATTGAATATATCCTCACTCAAGTTTATATTTGTAGAACATGTACAACAATTTGAAAATTTATTGCATATAATTTATGTCACCCGAAATGACACAATAAATTGTCATATAGTTCGAAAGTTGATTGAAATACATGTAACTGACCTTGCTTCAATTGCTTTCCATAATTATGTCATTATGCAAACCTTTCTCACACTGAAGACAGTTTGTTGTATCAGATTGCACAGGGTGATACTGAGTACTTAACCCATAACCTGCCAATCACGACAAAAGTCACTTTTGCAAACAACTTAAGAGCCAGATCAGATGGCACAGAACGGCTCTATGCTGATTGGTATTCAGATAGTCGAGCTAAATCACTTGTCTGAATAGCAAACAACATAGATCTTGATCAGACGTGACGTTAAGGCGCGGGTGATCTGGATCTATGTTGTTTGCAAATATGATTGTATTTACTCAGCGTGCAAAGGGTTAAGGACAAAAGCTTGACATCCAAAATAAGGGCAAGTTTACAGCATACAAAGGGGAAGTTGGATCAGTCAAAGTGCTGCTGCATGCTGGCAGTCTGTTTGGCTGTAAAACATTAGTAGTAAAGTAAACTGCTGGGTACCAGTCTGTCAATATACAAACTGCTGGGTACTAGTCTGTTAGTATACAAACTGCTAGGTACTAGTCTGTCAGTATACAAACTACTGGGTACCAGTCTGTCAATATACAAACTGCTGGGTAACAGTCTGTCAGTATACAAACTGCTAGGTGCCAGTCTGTCAATATACAAACTACTGGGTACCAGTCTGTCAATATACAAACTACTGAGTACTAGTCTGTCAGTATACAAACTGCTAGGTGTCAGTCTGTCAATATACAAACTACTGGGTACCAGTCTGTCAATATACAAACTGCTGGGTACCGGTCTGTCAATATACAAACTGCTGGGTACTAGTCTGTCAGTATACAAACTACTGAGTACTAGTCTGTCAATATACAAACTACTGGGTACCAGTCTGTCAATATACAAACTACTGGGTACCAGTCTGTCAATATACAAACTACTGGGTACCAGTCTGTCAATATACAAACTACTGGGTACCAGTCTGTCAATATACAAACTACTGGGTACTAGTCTGTCAATATACAAACTACTGGGTACCAGTCTGTCAATATACAAACTGCTGGGTACTAGTCTGTCAATATACAAACTACTGGGTACCAGTATGTCAATATACAAACTACTGGGTACTAGTATGTCAATATACAAACTACTGGGTACCAGTCTGTCAGTATACAAACTGCTGGGTACTAGTCTGTCAATATACAAGCACTACTTTGTCATAGTATGTGCTCTTTTTTCTTCTAATAGAAAAATAAAAATATAATTCATACGCACATTTATCGAAGTGCTTACTTTAGCAGGTACCGGTAACTATTTTCGAAACAAATATCCATAAAGGGAGGTAATTTATGCTTACATTTTTGTTTTGTTTTGTGCTTTAATGTGGCACGGACAGCTTAGTGATGCCATGTAGGGATTAGAGAATTATTCTACAGCTACTCGTCCAGTATTTACCCGAACAATCCAGCCCTTTGTTAGCTCGCACTCGGCCGTAAGTCTTAAAGATAATGTTTTTGCCAAATAAGCTGTGTGTGTGTGTGTGTGTTGTTTTGACATTTTTGACAGATTATGGGGAAACATGTGATGCATATATCAATAATACATGCAAGTCATTAACTAACGACTGTAGATGCATTAACCCTTTCAACACCACAGACCTCTAAATAGGCTTACAAAAAGTGTAGATCCAGATGAGCCGGCTCGTGACGATACAATGTACATGTGTTCATTAAATGTTTATATCTATTTCCAATAAACTCATTCATTTAAACAAAAGACAATATTTAAATAGAGATACCCATACATAAAATAGCACTATACATAAAGGCAATTCATATAAAGTCTTCTGGTCAACTGAACTAAAATTGTACCAATATTAGCCAGTTTGTATCCACACTGAATGCCAGTCATCGATCGGAATGCTAGATAAGACGGGGACAATTGGCTATTCTATAATCTTAATAGTTAACAATGTTACAAAATGAAGACCCCTATGATAGTAAATTGTATAGCATGGTTTGGTTTAACACTTGGTTTAACTGGAATTGACCAAAATTCCAATGTAATAACAGCAAATACTAAATAAGGTGTTTACAGTTTTACAATGTTAATATATTTGTATTTTTGAAAGCATGAAAAGATTTTATTGTGGTTCAATTATGGTTAAAGTTAATTTTAACTTTGATAAATTACTGCATAATTTAAAGAATGTTCATACAGTGTTTTTCTTCAAAGGAAGAAATAAAACAATAATTCATTCGCACCTTTAGCAGAGTGCAAACTTTAGTAAGCTACCAATTTGCAGTTTTTTGCAAATTTTGTAAATCATATCCATAAAGGGAGGTAAATCTTAATTACAAATCTCTGGAGGGTATTGGATGTAACGAATTTCCGAAATACGCATATTTGTGGGATAGAGCATCCATCAGGCGTGTGTTTTACGTTTATTTATCGTCGCTAGCGGTAGTCCATAAGAGCGACGCCTCCTGAAGAGATTTTAGATTTTGGAGGATAGTGCAATGATACAGACAGAGACCCCATTCAAGAATATCCTCTGGTTCTTTTATGTGTACTAGGGAAAAAAAACGTCACGAGACCTCGGTCTAAAAAACTATAACACTTTGCCCGCTAGCGGCTGATAAAATCACTTTTGCAAACAGCATAGAGCCAGATCAGACAGCACAGAACATGCTGTCTGATCAGGCTCTATGCTGTTTGCTATTCGGATAGTGGAACTAAAACATTTGGCTGAATACAATGTAGCTAACAGCATAGATCCTGACAAGACGCGGCGCTATGCCGTGGCTGATCTGGATCAATGTTGTTTGCAAATGTGAGTTTATTTACTCAGCATGCAAAGGGTTAATTTCATTAGGGTCAGACGGGGGATCGAACCTGCGATCGATCCACCCAGCACCCCTGGACACCTGAACCCACTTGAGAGAATTAAGAAGGTTCGAAAATCAAACATTTAAATTTATAATAATTATATTAATTAAGAAATGTCAAACCATTCCATTTATTTCTGTAAAGTAAGCTTGAAGTATACCATCATCATAAAGCATTAAATTTGTCATAAATCATAAATCCTCCTTTCCGTGCGGACAAAAACACAACAACAGCATGAAATGTCAAGAACATGTTTTCATTATTTTCTTTGCTCGGATCACTGTTGTAGTTGCAACCCGGTCCCGGGTTCAATACTCGGTCAGGCCACGTATGTAGTGCACCGCACACACATTGCTTAGTACTGGTTAATCGCTTAGGTCGGCGAGGGGTTTGACATTAAAGGAACATACATAGCTCCAGTGCGTGTCTACAAGATTATATATACAGCTTGAGAATGGAGTTTCCCACGGTGTATGACTAATAAATAGACGATATTTGTTTGTTTCACTGTATATTTCACCTATTAAACATTTAACCCATTCAACCCCAAGTAACTGACATGGACTGGTGCGTGATATTTTCAGACCAATAAATTAATAAGAAAATTACCTTTGGACCAGTTCATTTATCAAAATGGGTAATTTTATCTAAAAATAGTAATAATTATTACTGGCAAAAAAGTGCAGATCCTGATGAGACGGCTCGTCACGAGCCGGCTCATCTGGATCTACACTTTTCATAAGCCTATTTAGAGGCCTGTGGGGTTGAAAGGGTTAAAGTAACATGTTCACCTGTATTATAAGCCACAAGTGATAGTGATAGATTTCTCTGTTCATAAGTGTACATATGATTTGATCATCCACTTATAAAACAAACAAATGTTTTTATGAAGGTATTAGAAAAGGGGGCTACATCATGCTGATGATGTCATATTATGATGTCACAGTCGTCACTGTTGGCGCAATATTAAAAACATAACAGTCGTCACTGTTGGCTCAAGATTAAAAACATAACAGTCGTCACTGTTGGTTCAAGATTAAAAACATAACAGTCATCACTGTTGGCTCAAGATTAAAAACATAACAGTTGTCACTTTGGCTCAAGATTAAAAACATAACAGTCGTCACTGTTGGCTCAAGATTAAAAACATAACAGTCGTCACTGTTGGTTCAAGATTAAAAACATAACAGTCGTCACTATTGGCTCAAGATTAAAAACATAACAGTCGTCACTATTGGCTCAAGATTAAAAACATAACAGTCGTCACTGTTGGTTCAAGATTAAAAACATAACAGTCGTCACTATTGGCTCAAGATTAAAAACATAACAGTCGTCACTGTTGGCTCAAGATTAAAAACATAACAGTCGTCACTATTGGCTCAAGATTAAAAACATAACATTTAACTTATTTCAGACTGCAGTGGCTGGAAATTATAATAAAGTCTTTTTGTTTATTATAGTGTCACCATTATTGAAAGGGCCCGCCATTTCTGACTGATGAGACACCTCTTATGGACATCAGTACTTCCAGAATTCCATGAAGGCCAGGCGTCTGGCTGATAGACAATCGGTAACCATTATTTAACTAGCTGGCGACTCACAAACCGGCCATTTCAGGATGAACCTATGATGAGGTTCGAACCTTCGACATCCCACTCCATAGGCAGACAACTTAAGCTAACCACTAAGCCACAGAGACACAAAGCATAGAGCTAGCAGCGACACTAAATTTAATTTTTTTTCACTGATAAATTTCTATAAGTAAGTACGTAAGTAAGTAATTACGTTTTTATTAAAGTGACATGTGCACATTTCAACAAATATATAGCAAATATTAAACAACAAGAAGACGTACCCGGCCCCGTGGGCCTATTAGTCACCTAATAATATGCATTCAATAATAATTATATAGTGTGAACGCGATCTGATCATTAGATTAATAAATTGAATAATATGGCGCTATTCACAAATCATATGTACAAAGTAATTAATGTTATATGTTATATTTCGGGTTTTACGCCTGCATAAGCACCATTTCGGGCTATATCGCCGGCGGGCAGTTTACTTAACAACACCTTTCCTGGGCAGGATCCAGCGGTTAACCAGTACTTGGGTGCACCAACCTCCGTAAGAAACTGCCAACTTTTTCATATAAATGAGACACGGCCTGAGCGGGGCTCGAACCCGTGACCATCAGTGATGATAGGTTACAGTGGTATACAAGTCAGTGACCTTAACCACTCGACCACGGAGGCGGACTCAAAGTAATTAAGAACGTGTCCATAGGACACAGGTGCTCTATATTTTATAGGAAAAAAGTGGATGAGAAATCACAGTGATGAATGCCCCGCAGTTTTATGATGGCTGTAAGAATTTGCATGTTTCAGATCTACTGAACAGGCATACCCTGTAGCACAACAACAATCCAAATATGGAGAAATGTATCCAATCCGCCATCCAGAAAAACCAGGCATAGCAACAATCCGAATATGGAGAAATGTATCCAATCCGCCATCCAGAAAAACCAGGCATAGCAACAATCCAAATATGGAGAAATGTATCCAATCCGCCATCCCAACAATCCAAATATGGAGAAATGTATCCAATCCGCCATCCAGAAAAACCAGGCATAGCAACAATCCGAATATGGAGAAATGTATCCAATCCGCCATCCAGAAAAACCAGGCATAGCAACAATCCAAATATGGAGAAATGTATCCAATCCGCCATCCAGAAAAACCAGGCATAGCAACAATCCAAATATGGAGAAATGTATCCAATCCGCCATCCAGAAAAACCAGGCATAGCAACAATCCGAATATGGAGAAATGTATCCAATCCGCCATCCAGAAAAACCAGGCATAGCAACAATCCAAATATGGAGAAATGTATCCAATCCGCCATCCCGAAAATCCAGGCATAGCAACAATCCAAATATGGAGAAATGTATCCAATCCGCCATCCAGAAAAACCAGGCATAGCAACAATCCGAATATGGAGAAATGTATCCAATCCGCCATCCAGAAAAACCAGGCATAAAGGCTTATCATGAATGTAGTAAGATTGAAATGTGACGTGTCATGATTATGAACAGAACAGAACAGAACATAATGTTTATTAGACGTAAGCATTACATAGCTCATCATCATGATAATACATATACATATACAATTTTCACATAAATAATTATAGTGGACATTTGTGGCGATCCTTCCATAGCCGAAGAAGTTACAGCTCAGACAGGAGATATTGTACATATATTTCACATTCAACCTCAAAGTGTGACCGTGACCGTAATGCTACAGACCTGGGTCATATGTACGATACATCACCTCTATATGGCAAATATTTGTGGAAAATTAGTTTTGAAATCCCCCAATAGCTGAAGATGCTACGGCCCGGACTGGAAATATTGACTTGGACAGACACACGGACATACCAAAAATTGTATACTAAGTGGTTATTCTTTTGTTCTCAATAGCGGAATTTATAGCCACATAAATGGAATTTATAGCCACATAAATGGAATTTATAGCCACATAAATTCCAATGGAATTTATAGCCACATAAAAGTTTTCATAGCCACAAAACCCCTAACCCCAGACAACTAAACAGTAAACCTATAATTGTTCTCCTAGTCACGTAAGTAACATTTTATGGATGTAGACAGATTAATCTAAAGACGAATAGATTTATGTTTTGATCACTTATAAAGTTATGCTTTTTGTACATTTTTTTACTTTTCTCCATAAGTGTAAATTGATACAAATTTTTCGATATTAGGCCAAACAAAAAACTCCTGTGTTTACTGTTTCATGGCAAGGGTCGGTCCACAGGCACCAGACACACACAAAAAACGTTGGCCTAGGTCATATAGTAAGTAATGTTTACTAGTAACACAGGGGTAAGTGATCAAACATTACTTACTATATGACCATAGGCCAACACTGTGGGTCGGTCCAGTAGGGAATTGTTTTTGTTTGATTTTTACATTGAACATTCTCTTGAGGGACAGAAACAATTTTCTTTCAAATTTTCATAAAAAATTCACGGTCGGGGGGGTAAACTGTAGCACACAGATTTTTCTTTTGGCCTTACAGTGAATCTATCATTTGTCAGTATTATTGGGTTTTCGTAATAATAACTTAAAGCGACATTAAATCAGCAAAAAACGGAAATTTATCAAATATAATTTCCTATTAGTGTGAAAATGTTTTTGCAAATATTTGCTATATTAGCTACCGAAACGAAATAATTGAACGAGTACACTAATATTGTAGACGACAAGGTTACAAACCATGAATAAACCACACACGTGTAACCATAATATCGTGTGACTAATGATTACAAGGAGGTTTGAAACATACTGACAGGTTCGCTTCAGGTGCGTAAAGTCCGGAGTTCGAGCCCCGCTGGAGCCGTTACGATTGTACCCTTAGGCAAGGCATTTAAATTCCATGTTGCCTCTTCTCTCTCCCTCGTGGCGATGGATTCCATCAGGAATGAGGTCTCGAGAGTGATTAATATAAGTTGTAAGAACTTGTTCCGCAATCAAGCTAAAATAATTGTATAAACTAACTTTAACATACTGTTCTATTTTATCCTATGAACCTAGGCCATCCATTAAAACATTATTTGCTTGACATACATGTAACCGACTGACCCAGCTAAATTCACATGACCCAATTGTTTTAATGAGATGTCTCGTTGACAAGCATCAGATACTCTATTTATTTCTTTCCTGGCACATAAAGCCTTTAACCGTTTCCCTCATAGAAGCACCTCTTGACGCCATTACCAATACAACATACATTAACCCTTTCCCTCATAGAAGCACCTCTTGATGCCATTACCAATACGACATACATTAACCCTTTCCCTCATAGAAGCACCTCTTGACGCCATTACCAATACGACATACATTAACCCTTTCCCTCATAGAAGCACCTCTGATGCCATTACCAATACGACATACATTAACCCTTTCCCTCATAGAAGCACCTCTTGATGCCATTACCAATATGACATACATTAACCCTTTCCCTCATAGAAGCACCTCTTGATGCCATTACCAATACGACATACATTAACCCTTTCCCTCATAGAAGCACCTCTTGATGCCATTACCAATACGACATACATTAGCCCTTTCCCTCATAGAAGCACCTCTTGACGCCATTACCAATACCATATACATTAACCCTTTCCCTCATAGAAGCACCTCTTGATGCCATTACCAATACGACATACATTAACCCTTTCCCTCATAGAAGCACCTCTTGATGCCATTACCAATATGACATACATTAACCCTTTCCCTCATAGAAGCACCTCTTGATGCCATTACCAATACGACATACATTAACCCTTTCCCTCATAGAAGCACCTCTTGATGCCATTACCAATACGACATACATTAGCCTTTCCCTCATAGAAGCACCTCTTGACGCCATTACCAATACCATATACATTAACCCTTTCCCTCATAGAAGCACCTCTTGATGCCATTACCAATACGACATACATTAACTCTTTCCCTCATAGAAGCACCTCTTGATGCCATTACCAATACGACATACATTAACCCTTTCCCTCATAGAAGCACCTCTTGATGCCATTACCAATATGACATACATTAACCCTTTCCCTCATAGAAGCACCCCTTGACGCCATTACCAATACGACATACATTGACAATGTGGTAACCAAACCAATATTCATAATAAAGTCCACAATCTCATGTAGTGCCAGTAATATCTATGGAGGTGGGATAGATATGGCGACTACTTTAATCCACTGCATGATAGCTAAATGGCTGTCGTTTGTATGGAGATATAACAGTATATTAACCTAAATCTATATGAAGTCCCAGTAATATTTATGGAGGTGGGATAGATATGGCGACTACTTTAATCCACTGCATGATAGCTAAATGGCTGTCGTTTGTATGGAGATATAATAGTATATTAACCTAAATCTCTATGAAGTCCCAGTAATATCTATAGAGGTGGGATAGATATGGCGACTACTTTAATCCACTGCATGATAGCTAAATGGCTGTCGTTTGTATGGAGATATAATAGTATATTAACCTAAATCTCTATGAAGTCCCAGTAATATTTATGGAGGTGGGATAGATATGGCGACTACTTTAATCCACTGCATGATAGCTAAATGGCTGTCGTTTGTATGGAGATATAATAGTATATTAACCTAAATCTCTATGAGGGAAAGGATTAATATACATACCCCACCCCCATTATTTTTCGATCTACTTACGACACAGGTAGGCATACCCGCCTCAAATTTTCTGGGTCGCGTTATGCCAAACAATTTCTTAAGGATGGCACTGGGCATACATGTACATATATCACTACATGTAATTATTTTTGTACTAATCTGAAAATAATTACCTCTAAATTAATGACAGTATCATACTGGAGATCAAACTTCAATGATAAAAATGTTGATTCGGAAGCTAACACAGCTAAGAGAAATTCCTACTTTCAGTTTTGAGTTTTAGATACATGGACATAGCAAGACCACCTCATTTATTGATGGACAATGTGTAGTGTAAATGTTAATTAATATTTCAAAAAAATATATCTTTTGCTTCGTTTGACTTCATGCCGCTTTAACATTTTAAAGTTGGGAAATAACAGTATTTTATAATTATATAAATGTCATTTTCGTAGATTTGGGAATATATCACCAGTTTCTCTACCAAAGGATGATTCATGCATTCTTAACATTATGCTATGTAAATGATTAAGATTGTCAGGCAATTGAATTTTGGACATATTTATTAATTCAGGAGAAAATACCGTATTTAGCTATGTATAGTGCGCTATCATGTATAATGCGCACCCACGATTTGGCACGAAAATCGGGGGAAAAACTGAGTTCCGATGTATACTGCGCACGTGAAAAACGCAATTTTCCAAGTCAAAATTTAACTTTTCTCAAGAATCGCTAAAAATTGTGCTCCGTGATTTTTACAACTTATATTAATCACTCGAGATACCTCATCGAGGAATGCACTCGGGCATGATTTCATGAAAATCTCAAACTTAACACCTGCTCAAATTTCTCAACACGTTCTCAAACTTCTCAACACGTGTAGCCTACCTAATTAACTGGGACCCATTGTCTTTAATCATGTCGTATTTAAAAACATACAGTATATTAAATCAAATAAACTATTATTACAAAGTTTCTTTATCTCTATGATATCGTACGATTGCAGCGTCGCTTTGTGCGGCGAAGTACGCGAAAAGTACGGGAAATATTACATACGATAAAATCACGTGATGTTATCAAATCGCCATTTTTTATGCATTTTATGCATTTACTAATTAAATTCTTCAGTTTGCCATAATAAACGCAATATATGCTAATTTTGTGGTCTTATTCATTTCATTTATTTATATAGACTATCGGCAACTGGTTTTAATAGCTAGTTTATAACGTTTGTCGAATGTAACAAATTATAGAATGACTGTGGGGCCCGTTCGGGTCGAATTTCACGAAATATTGGTCAATTTTGGTCCGGAAAAAAATGTCCTGATGTCTGTCTGTACTGCATGGGCCACGCTGTCAGTCGCCACAAGAGCCAAATGGCGATTTTGCGATAGAAATGGCTCTTAAAATTTCAATTTGGCGATTTTCAGAAAATTGCACAAGAAATTGGCATAAATAACATTTGTGCCATATTTTAACCTTTCATACTCGACTGGTTTTATTTACCATTGACGATGGCGCTTTCCAGTTAAAGAAAAATCGATACACAGTCTGTGTTCATTGTATCTTTGACTGGTTATAATTTTTTTGCTCTGATATACGCTATCGTTTGGCGAAACAATCTATTCACAGTCAAAACAGATGTGTACATGTGCTGGAGGCATATTCCCATCATAAATTGCAATCAAAACAAAACAAACTTGTAAATTAGCGGTATATGATCACACATTTACAGTTTTGTATAATGGGAATTATTTGATAATTGAGGTCCTTTATGAAAACGGCAGTACTTGATCGGTGAAATGATGACATTGTTTGAAGCTTATGTAAACATGATCGGATGACCGAATGACTGTAACTTGTGTACATAATTAGGTAATAATTATTGTTTTTCACAAATAAGATCAAAGGTAGTAGTTGTAAAAAATATGATTTTCGTGTCCTCAACTATAAAAAGTGAATGAAACTTGTCCAAAACGCCGATAAATAAACGTAACAAAAATAATCCAAATCGTCACTTGTCAAAATGGCTACTTTCGGTTTTAAACGTCCGAAATGGACTTAGTGAATGAAACCTAGACAGCCTGATGAAAATTTCCATCGACGGCCCAGACAAGTTCAACTTCAAATCGGCATTTGTATAATGTAATGTGGTCCAAGAAGAACAGACGCATTTTGAACTGAATGTTGTGCAATTTGTTAGACATAGTGGATACTTGTACATGTATGTAATTCTGATGTATTTTTAAATTATTATGACTAAGAAAATAATTAAAGTTGTAAAAGTTCATTGGATTGTCTTCAAAAATGAATAGTATGCATGTCTTTTTGATCTTAAAGTTCATTTGAAATGTAATCCTGTGTTGGCTTCCATTATTAATCATTGTCACAGGGCTACATTGTAAAATAAACTGTTAGCCTTAACAGGTATGCATTCTGTCATTCTAATTTCTATATTAATACTTCTTCCAAAAAAAAACGGGCTAGAATCTCACCATTTACAAATAAAAATACCTAAAAAAATCAAACCAAGGACGGGACGACACCCCTCCCGAAGGGGACGACACAGCTCCCGCATACACCCCATCTTTCAAACAGATAAGTGGCCCCAACTTTTTTCGGCCCAGTGTGGGCCCTGTACTGGTGTATAATGCGCAGTAGATAAAATGGATGAGGATTTCAGTAAGAAATGTGCGCACTATACATACCGTAGCTAAATACGGTATACCGATTTAACACCCCCCCCCCCACCCGATTTAACACCCCGGTGAAAATTGAAAACTTGTTCTTCTTTCTGATCATTCCAAATTTACAACAAAGCTTGGTTAGTTAACCCCTTCAACACTACAGACCTCTAAATAGGCTTATAAAAAAGTGTAGATCCAGATGAGCCGGCTCATTACACTTTTTGCCAGTAATATTACTATTTTTAGACAAAATTACCCATGAACTGGTCCAAATCAACTTTGGCTACTACATTGTCAATGTATGTCGTATTGGTAATGGCGTCAAGGTGTTTCTATGAGGAAAAGAGTTAAGTGAATGTACTAATTATATTTCACTCAAGACAATAGACAGCTACAATATATTATTAGCATACTTGTGGCTCGTGATAATAAGGCTTTTAAAGATCATTCAATGGTCAAAATATAATTTGATAATTCACTGAAATGATCAAATATCCTCATGGTATTAAGTCTTATATCCTAAGATATATATTCTATGTATTAATGCATACCCAAGGGACTCGGCAACATGTCTTATATCCTAAGATATATATTCTATGTATTAATGTATTCCCAAGGGACTCGGCTACATGTCTTATATCCTAAGATATATATTCTATGTATTAATGTATTCCCAAGGGACTCGGCAACATGTCTTATATCCTAAGATATATATTCTATGTATTAATGTATTCCCAAGGGACTCGGCTACATGTCTTATATCCTAAGATATATATTCTATGTATTAATGTATTCCCAAGGGACTCGGCTACATGTCTTATATCCTAAGATATATATTCTATGTATTAATGTATTCCCAAGGGACTCGGCTACAGGTCTTATATCCTATGATATATATTCTATGTATTAATGTATTCCCAAGGGACTCGGCTACAGGTCTTATATCATAAGATATATATTCTATGTATTAATTTATGCCCAAGGGACTTGGCTACAGGTCTTCATTTGACCAATTAATACAGTATTACCAACACAGTGAATAGACAAGTTGACAACCTACAAATGAGCATCATGGGAAACCCATACATGTATGTTTACATGTCACAGGTACAAACTTAATGATTTCACACATACAGGTGTATTGTATTGGGTTATCATATTGCAGGAATGTCAAGCATTTATCTCTCTCTCTCTATCAGTGATAGAGTGACATTATTGTACAGCTTGTACAGCCATCATAAATTAATACTTTTGTGTTTCAAATAGTTCTATTGTTTTCAATACAAGTATAATATACATGTACTTAAATACACGTAATGTGTATAAATCTAGTCTGGTAATCCAGGGACTGCAGGTTCGATCCCCCGTCTGACCCTAATAAAATTAACAGTCTTTCAGATGGGACGTTAAACCGAGGTCTCGTGTCGGTGCTTTACACCGTGCACATAAAAGAACCAGAGGAGATTCTGGAATGGGTCTCTGTCTGTATCATGCACTATCCTCCAAAATCTAAAATAACTAATCTCTTCAGGAGGCGTCGCTCATATGGGCAACCGGTAGCGACGATAAATAAACGTAAACTAAAAAAAAAAAAAAAAAATCTAGTCCAACATTTGTAACACATATATTAATGTTATTATATACCCATCATATTTATTTATATATAAATACTTTATTTATAATTATTACGAATTGCTTTATTATAGCCGCGTGTTTGCCCTGCAGGTTGATGCCTGAGGGTTGATGCCCAGTTTGCCTGAGGGTTGATGCCCAGTTTGCCTGAGGGTTGATGCGCCTGAGGGTTGATACCCAGTTTGCCTGAGGGTTGATACCCAGTTTGCCTGAGGGTTGATGCCCAGTTTGCCTGAGGGTTGATGCCCAGTTTGCCTGAGGGTTGATGTGCCTGAGGGTTGATACCCAGTTTGTCTGAGGGTTGATACCCAGTTTGCCTGAGGGTTGATGCCCAGTTTGCCTGAGGGTTGATGCCCAGTTTGCCTGAGGGTTGATACCCAGTTTGCCTGAGGGTTGATATCCAGTTTGCCTGAGGGTTGATGCCCAGTTTGCCTGCAGGTTGATGCCCAGTTTGCCTGAGGGTTGATGCCCAGTTTGCCCTGCAGGTTGATACCAGTTTGCCTGAGGGTTGATGCCCAGTTTGCCTGAGGGTTGATGCGCCTGAGGGTTGATGCCCAGTTTGCCTGAGGGTTGATGCCCAGTTTGCCCTGAGGGTTGATGCCCAGTTTGCCTGAGGGTTGATACCCAGTTTGCCTGAGGGTTGATACCCAGTTTGCCTTGCAGGTTGATGCCCAGTTTGCCTGAGGGTTGATGCCCAGTTTGCCTGAGGGTTGATACCCAGTTTGCCTGAGGGTTAATACCCAGTTTGCCTGAGGGTTGATGCCCAGTTTGCCTGAGGGTTGATACCCAGTTTGCCTGATGGTTGATACCCAGTTTGCCTGAGGGTTTATTCCCAGTTTGCCTGAGGGTTGATGCCCAGTTTGCCTGAGGGTTGATACCCAGTTTGCCTGAGGGTTGATGCCCAGTTTGCCCTGCAGGTTGATGCCCAGTTTGCCCTGCAGGTTGATACCCAGTTTGCCTGAGGGTTGATGCCCAGTTTGCCCTGCAGGTTGATGCCCAGTTTGCCCTGCAGGTTGATGCCCAGTTTGCCCAAGGGTTGATACCCAGTTTGCCTGAGGGTTGATGCCCAGTTTGCCCTGCAGGTTGATGCCCAGTTTGCCCTGTGGGTTGATGCCCAGTTTGCCTGAGGGTTGATGCCCAGTTTGCCTGAGGGTTGATACCCAGTTTGCCCCACGGGTTGACGCCCAGTTTGTTCCGTGGGTTGATGCCCAGTTTGTCCTAAGGATTGATGCCCAGTTTGTCCCGCGGGTTGATGCCCAGTTTACCCTGCGGGTTGATGCCCAGTTTGTCCCGCGGGTTGATGCCCAGTTTGTCCTGCGGTTGATGCCCAGTTTGTTTAGATAAAATTACCCATTTTGATAAATGAACTGGTTCAAAGGTAATTTTCTTATTAATTTATTGGTCTAAAAATATCATGCACCAGTCCATGTCATTTACTTGGGGTTGAATGGATTAAAGATTGAGGTCTCATTTACTACAATGATGCATGATTTTCCGGAACTTTCATTGTACAAAAATGTAGTGTTCTTATTGTCGCTAATTATCATGCCGATCATAATAACAGGAAATTTTAAATGAGGCATGCCCAGGGACGTAGCTTGACTGAAATTATGTTTAGGCTTAATTATGTAGGGGTGAGGGTATGGGGCATGGTTTATTCGTATATTTCGTACAGTAAACCTGTCTGTAATCTATAATACTTGTGCGGAAACAAATATAGGTCACAGCTTTGGAATACGGCCGTATGGGAAGCTTGTCACTAATGCATATATACCATAGGTGTTGATGTTTACATAAGTTTAAACTTTATTTATTTTACAACGATTGCGAAGCAAGTTCTAACAACTTATATTAATCGCTCTCGTTGGCACGGATGAAAGCGTAAATGTGGTCATTCATGTGGGAGGAAACTGGAGTACCCGGAGAAAACCCACCTGTCCGATCTAGCGACCACCGTACCATCTCACATAACTTCCTGGTCCGAGGATCGAACCTGGGCTGCATTAGTGAGAAGCGAGCGCGCTAACCACTGCGCTAATCGGACATCCATACACATGTATGTTTACATACATAATTATATACGGAGTCAAAAAAGAAACGATACCTGGTGTTTATGTGTCTATAATTTCAACATTTATTAAAAAAATTCTTTGAAAATTCATAAGATGATAGTCCAACATGTTTGAAAGAGGAGCACATAAAGCATAATGAGCCTCCGAAACTGTCTGCTGCGTGATGACGTAATTCGTCGGACAGGGGTCTAATGGAGTTTTCACACAGACGTCAATACCGAGTATGGGCACCATTTGCGTCTCTCACTGCAATGCACCACCGTCGCATCGAACGGAAGAGTGTCTGAATCTCTTGCTGGTCAATATTTGTCCACTCCTGACGCAAAACATCCCTCAGTTGGTTTAACGTTACCGGCTGACGTCGTCTGACGCGGCGGTCTAACGTATCCCACAAATGTTCTATGGGTGACAAGTCTGGTGACAAGTCTGGTGACAAATCAGGCCACGGCAGGGTTTCAATATTGTTCTGCTCCAATAATGTGGTGGAAATCCGAGCAGTATGACACCTGGCGTTGTCCTGTTGGAACAGTGTGACGTTTCTGGTGGCGTTAAAGAACGGCACAACAACTGGCGCAAGGATCTCATCACAGTACCGCTGGGCGTTTAGGTTCCCGTCCACCACTAACAGTTCAGTGCGACTGCCGAAGGTGATACCGCCCCACGCCATAACGCTTCCGCCCCCGAACCGATCGACCTGACGTACACATGCGTCGGCGTAACGTTCACCGCGTCTGAGATATACCCGCTCTCTGCCATCCGCTCGACGCAAACAGAACCGCGATTCATCGCTTAACATCACCGAATTCCACTGTAACCGAGTCCAGCGAGCACGTTCCATCGTCCATTCCCGCCGTACGTCACGGTGACGTTATGTCAGGATGGGTCCAACGTATGGCCGATAGGCACGAATGCCACGTTCACCGAGCCGGTTCCTGACTGTTTGTGCACTGATGCGATTGTTGGTCATCCCAGGAGTAACGGCAGCTGTGTGCGTAGCAGGTAGGAACCGGTCACGTAAATGTGACGTCCGAATGCGACGGTCCTGTTCACGCGTCGTCACACGTGGTCGACCAGATCTTGGACGGTCGTCCACCGATCCATGTGTTCGATAACGTCGAAGTAGAAGTGTTATCGTGATCCGCATAACCCCCGAGTCGATTTGCGACGTCACGCTGACGTAAACCGCCATCAATCATGCCAATGGCACGCAGGTCTCTGATTGCGGTTTAGCCTAGGCATTTTGTTAGAGGTAACAATGGGTATGTAAGGTGTTTTTCCTCGATGATAATGCAATACCAGTACAATAAACCGGTTTTCCGATTTGTACATGTGTAGGAAGTTGTCTTTGTTGAGGAGCACATGCAAATCGGAAATTCGGCGTTCCAGGATTATCGGGTGTTTATTTACCTGTGTTTATGGTTGGCTGACGTTGCAATAAGATACCCGGTACTGATACGTAATAATATATTAAACCTTTCTATGGTTTTATCCGTTTTACGTCATTTTTAGTTTGGTATCGTTTCTTTTTTTACTTTTTTTCAGCTATTTGGAAATTCCGTTTTAGGCCCTCAGATATCAACCAATTAGTAGCAAATAAGCTATGGATTGGTGAGTCGACCCCTGTCACAGGAACGGGGGGGGGGGGTATTGGCTTTGGCTGTGTGTCTGTGTGTCTGTCTGTCTGTCTGTGGACAGAATAACAAAAATATGTTGATGATGGATTCTATCTGCAGAGATGTACATACATGTGTATAGAGGGTTTGTCTATAAGTAAGTGATTAGATGACACTATCTGCAGAGATGTACATACATGTGTATAGAGGGTTTGTCTATAAGTAAGTGATTAGATGACACTATCTGCAGAGATGTACATACATGTGTATAGAGGGTTTGTCTATAAGTAAGTGATTAGATGACACTATCTGCAGAGATGTACATACATGTGTATAGAGGGTTTGTCTATAAGTAAGTGATTAGATGACACTATTTGCAGAGATGTACATACATGTGTATAGAGGGTTTGTCTATAAGTAAGTGATTAGATTACACTATCTGCAGAGATGTACATACATGTGTATAGAGGGTTTGTCTATAAGTAAGTCATTAGATGACACTATCTGCAGAGATGTACATACATGTGTATAGAGGGTTTGTCTATAAGTAAGTGATTAGATGACACTATCTGCAGAGATGTACACACATGTGTATAGAGGGTTTGTCTATAAGTAAGTCATTAGATGACACTATCTGCAGAGATGTACACACATGTGTATAGAGGGTTTGTCTATTAGTAAGTGATTAGATGACACTATCTGCAGAGATGTACATACATGTGTATAGAGGGTTTGTCTATAAGAAAGTGATTAGATGACACTATCTGCAGAGATGTACACACATGTGTATAGAGGGTTTGTCTATATGGAAGTGATTAGATTTGGGGAGAGATCGGTCAATGCCTGTGGTCAGGGTGGTCAGTGAAGTATCCAATTACTACCGGAACATGAATCTCTCTGATTGGATCAGCATGGAGGTTGACATCTCTCTGATTGGATCAGTGTGGAGGTTGACATCTCTCTGATTGGATCAGCATGGAGGTTGGCATCTCTCTGATTGGATCAGCATGGAGGTTGACATCTCTCTGATTGGATCAGCATGGAGGTTGACATCTCTCTGATTGGATCAGCATGGAGGTTGGTTGGCATCTCTCTGATTGGATCAGTGTGGAGGTTGGCATCTCTCTGATTGGATCAGCATGGAGGTTGACATCTCTCTGATTGGATCAGCATGGAGGTTGGTTGGCATCTCTCTGATTGAATCAGCATGGAGGTTGACATCTCTCTGATTGGATCAGCATGGAGGTTGGCATCTCTCTGATTGGATCAGCATGGAGGTTGGTTGGCATCTCTCTGATTGGATCAGTGTGGAGGTTGGCATCTCTCTGATGGGATCAGTGTGGAGGCTGACATCTCTCTGATTGGATCAGCATGGAGGTTGGCATCTCTCTGATTGGATCAGCATGGAGGTTGGCATCTCTCTGATTGGATCAGCATGGAGGTTGACATCTCTCTGATTGGATCAGCATGGAGGTTGGCATCTCTCTGATTGGATCAGCATGGAGGTTGACATCTCTCTGATTGGATCAGCATGGAGGTTGGCATCTCTCTGATTGGATCAGCATGGAGGTTGACATCTCTCTGATTGGATCAGCATGGAGGTTGGCATCTCTCTGATTGGATCAGCATGGAGGTTGACATCTCTCTGATTGGATCAGCATGGAGGTTGGCATCTCTCTGATTGGATCAGCATGGAGGTTGACATCTCTCTGATTGGATCAGCATGGAGGTTGACATCTCTCTGATTGGATCAGCATGGAGGTTGGCATCTCTCTGATTGGATCAGCATGGAGGTTGGTTGGCATCTCTCTGATTGAATCAGCATGGAGGTTGGTTGGCATCTCTCTGATTGAATCAGCATGGAGGTTGGCATCTCTCTGATTGGATCAGCATGGAGGTTGGTTGGCATCTCTCTGATTGGATCAGTGTGGAGGTTGGCATCTCTCTGATTGGATCAGTGTGGAGGTTGGCATCTCTCTGATTGGATCAGCATGGAGGTTGGTTGGCATCTCTCTGATTGGATCAGCATGGAGGTTGACATCTCTCTGATTGGATCAGCATGGAGGTTGGCATCTCTCTGATTGGATCAGCATGGAGGTTGGCATCTCTCTGATTGGATCAGCATGGAGGTTGACATCTCTATAATTGGATCAGCATGGAGGTTGGCATCTCTCTGATTGGATCAGCATGGAGGTTGGCATCTCTCTGATTGGATCAGTGTGGAGGTTGGCATCTCTCTGATTGGATCAGTGTGGAGGTTGACATCTCTCTGATTGGATCAGCATGGAGGTTGGCATCTCTCTGATTGGATCAGCATGGAGGTTGACATCTCTCTGATTGGATCAGTGTGGAGGTTGGCATCTCTCTGATTGGATCAGTGTGGAGGTTGGCATCTCTCTGATTGGATCAGCATGGAGGTTGACATCTCTCTGATTGGATCAGTGTGGAGGTTGGCATCTCTCTGATTGGATCAGCATGGAGGTTGGCATCTCTCTGATTGGATCAGCATGGAGGTTGGCATCTCTCCGAGTATTATTCAGCATCTCTCCGAGTATTATTCAGCATCTCTCGGAGTGTTATTCGGCATCTCTCCGAGTATTATTCAGCATCTCTCGGAGTGTTATTCAGCATCTCTCGGAGTGTTATTCAGCATCTCTCCGAGTGTTATTCAGCATCTCTCCGAGTGTTATTCAGCATCTCTCAGAGTGTTATTCAGCATCTCTCCAAGTATTATTCAGCATCTCTCCGAGTGTTATTCAGCATCTCTCCGAGTGTTATTCAGCATCTCTCAGAGTGTTATTCAGCATCTCTCCAAGTATTATTCAGCATCTCTCCGAGTGTTATTCAGCATCTCTCTGAGTGTTATTCTCTAGGTTAGTTCATGTTTTTCAACAATAAATCAGTGCAGACTCTCAACCTGATGATCTTAAAGCTCCTGTTTGTGTTTCTTTTTTAAAATCAGAAAACTAAAGCAATAGTCACGAGTCAAATTTATCCCAGTGTTAACCATCATTTACAGTCATTGATAAAATTTGTAACTAAATATTCATAAACGGAGGTAATTAACAAATATTAATTACCCAAAATACAGTATAACTTGTAGGCAGAACTTCAAAAGTTTACATACAGCACAGCCAGTTGCAGTTTTATAAAACTCTTTTAGAAGTCTGCAATTACTAAACATGATGATGATGATGATGCTGCTGCTGATGATGATAAGTCACTATTGAAAAAGACTGTAACCATTTTTTTTAATTTAAGTTTATTTAACATCGTACCGGTTGCCCATATGTGTGGCGGGCAGTTTACCTAACAACACCTTTCCTGGGCAGGCTCCAACAGTTAACCAGTACTTGGTGCACCAACCTTTTTCATATGACTGAGCCGGGCTCGAACCCGTGACCATCTGTGATGCTAGGTGACTGTGGTATACAAATGAGCTACCGTAACAACTCGACCACTATGGCAGACTCTAACTAATGTTGACTAGCATGATTTACAGTATAGCATTACATTTTAATCTCGGATTGGGGCTTTAAGTTGTTTTTCTAAAAATACACGAAAATTACCCCGGGTCTTTTCCATTCAAATTTATAAGGCGGAGTCCGGCTGTAGTATAAAGATGTATCATTGGCTGGGAAGTCTGGATCTTCAAACATTTTTCCTCGCCGCAGGCAATCCATGCGGATCTGATCAAAATTACTTGACCCTCGGTGGAACCTGGTAAAATTGACAACACCTAATTATGCACGGTCATAATTGCATGTAGGTTAAACTGAAAGTTGAAGTACTCGAGAGCATCTGGTATGGTAATACTACCGCCCGGGTATCGGGACCCCAGTATACATTCCAAAGCATTTTTGACTCAATTTGGGGGGGGGGAGTAATCGTCATCCCATTCGATGACTATTGCATTGTATCCACTGTGACCCCTGTATCTGCTAATGAGTATGTACAGTGGAACCTCCACTAACGGTCACCTCCGGTGAGCGGTCACCTCCGGTAAACGGTCACTTTTATTCCCCCCCCCAAGCGATTTTCCTATATATTACACCTCTGTTGAGCGGTCACCTCTCATCTCCGGCCAGCGGCCACCAAAGTGACCGTTTTGGGACAAAATTTCCTACTTTAAACGGTCAAAATCCACCAAAAATCGGCAAAATATTTACAGAGATGCGGTCGTGAAAATATGTAACATTCAAATCAGATGTAGACATTGAAAGATTGAATTTACGGAGTGGAAAAAAAGAAATATTTTATTAATAATTATCATTTTTTAATAGTTATATTACAGCTATCAGGCGCGTAGCTAGGCTTACGTATGTACGCACGTGCGTAAGATTTATTTTGACAGTTCCTGAAAATGAAATTAAATAAATGCGAAAAATGCAATAAAAATGGGGGGGGGGGCGGGACACTGACATTGGTCATTCACAAGAAATCAGACATGAACGAAATACCAACATATATTGATTGTAGCTGATGTTCATAGTCGGCAAACGTCATCTGAGACCATATAGCGGGGGGGGGGGGGAATCTCCGGGTGGGGCATGCCCCCGGATCCCCCTAGAATGGTGCGTAATCCATATTTAGGCCTAGCTACGCGCCTGGCTATCAAATGATATTTTGGCCTTAAAACAATATTGATTAGTTTTTCATACGTTTTTACAGAAGTCTCCAATCATACGTGATTATCCGCCATTATGCGGGAAATTGATGAGTCATCCTGGTTTTCCATTCTATTTTTGAAGAGTGTAAAATACAAAGTCGGGCACCACACAATAGGTTGTTAAATCATAAACAAACTTGGAGTGATCACACAAGGCGCTGAAAACCATTGTTTTGATCGGATTACTGGGATATCAAAGGCCGATTATTCGATCGCATTGTTTGATGAAAGTTAATCTCCTAATAAATAAAAAAAGTTAATAAAAATAAAAGTTTAAATTTCAGATTCTGTTGTCTCATTTCTTGTTGTTATCATACTATAAGGCAATCCCATTGACAGATTATTGTTATCACAGCTTTTCCAGGCATGTTTGCTTTGAAAATAATTTCTAGTTGTCCAGCAGTCTCCCTCCGTTAAGCAGCCACCTCCCTTAAGCAGCCATTTTGTGCCCTTCCCAAGAGTGGCTGCTTAAGAGAGGTTCCATTGTATATATGTTCCATCAATGTCAAACCCCTTGCGGGGGACCTAGACATGTTTTCCTGGGAAGGCTTAGCCGATCTATGCGGTTAACCATTACTTAGCAGTGTGTGTGATGTGCCATGCTAAATGACACTACATACGTGGCCTGACCAGAGTATCGAACCCGGTACCGTTTGATTCCAAATCCCACGCTCTACCACTGGACCACAGACGCCACACATTGTGAGGTTGGAGTCAAAATACTCACTGACCCACATATTTGCTTACGTCATTGCTGGGGGGCTAAGGTCACATACTTTAATCTGTTAATTACAATAGATCTATCTTTCAATTAAATCTCATTTTAAATAACAATTTATTCCTACCACATAATTAAAAGGTATACCTATTATGCGCATCGCTGGCATCTTTATATCTTGGACTTCTATTCGGCGGACTAATTGGTGCCGTTCCGGGACCGTTATAAATGTGGCTCAGGTGTGGATTGCCCTGGGTCTGAGTCGTTTGAAGTTGTAGCGGTTCATTAGCGTAACCTGGAGAGGTGTTATGATTCTGTCCTCCGGATCGTTGATTATAGCGGGGAATTGGCGGTGGCGCACGTGAAGGATATGCCATCATTCATAACAATAAAATCCAGTCAAGAATTACAGTTAAAACATTCCACACCTTGAGTATAAGAACGCATGTTTTCACGGTTTGATAGCCTTTACACAACGCGGTATAACTCTTTTGATGTTGCCGAAATAGCGCTCCACTGTCAGCATTATACAATTTGATTGGTTAGCATATGGGCGATACCATTTCGTACATAGGTAATTAAAAGGGAATGTAAACAGAAATATGTCACAGATAGCAAAGGATAGTTTCAGTGTTTTAAAGGTATACACCCAATATACGAGTTTCCGTGCACAGAAGTGTCTGCATGTATCTACTTAATAATGCTGAAGTCGTGATAGCGCAGTGGATGCGCGTTGGCTTCAGGTCCGGAGTTAGAGCCCCGCTGGAGCCGTTACGATTGTGCCCTTAGGCAAGGCATTTAAATTCCACGTTGCCTCTTCTCTCTCCCTCGTGGCGATGGATTCCATCAGGAATGAGGTCTCGAGAGTGATTAATATAAGTTGAAATAACTTGTTTCGCAATCGAGCTCAAATAAAATCACACACGCACGCACGCGCACACACACACACACACACACACACACACACACACACACACACACACACACACACACACAAACTGATAAAAAAAAAACAGATATGCATATATGTAAAGTTCAAATTCAATGAAAACATGGTACAATTCCCATGCGGGTTACATGGCTGGGTGAATCCTATATGGGTTGGTGAGCGACTTTGCTCACGTACACTGCGTCGGGAGGGCATACCTTCATCCTTCATAAACTAGAACCATTTACACTGCGTCGGGAGGGCATACCTTCATCCTTCATAAACTAGAACCATTTACACTGCGTCGGGAGGGCATACCTTCATCCTTCATAAACTAGAACCATTTACACTGCGTCGGGAGGGCATACCTTCATCCTTCATAAACTAGAACCATTTACACTGCGTCGGGAGGGCATACCTTCATCCTTCATAAACTAGAACCATTTACACTGCGTCGGGAGGGCATACCTTCATCCTTCATAAACTAGAACCATTTACACTGCGTCGGGAGGGCATACCTTCATCCTTCATAAACTAGAACCATTTACACTGCGTCGGGAGGGCATACCTTCATCCTTCATAAACTAGAACCATTTACACTGCGTCGGGAGGGCATACCTTCATCCTTCATAAACTAGAACCATTTACACTGCGTCGGGAGGGCATACCTTCATCCTTCATAAACTAGAACCATTTACACTGCGTCGGGAGGGCATACCTTCATCCTTCATAAACTAGAACCATTTACACTGCGTCGGGAGGGCATACCTTCATCCTTCATAAACTAGAACCATTTACACTGCGTCGGGAGGGCATACCTTCATCCTTCATAAACTAGAACCATTTACACTGCGTCGGGAGGGCATACCTTCATCCTTCATAAACTAGAACCATTTACACTGCGTCGGGAGGGCATACCTTCATCCTTCATAAACTAGAACCATTTACACTGCGTCGGGAGGGCATACCTTCATAAACTAGAACCATTACAATGCCTTCGGGAGGGCATACCGTCATAAACTAGAACCATTTACACTGCCTTCGGAATGGCATACCTTCATAAACTAGAACCATTTACAATGCCTTCGGGAGGACATACCTTCATAAACTAGAACCATTTACAGTGCCTTCGGGAGGACATACCTTCATAAACTAGAACCATTTACAGTGCCTTCGGGAGGACATACCATCATAAACTAGAACCAGTTACACTGCCTTCGGGATGGCATACCTTCATAAACTAGAACCATTTACATTGCCTTCGGGAGGGCATACCGTCATAAACTAGAACCATTTACAATGCCTTCCGGATGGCATACCTTCATAAACTAGAACCATTACAATGCCTTCGGGCGGGCATACCTTCATAAACTAGAACCACGTACAGTGCCTTCGGGAGGACATACCATCATAAACTAGAACCATTTACATTGCCTTCGGGATGGCATACCTTCATAAACTAGAACCATTTACATTGCCTTCGGGAGGGCATACCTTCATAAACTAGAACCATTTACACTGCCTTCGGGAGGGCATACCTTCATAAACTAGAACCATTTACACTGCCTTCGGGAGGACATACCATCATAAACTAGAACCACGTACGGTGCCTTCGGGAGGACATACCATCATAAACTAGAACCACTTACAATGCCTTCGGGAGGACATACCTTCATAAACTAGAACCATCTACACTGTCTTCGGGATGGCATACCTTCATCAAATAGAACAGAACAAAACTTCATTCAAGTAGGTTTAATCCACTTATAAATATGGTAACTGTGCATACATGTATAATGAGCTGATTTAGATTGCGGAACTAGGCTGCTGTATACAAAATTACTCTCTGTTGTATACAAAATTAGTATACAAAATTACTTTCTGTTGTATACAAAATCACTCCATCGACGATAGCTTGCTTCGTTACTCAAACTGTAGCCTGGGTTACAGTCTGTCGATTGTTCACCAATTTACTTCTGGCAAAATGACATATTATCAGAAACTCAATACGACCCAATTAATAATCTCGGTATTAATATATAATTATATGACTTCCCAATCAAAATATATCAACGCCTGGCGTACATCGGAGTGTGTGTGTTTTACGTTTATCTATCGTCGCTACCGGTTGCCCATATGGGCGACTCCTCCTGAAAAGATTAATGATTTTAGATTTTTGGAGGACAGTGCAATGATACAGAGACACATTCCAGATTCTCCTCTGGTTCTTTTACATGCACGGTGTACAGCACGAACACGATACCTCGGTTTAAAGTGCCATCTGAAAAACTTTTAATTTTATTATGGTTAGACAGGAGATCGAACCTGAGTACATCGGAGTTATCATCGGCACAATTTATACTCCGTGTCAGCGATAGCGATATATTCCTAGCAGTTGTTCACCAAAATGTCTTATAGCTAATATCTATAATTAAACATTATTTTACGTTAAACATTCCATATTGATTTTAAGCCACTGACTATAATATATATATATATAGGTATTACAAATGTATACATTTACAAAGCGCAGCACCTATCGTGGAACATGATCGCCTGCTACTCGATCCATGTGTGTTTACTTTGCATAATTTATATTGTATTGTATGAATATTCTCTCTCATCAATTATAATAGATCAAAATAAATTGTGATTAAAGTAAACAAAACAAAAATAGCCGGAAGTAAGAAATGAAATGAAATCTACCGGACTATAAAAGAAGACAAACACTCGGTGTCGACTGCAAAATCAAACACGGAAACACGGTTTGTACACCGTCTTGACCCAGATTCTTATAAACAGGTAAACAAACATTAAAACCGTTCGTTATCAAATCACCGGTTTAGCGTATTTTGGCAATATACTACCTTCGACATACTATGTTTACTTTGGTAGGTTGTTTTGTAACTGTATTATATCCGTATTTATATAACTACTGATAACAGAAGTGAATATTAGAGAGTAAACACGAATTCACGTACTAGTTTCGTCTAAAAAAAACTTTAGTCTAACGATGATTTCGGGTAGTAACTTATTCATCCACATATCGACGGTGCCGAATCAAAATGTCGTATAACCAGAATATACGTCTTTTTGACCGTAACATGTTTTCTAGTTATACGGATTTATTTTTAAATTTCGCGCCTTTTGCTCTTGGTCCCATTGCTATTGGATGACTATAACCTTTTGAACTGGGCATGTGACATTTTGCACTTGACTGATTGGTCCGATTGTGTAAAGGCAAAAGGTCGTATAAATTATACGTATTATTATTGGCCAGTAAAACGCGGTAAAGTTAAAATCAAAAAGTCGTATAATTTCTAGTTTTGCCGGGACAACTCAAATCCGAATACTGCGACTAGACATGATGTGATCAAGCAATGGTAAGTTTTAATATACTTGTAATTTATGTATTTATTAACCATATTTCCTATGCAAGTCCCTTTGAATTCTGTTAATAGTATCCTTAAATACAAAATCATAAGTGGAATTTTTAAAAATAAATTCTAGACTCATAAAAACAGTCATGTTTTCGTTGTAATGCTGGTGAGTTATGCTTATGCACTGATCGATAGGTGTAATTAACAGGTTGTTCATGGAAGATGCACTGATCGATAGATGTAATTAACAGATTGTTCATGGAAGATGCACTGATCGATAGGTGTAATTAACAGATTGTTCATGGAAGATGCATCAAAATAAGATATGGATTCGCAGCATGTTGAAGTTAAAATTTATACGAGGTTTTGCATTTTACAAATTGGAAATGTTTTGTATTTATACGACATTTCAACTCCAAATTTATTCATGTAGCTCTATTTCATCATCACAAGGCCATTATTTATGTACTAAACATGTGTACATCAGTGTAATTATACATGTATCGACCTTGGTAAGGCTTGGAACGTCGTCATACTAGTGATGTCATATGCTACTCATAGCTTCTAGATCTAGCTATATGT
>CM026404.1:84111236-84134281 GCA_014843695.1 Archivesica marissinica
GGACAACTGACTGGAGTCTATTATCTAGAAAACTCTTAATCCACCTTAATGTTTGACCTCTGACTCCATAGTCATGCATTTTTAGTGGTACTTTCTCGTGATTGACCTTATGGAAAGTCTTACTAAAGTATAATAGGATGAGATCTACCTGATGCTTATTGTAGACAGAGGTAACCAAGTCATTGATTAGCATTACTAATTTTTCTCTAAAACCATACTGCAAATGGTACAGAATACTGTGGTTAGTGAAGTGTTTTACTATCGAGGAGTAACTAAGTACTAATAACTAAGTATATGTTCTAGAACCTTGCATAGTCAGTGAGATAGGCCTATAGTTGGCGGGGTGTGACTTGTCCCCTTTTTTGTAAATGGGAGCAACATTTGCTGACTTCCATTGGGCCGGCAGTGATCCTTCGTTGAGGGGAGGGAGGTCATTCCAAAGCCATGCGTTAATATAGTTAATATGGTGCGTGTGACCTAAATGTTACTAATGCATTCAATTACTTATGTACATTGTATGTTTTATTGATGCCAAGCACCTTGTGGGGACCTTGACATGTTTTTTGGACAGTCTTAGCAGACTTAAGTCACTAACCAGTACTGAGATGCCTCACTCAATGACACTATGTGTGCCCCAAACTAGTATCAAACCCGGGACACTTTGAATCCAAATAAGATACTCTACCACTGTACCACTGGACAATGGACGACACACTAAGTACTTCTCTGAACCATATAACCCATATACATTCGTAGGAACAGATATTGCGTCTATCTACTGGTAAATTTCAAGATTATGTGACACCTATGTGTGTCATTCCTATACGAGTAATGCATATTTACGTTTGTTTACCTGTTAGTAAGTAAGTAGTTATAAGTTTTTATTGTCAGAATATACAACATATTCCTATGTGCTCTTATGAGAGGTGCTTTATAGGCATTTCTAACCTATTCTGATGACGAGATGAACATCGGATGACGATAAAATATTGGGGGTTTTCTCAAGTTTATTGTACAATATAAAATTAATGCATGGCTGTAGCAAGGGGTTATTTATTTTGCGAGGCGTACACTATAATGTGAACTGTACATTACTGTCCTTTGTAGTTGGCATGACTGTGTAGGATTTCTATATAGACTGTTGCCTTCTATTTATCTGGGTTAGCCATGCCAGTAAAATGAAAACCCCATACATCCAAGCCAACTTGTAACGACAATAATTCAAAGAAAATCGGATAATTTTATAGCCATACTATTTTATTTCTTAAAGAATCAATTCCATTTGCTTGAGCCTACACACAACGAAACACATATGGACACCGTTTGGGACAACATATTTCTGGGGTTTCTCCACACAGTACCAACATATCTATAACATTTGATATCTGCCATAGCATGCTCTACGCGCACTGTATTTTGTGATATATCTATTTAGTTTACGACACTTTTGTCTTTTGGCAGAAAAGCAGTAAGCAGAAAACCACAGGCGCTGGAATTTCTATTAACGCCCGTGACCATCTTTAAAAGGGTCTAGCGGGTCAAATACTTGTGCATGACCTTGATAACGTGGCCCGTCGTTCTTACAATAGTCTTTGCATGTGATCAGTGATGGTGCCACGCCCATATTTGGCAAATACGTGAGTAATATACGGAAGCGTGAAAGTGCCATCGCAACAAGTCTGCAAAAGTACGCTACGGTAGTCTAAATGATATATATATATAATTTACATATCTCCAATCATGATCACCAGCCCGCGCCAGTACAGGATGATAGCCAGCCCCCGCCAGTACAGGATGATAACCAGCCCCCGCCAGTACAGGGTGATAACCAGCCCCTGCCAGTACAGGGTGATAACCAGCCCACGCCAGTACAGGATGATAACCAGCCCGCGCCAGTACAGGGTGATAACCAACCCCCGCCAGTACAGGATGATAACCAACCCGCGCCAGTACAGGGTGACCACCAGCCCGCGCCAGTACAGGGTGATAACCAACCAAGAGCAGACGGCCGTGCCCCACGGAAAGCGGGTAACCAGGTCGCTCGTGCTCCTTAAAGAGCGGCTGGTCGTCGTGCTACTGCAGCCAGAGATCATCGCGACAACATCGCTGCGAATCTAAGTTCTGACGATGAGCAAGTCGAGCCCACGCGTCGTCGGCGAAGACTGGCGGATCTAATCCGCGAGAACAACGATTTGTACAATGACTTTATGAGAAACACATTACACTACTACAATATTATGGATTGGATTAGAATTGAATAAAACAAATGCGACACCTGCTTATTGATTTATATTGTATTTGAAAGAAACCAGTGCTTTACTTAAACGCTAATTAAATTTATATTTTTGAGATAACCCCTACACAGGTGATCCTTAATCCGGTGTACATCTCATCATCAGAATAGGTTAGAAATGCCTTATTATAAGAGGCAGATTATACAAAGTCAAGTCAAGTCAAGTTAGTCTCGTTTTGGCGAAAGTAGGTCAAAACGGTGCGCATTATATAATAAGCCAAACCGTGTTTCCGTGTATTATATCTACAATGGCTACTAAAGGAGTAAGTGTGAAAGTTAGGTACGAGGCTGCCATGGTACTAAGTGGTGTGGGCGACGCGCTTGGCTACAAGAACGGTTCCTGGGAGTTTTGTCACTCAGGGGAGATGATTCACGACGAGCTGAAAGACCTTGGTGGTGTGGACAAAATCAAAGTGACCCCGGAACATTGGAGAGTCAGTGATGATACGGTGATGCATCTTGCCACAGGTAACCTATTGAGAACATGGCGGGTTGGGCCCGTTAGGGTACTGTAGACTAGTGTAGCCAAGGTACAGTATGGGTTGGATCACAGGGATTCGGCACGTTTGGGGGTACTAGTATATATATTTAAGTACAGGGATTCTACTCTGTGGGATGTCAGATTTCGCATCGATCAGTAAAATGGCCCTATCTGAAACAATGTTTGTACAAATCTGTCCAAATACAACGCCTATCCCGAGTCTTTATATTGTTCTTCAAATAAAACACAGCTTTAAGCTGCATGCATGTATACTTTGCAAACAATTGCCACATACATTGGCCATAGCAGGTCACATTTCCATACTAGGACACGGGTTCTGTCAGCAACAAAAAAAATCTTCGACGGGAGAGTTTTAACTGTGAATAACATTATCAATAAAATGTGTTTACACTGACGTGTAGGTTTATTCGGCAATAATGTACTTCAAAAAGAGATTTCGTAGCATTTTCAATTTGTTTTGAAAATTTCTATAGCGGCGCAATTCGCGTTGAAACGAGCGTTGAAACGAGCGTTCTGATTGGATTATTAGAATGTAACAAGATGTTTTTTTTATATAGGAAGAATAATCATAATCCAATCAGAACGCTCGTTTCAAAGCGAATTGCGCCGCTTTAGAAATTTTCAAAACAAATTGAAAATGTTACGAAATCTCTTTTTGACGTACATTTTTGCCGAATAAACCTACACGTTAGTGGAAACACATTTTATTGATAATGTTATTCACAGTTAAAACTCTCCCGTCGAAGATTTTTTTTGTTGCTGACAGAACCCGTGTCCTAGTATGGACATGTGACCTGCTATGGCCAATGTATGTGGCAATTGTTTGCAAAGTATACATGCATGCAGCTTAAAGTTGTGTTTTATTTGAAGAACAATATAAAGACTCGGGATAGGCGTTATATTCGGATAGATGTGTACAAAATTGTTTCAGATAGGGCCATTTTACTGATCGATGCGAAATCTGACATCCAACAGAGTAGAATCCCTGTACTTAAATATATATACTAGTACCCCCAAACGTGCCGAATCCCTGTGGGTTGGATAGTAGGTAGGTATTAAAGTATCAATGTATGTATGTTCCTTTAATGTCAAACCCCTCACGGGGACTTAGACATGTTTTCCTGGGCAGGCTTAGCCGACCTAAGCGATTAACCAGTACTAAGCAATGTGTGTGAGGTGCCTTGCTCAATGACACTACATACGTGGCCTGAGTCCCCCTGACCGAGTATTGAACCCGGGACCGTTCAATTCCAAATCGGACGCTCTACCACTGGACCACGGACGCCACATATGTTCTATTAATGTCAAACCCCTTGTGGGGACGTAGACATGTTTTTCCTGGGCAAGCTTAGCCGACCTAAGCGATTAACCAGTACTAAGCAATGTGTGTGAGGTGCCTTGCTCAATGACACTAGTAGTGTCTACATACGGCCTGACCGAGTATCGAACCCGGGACCATTCGAATCCAAATCCGACGCTCTACCACTGGACCACGGATGCCAAGTAACCAAGCCCAAGTCGCGGTTCGAACCCACGACTGCCTGATCTTCCATTACATGGAGGCGAACACTCTACCGCGTCGCTATAAAAGCTAGCTCTATAGTGAGACAGTATAAGTCTACCTATATACCACTACAGTACTATTTCAACCTGGTTGACAGTAATGTTCCCAAAGTTAGCTATATGTAATGTCTCAACCACAGGGATTCGGCACGTTTGGGGGTACTAGTATATATATTTAAGTACTTAAATATATATACTAGTACCCCCAAACGTGCCGAATCGTACTTAAATATATATACTAGTACCCCCAAACGTGCCGAATCCCTGTGGTCTCAACACGTTGTTTATCTTTGGTTATTTAATCTATTTATGTCGTACCACGTGCATATTGAATGGATCTAGTGCAGTGGCTAGGTAAATAACTAAATACGCGTACATAGTTATTATATAGTAATGGAACGTATAGTTAGTTTAAACGTTATTTATTTTACGATTGCGAAGCAAGTTTTAACAACTTGGCACGGATGAAAGCATGAATGTAGTCATTCATGTGGGAGGAAACAGGAGTACACAGAGAAAACCCACTTGTCCGATCTGGCGACTACCATACCATCTCGCATACTTCCCAGTCCGAGGATCGAAACCGGGTTGCATTGGTGGGATGCGAGAGCGCTAACCACTGCACTAATCAAACGTATAGTTGGTGCAGATTCAAATTTCGTCAGTTACCCATTTGTTGTATATGCATAGACAGTGCCCCTAAACAACCAATCACGTGTGTGTGTTTTACGTTTATTTATCGTCGCTACCGGTTGCCCATATAAGCGACGCCTCCTGAAGAGTCATTTTAGATTTTTGGAGGATAGTGCAATGATACAGAGACCCATTCCAGAGTCTCCTCTGGTTCATTTACGTGCACGGTGTAAAGCACCGATACAAGACCTCGGTTTAAAGTCCCAAATGAAAGACTGTTAGTTTTATTAGGGTCAGACGGGGGATCAAACCTGTGATCCAGGATTACAAGTCCAGCGTGTTACCCACTTGACTACAGATCCGTCTGTTCCAATCACGTGTTCATCAATAGAAGGCTTTATACATAATATTCGTCGCGTGGCCTAGTGGTTATGGCGTCCGAGCAGGAGGTCGAATGTTCGAAACTCAGGGGTTCATTCTGATATGGCCGGTTTGTGAGCCACCAGCTAATTAAATAATGGTTACCGATTACCTATCAGCCTGGTGCCTGGCCTTCATGGATAGGAATCGGGAAGTACTGATGTTCATAAGAGGTGTCTCATCAGTCAGAGATGGCTGGCACTTTCAATAGGGGTGACACTATAATAAACAAACACTTATACAAGTGTTAACCCTTTCCTTCATATAGATTTAGGTTAATATACTATTGTATCTACATACACACGACAGTCATTTAGCTATCATGCAGTGGATAAGTAGTCGCCATATCTATCCCAGCTCCATAGATATTACTGGGACGAGATTCCGGCCTTTATTATGAACATTGGTTTGGCTTCTACATCGTCAATGTATGTTGTATTGGTAATGGCGTCAAGAGGTGCTTCTATAAGGGAAAGGGTTAATATAATGAAATTGTAGACACATTGTACTGCTACAACAGATATGTATTATTATAAATACATGTATATTATTTCAGGCGAGGCACTGGTCGATTGGTTCCACCTCACTACAACAAGAGGTATCTGCTCTGACCCTGAAGATGGGCTATATTTGAAAATTGCAGCCAAGTACAAGGAATGTATGCACGAAATGGCTGGGAGATCACCGGGTATCACGTGCATGGGTTCTGTTCGCATGTTGAAGCCGGGACAAAGGGGTGGCTATATTATTCCATTCAATCCACGAGGCGGCGGGTGCGGAGCTGCCATGAGAGCGATGTGTATCGGACTGTGCTACCCGCGACACTATGAACTTGGCAAGCTTATTGCTGTTAGTGTTGAATCTGGGCGCATGACGCATCATCACCCGACGGGTACCTAGGGGCTCTCGCTGTCGCTTTGTTCATGTCATATTGCATCCAAGGAAAACCCGTGAAGGAATGGGGTCTGGGATTGATGAACACCTTACCAGAAGCCCTTGAATACGTTAAAAAATCTAATATAAATGTAAAGGAAAATGTCGAGTCATGGAAATACTTCACAAAACGATGGACAGAATATCTGGAACTCAGGGGCATATCAGATGGCAAGCATGATCCTATATTCCCGGACAAATTTGGTGTGAAAGAACGCGACGTATTCTATACATCTCTCAGTTACGATGGCTGGGGCGGGGCTAGCGGCCACGATGCACCAATGATTGCTTACGACTCGTTGCTAAGCTACGATGGCACATGGGCAGATCTTTGCAGCAGGTCCATGTTCCATGGCGGTGATAGCGACAGTACCGGGGTGATTGCCGCGTGTTGCTATGGTGCAATGTACGGGTATAAAGGAGTGAACGCGAACAACTATCGATATTTGGAGTACATTGAACGCCTGCGGAAGATTGGGGAGAAGTTATATGCAGTGAGTCACGAGGGCGTATGACAAACAAGTTGCCGAGAAAGTGGATCCGTATGACTGTCTATTGATCTCGCTGACCATTGTGTGTTTTATGTTTATTTATCGTCACTACCTGTTGCCCATATGAGCGACGCCCTCGCTGACCAGAACGAACGTTGCGACTTATATTAGCCAGTCATATGCGACTGTACGTGATCACAGACTCTTGGGGTCTGGACAAATCTTTTCAGGTTCAAAGTCCAAACAATATTTGTTATTTTTTTATTATTTTTATTTAAGAACATTATGATACGGGTATGTATGTTTTACGTTTATTTATCGTCGCTACCAGTTGCCCATGTGAGCGACGCCCCCTGAAGAGATTAGTAATTTTAGATTTTTGGAGGATAGTGCAATGATACAGACAGAGACCCATTCCAGAGTCTCCACTAGTTCTTTTACGTGTACGGTGTAAAGCACCGACACGAGACCTCGGATTAAAGTCCCATCTGAAATTTTATTAAGGTCAGTCGGGGGATCGAACCTGCAATTCCTGGATTACCAGTCCAACGTGTTAACCACTGGACTACATATCCGTCTGTATTATGATACACCATAGGCTTGGCTTGACACTATATATACAAATTGTTAGGCCATATTCAAAATGTCACCAGTCACTATCAAAGTCATACATTAAGCGACGGGTTGTCAAAATCAATGGCCCAGACCTCAAGTGTCTGTGTTATATTCCATATAAGCGATTGAATTTATCTTTAGATAAAAAAATTATTTAAAGACGCCGTGTCTAGAATGCAGTTTAACCCTTTCAACCCCACAGGCCTCTAAATAGGCTTATGAAAAGTGTAGATCCAGATGAGCCGGCTCGTAATGAGCCGTCTCATCAGGATCTGCACTTTTTTGCCAGTAATAATTATTACTATTTTTAGATAAAATTACCCATTTTGATAAATGAACTGGTCCAAATGTAATTTTCTTATTAATGTATTGGTCTAAAAATAGCATGCACCAGTCCATGTCAGTTACTTGGGGTTGAATGGGTTAAAGTGCGGTGTATCCCTACCACCTCCACCCAGGTCTATGTGCGCTTCTTTGCGGCCATAAAAAGTACGATTTCTGGCTAAATTGAAGACTGGTATTGGTGCATTACATTTAAAACGCACTTTTCTCATTTATATTAAAAACAGTTGGTGTCATGAACCTAATATCGGAATGAGAGGCATCGGTGAGTTACTGCCCCTGAATACACCATAAAGGTATATAGGTCCTCTTACGTGGTTTTCTCTGTTTTTTATCGTCGTTTCATTTGTTATCAATTTGCACATCTTAAAATTATTAAAGTACTATATCTCGACATATATCCTACAGTATATCCAATCATGTGGGTACATGTACTACTTATTTCAAATTTGTTATCAATTAATTAACATGATTTTACTAAAATCACATTTATCATACCGTAAAATCTGGTTAGGGAACAGCAGTAAAAACAAAGGATTCCAACTATAAGGACGATATACATTTCGGGATATATCGGATTTTATCTGCCAAGGGAGGTAATAGAAGCCAGCGATGTCGCTCATTGGAAAATGCTATGACGAACGTGATCACGATATTATTTTTCTCTCTAAGAGCATAGTACTAGCATACGATAAATAACCAGGGTTGGCAATTTCCCGGGAAATAAGAGTATTTCCCGGGACGGCGGGAAATACTGGGAAATAAGAATTTGGATACCGGGAAATAAGAATTTGGATGATTTTGGTGGTAAATACGGGTATATATACCATACAATTTCTATTACCCGGTGTACTGATTGTAGTATCATGTGTGCAGGATGAAAATGAACTGCTTTTGAAGAATATGACGAAAAATACAGGCATTCATAGTGGCATTTACGCATTGCTTATAATCTTTATATAAATGTTAGAGATCTAACATTATTGAGACTGTTCATTATTACTCTAATATACATTATAATATACATATAACATGAGTTTATACATACATTTATTGGAGGTATTTTAAATGTTTAATGTAGTAGGCAAAATGCAAATGTTTTTTAGGATTATCCCTGAAATGTGTTCATAATATAGCTGTATTATTAAAATAATCAATTAGTTATTAAAGAAGTCAGAATCATAATTTGAGATGACCCACACTGTTTGTTTGTACACAATTTCAATTAGCAATGCCCAGTCAGGTGTTAAGGTGTGTTGTGGGACTTCAATTTCAAGATACATGTAGGTGTGAGCGATGTCAGCCAATTAGACAAAGGTGTCCATACTCTATAGTCCTAATCTCACTGGAATACACTGTCAGAGCGGATAGTGGACAGTGGCTTCCATCTAACAGACAACCAGGTGTCTGTATTGCCTAAAAACAAAACAATACTATACTTGTCAAATTGAGTTTTACTCAACCTTGCATCATATAAGGCGACCCAAATCCACACTCAGTTATGTTCCAGTAAATCTCAGCCACTGAATATACACTTTTGAACGATCCAAATTTAACCATGAAGTCAAAAGATCCAGTATGGGGTTTCTACACCGTAACCGTGAATGGCAAGAAAACAACTGCGATTTGTAATGACTGCAAGAATGAAGTCAGCGCGAAGGCGGACAGACTCAAGGTACATCGAGAAAAATGCCCATCCCTCGCTACCCAGGGTTCCAAGAAAAGACCCGAACCAGTCGGTGATGTGCCACAGAAGACCACAACAACGCAGGTTGAAGCACCAACTACATGTACTACCGAACAACCAACCAAGCGCCTGAAGTTACAGCAGAGCCAGATCAACAGCTACGGGTGTCAGACTGATGCGAGGACGAAGATCCAGCTTGATCACCAGATTGCCAGGTTGTTCTACGCCTGCAATCTGCCATTCATCATCGCCTCACATCCCGAGTGGAAGAAAACCATCGAAATGCTCTGTCCAGGCTACCAGGGCCCGAATCGCAAGGACTTGGGTGGCGCACTACTAGATACCGTACACGAGAAACTCGTCTCGCATGTAAAAACCGAAGTGGAGGGGAAGGACGTCGTTATGATGCAAGACGGCTGGAGTGACATCCACAATACTCCGGTCATCGCCACCAGCTTACACACTGGGGAGAAGTCGTACTTCATGACGGCCGTCGAGACGGGGACCAATAAGAAGACGGCGGACTACTGCACCTCGATAGCTCAGGACGCCATCAACGAGAAGTACGGCTGTAACGTCACGGGTGTCGTTACCGACAATGAGAAGAAGATGGAGGCCATGCGGAGAAACCTGAAGGACGACGATCCCTCCCTTACCGTCTATGGATGCTCCGCCCACTGGCTCAATCTACTGGGACAAGACATCACACCGACCCAGGTCATCAACCAAGTCGTCGAAATTAACAAATACTTTCGCAATCATCACATTCCTGGCGCCCTACTCGCGGAGATAGCCGGCACGGTGAAACCCCAACTACCTGCGGACACGAGATGGAATAGTCAGCTAGCATGTACCGAGACCTTCATAAGAAACAGGCCATTCATGCTGCTGATAGTGGCCCAGAATGAAGACGTCATCGACACGCGGATCAGAAGCCTCATTCACAACGTCGGACTGTTCAGCGAAGTCAAACATCTCCAGACACAACTACAGCCCATCTCCAGAGCCTTAGATTCCTTCCAGTCAGATACAGCTACAATCGCGGACGCATGTGAGCAGTGGAATGATCTACTTCAGAACCCAGACTTGGAGCCATACCGGAAGAACGTTGACAAGCGATTTAAACACGTTATTTGCATGTTAAATGAATGCTATACAATAAAAATACACGTCCAGAATATCCATACTTTTGCTAAAATAGCTAAAAAAATAAGACAATATTATTTATGTGTAGTACTACATGACCTCTATCAATACACCAAAGAAGACCTCTAGGCCAATTCTTATTTTGTAAAGTTTCCATTATTAGTTGCAATTTGTAACATACTCCCAGGCAATAACTCGGCAAGATAATCGGGTTTACAAATATCTTATATACAATATAGTTACATGATCATAAATCGCAACACGCGGTACTTAAAACAGGTTAAGTAATGCAATATGACATCGCCCGCCCACATGGTTCGCCGGAGGCGAGGGTAAATAAGCTCAATCATCAATATGACATCGCTCGCCCACATGGTTCGCCGGAGGCGAGGGTAAATAAGCTCAATCATCAATATGACATCGCCCGCCCACATGGTTCGCCGGAGTCGAGGGTAAATAAGCTCAATCATCAATATGACATCGCTCGCCGGAGGCGAGGGTAAAATAAGCTCAATCATCAATATGACATCGCCCGCCCACATGCTTCGCCAGAGGCGAGGGTAAATAAGCTCAATCATCAATATGACATCGCTTGCCCACATGGTTCGCCGGAGGCGAGGGTAAATAAGCTCAATCATCAATATGACATCGCTCGCCCACATGGTTCCCCGGAGGCGAGGGTAAATAAGCTTAATCATCAATATGACATCGCTCGCCCACATGGTTCACCGGAGGCGAGGGTAAATAAGCTCAATCATCAATATGACATCGCCCACCCACATGGTTCGTCGAAGGCGAGGGTAAATAAGCTCAATCATCAATATGACCCGTAACATTATTTTTCATGCACGTCCAGTTCGGGGGAATGTTAGTCCTGCACTAGCCTGGGTTCCAGTCCGTCGATTTTTCACCAATTTACTAATGGCAATTAATGATCTCGGTATTAAAGATATATTTATATGACTGACCAGGCAAAATATATCAACGTCTGTTCCCAGGCTAGTCCTACACCACCAGTCACAGGTACGGTCCTGTGGTCATAGTCCAAACGGTACCGACACATCAGGGGAGGTAACGAGCAATGGTCTGAGACTACTGTAGTCGTAGCTACTGTATAATATATATTGAATTGCGGACATTAAATTACCGTACCATCATTTTCAAGAAATACAGCAGATATTTTTCCTAACTTGATTAATGTAGTTTAAACAAATATATTTTAGCTCGATTGCGAAACAAGTTCTTTCAACTTATATTAATCACTCTCGAGACCATCGAGGCAATCCATTGCCATGAAGGAGAGAGAAATGGTAATGTGGAATTTAAATGCCTTGCCTAAGGGTACAATCGTAACAGCTCCAGCGGGGCTTGCACTCCAGACCTGAAGCGAACACGTATCCACTGCGCTATCACGACTTCCACTCCGATTACTGTAGTAGGCGAGTTGATGACTGATAACCCTCGGGTGGAGTTTCAATTTAACATGTACAAGTTGTTTACTGGTATAATGATATATTTTGCCTGGTCAGTCATATAAATATTGTTTAACACAAGATCATTAATTGGGCCATATTGAGTTTCTGATAATATCATTTTGCCAGAAGTAAATTAGTGAAAAATCGACAGACTGGAACCCAGACTATACTTGTATATAAATGCAACAGTTCCTTGCCAAAGGTCTTTACAGATGGATCTGTAGTCCAGTGGTAACACGCTGGACAGGTAATCCAGGGATTGCAGGTTCGATCCCCCGTCTGACCCTAATAAAATTAACAGTCTTTCAGATGGGACTTTAAACCGAGGTCTCGTGTCAGTGCTGTACACTGTGCACGTAAAAGAACCAGAGGAGACGCTGGAATGGGTCTCTGTCTGTATCATTGCACTATCCTCCAAAAATTTAAAATGACTAATCTCTTCAGGAGGTGTTGCTCATATGGGCAACCGGTAGCGGCGATAAATAAACGTAATTCACACATGCCAAAGGCCTGTTTCCCATGCTGACTCCGGTGACTAGATACATGCTTACTCCGGTAGCTAGGCTCTCTATTCTTGAAATAGTTTAGCTATATTCAATAATTATTATAACTTCTACAGTGTGTAACTTTATTTATAATTCCAGTAGGTCAATATGACCCATGAGATACAATAATTTACATAATCGAAACAGCAACTATACTACAGGACATAGAAAACGCACACTATATAAATACATAGTTTTAAACATTTTGGAATATTTTGAGCTGTTCAGTTTGTCTTTTGTAATAAAGATGTGATATATCTTTGATGGAATCCTTCATATTTCGTTTTTCATGTAATAATAATCGTATAAGGTATGTGTCACAGGCTCCAGACACAATTTTTAAAAAAAAAAATAATTTGTGTCTGGTGCCTGTGGTTACACAATTTTATTTTTTTTGGCCTATGGTCATATAGTAAGTAATGTTTAGTAAACATTTTGTGTCTGGTGCCTGTGGTATGTGTGCGTTTTCTATGTCCTCTAGTATAGAACTGACACAAGTTGTGGTTTAAAGTCGTACCAACAACCTAGGTCATATTGCGGCTCTCCCAGCTATTATTGGCGGAGGAAGACCCCTCCGAGTAACCCCCCCCCCACCCGAGCAGTATTTCAGGCACCAGGTAGAACCACATGCCAGCTGGATTGCTTCCTCGCATGAATGAATTCAACACTACCAGTGGGATTGCAGAGAGAACCTACAGTGAGGGGAAAGTGATTCAAAGTCAACAACATTAAACACTGGGCCACCAATGCCCCTTTCCAGAGAAGGCAATTAATGCCATGTAGAATGATCAACATTAAGTAATTGTATAAGTGAATATACCCTATAAAGGCGTAATTCTAAGAAATATATAAAGGTGGAATTCTAAGAAATATATAAAGGCGTAATTCTAAGAAATATATAAAGGCGTAATTCTAAGAAATATATACAGGTGGAATTCTAAGAAATATATAAAGGCGGAATTCTAAGAAATATATAAAGGCGGAATTCTAAGAAATATATTATTACTTTAAACATTATTTATTTCATTATTCTAACAAGCAATGAACATTTTAGACACAAAGAACAGCAGTACAGTCAAACTTGTGTTAGTGGTCAACTATATTAAGCATCCAACCTGTATTAAGCAGCCAGTTTTCATCACAGGGATTCGGCACGTTTGGGGGTACTAGTATTAGTGATAAACCGATTATCGCTAAGTCGCCGACAATCGTTCGCCGGCATGGACATCGGTGATAATCGATTGTGAAAATGTGTAATCGATTATAATCAACGAGTCTTTTTTTTTTTTGGAACCACGTTTAAGGCCCGTTTATTTTCCTCGTCATAGGTGACCTGTGGGTCGAGGGCATCCCACAAGCACCTTACAATAATGTACATTTTTTAACGAGTAGAATAAACAAACGGCATGAATAATAGTGTATATAAATAGATCAAGTCATTATCATGTTGGCCTTAAAGTGCTGAAAAAATGTTCAGTTACACTTAGAGAAAAAAAAGAAGAGAAAAGTGGTCTGCAGCCTACATTCTACCAAGTGATTGATGACAATTATTTTCAATATAATTTTAAATTAAAACTTTTTAGCATATTGCTTCCATATTTCGTCAAACAAATAATTTGTTCTGTATTGAAGCTGTCTCAAGTTCAGTATCATATAATAGTTTTAATCGACACATCAGATGTTGAACGGATGGTTTTATGTCTTTATTTTTGTCTCTTACTTTTATGTTTGTTTATACCTCAAATAAAACTACGATTGGCTGTATTTTATTAGCATTGCACGTTTGCAACAACAATTCTAACTGTATCTAGTACTAGACTTTTCACTAGTATGTCACTAAGTGTTCTGTCCTCTATTAACTTAAAAACTAATTTTATATCAGGTGGCAGTCCAGTAACTTAAAGTCTAGTACTCAGATGTAACTGAGTAACTAATTTGTCGAAACTAGTAACTTGTAAGTAATTTATTAGTACTAAATAGATTATTAAACTTACAAATTAGATGGAATGATTTTGATTTATAACTATATCAATTGCCCGATTAATAATCAATTATCTAATCGGTTTACCCGTCCGATTATTCCGATTAATCGATTATGGATTTTGAAACCGATGCACATCACTAACTAGTATACTTAAATATATATACTAGTACCCCCAAACGTGCCGAATCCCTGTGGTTTTCATATTCCCATTATGTTGTTTTATTTTATATTTGACCTCTTTTAAGCAGCCACATGTGGTAAGCAGCCACATTCTGAGATTCCATTGACTGGCTGCTTAACACAGGTTTGACTGTAGATTGAAAATGATTATAACGAAAGAAATTTTATATAGTTTTCATCATGCGCTGTACATTAACTAGCTATCGGCACTGTGCATTAACTAGATACCGGCACTGTGCATTAACTAGATACCAGCACTGTGCATTAACTAGATACCACCGCTGTGCATTAACTAGATACCGGCACTGTGCATTAACTAGATACAGGCACTGAGCATTAACTAGATACCGGCACTGTGCATTAACTAGATACCGGCACTGTGCATTAACTAGATACCAGCACTGTGCATTAACTAGATACCGGCACTGTGCATTAACTAGATACCAGCGCTGTGCATTAACTAGATACCGGCACTGTGCATTAACTAGATACCGGCACTGTGCATTAACTAGATACCAGCACTGTGCATTAACTAGATACCACCGCTGTGCATTAACTAGATACCGGCACTGTGCATTAACTAGATACAGGCACTGAGCATTAACTAGATACCGGCACTGTGCATTAACTAGATACCGGCACTGTGCATTAACTAGATACCAGCACTGTGCATTAACTAGATACCGGCACTGTGCATTAACTAGATACCAGCGCTGTGCATTAACTATATACTGGCACTGTGCATTAACTAGATACCATCACTGTGCATTAGCTAGATACCAGCACTGTGCATTATTTAGATACCAGCACTGTGCATTAACTAGATATCAGCACTGTGCATTAGACCTGTATGTGATTTTCCTACAAGAACAATACTCCATCTATGCTTCAACATCCGATTAGCGCAGTGGTTAGCGTGCTCGCTTCTCACCAATACAACCCGGGTTCGCTCGGACCGGGAAGTATGTGAGATGTTACGGCGGTCGCCAGATCGGACAGGTGGGTTTTCTCCGGGCATTCCGGTTTCCTCCCACACGAATGACCACATTTACGTTTTCATCCGAGTCAACGAGAGTGATTAATATAAGTTGTAAGAACTTGCTTCGCAATCGTTGTAAAATAAATAAAGTTTCAACTTTATGCGTCAACAATAAGAAAAGAGCTAGCACATATTTTTCACGTGCATGATACTTCACGAGCCGAACATGTGCAGAACCTTTCTAATGTGTCGTAATATTGGCACGAGAATATGGTGTGTAAATACTTGTAACTAGCAATGCATAGTGCCAATGTTGGCCACAGGTATTCGGTGTGTTTGAGGGTAACCGTATTTAAATTTAAGTATTTATACACTGGTAACGCTAAACGTACTTAATCCGTGTGATTTGGGCTATTGGGATAGTATATACAAATTTATTTTAGCTCGATTGCGAAACAATTTCCTACAACTTATATTAACTCTCGAGACCTCATTCCTGATGGAATCCATCGCCACGAGGGAGAGAGAGAGAAGAGGCAATGTGGAATTTAAATGCATTGCCTGGCACTAGCGTAACGGCTCCAGCGGGGCTCGAACTCCGGGCATTTCGCATATGAAGCTAACGCGCAACCCTAGCTAGACTCGCTTAATAGCAAAATTCAAAAACGAGTTTCACAAAATATGGTATGAAATCACGAGTGTAAGATCCTATATATACACACATATTGATAATATAATATTGCTTACACTAGATCAGCGTAATCCTGTTGGAAACTGTACGTTAATGCTCTACGATCAGCTACAAATTGTATGCAGCTCCAGTTCCTTATTTCATTTGTTAAACTACTATTTTGAAACCCAATATTTCACTTCGATAAATCCAACGCTCTCCTTTCTAATTACATGTCTGTAACATTCTCTGGTATTCCTGTTAGCGACTGTTCCTGTTCACTTATATTGTCATGAGATGGTGGTCTTGGTAGAGAGTCCATTCTCTCCAGAGTCTTTCGACCTTCCTTCTCCAAGTTCTGAGCAACTTCTTCCTTATCCAGGTGACTCACTATGTACAACTTCTCCCCAATGTCAGCCAGTCGTTTGCGGTATTCCAAATTCTTGTAGTTCTTCTCGTTGACGCCATTGTATCCGTACATGGCACCATAGCAACAAGCAGCAATCACCCCGGTACTGTCGCTATCACCGCTATGGAACATGGACCTGCTGCAAAGATCAGGCCATGTGCCATCGTAGCCTAGCAATGCATCGTAAGCGATCATGGGTGCATCATGTCCACTGGATCCGCCCCAGCCACTATAACTTAGTGATTCATAGAATGCGTCGCGTTCATTCACGCCAAATTTGTCAGGGAATATAGGATCAAGCTTGCCATCTGATATGTCCCTGAGTTCCAGATATTCTGTCCATTGTTTTGTGAAGTATTCCCATGACTCGACATTTTCCTTTACATTTATATTAGATTTTTTAACATATTCAAGGGCTTCTGGTAAGGTGTTCATCAATCCCAGACCCCATTCCTTCACGGGTTTTCCTTGGATGCAATATGACGTGAACAAAGCGACAGCGAGAGCCCCTAGGTACCCCGTCGGGTGATGATGCGTCATGCGCCCAGACTCTACACTAACCGCAATAAGTTTATCAAGTTCATCGTGTCGCGGGTAGCACAGTCCGATACACATCGCTCTCATGGCAGCTCCGCACCCGCCGCCTCGTGGATTGAATGGAATGATATAGCCACCACTTTGCCACGGCTTCAATATGCGAGCAGAACCCATGCACGTAGGACCTGGTGCTCGTCCTGCCATATCTTGCATACATAGCTTGTACTTGGCAGCTATTATCAGGTAAAGCTTCTCTTCGGGGTCTGAACTTAACCCCTTGCCCCTTGTCATATGGAACCAATTCACTAGAGCATCCCCTATAATGAAAGTTTGTATTTAATATTAATACATTTATTATATTTGACCAGAAACAATGGTCATGGTACATCAGTTTATACATGTACTGTATAGAAATGGTTACGATAGTCCAGTGCCCGAGGTTATAAAACTTTTCTCAGATCTCAGTGATTTGATTGGTTGATTCTGAGTTTTACTGTAAGCTGAACCAATCAGCAGCTTCAGAATGAGTTTGAGATTGGAGAAAGATTTATAACCTCCAGGCCAGGGCTCATTCCAGATGGCGACTGGGGCGAAATAGTCGCCTTAGGGACCCTGACGTCGTCCCCTGGGGACCCACTTTTCCCTAAAAAAAAAATTGTTCATATAAAAACATATTGTCCAGTTACACTTGACCATTACAAAGCACTCCTTCTATTCAAAATTAACACTATTTTAAATAACACAATTTGTGGGTGCAACCGCGCACTGTCACTTCTCCCAACAATTATGACCTTGCATGAGCCCTGCGATACTAGCTCATCATTATTGTTATACAGTTGGAATGAGTGAGTGGTCCAGCGGTTATCATGTTCATGGACTGCAAATCCAAGAGTGGAAGTCCTGATAGCGAAGTGGATGCGCGTTCGCTTCAGGTGCGAAAGATCTAGAGTTCAAGCCCCGCTGGAGCCGTTACGATTGTGCACTTAGGCAAGGCATTTAAATTCCATGTTGCCTCTTCTCTCTCCCCGTGGCGATGGATTCCATCAGGAATGAGGTCTCAAGAGTGATTAATATCTTTGTAATAACTTTTTTCTCAATCAAGCTAAAATAAATTTGTATAAACTAACTATGAATCAAAATAAATACACTCTTTGAATACTTTATCAGAGTGTGTCGAGGATGGGGGGGGGGGCTCTACCCCTATAATCCAGTATCCATTCTACATCTATCTACATCATACTCCCAACACTCAATACTGAGTATGACTGGGAGGCACACTTGTCACGGACAGTGGTTAAAAATCTCATTAATTGAATAGTGAGTGTTAAAAAAACTACATATTAAGGTTAAAAACAGTCATTGGTGTTACATGAGTGGTATAGTCCTATAAATAAGACCTCTACATAATTATTTTTTTTGGACTAATGAGTGGTACAGTGGCCAGCCGCTCAGCAAAAATTGTTAAGCTGGGGCTGGACTTAGTCCAAATATTTAGACTTGAAAAATGTGACATTTTACTCTATCCAGGCATTTTTAAAAAATAACAGAAAAAAATAATTTATGTAGGTCTTATTTATAGGACTAGGGCAGGACTGTACATAGCAAGGGAGGTCACCCCAAAGACGTTCATGGGGAAAAAGAAGAGTTAATATTGTATCTATCTATCTTCCATTACTGGGTTTAGGACTCGGGACTACAGTTCACACATTGCTTACTATAGAGTGGTGGAACCTATGCTTGGCGTAAATCCTACATATCACATATCATGGCCTATAAAAAAAGTTAAATGCACTTGCCGTATATTATTATTTTCTTAAGTCGTGAACACAACTTTCATAAAATTGTTGTTGAAAATTTTAGTTTCATTACGTGACCATGCGCCTAAATACAGCTATCGCAACGGTACCTGTTTCCATGGGGAACTAGATACTTTAGGGCACCTATGTACGGTGTACATGGATTTTTTTATTTATGCATGGGTAAATGTTGAATATATTATTTTGACTTAGTAACATCAATAACTAACAATATTACAACTCATAAGAAACTTTTTTCTGGTTATTTGTACATTTTCCCCCAATCCGGATAGCCACCTGAAATGCTCATAAACCGCACATTTCGGTGGAAAACTTTTTCCTAACAAGTTGTATATTTATATTCGGCTACTGAACCAGTCAGGTGACAGTTGCATTAGGCTACCGGTATGCACAACGGAATGTTATTGAACCATGCTTCACCTCTGTCAGCGAAAATAGGTTAAAACTATTTAAATACGGATGTAAATGGAAAAAATACGCCGAGCATAGGAATACGCCGACCATAGGTTCCACCACTCTACTGGTTAACCGCTTCTAAAGGTCGGCTAAGCCTGCCCATGAAAACATGTCTAGGTCCCTGCAAGGGGTTTGACATTAATGGAACATACATACCTGTGGCAAGATGCATCACCGTGTCATCACTGACCATCCAATCTTTTTTGGAGATTTCGATTTTGTCCACACCACCAAGGTATTTCAGCTCGTCGTGAATCACCTCCCCTGAATCACAAAACTCCCAGGAACCGTTCTTGTAGCCAAGCGCGTCGCCCACACCACTTAGTACCATGGCTGCCTCGTACCTCTCTTCCACACTTACTCCCGTAGTCGCCATTGTAAATATCTTCTTACCAAGTTTGTACACGGCTTCGATCCCGAGTAACTTCACGGACACATGTAGACTCGGAACGCCTACAAGTTATAACGAATATAGTTCCTACTTTCGTTTTGCAAAACCAATCACGTGTAATAAATTAAAATATAGATCTTATAATGATTATATGTTCTATCTTGGTAGATTAGTTTATTACAATACCGCCGTTGGTGATCAGCGTTTCCAATATTATGTAAACATAGTCAGTCACTTTACCTGCACAGTCATTATAGTATTGTAGTAGTGAACAGTTTTTATTTTTATACACTTTCCCAGGCTTTTCACTTCCGACATTATCCGTAACACATGCGTGATGCGACGGTAGGCAACTGTACAGTTCCGTTGTCGAGTGGTTAAGTCCTTGACTTGTATACCACTACGTCTTTGGAATGGGCTCCCTTACTATGTATAGTTGTGGCCTCCGTGGATCAATGGTAGAGCATCGGATTTGGAATCGAACGGTCCGGGTTCGATACTCAGTCAGGCCACGTATGTAGTGTCATTGAGCAAGGCACCTCACACACATTGCTTAGTACTGGTTAACCGCTATGGTCGGCTAAGCATGCCCATGACAACATGTCTAGGTCCCCGCAAGGGGTTTGACATTAATGGAACATACATGTATATATATACATACAGTCCAGCCCCAGCGTAACCATTTTTGCTGAGCGGCTGACCACTGTACCACTCATGTACCACTAATAACATTAGTATGTAGTTTTTTAAACACTTTAATCTGTCTCAATTAATGAGATTTTTAACCTCTGTTCCTGACAAGTACCTCCCAGTCATTCTCAGTATTGATGTAGATACAATAGCAATTATAATGCCTGCCAATCATAATAGTCACAGATTGTTCGGCAGTAACAAGTTGAAGTTAGAAATAACGTAGATCACTTTTAGCATTTTTTATTACAATTCCTGGAATATAAAAAACGGGATACTCGTGGACACAAACCCACTATGTGGCTCTAGTTACTTCCTCGGACGCCCGTTTAATGTTAATGACGTGATAATAACGTCTTGGACTATTTAATATGTCCACCGCTTTATTCAATAGGAACATTCAAATTTAAATTCCACATATCCTCTTCTCTCTCCCTCGTGGCGATGGATTCCATCAGAAATCAAGTTTCGAGAGTGATTAATATAAGTTGTAATAACTTGTTTCGCAATCAAGCTAAAATAAATTTATATAAACTAAATAAACATTCTTGCATGTTTTATGGTAACACTGTCGGCATTAAACGCACAAAGCGTCTATATATTAGTATAGCAAACTCTACACGTGTAACTTCATGTACATATTTTTTTTTATTTATATAGGAAAATCTATCATACACCTTTAAGTTTCACGGTTCGCTAATTTGCTGCAATGTCGTTATTAATGCAGCATCCCTAAATTAAAATGGACTCGTCCTTCTAACTGAGTACCAGCTTTCCCGTTGCAACTTTTACCCGGCTAAAGTGCAGCACATTCGAGGTAACATTCATTGTACTTGCTAAATCAACTGAATGAACAATAGAAAATTCATCATTTCGCCTTTCCTGCTTGTTATCCGGCGATTGTTTTGCTATACTTGGGCTGTTTACTGCATTTCAGTGTGGTAAATCCAGCGCCGGGAATTTGGATTGGTTCCCGGTTTCGACAGACCTGGAATACACATCAAGCTGTCAATAACTTTATTGACACACTGGGGGATTACTTTGATCTATATTACTGAAGCGAATCAGCGAGCTAGTTTGTCAGTATGCCATATACCACTACGAGGACAGTACGTACTTTCATTTCTGACGGAAGAGGTGGTCCACCGAGGGTAGAAACTAAAACTTACACGGACGGTGACGACGACGGATCGTCGGGAGGAGGCATGAATTTCGGAGGATTTCAATCGAGATTTGGAAATATGAAAATAAGTTTTGGGGGTGGAGGAGATGGTGGAAGTAAATATACTTTCGGAGGGGGCTCGCACAATACACAGCGCGGATGTGTCGGCGGTAGAAGCTCGCGCAAGGAGAAGAAAAACCCATTTGCTGGGCTAGGAAAGCAAAGTTACGAAGAGATTGTAAGCAAATGCAAGCAGGAGGGATGTCTATTTGAAGATCCAGAATTCCCCGCCGAAGATTCCTCAATATTCTTCAGCAAATCGCCACCCAAGCCATTCGAGTGGAAACGGCCAACGGTATGTACATTACTTTATTGTTAGTTTTAGTTTAGCTGAGCACGAAATGCTCAAGGTGAGTTTTAGTTCAGCTGAGCACGAAATGCTCATGGTGAGTTTTAGTTCAGTTGAGCACGAAAAGCTCATGGTGAGTTTTAATTCAGCTGAGCACGAAATTCTCACAGCGGGGCATCATGGTCACTTTTTATCATATAGCCATCCGTGTGCCAACTATTTGTTGAAATATATCCTCTGAGGCTACCAAGTAGATGGCGTTATGGTATAACATTTGTCAGGTGAATGCGTTACATCTCCGAAACTAAATAGGTGGTGTTATGGTATAACATTTGTCAGGTGAATGCATACATCTCCGAAACTAAATAGGCAGAAGTTTGATAAAATATTATATTCATTCTAGTAATGACCTTTAATAACTATGTCAATCAATCTCAAAATTAGGTCAGTAGGTCAGGCTAACAACACTATCACCTCTGTAACTGGTCAGAATATGATACAACTTGATTTTGGTCAGAATATGATACAACTTGATTTTGGTCAGAATGTGATACAACTTGATTTTGGTCAGAATGTGATACAACTTGATTTTGGTCAGAATGTGATACAACTTGATTTTGGTCAGAATGTGATACAACTTGATTTTGGTCAGAATGTGATACAACTTGATTTTGGTCAGAATGTGATACAACTTGATTTTGGTCAGAATGTGATACAACTTGATATTGGTCAGAATGTGATACAACTTGATTTTGGTCAGAATGTGTCAGATACAA
>CM026404.1:84135281-84159466 GCA_014843695.1 Archivesica marissinica
CCACCTTAATGTTTGACCTCTGACTCCATAGTCATGCATTTTTGCGTCCTTAATCCGGTGTACATCTCATCATCAGAATAGGTTAGAAATGCCTTATTATAAGAGGCAGATTATACAAAGTCAAGTCAAGTCAAGTTAGTCTCGTTTTGGCGAAAGTAGGTCAAAACGGTGCGCATTATATAATAAGCCAAACCGTGTTTCCGTGTATTATATCTACAATGGCTACTAAAGGAGTAAGTGTGAAAGTTAGGTACGAGGCTGCCATGGTACTAAGTGGTGTGGGCGACGCGCTTGGCTACAAGAACGGTTCCTGGGAGTTTTGTCACTCAGGGGAGATGATTCACGACGAGCTGAAAGACCTTGGTGGTGTGGACAAAATCAAAGTGACCCCGGAACATTGGAGAGTCAGTGATGATACGGTGATGCATCTTGCCACAGGTAACCTATTGAGAACATGGCGGGTTGGGCCCGTTAGGGTACTGTAGACTAGTGTAGCCAAGGTACAGTATGGGTTGGATCACAGGGATTCGGCACGTTTGGGGGTACTAGTATATATATTTAAGTACAGGGATTCTACTCTGTGGGATGTCAGATTTCGCATCGATCAGTAAAATGGCCCTATCTGAAACAATTTGTACACAATCTGTCCAAGTCACCGCCTATCCCTTGAGTCTTATATTGTTCTTCAAATAAAACACAACTATAAGCGCATGCATTATACTTTGCAAACAATTGCCACATACATTGGCCATAGAAGGTCACATTTACATACTAGGACACGGGTTCTGTAAGCAACAAAAAAAATCTTCGACGGGAGAGTTTTAACAGTGAATAACATATCAATAAAATGTGTTACACTAACATGTATGTTATTCGGCAATAATGTACTTCAAAAAGAGATTCGTAGCACCTTCAATTTTTTTGAAAATTTCATAACGGCGCAATTCCAAACGAGCGTTCTGATGGATTATTAGAATGTAACAAGAGTTTTTTTATATAGGAAGAATAATCATAATCCAATCAGAACGCTCGTTTCAACGCGAATTGCGCCGCTTTAGAAATTTTCAAAACAAATTGAAAATGCTACGAAATCTCTTTTTGACGTACATTTTTGCCGAATAAACCTACACGTTAGTGTAAACACATTTTATTGATAATGTTATTCACAGTTAAAACTCTCCCGTCGAAGATTTTTTTTGTTGCTGACAGAACCCGTGTCCTAGTATGGAAATGTGACCTGCTATGGCAAATGTCTGTGGCAATTGTTTGCAAAGTATACATGCACGCAGCTTAAAGTTGTGTTTTATTTGAAGAACAATATAAAGACTCGGAATAGGCGTTATATTCGGATAGATGTGTACAAAATTGTTTCAGATAGGGCCATTTTACTGATCGATGCGAAATCTGACATCCAACAGAGTAGAATCCCTGTACTTAAATATATATACTAGTACCCCCAAACGTGCCGAATCCCTGTGGGTTGGATAGTAGGTAGGTATTAAAGTATCAATGTATGTATGTTCCTTTAATGTCAAACCCCTCACGGGGACTTAGACATGTTTTCCTGGGCAGGCTTAGCCGACCTAAGCGATTAACCAGTACTAAGCAATGTGTGTGAGGTGCCTTGCTCAATGACACTACATACGTGGCCTGAGTCCCCCTGACCGAGTATTGAACCCGGGACCGTTCAATTCCAAATCGGACGCTCTACCACTGGACCACGGACGCCACATATGTTCTATTAATGTCAAACCCCTTGTGGGGACGTAGACATGTTTTTCCTGGGCAAGCTTAGCCGACCTAAGCGATTAACCAGTACTAAGCAATGTGTGTGAGGTGCCTTGCTCAATGACACTAGTAGTGTCTACATACGGCCTGACCGAGTATCGAACCCGGGACCATTCGAATCCAAATCCGACGCTCTACCACTGGACCACGGATGCCAAGTAACCAAGCCCAAGTCGCGGTTCGAACCCACGACTGCCTGATCTTCCATTACATGGAGGCGAACACTCTACCGCGTCGCTATAAAAGCTAGCTCTATAGTGAGACAGTATAAGTCTACCTATATACCACTACAGTACTATTTCAACCTGGTTGACAGTAATGTTCCCAAAGTTAGCTATATGTAATGTCTCAACCACAGGGATTCGGCACGTTTGGGGGTACTAGTATATATATTTAAGTACTTAAATATATATACTAGTACCCCCAAACGTGCCGAATCGTACTTAAATATATATACTAGTACCCCCAAACGTGCCGAATCCCTGTGGTCTCAACACGTTGTTTATCTTTGGTTATTTAATCTATTTATGTCGTACCACGTGCATATTGAATGGATCTAGTGCAGTGGCTAGGTAAATAACTAAATACGCGTACATAGTTATCATATAGTAATGGAACGTATAGTTAGTTTAAACGTTATTTATTTTACGATTGCGAAGCAAGTTTTAACAACTTGGCACGGATGAAAGCATGAATGTAGTCATTCATGTGGGAGGAAACAGGAGTACACAGAGAAAACCCACTTGTCCGATCTGGCGACTACCATACCATCTCGCATACTTCCCAGTCCGAGGATCGAAACCGGGTTGCATTGGTGGGAAGCGAGAGCGCTAACCACTGCACTAATCAAACGTATAGTTGGTGCAGATTCAAATTTCGTCAGTTACCCATTTGTTGTATATGCATAGACAGTGCCCCTAAACAACCAATCACGTGTGTGTGTTTTACGTTTATTTATCGTCGCTACCGGTTGCCCATATAAGCGACGCCTCCTGAAGAGTCATTTTAGATTTTTGGAGGATAGTGCAATGATACAGAGACCCATTCCAGAGTCTCCTCTGGTTCATTTACGTGCACGGTGTAAAGCACCGATACAAGACCTCGGTTTAAAGTCCCAAATGAAAGACTGTTAGTTTTATTAGGGTCAGACGGGGGATCAAACCTGTGATCCAGGATTACAAGTCCAGCGTGTTACCCACTTGACTACAGATCCGTCTGTTCCAATCAAGTGTTCATCAATAGAAGGCTTTATACATAATATTCGTCGCGTGGCCTAGTGGTTATGGCGTCCGAGCAGGAGGTCGAATGTTCGAAACTCAGGGGTTCATTCTGATATGGCCGGTTTGTGAGCCACCAGCTAATTAAATAATGGTTACCGATTACCTATCAGCCTGGTGCCTGGCCTTCATGGATAGGAATCGGGAAGTACTGATGTTCATAAGAGGTGTCTCATCAGTCAGAGATGGCTGGCACTTTCAATAGGGGTGACACTATAATAAACAAACACTTATACAAGTGTTAACCCTTTCCTTCATAGAGATTTAGGTTAATATACTATTGTATCTACATACACACGACAGTCATTTAGCTATCATGCAGTGGATAAGTAGTCGCCATATCTATCCCAGCTCCATAGATATTACTGGGACGAGATTCCGGCCTTTATTATGAACATTGGTTTGGCTTCTACATCGTCAATGTATGTTGTATTGGTAATGGCGTCAAGAGGTGCTTCTATAAGGGAAAGGGTTAATATAATGAAATTGTAGACACATTGTACTGCTACAACAGATATGTATTATTATAAATACATGTATATTATTTCAGGCGAGGCACTGGTCGATTGGTTCCACCTCACTACAACAAGAGGTATCTGCTCTGACCCTGAAGATGGGCTATATTTGAAAATTGCAGCCAAGTACAAGGAATGTATGCACGAAATGGCTGGGAGATCACCGGGTATCACGTGCATGGGTTCTGTTCGCATGTTGAAGCCGGGACAAAGGGGTGGCTATATTATTCCATTCAATCCACGAGGCGGCGGGTGCGGAGCTGCCATGAGAGCGATGTGTATCGGACTGTGCTACCCGCGACACTATGAACTTGGCAAGCTTATTGCTGTTAGTGTTGAATCTGGGCGCATGACGCATCATCACCCGACGGGTACCTAGGGGCTCTCGCTGTCGCTTTGTTCATGTCATATTGCATCCAAGGAAAACCCGTGAAGGAATGGGGTCTGGGATTGATGAACACCTTACCAGAAGCCCTTGAATACGTTAAAAAATCTAATATAAATGTAAAGGAAAATGTCGAGTCATGGAAATACTTCACAAAACGATGGACAGAATATCTGGAACTCAGGGGCATATCAGATGGCAAGCATGATCCTATATTCCCGGACAAATTTGGTGTGAAAGAACGCGACGTATTCTATACATCTCTCAGTTACGATGGCTGGGGCGGGGCTAGCGGCCACGATGCACCAATGATTGCTTACGACTCGTTGCTAAGCTACGATGGCACATGGGCAGATCTTTGCAGCAGGTCCATGTTCCATGGCGGTGATAGCGACAGTACCGGGGTGATTGCCGCGTGTTGCTATGGTGCAATGTACGGGTATAAAGGAGTGAACGCGAACAACTATCGATATTTGGAGTACATTGAACGCCTGCGGAAGATTGGGGAGAAGTTATATGCAGTGAGTCACGAGGGCGTATGACAAACAAGTTGCCGAGAAAGTGGATCCGTATGACTGTCTATTGATCTCGCTGACCATTGTGTGTTTTATGTTTATTTATCGTCACTACCTGTTGCCCATATGAGCGACGCCCTCGCTGACCAGAACGAACGTTGCGACTTATATTAGCCAGTCATATGCGACTGTACGTGATCACAGACTCTTGGGGTCTGGACAAATCTTTTCAGGTTCAAAGTCCAAACAATATTTGTTATTTTTTTATTATTTTTATTTAAGAACATTATGATACGGGTATGTATGTTTTACGTTTATTTATCGTCGCTACCAGTTGCCCATGTGAGCGACGCCCCCTGAAGAGATTAGTAATTTTAGATTTTTGGAGGATAGTGCAATGATACAGACAGAGACCCATTCCAGAGTCTCCACTAGTTCTTTTACGTGTACGGTGTAAAGCACCGACACGAGACCTCGGATTAAAGTCCCATCTGAAATTTTATTAAGGTCAGTCGGGGGATCGAACCTGCAATTCCTGGATTACCAGTCCAACGTGTTAACCACTGGACTACATATCCGTCTGTATTATGATACACCATAGGCTTGGCTTGACACTATATATACAAATTGTTAGGCCATATTCAAAATGTCACCAGTCACTATCAAAGTCATACATTAAGCGACGGGTTGTCAAAATCAATGGCCCAGACCTCAAGTGTCTGTGTTATATTCCATATAAGCGATTGAATTTATCTTTAGATAAAAAAATTATTTAAAGACGCCGTGTCTAGAATGCAGTTTAACCCTTTCAACCCCACAGGCCTCTAAATAGGCTTATGAAAAGTGTAGATCCAGATGAGCCGGCTCGTAATGAGCCGTCTCATCAGGATCTGCACTTTTTTGCCAGTAATAATTATTACTATTTTTAGATAAAATTACCCATTTTGATAAATGAACTGGTCCAAATGTAATTTTCTTATTAATGTATTGGTCTAAAAATAGCATGCACCAGTCCATGTCAGTTACTTGGGGTTGAATGGGTTAAAGTGCGGTGTATCCCTACCACCTCCACCCAGGTCTATGTGCGCTTCTTTGCGGCCATAAAAAGTACGATTTCTGGCTAAATTGAAGACTGGTATTGGTGCATTACATTTAAAACGCACTTTTCTCATTTATATTAAAAACAGTTGGTGTCATGAACCTAATATCGGAATGAGAGGCATCGGTGAGTTACTGCCCCTGAATACACCATAAAGGTATATAGGTCCTCTTACGTGGTTTTCTCTGTTTTTTATCGTCGTTTCATTTGTTATCAATTTGCACATCTTAAAATTATTAAAGTACTATATCTCGACATATATCCTACAGTATATCCAATCATGTGGGTACATGTACTACTTATTTCAAATTTGTTATCAATTAATTAACATGATTTTACTAAAATCACATTTATCATACCGTAAAATCTGGTTAGGGAACAGCAGTAAAAACAAAGGATTCCAACTATAAGGACGATATACATTTCGGGATATATCGGATTTTATCTGCCAAGGGAGGTAATAGAAGCCAGCGATGTCGCTCATTGGAAAATGCTATGACGAACGTGATCACGATATTATTTTTCTCTCTAAGAGCATAGTACTAGCATACGATAAATAACCAGGGTTGGCAATTTCCCGGGAAATAAGAGTATTTCCCGGGACGGCGGGAAATACTGGGAAATAAGAATTTGGATACCGGGAAATAAGAATTTGGATGATTTTGGTGGTAAATACGGGTATATATACCATACAATTTCTATTACCCGGTGTACTGATTGTAGTATCATGTGTGCAGGATGAAAATGAACTGCTTTTGAAGAATATGACGAAAAATACAGGCATTCATAGTGGCATTTACGCATTGCTTATAATCTTTATATAAATGTTAGAGATCTAACATTATTGAGACTGTTCATTATTACTCTAATATACATTATACAAACACATATAATGAGTTTATACATACATTTATTGGAGGTATTTTAAATGTTTAATGTAGTAGGCAAAATGCAAATGTTTTAGGATTATCCCTGAAATGTGTTCATAATATAGCTGTATTATTAAAATAATCAATTAGTTATTAAAGAAGTCAGAATCATAATTTGAGATGACCCACACTGTTTGTTTGTACACAATTTCAATTAGCAATGCCCAGTCAGGTGTTAAGGTGTGTTGTGGGACTTCAATTTCAAGATACATGTAGGTGTGAGAGATGTCAGCCAATTAGACAAAGGTGTCCATACTCTATAGTCCTAATCTCACTGGAATACACTGTCAGAGCGGATAGTGGACAGTGGCTTCCATCTAACAGACAACCAGGTGTCTGTATTGCCTAAAAACAAAACAATACTATACTTGTCAAATTGAGTTTTACTCAACCTTGCATCATATAAGGCGACCCAAATCCACACTCAGTTATGTTCCAGTAAATCTCAGCCACTGAATATACACTTTTGAACGATCCAAATTTAACCATGAAGTCAAAAGATCCAGTATGGGGTTTCTACACCGTAACCGTGAATGGCAAGAAAACAACTGCGATTTGTAATGACTGCAAGAATGAAGTCAGCGCGAAGGCGGACAGACTCAAGGTACATCGAGAAAAATGCCCATCCCTCGCTACCCAGGGTTCCAAGAAAAGACCCGAACCAGTCGGTGATGTGCCACAGAAGACCACAACAACGCAGGTTGAAGCACCAACTACATGTACTACCGAACAACCAACCAAGCGCCTGAAGTTACAGCAGAGCCAGATCAACAGCTACGGGTGTCAGACTGATGCGAGGACGAAGATCCAGCTTGATCACCAGATTGCCAGGTTGTTCTACGCCTGCAATCTGCCATTCAACATCGCCTCACATCCCGAGTGGAAGAAAACCATCGAAATGCTCTGTCCAGGCTACCAGGGCCCGAATCGCAAGGACTTGGGTGGCGCACTACTAGATACCGTACACGAGAAACTCGTCTCGCATGTAAAAACCGAAGTGGAGGGGAAGGACGTCGTTATGATGCAAGACGGCTGGAGTGACATCCACAATACTCCGGTCATCGCCACCAGCTTACACACTGGGGAGAAGTCGTACTTCATGACGGCCGTCGAGACGGGGACCAATAAGAAGACGGCGGACTACTGCACCTCGATAGCTCAGGACGCCATCAACGAGAAGTACGGCTGTAACGTCACGGGTGTCGTTACCGACAATGAGAAGAAGATGGAGGCCATGCGGAGAAACCTGAAGGACGACGATCCCTCCCTTACCGTCTATGGATGCTCCGCCCACTGGCTCAATCTACTGGGACAAGACATCACACCGACCCAGGTCATCAACCAAGTCGTCGAAATTAACAAATACTTTCGCAATCATCACATTCCTGGCGCCCTACTCGCGGAGATAGCCGGCACGGTGAAACCCCAACTACCTGCGGACACGAGATGGAATAGTCAGCTAGCATGTACCGAGACCTTCATAAGAAACAGGCCATTCATGCTGCTGATAGTGGCCCAGAATGAAGACGTCATCGACACGCGGATCAGAAGCCTCATTCACAACGTCGGACTGTTCAGCGAAGTCAAACATCTCCAGACACAACTACAGCCCATCTCCAGAGCCTTAGATTCCTTCCAGTCAGATACAGCTACAATCGCGGACGCATGTGAGCAGTGGAATGATCTACTTCAGAACCCAGACTTGGAGCCATACCGGAAGAACGTTGACAAGCGATTTAAACACGTTATTTGCATGTTAAATGAATGCTATACAATAAAAATACACGTCCAGAATATCCATACTTTTGCTAAAATAGCTAAAAAAATAAGACAATATTATTTATGTGTAGTACTACATGACCTCTATCAATACACCAAAGAAGACCTCTAGGCCAATTCTTATTTTGTAAAGTTTCCATTATTAGTTGCAATTTGTAACATACTCCCAGGCAATAACTCGGCAAGATAATCGGGTTTACAAATATCTTATATACAATATAGTTACATGATCATAAATCGCAACACGCGGTACTTAAAACAGGTTAAGTAATGCAATATGACATCGCCCGCCCACATGGTTCGCCGGAGGCGAGGGTAAATAAGCTCAATCATCAATATGACATCGCTCGCCCACATGGTTCGCCGGAGGCGAGGGTAAATAAGCTCAATCATCAATATGACATCGCCCGCCCACATGGTTCGCCGGAGTCGAGGGTAAATAAGCTCAATCATCAATATGACATCGCTCGCCGGAGGCGAGGGTAAATAAGCTCAATCATCAATATGACATCGCCCGCCCACATGCTTCGCCAGAGGCGAGGGTAAATAAGCTCAATCATCAATATGACATCGCTTGCCCACATGGTTCGCCGGAGGCGAGGGTAAATAAGCTCAATCATCAATATGACATCGCTCGCCCACATGGTTCCCCGGAGGCGAGGGTAAATAAGCTTAATCATCAATATGACATCGCTCGCCCACATGGTTCACCGGAGGCGAGGGTAAATAAGCTCAATCATCAATATGACATCGCCCACCCACATGGTTCGTCGAAGGCGAGGGTAAATAAGCTCAATCATCAATATGACCCGTAACATTATTTTTCATGCACGTCCAGTTCGGGGGAATGTTAGTCCTGCACTAGCCTGGGTTCCAGTCCGTCGATTTTTCACCAATTTACTAATGGCAATTAATGATCTCGGTATTAAAGATATATTTATATGACTGACCAGGCAAAATATATCAACGTCTGTTCCCAGGCTAGTCCTACACCACCAGTCACAGGTACGGTCCTGTGGTCATAGTCCAAACGGTACCGACACATCAGGGGAGGTAACGAGCAATGGTCTGAGACTACTGTAGTCGTAGCTACTGTATAATATATATTGAATTGCGGACATTAAATTACCGTACCATCATTTTCAAGAAATACAGCAGATATTTTTCCTAACTTGATTAATGTAGTTTAAACAAATATATTTTAGCTCGATTGCGAAACAAGTTCTTTCAACTTATATTAATCACTCTCGAGACCATCGAGGCAATCCATTGCCATGAAGGAGAGAGAAATGGTAATGTGGAATTTAAATGCCTTGCCTAAGGGTACAATCGTAACAGCTCCAGCGGGGCTTGCACTCCAGACCTGAAGCGAACACGTATCCACTGCGCTATCACGACTTCCACTCCGATTACTGTAGTAGGCGAGTTGATGACTGATAACCCTCGGGTGGAGTTTCAATTTAACATGTACAAGTTGTTTACTGGTATAATGATATATTTTGCCTGGTCAGTCATATAAATATTGTTTAACACAAGATCATTAATTGGGCCATATTGAGTTTCTGATAATATCATTTTGCCAGAAGTAAATTAGTGAAAAATCGACAGACTGGAACCCAGACTATACTTGTATATAAATGCAACAGTTCCTTGCCAAAGGTCTTTACAGATGGATCTGTAGTCCAGTGGTAACACGCTGGACAGGTAATCCAGGGATTGCAGGTTCGATCCCCCGTCTGACCCTAATAAAATTAACAGTCTTTCAGATGGGACTTTAAACCGAGGTCTCGTGTCAGTGCTGTACACTGTGCACGTAAAAGAACCAGAGGAGACGCTGGAATGGGTCTCTGTCTGTATCATTGCACTATCCTCCAAAAATTTAAAATGACTAATCTCTTCAGGAGGTGTTGCTCATATGGGCAACCGGTAGCGGCGATAAATAAACGTAATTCACACATGCCAAAGGCCTGTTTCCCATGCTGACTCCGGTGACTAGATACATGCTTACTCCGGTAGCTAGGCTCTCTATTCTTGAAATAGTTTAGCTATATTCAATAATTATTATAACTTCTACAGTGTGTAACTTTATTTATAATTCCAGTAGGTCAATATGACCCATGAGATACAATAATTTACATAATCGAAACAGCAACTATACTACAGGACATAGAAAACGCACACTATATAAATACATAGTTTTAAACATTTTGGAATATTTTGAGCTGTTCAGTTTGTCTTTTGTAATAAAGATGTGATATATCTTTGATGGAATCCTTCATATTTCGTTTTTCATGTAATAATAATCGTATAAGGTATGTGTCACAGGCTCCAGACACAATTTTTAAAAAAAAAAATAATTTGTGTCTGGTGCCTGTGGTTACACAATTTTATTTTTTTTGGCCTATGGTCATATAGTAAGTAATGTTTAGTAAACATTTTGTGTCTGGTGCCTGTGGTATGTGTGCGTTTTCTATGTCCTCTAGTATAGAACTGACACAAGTTGTGGTTTAAAGTCGTACCAACAACCTAGGTCATATTGCGGCTCTCCCAGCTATTATTGGCGGAGGAAGACCCCTCCGAGTAACCCCCCCCCCACCCGAGCAGTATTTCAGGCACCAGGTAGAACCACATGCCAGCTGGATTGCTTCCTCGCATGAATGAATTCAACACTACCAGTGGGATTGCAGAGAGAACCTACAGTGAGGGGAAAGTGATTCAAAGTCAACAACATTAAACACTGGGCCACCAATGCCCCTTTCCAGAGAAGGCAATTAATGCCATGTAGAATGATCAACATTAAGTAATTGTATAAGTGAATATACCCTATAAAGGCGTAATTCTAAGAAATATATAAAGGTGGAATTCTAAGAAATATATAAAGGCGTAATTCTAAGAAATATATAAAGGCGTAATTCTAAGAAATATATACAGGTGGAATTCTAAGAAATATATAAAGGCGGAATTCTAAGAAATATATAAAGGCGGAATTCTAAGAAATATATTATTACTTTAAACATTATTTATTTCATTATTCTAACAAGCAATGAACATTTTAGACACAAAGAACAGCAGTACAGTCAAACTTGTGTTAGTGGTCAACTATATTAAGCATCCAACCTGTATTAAGCAGCCAGTTTTCATCTACGTACTATACTAGTACCCCCAAACGTGCCGAATCCCTGTGGTTTTCATATTCCCATTATGTTGTTTTATTTTATATTTGACCTCTTTTAAGCAGCCACATGTGGTAAGCAGCCACATTCTGAGATTCCATTGACTGGCTGCTTAACATAGGTTTGACTAGATTGAAAATGATTATAACGAAAGAAATTTTATATAGTTTTCATCATGCGCTGTACATTAACTAGCTATCGGCACTGTGCATTAACTAGATACCGGCACTGTGCATTAACTAGATACCGGCACTGTGCATTAACTAGATACCAGCACTGTGCATTAACTAGATACAGGCACTGTGCATTAACTAGATACCAGCACTGTGCATTAACTAGATACCACCGCTGTGCATTAACTAGATACCGGCACTGTGCATTAACTAGATACAGGCACTGAGCATTAACTAGATACCGGCACTGTGCATTAACTAGATACCGGCACTGTGCATTAACTAGATACCAGCACTGTGCATTAACTAGATACCGGCACTGTGCATTAACTAGATACCAGCGCTGTGCATTAACTAGATACCGGCACTGTGCATTAACTAGATACCGGCACTGTGCATTAACTAGATACCAGCACTGTGCATTAACTAGATACCACCGCTGTGCATTAACTAGATACCGGCACTGTGCATTAACTAGATACCGGCACTGTACATTAACTAGATACAGGCACTGAGCATTAACTAGATACCGGCACTGTGCATTAACTAGATACCGGCACTGTGCATTAACTAGATACCACCGCTGTGCATTAACTAGATACCAGCACTGTGCATTAACTAGATACCGGCACTGTGCATTAACTAGATACCAGCGCTGTGCATTAACTATATACTGGCACTGTGCATTAACTAGATACCATCACTGTGCATTAGCTAGATACCAGCACTGTGCATTATTTAGATACCAGCACTGTGCATTAACTAGATATCAGCACTGTGCATTAGACCTGTATGTGATTTTCCTACAAGAACAATACTCCATCTATGCTTCAACATCCGATTAGCGCAGTGGTTAGCGTGCTCGCTTCTCACCAATACAACCCGGGTTCGTTCCTCGGACCGGGAAGTATGTGAGATGTTACGGCGGTCGCCAGATCGGACAGGTGGGTTTTCTCCGGGCATTCCGGTTTCCTCCCACACGAATGACCACATTTATGTTTTCATCCGAGTCAACGAGAGTGATTAATATAAGTTGTAAGAACTTGCTTCGCAATCGTTGTAAAATAAATAAAGTTTCAACTTTATGCGTCAACAATAAGAAAAGAGCTAGCACATATTTTTCACGTGCATGATACTTCACGAGCCGAACATGTGCAGAACCTTTCTAATGTGTCGTAATATTGGCACGAGAATATGGTGTGTAAATACTTGTAACTAGCAATGCATAGTGCCAATGTTGGCCACAGGTATTCGGTGTGTTTGAGGGTAACCGTATTTAAATTTAAGTATTTATACACTGGTAACGCTAAACGTACTTAATCCGTGTGATTTGGGCTATTGGGATAGTATATACAAATTTATTTTAGCTCGATTGCGAAACAATTTCCTACAACTTATATTAACTCTCGAGACCTCATTCCTGATGGAATCCATCGCCACGAGGGAGAGAGAGAGAAGAGGCAATGTGGAATTTAAATGCATTGCCTGGCACTAGCGTAACGGCTCCAGCGGGGCTCGAACTCCGGGCATTTCGCATATGAAGCTAACGCGCAACCCTAGCTAGACTCGCTTAATAGCAAAATTCAAAAACGAGTTTCACAAAATATGGTATGAAATCACGAGTGTAAGATCCTATATATACACACATATTGATAATATAATATTGCTTACACTAGATCAGCGTAATCCTGTTGGAAACTGTACGTTAATGCTCTACGATCAGCTACAAATTGTATGCAGCTCCAGTTCCTTATTTCATTTGTTAAACTACTATTTTGAAACCCAATATTTCACTTCGATAAATCCAACGCTCTCCTTTCTAATTCCATGTCTGTAACATTCTCTGGTATTCCTGTTAGCGACTGTTCCTGTTCACTTATATTGTCATGAGATGGTGGTCTTGGTAGAGAGTCCATTCTCTCCAGAGTCTTTCGACCTTCCTTCTCCAAGTTCTGAGCAACTTCCTCCTTATCCAGGTGACTCACTATGTACAACTTCTCCCCAATGTCAGCCAGTCGTTTGCGGTATTCCAAATTCTTGTAGTTCTTCTCGTTGACGCCATTGTATCCGTACATGGCACCATAGCAACAAGCAGCAATCACCCCGGTACTGTCGCTATCACCGCTATGGAACATGGACCTGCTGCAAAGATCAGGCCATGTGCCATCGTAGCTTAGCAACGAGTCGTAAGCAATCATTGGTGCATCGTGGCCGCTAGCCCCGCCCCAGCCATCGTAACTGAGAGATGTATAGAATACGTCGCGTTCTTTCACACCAAATTTGTCCGGGAATATAGGATCATGCTTGCCATCTGATATGCCCCTGAGTTCCAGATATTCTGTCCATCGTTTTGTGAAGTATTTCCATGACTCGACATTTTCCTTTACATTTATATTAGATTTTTTAACGTATTCAAGGGCTTCTGGTAAGGTGTTCATCAATCCCAGACCCCATTCCTTCACGGGTTTTCCTTGGATGCAATATGACATGAACAAAGCGACAGCGAGAGCCCCTAGGTACCCGTCGGGTGATGATGCGTCATGCGCCCAGATTCAACACTAACAGCAATAAGCTTGCCAAGTTCATAGTGTCGCGGGTAGCACAGTCCGATACACATCGCTCTCATGGCAGCTCCGCACCCGCCGCCTCGTGGATTGAATGGAATAATATAGCCACCCCTTTGTCCCGGCTTCAACATGCGAACAGAACCCATGCACGTGATACCCGGTGATCTCCCAGCCATTTCGTGCATACATTCCTTGTACTTGGCTGCAATTTTCAAATATAGCCCATCTTCAGGGTCAGAGCAGATACCTCTTGTTGTAGTGAGGTGGAACCAATCGACCAGTGCCTCGCCTGAAATAATATACATGTATTTATAATAATACATATCTGTTGTAGCAGTACAATGTGTCTACAATTTCATTATATTAACCCTTTCCCTTATAGAAGCACCTCTTGACGCCATTACCAATACAACATACATTGACGATGTAGAAGCCAAACCAATGTTCATAATAAAGGCCGGAATCTCGTCCCAGTAATATCTATGGAGCTGGGATAGATATGGCGACTACTTATCCACTGCATGATAGCTAAATGACTGTCGTTTGTATGTAGATACAATAGTATATTAACCTAAATCTCTATGAAGGAAAGGGTTAAAACTTGTATAAGTGTTTGTTTATTATAGTGTCACCCCTATTGAAAGTGCCAGCCATCGCTGACTGATGAGACACCTCTTATGAACATCAGTACTTCCCGATTCCTATCCATGAAGGCCAGGCACCAGGCTGATAGGTAATCATTATTTAATTAGCTGGTGGCTCACAAACCGGCCATATCAGAATGAACCCCTGAGTTTCGAACATTCGACCTCCTGCTCGGACGCCATAACCACTAGGCCGCCTCGTGGATTGAATGGAATGATATAGCCACCACTTTGCCACGGCTTCAATATGCGAGCAGAACCCATGCACGTAGGACCTGGTGCTCGTCCTGCCATATCTTGCATACATAGCTTGTACTTGGCAGCTATTATCAGGTAAAGCTTCTCTTCGGGGTCTGAACTTAACCCCTTGCCCCTTGTCATATGGAACCAATTCACTAGAGCATCCCCTATAATGAAAGTTTGTATTTAATATTAATACATTTATTATATTTGACCAGAAACAATGGTCATGGTACATCAGTTTATACATGTACTGTATAGAAATGGTTACGATAGTCCAGTGCCCGAGGTTATAAAACTTTTCTCAGATCTCAGTGATTTGATTGGTTGATTCTGAGTTTTACTGTAAGCTGAACCAATCAGCAGCTTCAGAATGAGTTTGAGATTGGAGAAAGATTTATAACCTCCAGGCCAGGGCTCATTCCAGATGGCGACTGGGGCGAAATAGTCGCCTTAGGGACCCTGACGTCGTCCCCTGGGGACCCACTTTTCCCTAAAAAAAAAATTGTTCATATAAAAACATATTGTCCAGTTACACTTGACCATTACAAAGCACTCCTTCTATTCAAAATTAACACTATTTTAAATAACACAATTTGTGGGTGCAACCGCGCACTGTCACTTCTCCCAACAATTATGACCTTGCATGAGCCCTGCGATACTAGCTCATCATTATTGTTATACAGTTGGAATGAGTGAGTGGTCCAGCGGTTATCATGTTCATGGACTGCAAATCCAAGAGTGGAAGTCCTGATAGCGAAGTGGATGCGCGTTCGCTTCAGGTGCGAAAGATCTAGAGTTCAAGCCCCGCTGGAGCCGTTACGATTGTGCACTTAGGCAAGGCATTTAAATTCCATGTTGCCTCTTCTCTCTCCCCCGTGGCGATGGATTCCATCAGGAATGAGGTCTCAAGAGTGATTAATAACTTTGTAATAACTTTTTTCTCAATCAAGCTAAAATAAATTTGTATAAACTAACTATGAATCAAAATAAATACACTCTTTGAATACTTTATCAGAGTGTGTCGAGGATGGGGGGGGGGGCTCTACCCCTATAATCCAGTATCCATTCTACATCTATCTACATCATACTCCCAACACTCAATACTGAGTATGACTGGGAGGCACACTTGTCACGGACAGTGGTTAAAAATCTCATTAATTGAATAGTGAGTGTTAAAAAAACTACATATTAAGGTTAAAAACAGTCATTGGTGTTACATGAGTGGTATAGTCCTATAAATAAGACCTCTACATAATTATTTTTTTTGGACTAATGAGTGGTACAGTGGCCAGCCGCTCAGCAAAAATTGTTAAGCTGGGGCTGGACTTAGTCCAAATATTTAGACTTGAAAAATGTGACATTTTACTCTATCCAGGCATTTTTAAAAAATAACAGAAAAAAATAATTTATGTAGGTCTTATTTATAGGACTAGGGCAGGACTGTACATAGCAAGGGAGGTCACCCCAAAGACGTTCATGGGGAAAAAGAAGAGTTAATATTGTATCTATCTATCTTCCATTACTGGGTTTAGGACTCGGGACTACAGTTCACACATTGCTTACTATAGAGTGGTGGAACCTATGCTCGGCGTAAATCCTACATATATCACATATCATGGCCTATAAAAAAAGTTAAATGCACTTGCCGTATATTATTATTTTCTTAAGTCGTGAACACAACTTTCATAAAATTGTTGTTGAAAATTTTAGTTTCATTACGTGACCATGCGCCTAAATACAGCTATCGCAACGGTACCTGTTTCCATGGGGAACTAGATACTTTAGGGCACCTATGTACGGTGTACATGGATTTTTTTATTTATGCATGGGTAAATGTTGAATATATTATTTTGACTTAGTAACATCAATAACTAACAATATTACAACTCATAAGAAACTTTTTTCTGGTTATTTGTACATTTTCCCCCAATCCGGATAGCCACCTGAAATGCTCATAAACCGCACATTTCGGTGGAAAACTTTTTCCTAACAAGTTGTCTATTTATATTCGGCTACTGAACCAGTCAGGTGACAGTTGCATTAGGCTACCGGTATGCACAACGGAATGTTATTGAACCATGCTTCACCTCTGTCAGCGAAAATAGGTTAAAACTATTTAAATACGGATGTAAATGGAAAAAATACGCCGAGCATAGGAATACGCCGACCATAGGTTCCACCACTCTACTGGTTAACAGCTTCTAAAGTAAAGGTCGGCTAAGCCTGCCCAGGAAAACATGTATAGGTCCCTGCAAGGGGTTTGACATTAATGGAACATACATACCTGTGGCAAGATGCATCACCGTGTCATCACTGACCATCCAATCTTTTTTGGAGATTTCGATTTTGTCCACACCACCAAGGTCTTTCAGCTCGTCGTGAATCATCTCCCCTGAATCACAAAACTCCCAGGAACCGTTCTTGTAGCCAAGCGCGTCGCCCACACCACTTAGTACCATGGCTGCCTCGTACCTCTCTTCCACATTTACTCCCGTAGTCGCCATTGTAAATATCTTCTTACCAAGTTTGTACACGGCTTCGATCCCGAGTAACTTCACGGACACATGTAGACTCGGAACGCCTACAAGTTATAACGAATATAGTTCCTACTTTCGTTTTGCAAAACCAATCACGTGTAATAAATTAAAATATAGATCTTATAATTATTATATGTTCTATCTTGGTAGATTAGTTTATTACAATACCGCCGTTGGTGATCAGCGTTTCCAATATTATGTAAACATAGTCAGTCACTTTACCTGCACAGTCATTATAGTATTGTAGTAGTGAACAGTTTTTATTTTTATACACTTTCCCAGGCTTTTCACTTCCGACATTATCCGTAACACATGCGTGATGCGACGGTAGGCTACTGTACAGTTCCGTTGTCGAGTGGTTAAGTCCTTGACTTGTATACCACTACGTCTTTGGAATGGGCTCCCTTACTATGTATAGTTGTTAAACGAAGTTACATGGCTGCCGGGAGGATCTGAGGACGGCCCATTTCGTGTTTGCTGCCGGCTTGTCCATGTGATTCGCGAACGACAAGAAGAAGAAGAAGATGTCACTGGTCAGGTACCTCTGGTAATGCCGACACCATTATTAAAGTTCTACTCACGCGGTTGATGGCAGTCACAGATGATGATTCCGACGATAAATGTGAGCATATACATATTGTTGGTCTATTACAAGCTATGTTTCTAGAGGAGGCTGTTCTAATGTTCCCTGTTCTAATGTTGGGCCTGTAGAGACTGTAAGTTTTTTAATTGATTATAGTTCAGCTTATTGCCCCTCGCCTCATCCAAACCATATGCTGTATATACTTCATTATAGGTCAACCTCATTCATACCCCAGGTCTCTCCTTCACAACTTGCCCCAGCAAACACCTGACGTCATACCAACGTTGGATCAACGTTGGAATTTGGTCGCGACGTCGGTGACCATTATCCAACGTCTATCCAACGTCGTACACCCGACATCCATACAACGTCATGTTACAACGTTGTTGCGACGTTGGATCAACGTTGGGATTTGGTCGTGATTTTGGTGACCATTATCCAACGTCTATCCAACGTCGGACTCCCGACATCCATACAACGTCAGACTTCAATGTACTTATGGATGTTGGATCAACGTTGGAATTTGGTCGCGACGTCGGTGACCATTATCCAACGTCTATCCAACGTCGGACCCCCGACATCCATATAACGTCAGGTTACAACGTTGTTACGACGTTGGATCAAACGTTGGGATTTGGTCGTGATTTTGGTGACCATTATCCAACGTCTATCCAACGTCGGACTCCCGACATCCATACAACGTCAGACTAGAACGTACTTTGATGGACGTTGGATCAAAGTTGGAATTTGGTCGCGACGTTGTTGACCATTGTACAACGTCTATCCAACGTCGGGCACCTGGCATTCATACAACGGCAGGCTATGTAGTACAACGTACGTTGTTGTTCGCGACATCGGTGACCATTATTTAACGTCGGATCCCCGACATCCACACAACGTCAGGCTAAAGCGTTGTCATAACGTTCTATCAACGTTGGAATTTGGTCGTGACACTTCGGTAACCATTATTGAACGTCTAGCCAACGTCGGACACCCGATATTGGTACGTCAGGCTACACGGTTGGAATAATAATTATATAAGTATTAACAGCAGGGCCGTAGCTGATCAAGTATATTCAGAATCGCAGTGCGGCTTTCGCTCCAAGAGGTCTACAACCGACATGGTCTTCTCACTAATGCAGTTACAAGAAAAATGTCGAGAGCAACAGCTACATCGCCTTAATCATAAACCTCACCAAAGCGTTCGACCTGCTGAGCCACGAAGGGCTATTTCAGATCCTACCACTGATTGGTTGTCCATCCAAGCTACTCAGCATCGTAGTCATTTCATCATGGCATGCAGAGTACTGTGCAGTATGATGGCGAAACCTCTACAGAATTCGAGGTCAAAAGCGGTGTCAAGCAAGGCTGTGTACTCGCACTGACACTTTTCGGCATCTTCTTCGCCATGCTATTCAGGCATGCAATTCAAGAGAGCTACAGAAGGAGACTAGCTTCACTCCAGATCTGACGGCACGCTCTTCAACATCACTCGCCTGAAGGCAACATCCAAGACAAGAGAAGTCCTCATCAGATACATGCTCTTTGGCGATGATGCTGCACTTGCCGCCCACTCAGAGGAACAACTCCAATTACTGACGAACCTCTTCTCTAGAGCATGCGACCTCTTCAGCCTAACCAGCAGAAAGTGTGACTTGTCTAGGGGGTCCGGGGGCATGTTCCCCCGTGATTTGTTTAGATTGTGCACGCGATTTCCTGACATTTGAAGCCACATTAGGATGGATGTTAGCTGCATATTAATGCCTAGCTGTTTGGGGCTATGAAAATATATGCACGACTTGTTGAAATTCTTGAAAGTGAGACACTGATCATGAACATCAACTCTTTAATTCAGTGTTCGAGTAGATTATTAATATGATGCTGGAGGGGGCTCGGGGTGTTCCCCTCTTCCCCCGAGAAAAAACGAACTGTGGCATTGTAAATGGTGATGGTGATATTTTACCCCAATTGTACACCCCTATAGTTACCTAGTTTCGTAGTTTGGAGTAAAAATAATTATGTATGTATGGCAATATGCCACATCCAAGCTGGACATCCTATACTGTTCTTCATACCCATATACCTCCCCTTCCCCACTTTATTGCAGTTTTGGGTTTTTGAGTTTTCATTTTCTGGCACATTCATGGCCTTATAGTAGCTACGCACCTGAAAAGACTATTTAACGCTGTACTGTAGGTCTAGGAATAAGGTACACACGAGCCGATGCGATTATAATACCCATACTGTAGTAGAGCTCTATAATTTGGTTCACTCTAACCTATTCCCGATTAATTGGTTCAGTTTCACCTCATTTTACTATATGCGCATATTCGAATCACTTGCATTGATCCATAATCTGTTGAAATATAAATAATGGATTAAATTATTTAATATCTTAATATTCAAAAAATAAAATTTTGTTTTTGAGAAGCATAAATGGGAACAATATTACCATTTGTGATATTCGAAACTACAAACTCAGAATGTAATCCATACATCATCGGAGCGCGCCATGCTGTTTGAAAGTTGTTCAAAACAAACTGAAAATTGAAGGTATATATAGATCTACTCTATTTTTTAATCATTACCAAACTTTAACGTTATACATACTGATCACGGCAACACGTTCCCGCTGGTGTATACTGGTCCAGTACCCTTAGCTGAAGAGTATCCCGGAACAATCTATTTTCGGTCACTTGAAAATTCTACATATTTCATGTTTTTACGTAAAAATGTGCCTGCACGAGCATCATTTGTTTACAGAAGCTATCCAGACGTCAAAATATGTAAACAGTATTCGTAATGGAATCGAAACAGCTAAATGCCCATTAAAGGTACCCTTATCAGTCAGAAATACGTACTTTTACTAAATCCACTCTTCATAAATATGGTATTTGTTCACAAAATCTACTAATTTGAAATGACCGGTCACGCTCATCTGCTGCAACGGATATTTTCCAATGCAACATGCATCGTCAATTGCTTAAAATCAGGTATACTGCATACACAAATTTACTGTCACATAAGAGAAACGGTGGTGTAGCAGTAGATTGGCGGACTGCTAAATCCGGAGATTGCTGGTTCGAACCCTGTCGTGGGCGTGGTTGGACTATACAATTTTTACAATCCCAAAAATTACGCCGGGTGGTACTGGTTAATATAGCCCAGGATGCAGCCATCAAGTGCAAATTAAATAAGCTTTCAGCTTACGTTGCTATCGATGTAAAATAAATATATATATACTTAGTACATTTGAAAACGCAACCGTTTTTGTTTTCTAATTGCCGTAAAATTAAACAAGCGATTGCAATGAATTTTTTTAAGTAATATTTTTAATGATTCCCAAAATCAATTGTAAAAAATCAGTTTTTAAACAGAGTGCGTTTTGTTATTGAAAACAGGAGTTCAGTCACCACTACTCCAATAACAAAAAAACACACTCAATACCTTGTGTGACCACCGCGAGCGTCTATTAGTGCCTGGCATCTACGGCGCATAGACAGAATTTTCGAAGCAATGCTGTGGCATACGTTGCCATTCCTCCAGAAGTGCCACGCGAAGTTCTGCTAGCTTAGTGGGTGGATTATCACGATTGTACACAAGCCGCTTCAAGTGGTCCCAAACATGTTCTATAGGAGACATGTCAGGAGATAACGCTGGCCACTCAAGGACATCGACGTTATTGGCAGCAAGAAAGTTTCTGGTCAACAATGCCGTATGCGGTCTGGCATTATCGTGTTGCAAAATGTGTTGACCTCTCCTGCCATGCTGTTGAAAGAACGGTAGCACAACTGGTCGAATGACATCATCGACGTAAGACTGGGCAGTAACGTTGCGATTAAAAATCACCAACCTAGTCTTTCCAAACTGAGTAATCCCTGCCCAGAAATGAAGCGATCCCCCACCCCACCTGTTGTACTCCATAATGCATGGATCCGTATATCGCTCATTACAACGTCTCCATATTCGCTTCCGACCATCCGCGCGTGATAGTTGAATACGAGATTCATCTGAAAATAGCACAGTTCCCCACTGACGCCTTGTAAATCGTAGATGGGCCCTCGACCAACGTAATCGTTCCAGTCTATGTCGAGCAGTAAGGGTAGCTGCCTTAAGTGGTCTTCTGACCTTCAACCCAACAGATCGAAGTCTAGATCGAACAGCATTTGGATGTATCCTGCGCCTGAAAAGAAACGAACAATAATAACAAAAACAATCAATTTTCATTTATTTTATGATAATTATTTTTTATTAGTGATATCGAATTTTCAGTTATGGTATTGGGTTTATTGACCGGTTATACACATCGGGTGGAAGGAACTAAATGTATAGTGAGCCAAGAAAGTGACGTACCACAATTTAAGATCTCACATTTACCGGTAGGCGTTTTTTATTTGTATCTGTCTGGAAAAATGATGATGGTAGTTGATTAAAAAACGTACCCATGAATACCGACGGTATTTCTGGCTGTTTCAGTAGCTGTTTCGAAGGTGGGACACCCTTATTCTGACATCCTGTCTGGGGGTAGTCACACGTTGCCTGCCGGGTCTTCGACGGTCAATGACAGTGCCTGTTTGTTGGTATCGCCTTTCTAGCCTACATATGGTAGAAATATGGCAGCCAAGTTGCCTCGCTACTTCTCGTTTCGCCATACCGGCAGCCATCATTCCGATGCCCTGGTTTCGCGCTTGTTCTGATAGACGTGGCATTATGGTTTGTGAATAGAATTTAGTTTCATCATGTTTTTATACTGTACCAGGGTTCCAGCTTTCGATATAAGTCGAAAGAAATTTGCTTTCATCGTGATTCGTGAAAAACGTATATTTTTGCTTTTCATGCCCCGCAACTCTCGCTTTTTCCCAAATCATGACATTTTAGCAATGTACACACAATATGATGAATACTTACCTAAAATACCATGGTTGCATGAGTTACAATTTTTCCGTTAAAAAATTACGTGACATCAAAAATGATGCGTTTTCAAATGTACTACCGGGTAAGTATAAGTTTAAACTTGTAAATGGGTTGCCATAACAAGTAAATAGTACCAGACTTTCATAACAAGCCGGACTGGACTTTCCCATGCTCAATTTACCACAACAAACTGTACCTGGACCAACAGAATACTTGAAATTTAGAATATTTATATGTATATAGATCTATAGTTTTTAATACAATAAATTATATTCTTCCCATTTGGACTATAACAATATTATATTTATAAATAAGAAAAGGGATCTTCCGTAAAAATCAAAGTTCTACCGAACTGATTTGGTTCGGCGACTCGACAACATTCGGTTCGGTCTGGCAATATTTCCATCTATCTTCGGTGGTCCGATCTGGCCCAACCATTTATTCCCTTGCTACCATGAATAAATGACGCAACTTGGAGACTCACATTCATGATACACACAATTAATATCTACTCATGAATGTGACTCATGTTTGTTGTGGAGTGTCTATTAAATCAGCATTACATCGTATGACATAAAATATATTTGAAAAATTCAAATTTTACGTATGGGTAGCAATGCTGCAACACATTCTTATATTATAATTTGTATAATTATGTTCAATTAGTAAACATTGTTTTTTTGCAATAAAACAAACTCGAAACCGAAAGTAGGACTTTCCGAGTCGATCAGGTCACGCGCATTTGTTTACAATCGGAACCGGATGTACATTCTGGATGAATCGTCCGCCTTCGGCAATGATAAAAAAAATGTCGAGTTTTGCCGTCAGATTGAAGTTTGAACGATTACAGTAAGTTGAAACGGCCTCAGTTATTATTACAATGTATCTCAAATGATGTAAATGTGATTTGGTTTTAATTGGAAACCGTGCAAAATGTTTCATATGCCGAATAAGTATTAAATTAATGTGAAACCACTTCAGAAATTGTCATTGGGGCGCACATGGGATATTTTTAACATAATTTTTATAAATCTTTATAAAGAAAATAAGTAGTACATGCGTCT
>CM026404.1:84160466-84187442 GCA_014843695.1 Archivesica marissinica
TGTGTACTAGACTGAGGAAGCAAGGCTCTATCTAGGATATATACTGTAATAATATGTGTACTGGACTGAGGAAGCAATGCTCTATCTAGGATCTATACTATGTGTACTAGACTGAGGAAGCAAGGCTCTATCTAGGATCTATACTATGTGTACTAGACTGAGGAAGCAATGCTCTATCTAGGATCTATACTATGTGTACTAGACTGAGGAAGCAAGGCTCTATCTAGGATCTATACTATGTGTACTAGACTGAGGAAGCAATGCTCTATCTAGGATCTATACTGTAATACTATGTGTACTAGACTGAGGAAGCAAGGCTCTATCTAGGATCTATACTATGTGTACTAGACTGAGGAAGCAAGGCTCTATCTAGGATCTATACTATGTGTACTAGACTGAGGAAGCAAGGCTCTATCTAGGATCTATACTGTAATACTATGTGTACTAGACTGAGGAAGCAAGGCTCTATCTAGGATCTATACTATGTGTACTAGACTGAGGAAGCAAGGCTCTATCTAGGATCTATACTATGTGTACTAGACTGAGGAAGCAAGGCTCTATCTAGGATCTATACTATGTGTACTAGACTGAGGAAGCAATGCTCTATCTAGGATCTATACTGTTATGTGTACTAGACTGAGGAAGCAAGGCTCTATCTAGGATCTATACTGTTATGTGTACTGGACTGAGGAAGCAATGCTCTATCTAGGATCTATACTGTAATACCATGTGTACTAGACTGAGGAAGCAATGCTCTATCTAGGATCTATACTGTAATACTATGTGTACTAGACTGAGGAAGCAATGCTCTATCTAGGATCTATACTGTAATACTATGTGTACTAGACTGAGGAAGCAAGGCTCTATCTAGGATCTATACTGTAATACTATGTGTACTGGACTGAGGAAGCAATGCTCTATCTAGGATCTATACTGTATGTGTACTAGACTGAGGAAGCAAGGCTCTATCTAGGATCTATACTGTAATACTATGTGTACTGGACTGAGGAAGCAATGCTCTATCTAGGATCTATACTTTATGTGTACTAGACTGAGGAAGCAATGCTCTATCTAGGATCTATACTATGTGTACTAGACTGAGGAAGCAAGGCTCTATCTAGGATCTATACTATGTGTACTAGACTGAGGAAGCAATGCTCTATCTAGGATCTATACTATGTGTACTAGACTGAGGAAGCAATGCTCTATCTAGGATCTATACTATGTGTACTAGACTGAGGAAGCAATGCTCTATCTAGGATCTATACTATGTGTACTAGACTGAGGAAGCAAGGCTCTATCTAGGATCTATACTATGTGTACTAGACTGAGGAAGCAATGCTCTATCTAGGATCTATACTAATATGTGTACTAGACTGAGGAAGCAAGGCTCTATCTAGGATCTATACTATGTGTACTAGACTGAGGAAGCAAGGCTCTATCTAGGATCTATACTTCTATGTGTACTAGACTGAGGAAGCAAGGCTCTATCTAGGATCTATACTATGTGTACTAGACTGAGGAAGCAATGCTCTATCTAGGATCTATACTATGTGTACTAGACTGAGGAAGCAATGCTCTATCTAGGATCTATACTGTAATACTATGTGTACTAGACTGAGGAAGCAAGGCTCTATCTAGGATCTATACTATGTGTACTAGACTGAGGAAGCAAGGCTCTATCTAGGATATATACTATGTGTACTAGACTGAGGAAGCAAGGCTCTATCTAGGATCTATACTATGTGTACTAGACTGAGGAAGCAAGGCTCTATCTAGGATCTATACTATGTGTACTAGACTGAGGAAGCAAGGCTCTATCTAGGATCTATACTATGTGTACTAGACTGAGGAAGCAAGGCTCTATCTAGGATCTATACTATGTGTACTGGACTGAGGAAGCAAGGCTCTATCTAGGATCTATACTATGTGTACTAGACTGAGGAAGCAATGCTCTATCTAGGATCTATACTATGTGTACTGGACTGAGGAAGCAAGGCTCTATCTAGGATCTATACTATGTGTACTGGACTGAGGAAGCAATGCTCTATCTAGGATCTATACTATGTGTACTAGACTGAGGAAGCAATGCTCTATCTAGGATCTATACTATGTGTACTGGACTGAGGAAGCAAGGCTCTATCTAGGATCTATACTATGTGTACTGGACTGAGGAAGCAATGCTCTATCTAGGATCTATACTATGTGTACTAGACTGAGGAAGCAATGCTCTATCTAGGATCTATACTATGTGTACTGGACTGAGGAAGCAAGGCTCTATCTAGGATCTATACTATGTGTACTGGACTGAGGAAGCAATGCTCTATCTAGGATCTATACTATGTGTACTAGACTGAGGAAGCAATGCTCTATCTAGGATCTATACTATGTGTACTGGACTGAGGAAGCAAGGCTCTATCTAGGATCTATACTATGTGTACTGGACTGAGGAAGCAAGGCTCTATCTAGGATCTATACTATGTGTACTAGACTGAGGAAGCAAGGCTCTATCTAGGATCTATACTATGTGTACTAGACTGAGGAAGCAATGCTCTATCTAGGATCTATACTATGTGTACTAGACTGAGGAAGCAATGCTCTATCTAGGATATATACTATGTGTACTAGACTGAGGAAGCAAGGCTCTATCTAGGATCTATACTATGTGTACTAGACTGAGGAAGCAATGCTCTATCTAGGATCTATACTATGTGTACTGGACTGAGGAAGCAATGCTCTATCTAGGATCTATACTGTAATACTATGTGTACTAGACTGAGGAAGCAAGGCTCTATCTAGGATCTATACTATGTGTACTAGACTGAGGAAGCAATGCTCTATCTAGGATCTATACTGTAATACTATGTGTACTAGACTGAGGAAGCAAGGCTCTATCTAGGATCTATACTATGTGTACTAGACTGAGGAAGCAATGCTCTATCTAGGATCTATACTGTAATACTATGTGTACTAGACTGAGGAAGCAAGGCTCTATCTAGGATCTATACTGGAATACTATGTGTACTAGACTGAGGAAGCAATGCTCTATCTAGGATCTATACTATGTGTACTGGACTGAGGAAGCAATGCTCTATCTAGGATCTATACTATGTGTACTAGACTGAGGAAGCAATGCTCTATCTAGGATCTATACTATGTGTACTAGACTGAGGAAGCAAGGCTCTATCTAGGATCTATACTATGTGTACTAGACTGAGGAAGCAATGCTCTATCTAGGATCTATACTATGTGTACTAGACTGAGGAAGCAATGCTCTATCTAGGATCTATACTGTAATACTATGTGTACTGGACTGAGAAAGCAATGCTCTATCTAGGATCTATACTACGTGTACTAGACTGAGGAAGCAATGCTATATCTAGGATCTATACTGTAATACTATGTGTACTAGACTGAGGAAGCAATGCTCTATCTAGGATCTATACTGTAATACTATGTGTACTAGACTGAGGAAGCAATGCTCTATCTAGGATCAATACTGTAATAATATGTGTACTGGACTGAGGAAGCAAGGCTCTATCTAGGATCTATACTGTAATACTATGTGTACTAGACTGAGGAAGCAATGCTCTATCTAGGATCTATACTGTAATACTATGTGTACTAGACTGAGGAAGCAAGGCTCTATCTAGGATCTATACTGTAATACTATGTGTACTAGACTGAGGAAGCAAGGCTCTATCTAGGATCTATACTATGTGTACTGGACTGAGGAAGCAAGGCTCTATCTAGGATCTATACTATATGTACTAGACTGAGGAAGCAATGCTCTATCTAGGATCTATACTGTAATACTATGTGTACTAGACTGAGGAAGCAAGGCTCTATCTAGGATATATACTGTAATACTATGTGTACTAGACTGAGGAAGCAATGCTCTATCTAGGATCTATACTGTAATACTATGTGTACTAGACTGAGGAAGCAAGGCTCTATCTAGGATCTATACTGTAATACTATGTGTACTAGACTGAGGAAGCAAGGCTCTATCTAGGATCTATACTATGTGTACTAGACTGAGGAAGCAATGCTCTATCTAGGATCTATACTATGTGTACTAGACTGAGGAAGCAAGGCTCTATCTAGGATCTATACTATGTGTACTAGACTGAGGAAGCAATGCTCTATCTAGGATCTATACTATGTGTACTGGACTGAGGAAGCAATGCTCTATCTAGGATATATACTGTAATACTATGTGTACTAGACTGAGGAAGCAAGGCTCTATCTAGGATCTATACTGTAATACTATGTGTACTAGACTGAGGAAGCAATGCTCTATCTAGGATCTATACTGTAATACCATGTGTACTAGACTGAGGAAGCAAGGCTCTATCTAGGATCTATACTATGTGTACTAGACTGAGGAAGCAATGCTCTATCTAGGATCTATACTATGTGTACTAGACTGAGGAAGCAAGGCTCTATCTAGGATCTATACTATGTGTACTAGACTGAGGAAGCAATGCTCTATCTAGGATCTATACTATGTGTACTAGACTGAGGAAGCAATGCTCTATCTAGGATATATACTGTAATACTATGTGTACTAGACTGAGGAAGCAAGGCTCTATCTAGGATCTATACTGTAATACTATGTGTACTAGACTGAGGAAGCAATGCTCTATCTAGGATCTATACTGTAATACCATGTGTACTAGACTGAGGAAGCAAGGCTCTATCTAGGATCTATACTATGTGTACTAGACTGAGGAAGCAAGGCTCTATCTAGGATCTATACTGTTTATGTGTACTAGACTGAGGAAGCAAGGCTCTATCTAGGATCTATACTATGTGTACTAGACTGAGGAAGCAATGCTCTATCTAGGATCTATACTATGTGTACTGGACTGAGGAAGCAATGCTCTATCTAGGATCTATACTATGTGTACTAGACTGAGGAAGCAAGGCTCTATCTAGGATCTATACTGTAATACTATGTGTACTAGACTGAGGAAGCAAGGCTCTATCTAGGATCTATACTGTAATACTATGTGTACTAGACTGAGGAAGCAATGCTCTATCTAGGATCTATACTATGTGTACTAGACTGAGGAAGCAAGGCTCTATCTAGGATCTATACTATGTGTACTAGACTGAGGAAGCAAGGCTCTATCTAGGATCTATACTATGTGTACTAGACTGAGGAAGCAAGGCTCTATCTAGGAGCTATACTATGTGTACTAGACTGAGGAAGCAATGCTCTATCTAGGATCTATACTGTAATACATGTGTACTAGACTGAGGAAGCAATGCTCTATCTAGGATCTATACTGTAATACTATGTGTACTAGACTGAGGAAGCAATGCTCTATCTAGGATCTATACTGTAATACTATGTGTACTAGACTGAGGAAGCAAGGCTATATCTAGGATATATTATATGTGTACTAGACTGAGGAAGCAAGGCTCTATCTAGGATCTATACTGTAATACTATGTGTACTAGACTGAGGAAGCAAGGCTCTATCTAGGATCTATACTGTAATACTATGTGTACTAGACTGAGGAAGCAATGCTCTATCTAGGATCTATACTGTAATACTATGTGTACTAGACTGAGGAAGCAATGCTCTATCTAGGATCTATACTGTAATACTATGTGTACTGGACTGAGGAAGCAAGGCTCTATCTAGGATCTATACTATGTGTACTGGACTGAGGAAGCAAGGCTCTATCTAGGATCTATACTTTAATACTATATGTACTAGACTGAGGAAGCAAGTCTCTATCTAGGATCTATACTATGTGTACTAGACTGAGGAAGCAATGCTCTATCTAGGATATATACTATGTGTACTAGACTGAGGAAGCAAGGCTCTATCTAGGATCTATACTATGTGTACTGGACTGAGGAAGCAAGGCTCTATCTAGGATCTATACTATGTGTACTGGACTGAGGAAGCAATGCTCTATCTAGGATCTATACTATGTGTACTGGACTGAGGAAGCAATGCTCTATCTAGGATCTATACTATGTGTACTAGACTGAGGAAGCAATGCTCTATCTAGGATCTATACTGTAATACTGTGTGTACTAGACTGAGGAAGCAATGCTCTATCTAGGATCTATACTATATATGTGTACTAGACTGAGGAAGCAAGGCTCTATCTAGGATCTATACTGTAATACTATGTGTACTAGACTGAGGAAGCAATGCTCTATCTAGGATCTATACTGTAATACTATGTGTACTAGACTGAGGAAGCAATGCTCTATCTAGGATCTATACTGTATACATGTGTACTAGACTGAGGAAGCAAGGCTCTATCTAGGATCTATACTATGTGTACTAGACTGAGGAAGCAATGCTCTATCTAGGATCTATACTATGTGTACTAGACTGAGGAAGCAATGCTCTATCTAGGATCTATACTATGTGTACTAGACTGAGGAAGCAAGGCTCTATCTAGGATCTATACTATGTGTACTAGACTGAGGAAGCAATGCTCTATCTAGGATCTATACTGTAATACTATGTGTACTAGACTGAGGAAGCAAGGCTCTATCTAGGATCTATACTATGTGTACTAGACTGAGGAAGCAATGCTCTATCTAGGATCTATACTATGTGTACTGGACTGAGGAAGCAATGCTCTATCTAGGATCTATACTATGTGTACTGGACTGAGGAAGCAAGGCTCTATCTAGGATCTATACTTAATACTATGTGTACTAGACTGAGGAAGCAAGGCTCTATCTAGGATCTATACTGTAATACTATGTGTACTAGACTGAGGAAGCAAGGCTCTATCTAGGATCTATACTATGTGTACTAGACTGAGGAAGCAAGGCTCTATCTAGGATCTATACTATGTGTACTAGACTGAGGAAGCAAGGCTCTATCTAGGATATATACTATGTGTACTAGACTGAGGAAGCAAGGCTCTATCTAGGATCTATACTATGTGTACTAGACTGAGGAAGCAAGGCTCTATCTAGGATCTATACTGTTACTATGTGTACTAGACTGAGGAAGCAATGCTCTATCTAGGATCTATACTGTAATACTATGTGTACTAGACTGAGGAAGCAATGCTCTATCTAGGATCTATACTGTAATACTATGTGTACTAGACTGAGGAAGCAAGGCTCTATCTAGGATATATTCTATGTGTACTAGACTGAGGAAGCAAGGCTCTATCTAGGATCTATACTGTAATACTATGTGTACTAGACTGAGGAAGCAAGGCTCTATCTAGGATCTATACTATAATACTATGTGTACTAGACTGAGGAAGCAATGCTCTATCTAGGATCTATACTGTAATACTATGTGTACTAGACTGAGGAAGCAATGCTCTATCTAGGATCTATACTGTAATATATGTGTACTGGACTGAGGAAGCAAGGCTCTATCTAGGATCTATACTATGTGTACTGGACTGAGGAAGCAAGGCTCTATCTAGGATCTATACTTTAATACTATATGTACTAGACTGAGGAAGCAAGTCTCTATCTAGGATCTATACTATGTGTACTAGACTGAGGAAGCAATGCTCTATCTAGGATATATACTATGTGTACTAGACTGAGGAAGCAAGGCTCTATCTAGGATCTATACTATGTGTACTAGACTGAGGAAGCAAGGCTCTATCTAGGATCTATACTATGTGTACTGGACTGAGGAAGCAATGCTCTATCTAGGATCTATACTATGTGTACTGGACTGAGGAAGCAATGCTCTATCTAGGATCTATACTATGTGTACTAGACTGAGGAAGCAATGCTATATCTAGGATATATACTGTAATACTGTGTGTACTAGACTGAGGAAGCAATGCTCTATCTAGGATCTATACTGTAATACTATGTGTACTAGACTGAGGAAGCAATGCTCTATCTAGGATCTATACTGTAATACTATGTGTACTGGACTGAGGAAGCAAGGCTCTATCTAGGATCTATACTGTAATACTATGTGTACTAGACTGAGGAAGCAATGCTCTATCTAGGATCTATACTGTAATACTATGTGTACTAGACTGAGGAAGCAAGGCTCTATCTAGGATCTATACTGTAATACTATGTGTACTAGACTGAGGAAGCAAGGCTCTATCTAGGATCTATACTATGTGTACTAGACTGAGGAAGCAAGGCTCTATCTAGGATCTATACTATGTGTACTAGACTGAGGAAGCAATGCTCTATCTAGGATCTATACTGTAATACTATGTGTACTAGACTGAGGAAGCAAGGCTCTATCTAGGATCTATACTGTAATACTATGTGTACTAGACTGAGGAAGCAATGCTCTATCTAGGATCTATACTGTAATACTATGTGTACTAGACTGAGGAAGCAAGGCTCTATCTAGGATCTATACTGTAATACTATGTGTACTAGACTGAGGAAGCAAGGCTCTATCTAGGATCTATACTATGTGTACTAGACTGAGGAAGCAATGCTCTATCTAGGATCTATACTATGTGTACTAGACTGAGGAAGCAAGGCTCTATCTAGGATCTATACTATGTGTACTAGACTGAGGAAGCAATGCTCTATCTAGGATCTATACTATGTGTACTAGACTGAGGAAGCAATGCTCTATCTAGGATCTATACTATGTGTACTAGACTGAGGAAGCAATGCTCTATCTAGGATCTATACTGTAATACTATGTGTACTAGACTGAGGAAGCAATGCTCTATCTAGGATCTATACTGTAATACTATGTGTACTAGACTGAGGAAGCAATGCTCTATCTAGGATCTATACTGTAATACTATGTGTACTAGACTGAGGAAGCAAGGCTCTATCTAGGATCTATACTATGTGTACTAGACTGAGGAAGCAATGCTCTATCTAGGATCTATACTGTAATACTATGTGTACTAGACTGAGGAAGCAAGGCTCTATCTAGGATCTATACTATGTGTACTAGACTGAGGAAGCAATGCTCTATCTAGGATCTATACTATGTGTACTGGACTGAGGAAGCAATGCTCTATCTAGGATCTATACTATGTGTACTAGACTGAGGAAGCAAGGCTCTATCTAGGATCTATACTGTAATACTATGTGTACTAGACTGAGGAAGCAAGGCTCTATCTAGGATCTATACTGTAATACATGTGTACTAGACTGAGGAAGCAAGGCTCTATCTAGGATCTATACTATGTGTACTAGACTGAGGAAGCAAGGCTCTATCTAGGATCTATACTATGTGTACTAGACTGAGGAAGCAAGGCTCTATCTAGGATCTATACTGTAATACTATGTGTACTAGACTGAGGAAGCAAGGCTCTATCTAGGATCTATACTGTATGTGTACTAGACTGAGGAAGCAATGCTCTATCTAGGATCTATACTATGTGTACTAGACTGAGGAAGCAATGCTCTATCTAGGATCTATACTATGTGTACTAGACTGAGGAAGCAGGCTCTATCTAGGATCTATACTATATGTGTACTAGACTGAGGAAGCAAGGCTCTATCTAGGATCTATACTATGTGTACTAGACTGAGGAAGCAATGCTCTATCTAGGATATATACTATGTGTACTAGACTGAGGAAGCAAGGCTCTATCTAGGATCTATACTATGTGTACTAGACTGAGGAAGCAATGCTCTATCTAGGATCTATACTGTAATACTATGTGTACTAGACTGAGGAAGCAAGGCTCTATCTAGGATCTATACTATGTGTACTAGACTGAGGAAGCAATGCTCTATCTAGGATCTATACTGTAATACTATGTGTACTAGACTGAGGAAGCAAGGCTCTATCTAGGATCTATACTGTAATACTATGTGTACTAGACTGAGGAAGCAATGCTCTATCTAGGATCTATACTATGTGTACTGGACTGAGGAAGCAATGCTCTATCTAGGATCTATACTATGTGTACTAGACTGAGGAAGCAATGCTCTATCTAGGATCTATACTATGTGTACTAGACTGAGGAAGCAATGCTCTATCTAGGATCTATACTATGTGTACTAGACTGAGGAAGCAATGCTCTATCTAGGATCTATACTGTAATACTATGTGTACTAGACTGAGGAAGCAAGGCTCTATCTAGGATCTATACTATGTGTACTAGACTGAGGAAGCAATGCTCTATCTAGGATCTATACTATGTGTACTAGACTGAGGAAGCAATGCTCTATCTAGGATCTATACTATGTGTACTAGACTGAGGAAGCAATGCTCTATCTAGGATCTATACTATGTGTACTAGACTGAGGAAGCAAGGCTCTATCTAGGATCTATACTATGTGTACTAGACTGAGGAAGCAATGCTCTATCTAGGATCTATACTATGTGTACTAGACTGAGGAAGCAATGCTCTATCTAGGATCTATACTGTAATATATGTGTACTAGACTGAGGAAGCAATGCTCTATCTAGGATCTATACTATGTGTACTAGACTGAGGAAGCAATGCTCTATCTAGGATCTATACTGTAATACTATGTGTACTAGACTGAGGAAGCAATGCTCTATCTAGGATCTATACTGTAATACTATGTGTACTAGACTGAGGAAGCAATGCTCTATCTAGGATCTATACTGTAATATATGTGTACTAGACTGAGGAAGCAAGGCTCTATCTAGGATCTATACTGTAATACTATGTGTACTAGACTGAGGAAGCAATGCTCTATCTAGGATCTATACTGTAATACTATGTGTACTAGACTGAGGAAGCAAGGCTCTATCTAGGATCTATACTGTAATACTATGTGTACTAGACTGAGGAAGCAAGGCTCTATCTAGGATCTATACTATGTGTACTAGACTGAGGAAGCAATGCTCTATCTAGGATCTATACTATGTGTACTAGACTGAGGAAGCAATGCTCTATCTAGGATCTATACTATGTGTACTAGACTGAGGAAGCAATGCTCTATCTAGGATCTATACTATGTGTACTAGGACTGAGGAAGCAAGGCTCTATCTAGGATCTATACTGTAATACTATGTGTACTAGACTGAGGAAGCAAGGCTCTATCTAGGATCTATACTATGTGTACTAGACTGAGGAAGCAAGGCTCTATCTAGGATCTATACTATGTGTACTAGACTGAGGAAGCAATGCTCTATCTAGGATCTATACTGTAATACTATGTGTACTAGACTGAGGAAGCAAGGCTCTATCTAGGATCTATACTATGTGTACTAGACTGAGGAAGCAATGCTCTATCTAGGATCTATACTGTAATACTATGTGTACTAGACTGAGGAAGCAAGGCTCTATCTAGGATCTATACTGGAATACTATGTGTACTAGACTGAGGAAGCAATGCTCTATCTAGGATCTATACTATGTGTACTAGACTGAGGAAGCAATGCTCTATCTAGGATCTATACTATGTGTACTAGACTGAGGAAGCAATGCTCTATCTAGGATCTATACTATGTGTACTAGACTGAGGAAGCAAGGCTCTATCTAGGATCTATACTATGTGTACTAGACTGAGGAAGCAATGCTCTATCTAGGATCTATACTGTAATACTATGTGTACTAGACTGAGGAAGCAAGGCTCTATCTAGGATCTATACTGGAATACTATGTGTACTAGACTGAGGAAGCAATGCTCTATCTAGGATCTATACTATGTGTACTGGACTGAGGAAGCAATGCTCTATCTAGGATCTATACTATGTGTACTAGACTGAGGAAGCAATGCTCTATCTAGGATCTATACTATGTGTACTAGACTGAGGAAGCAAGGCTCTATCTAGGATCTATACTATGTGTACTAGACTGAGGAAGCAATGCTCTATCTAGGATCTATACTATGTGTACTAGACTGAGGAAGCAATGCTCTATCTAGGATCTATACTGTAATACTATGTGTACTGGACTGAGAAAGCAATGCTCTATCTAGGATCTATACTACGTGTACTAGACTGAGGAAGCAATGCTATATCTAGGATCTATACTGTAATACTATGTGTACTAGACTGAGGAAGCAATGCTCTATCTAGGATCTATACTGTAATACTATGTGTACTAGACTGAGGAAGCAATGCTCTATCTAGGATCAATACTGTAATAATATGTGTACTGGACTGAGGAAGCAAGGCTCTATCTAGGATCTATACTGTAATACTATGTGTACTAGACTGAGGAAGCAATGCTCTATCTAGGATCTATACTGTAATACTATGTGTACTAGACTGAGGAAGCAAGGCTCTATCTAGGATCTATACTGTAATACTATGTGTACTAGACTGAGGAAGCAAGGCTCTATCTAGGATCTATACTATGTGTACTGGACTGAGGAAGCAAGGCTCTATCTAGGATCTATACTATATGTACTAGACTGAGGAAGCAATGCTCTATCTAGGATCTATACTGTAATACTATGTGTACTAGACTGAGGAAGCAATGCTCTATCTAGGATATATACTGTAATACTATGTGTACTAGACTGAGGAAGCAATGCTCTATCTAGGATCTATACTATGTGTACTAGACTGAGGAAGCAAGGCTCTATCTAGGATCTATACTGTAATACTATGTGTACTAGACTGAGGAAGCAAGGCTCTATCTAGGATCTATACTATGTGTACTAGACTGAGGAAGCAATGCTCTATCTAGGATCTATACTATGTGTACTAGACTGAGGAAGCAAGGCTCTATCTAGGATCTATACTATGTGTACTAGACTGAGGAAGCAAGGCTCTATCTAGGATCTATACTATGTGTACTAGACTGAGGAAGCAATGCTCTATCTAGGATCTATACTATGTGTACTAGACTGAGGAAGCAAGGCTCTATCTAGGATCTATACTGTAATACTATGTGTACTAGACTGAGGAAGCAATGCTCTATCTAGGATCTATACTGTAATACTATGTGTACTAGACTGAGGAAGCAAGGCTCTATCTAGGATCTATACTATGTGTACTAGACTGAGGAAGCAAGCTCTATCTAGGATCTATACTATGTGTACTAGACTGAGGAAGCAATGCTCTATCTAGGATCTATACTATGTGTACTAGACTGAGGAAGCAAGGCTCTATCTAGGATCTATACTATGTGTACTAGACTGAGGAAGCAATGCTCTATCTAGGATATATACTATGTGTACTAGACTGAGGAAGCAAGGCTCTATCTAGGATCTATACTGTAATACTATGTGTACTAGACTGAGGAAGCAAGGCTCTATCTAGGATCTATACTGTAATATGTGTACTAGACTGAGGAAGCAATGCTCTATCTAGGATCTATACTATGTGTACTAGACTGAGGAAGCAATGCTCTATCTAGGATCTATACTATGTGTACTAGACTGAGGAAGCAATGCTCTATCTAGGATCTATACTATGTGTACTAGACTGAGGAAGCAATGCTCTATCTAGGATCTATACTATGTGTACTAGACTGAGGAAGCAATGCTCTATCTAGGATCTATACTATGTGTACTAGACTGAGGAAGCAAGGCTCTATCTAGGATCTATACTATGTGTACTAGACTGAGGAAGCAATGCTCTATCTAGGATCTATACTATGTGTACTAGACTGAGGAAGCAAGGCTCTATCTAGGATCTATACTATGTGTACTAGACTGAGGAAGCAATGCTCTATCTAGGATATATACTATGTGTACTAGACTGAGGAAGCAAGGCTCTATCTAGGATCTATACTGTAATACTATGTGTACTAGACTGAGGAAGCAAGGCTCTATCTAGGATCTATACTGTAATACTATGTGTACTAGACTGAGGAAGCAAGGCTCTATCTAGGATCTATACTATGTGTACTAGACTGAGGAAGCAATGCTCTATCTAGGATCTATACTGTAATACTATGTGTACTAGACTGAGGAAGCAATGCTCTATCTAGGATCTATACTGTAATACTATGTGTACTAGACTGAGGAAGCAAGGCTCTATCTAGGATCTATACTGTAATACTATGTGTACTAGACTGAGGAAGCAATGCTCTATCTAGGATCTATACGATGTGTACTAGACTGAGGAAGCAATGCTCTATCTAGGATCTATACTATGTGTACTAGACTGAGGAAGCAATGCTCTATCTAGGATCTATACTATGTGTACTAGACTGAGGAAGCAATGCTCTATCTAGGATCTATACTATGTGTACTAGACTGAGGAAGCAATGCTCTATCTAGGATCTATACTATGTGTACTAGACTGAGGAAGCAATGCTCTATCTAGGATCTATACTATGTGTACTAGACTGAGGAAGCAATGCTCTATCTAGGATCTATACTATGTGTACTAGACTGAGGAAGCAAGGCTCTATCTAGGATCTATACTATGTGTACTAGACTGAGGAAGCAATGCTCTATCTAGGATCTATACTATGTGTACTAGACTGAGGAAGCAATGCTCTATCTAGGATCTATACTATGTGTACTAGACTGAGGAAGCAATGCTCTATCTAGGATCTATACTGTAATACTATGTGTACTAGACTGAGGAAGCAAGGCTCTATCTAGGATCTATACTGTAATACTATGTGTACTAGACTGAGGAAGCAATGCTCTATCTAGGATCTATACTGTAATACATGTGTACTAGACTGAGGAAGCAAGGCTCTATCTAGGATCTATACTATGTGTACTGGACTGAGGAAGCAATGCTCTATCTAGGATCTATACTGTAATACTATGTGTACTAGACTGAGGAAGCAATGCTCTATCTAGGATCTATACTATGTGTACTGGACTGAGGAAGCAAGGCTCTATCTAGGATCTATACTATGTGTACTAGACTGAGGAAGCAATGCTCTATCTAGGATCTATACTATGTGTACTAGACTGAGGAAGCAATGCTCTATCTAGGATCTATACTATGTGTACTGGACTGAGGAAGCAAGGCTCTATCTAGGATCTATACTATGTGTACTGGACTGAGGAAGCAATGCTCTATCTAGGATCTATACTATGTGTACTAGACTGAGGAAGCAATGCTCTATCTAGGATCTATACTATGTGTACTGGACTGAGGAAGCAAGGCTCTATCTAGGATCTATACTATGTGTACTGGACTGAGGAAGCAAGGCTCTATCTAGGATCTATACTATGTGTACTAGACTGAGGAAGCAAGGCTCTATCTAGGATCTATACTATGTGTACTAGACTGAGGAAGCAATGCTCTATCTAGGATCTATACTATGTGTACTAGACTGAGGAAGCAATGCTCTATCTAGGATATATACTATGTGTACTAGACTGAGGAAGCAAGGCTCTATCTAGGATCTATACTATGTGTACTAGACTGAGGAAGCAATGCTCTATCTAGGATCTATACTATGTGTACTGGACTGAGGAAGCAATGCTCTATCTAGGATCTATACTGTAATACTATGTGTACTAGACTGAGGAAGCAAGGCTCTATCTAGGATCTATACTATGTGTACTAGACTGAGGAAGCAATGCTCTATCTAGGATCTATACTGTAATACTATTTGTACTAGACTGAGGAAGCAAGGATCTATCTAGGATCTATACTATGTGTACTAGACTGAGGAAGCAATGCTCTATCTAGGATCTATACTGTAATACTATGTGTACTAGACTGAGGAAGCAAGGCTCTATCTAGGATCTATACTGGAATACTATGTGTACTAGACTGAGGAAGCAATGCTCTATCTAGGATCTATACTATGTGTACTGGACTGAGGAAGCAATGCTCTATCTAGGATCTATACTATGTGTACTAGACTGAGGAAGCAATGCTCTATCTAGGATCTATACTATGTGTACTAGACTGAGGAAGCAAGGCTCTATCTAGGATCTATACTATGTGTACTAGACTGAGGAAGCAATGCTCTATCTAGGATCTATACTATGTGTACTAGACTGAGGAAGCAATGCTCTATCTAGGATCTATACTGTAATACTATGTGTACTGGACTGAGAAAGCAATGCTCTATCTAGGATCTATACTACGTGTACTAGACTGAGGAAGCAATGCTATATCTAGGATCTATACTGTAATACTATGTGTACTAGACTGAGGAAGCAATGCTCTATCTAGGATCTATACTGTAATACTATGTGTACTAGACTGAGGAAGCAATGCTCTATCTAGGATCTATACTGTAATAATATGTGTACTGGACTGAGGAAGCAAGGCTCTATCTAGGATCTATACTGTAATACTATGTGTACTAGACTGAGGAAGCAATGCTCTATCTAGGATCTATACTGTAATACTATGTGTACTAGACTGAGGAAGCAAGGCTCTATCTAGGATCTATACTGTAATACTATGTGTACTAGACTGAGGAAGCAAGGCTCTATCTAGGATCTATACTATGTGTACTGGACTGAGGAAGCAAGGCTCTATCTAGGATCTATACTATATGTACTAGACTGAGGAAGCAATGCTCTATCTAGGATCTATACTGTAATACTATGTGTACTAGACTGAGGAAGCAAGGCTCTATCTAGGATCTATACTGTAATACTATGTGTACTAGACTGAGGAAGCAATGCTCTATCTAGGATCTATACTGTAATACTATGTGTACTAGACTGAGGAAGCAAGGCTCTATCTAGGATCTATACTGTAATACTATGTGTACTAGACTGAGGAAGCAAGGCTCTATCTAGGATCTATACTATGTGTACTAGACTGAGGAAGCAATGCTCTATCTAGGATCTATACTATGTGTACTAGACTGAGGAAGCAAGGCTCTATCTAGGATCTATACTATGTGTACTAGACTGAGGAAGCAATGCTCTATCTAGGATCTATACTATGTGTACTGGACTGAGGAAGCAATGCTCTATCTAGGATATATACTGTAATACTATGTGTACTAGACTGAGGAAGCAAGGCTCTATCTAGGATCTATACTGTAATACTATGTGTACTAGACTGAGGAAGCAATGCTCTATCTAGGATCTATACTGTAATACTATGTGTACTAGACTGAGGAAGCAAGGCTCTATCTAGGATCTATACTATGTGTACTAGACTGAGGAAGCAATGCTCTATCTAGGATCTATACTATGTGTACTAGACTGAGGAAGCAAGGCTCTATCTAGGATCTATACTATGTGTACTAGACTGAGGAAGCAATGCTCTATCTAGGATCTATACTATGTGTACTGGACTGAGGAAGCAATGCTCTATCTAGGATATATACTGTAATACTATGTGTACTAGACTGAGGAAGCAAGGCTCTATCTAGGATCTATACTGTAATACTATGTGTACTAGACTGAGGAAGCAATGCTCTATCTAGGATCTATACTGTAATACCATGTGTACTAGACTGAGGAAGCAAGGCTCTATCTAGGATCTATACTGTAATACTATGTGTACTGGACTGAGGAAGCAATGCTCTATCTAGGATCTATACTGTAATACTATGTGTACTAGACTGAGGAAGCAATGCTCTATCTAGGATCTATACTATGTGTACTAGACTGAGGAAGCAATGCTCTATCTAGGATCTATACTATGTGTACTGGACTGAGGAAGCAATGCTCTATCTAGGATCTATACTATGTGTACTGGACTGAGGAAGCAAGGCTCTATCTAGGATCTATACTCTAATACTATGTGTACTAGACTGAGGAAGCAAGGCTCTATCTAGGATCTATACTGTAATACTATGTGTACTAGACTGAGGAAGCAAGGCTCTATCTAGGAGCTATACTATGTGTACTAGACTGAGGAAGCAAGTCTCTATCTAGGATCTATACTATGTGTACTAGACTGAGGAAGCAAGGCTCTATCTAGGATATATACTATGTGTACTAGACTGAGGAAGCAAGGCTCTATCTAGGAGCTATACTATGTGTACTAGACTGAGGAAGCAAGGCTCTATCTAGGATCTATACTGTAATACTATGTGTACTAGACTGAGGAAGCAATGCTCTATCTAGGATCTATACTGTAATACTATGTGTACTAGACTGAGGAAGCAATGCTCTATCTAGGATCTATACTGTAATACTATGTTTACTAGACTGAGGAAGCAAGGCTATATTTAGGATATATTATATGTGTACTAGACTGAGGAAGCAAGGCTCTATCTAGGATCTATACTGTAATACTATGTGTACTAGACTGAGGAAGCAAGGCTCTATCTAGGATCTATACTGTAATACTATGTGTACTAGACTGAGGAAGCAATGCTCTATCTAGGATCTATACTGTAATACTATGTGTACTAGACTGAGGAAGGAATGCTCTATCTAGGATCTATACTGTAATACTATGTGTACTGGACTGAGGAAGCAAGGCTCTATCTAGGATCTATACTATGTGTACTGGACTGAGGAAGCAAGGCTCTATCTAGGATCTATACTTTAATACTATATGTACTAGACTGAGGAAGCAAGTCTCTATCTAGGATCTATACTATGTGTACTAGACTGAGGAAGCAATGCTCTATCTAGGATATATACTATGTGTACTAGACTGAGGAAGCAAGGCTCTATCTAGGATCTATACTATGTGTACTGGACTGAGGAAGCAAGGCTCTATCTAGGATCTATACTATGTGTACTGGACTGAGGAAGCAATGCTCTATCTAGGATCTATACTATGTGTACTGGACTGAGGAAGCAATGCTCTATCTAGGATCTATACTATGTGTACTAGACTGAGGAAGCAATGCTATATCTAGGATATATACTGTAATACTGTGTGTACTAGACTGAGGAAGCAATGCTCTATCTAGGATCTATACTGTAATACTATGTGTACTAGACTGAGGAAGCAATGCTCTATCTAGGATCTATACTGTAATACTATGTGTACTGGACTGAGGAAGCAAGGCTCTATCTAGGATCTATACTGTAATACTATGTGTACTAGACTGAGGAAGCAATGCTCTATCTAGGATCTATACTGTAATACCATGTGTACTAGACTGAGGAAGCAAGGCTCTATCTAGGATCTATACTATGTGTACTAGACTGAGGAAGCAATGCTCTATCTAGGATCTATACTATGTGTACTAGACTGAGGAAGCAATGCTCTATCTAGGATCTATACTATGTGTACTAGACTGAGGAAGCAAGGCTCTATCTAGGATCTATACTATGTGTACTGGACTGAGGAAGCAATGCTCTATCTAGGATCTATACTGTAATACTATGTGTACTAGACTGAGGAAGCAAGGCTCTATCTAGGATCTATACTATGTGTACTAGACTGAGGAAGCAATGCTCTATCTAGGATCTATACTATGTGTACTGGACTGAGGAAGCAATGCTCTATCTAGGATCTATACTATGTGTACTGGACTGAGGAAGCAAGGCTCTATCTAGGATCTATACTCTAATACTATGTGTACTAGACTGAGGAAGCAAGGCTCTATCTAGGATCTATACTGTAATACTATGTGTACTAGACTGAGGAAGCAATGCTCTATCTAGGAGCTATACTATGTGTACTAGACTGAGGAAGCAAGTCTCTATCTAGGATCTATGCTATGTGTACTAGACTGAGGAAGCAAGGCTCTATCTAGGATATATACTATGTGTACTAGACTGAGGAAGCAAGGCTCTATCTAGGAGCTATACTATGTGTACTAGACTGAGGAAGCAAGGCTCTATCTAGGATCTATACTGTAATACTATGTGTACTAGACTGAGGAAGCAATGCTCTATCTAGGATCTATACTGTAATACTATGTGTACTAGACTGAGGAAGCAATGCTCTATCTAGGATCTATACTGTAATACTATGTGTACTAGACTGAGGAAGCAAGGCTATATCTAGGATATATTCTATGTGTACTAGACTGAGGAAGCAAGGCTCTATCTAGGATCTATACTGTAATACTATGTGTACTAGACTGAGGAAGCAAGGCTCTATCTAGGATCTATACTATAATACTATGTGTACTAGACTGAGGAAGCAATGCTCTATCTAGGATCTATACTGTAATACTATGTGTACTAGACTGTGGAAGCAATGCTCTATCTAGGATCTATACTGTAATACTATGTGTACTGGACTGAGGAAGCAAGGCTCTATCTAGGATCTATACTATGTGTACTGGACTGAGGAAGCAAGGCTCTATCTAGGATCTATACTTTAATACTATATGTACTGGACTGAGGAAGCAAGTCTCTATCTAGGATCTATACTATGTGTACTAGACTGAGGAAGCAATGCTCTATCTAGGATATATACTATGTGTACTAGACTGAGGAAGCAAGGCTCTATCTAGGATCTATACTATGTGTACTGGACTGAGGAAGCAAGGCTCTATCTAGGATATATACTATGTGTACTGGACTGAGGAAGCAATGCTCTATCTAGGATCTATACTATGTGTACTGGACTGAGGAAGCAATGCTCTATCTAGGATCTATACTATGTGTACTAGACTGAGGAAGCAATGCTATATCTAGGATATATACTGTAATACTGTGTGTACTAGACTGAGGAAGCAATGCTCTATCTAGGATCTATACTGTAATACTATGTGTACTAGACTGAGGAAGCAATGCTCTATCTAGGATCTATACTGTAATACTATGTGTACTGGACTGAGGAAGCAAGGCTCTATCTAGGATCTATACTGTAATACTATGTGTACTAGACTGAGGAAGCAATGCTCTATCTAGGATCTATACTGTAATACTATGTGTACTAGACTGAGGAAGCAAGGCTCTATCTAGGATATATACTGTAATACTATGTGTACTAGACTGAGGAAGCAAGGCTCTATCTAGGATCTATACTATGTGTACTGGACTGAGGAAGCAAGGCTCTATCTAGGATCTATACTATATGTACTAGACTGAGGAAGCAATGCTCTATCTAGGATCTATACTGTAATACTATGTGTACTAGACTGAGGAAGCAAGGCTCTATCTAGGATATATACTGTAATACTATGTGTACTAGACTGTGGAAGCAATGCTCTATCTAGGATCTATACTGTAATACTATGTGTACTAGACTGAGGAAGCAAGGCTCTATCTAGGATCTATACTGTAATACTATGTGTACTAGACTGAGGAAGCAAGGCTCTATCTAGGATATATACTATACTATGTGTACTAGACTGAGGAAGCAATGCTCTATCTAGGATCTATACTATGTGTACTAGACTGAGGAAGCAAGGCTCTATCTAGGATCTATACTATGTGTACTAGACTGAGGAAGCAATGCTCTATCTAGGATCTATACTATGTGTACTGGACTGAGGTAGCAATGCTCTATCTAGGATATATACTGTAATACTATGTGTACCAGACTGAGGAAGCAAGGCTCTATCTAGGATCTATACTGTAATACTATGTGTACTAGACTGAGGAAGCAATGCTCTATCTAGGATCTATACTGTAATACCATGTGTACTAGACTGAGGAAGCACGGCTCTATCTAGGATCTATACTATGTGTACTAGACTGAGGAAGCAATGCTCTATCTAGGATCTATACTATGTGTACTAGACTGAGGAAGCAATGCTCTATCTATGATCTATACTATGTGTACTAGACTGAGGAAGCAATGTTTTATCTAGGATATATACTGTAATACTATGTGTACTAGACTGAGGAAGCAAGGCTCTATCTAGGATCTATACTATGTGTACTAGACTGAGGAAGCAATGCTCTATCTAGGATCTATACTATGTGTACTGGACTGAGGAAGCAATGCTCTATCTGGGATCTATACTATGTGTACTGGACTGAGGAAGCAAGGCTCTATCTAGGATATATACTGTAATACTATGTGTACTAGACTGAGGAAGCAAGGCTCTATCTAGGATCTATGCTGTAATACTATGTGTACTAGACTGAGGAAGCAAGGCTCTATCTAGGATCTATACTATGTGTACTAGACTGAGGAAGCAAGTCTCTATCTAGGATCTATACTATGTGTACTAGACTGAGGAAGCAAGGCTCTATCTAGGATATATACTATGTGTATTAGACTGAGGAAGCAAGGCTCTATCTAGGAGCTATACTATGTGTACTAGACTGAGGAAGCAAGGCTCTATCTAGGATCTATACTGTAATACTATGTGTACTAGACTGAGGAAGCAATGCTCTATCTAGGATCTATACTGTAATACTATGTGTACTAGACTGAGGAAGCAATGCTCTATCTAGGATCTATACTGTAATACTATGTGTACTAGACTGAGGAAGCAAGGCTATATCTAGGATATATTCTATGTGTACTAGACTGAGGAAGCAAGGCTCTATCTAGGATCTATACTGTAATACTATGTGTACTAGACTGAGGAAGCAAGGCTCTATCTAGGATCTATACTGTAATACTATGTGTATTAGACTGAGGAAGCAATGCTCTATCTAGGATCTATACTGTAATACTATGTGTACTAGACTGAGGAAGCAATGCTCTATCTAGGATATATACTGTAATACTATGTGTACTGGACTGAGGAAGCACGGCTCTATCTAGGATCTATACTATGTGTACTGGACTGAGGAAGCAAGGCTCTATCTAGGATCTATACTGTAATACTATATGTACTAGACTGAGGAAGCAAGTCTCTATCTAGGATCTATACTATGTGTACTAGACTGAGGAAGCAATGCTCTATCTAGGATATATACTATGTGTACTAGACTGAGGAAGCAAGGCTCTATCTAGGATCTATACTATGTGTACTGGACTGAGGAAGCAAGGCTCTATCTAGGATATATACTGTAATACTATGTGTACTAGACTGAGGAAGCAATGCTCTATCTAGGATCTATACTATGTGTACTAGACTGAGGAAGCAAGGCTCTATCTAGGATCTATACTATGTGTACTGGACTGAGGAAGCAAGGCTCTATCTAGGATCTATACTGTAATAATATGTGTACTAGACTGAGGAAGCAAGGCTCTATCTAGGATCTATACTATGTGTACTGGACTGAGGAAGCAAGGCTCTATCTAGGATCTATACTGTAATACTATGTGTACTAGACTGAGGAAGCAAGGCTCTATCTAGGATCTATACTATGTGTACTGGACTGAGGAAGCAAGGCTCTATCTAGGATCTATACTGTAATACTATGTGTACTAGACTGAGGAAGCAAGGCTCTATCTAGGATATATACTGTAATACTATGTGTACTAGACTGTGGAAGCAATGCTCTATCTAGGATCTATACTGTAATACTATGTGTACTAGACTGAGGAAGCAAGGCTCTATCTAGGATCTATACTGTAATACTATGTGTACTAGACTGAGGAAGCAAGGCTCTATCTAGGATCTATACTATGTGTACTAGACTGAGGAAGCAAGGCTCTATCTAGGATATATACTATGTGTACTAGACTGAGGAAGCAAGGCTCTATCTAGGATCTATACTGTAATACCATGTATTGACAGGAGACATACTGGTTCCCTGTATTGACAGGAGACATACTGGTTCCATGTATTGACAGGAGACATACTGGTCCCTTGTATTGACAGGAGACATACTGGTTCCATGTATTGACATGAGACATACTGGTTCCCTGTATTGACAGGAGACATACTGGTTCCCTGTATTGACAGGAGACATACTGGCAACTCATTAGTAAATAATTGCTAGCTAAAACAAATTCAGTTTTACATTGAATAACAAACATCATGACATTTAATTTAATTGAAAGAACAGATAGTATGCATTCAGTGTGCTAGACAGGCATCCCGGAAAGAACAGATAGTATGCATTCAGTGTGTGCTAGACAGGGATCCCGGAAAGAACAGATAGTATGCATTCAGTGTGTGCTAGACAGGCATCCCAGAAAGAACAGATAGTATGCATTCAGTGTGTGCTAGACAGGCATCCCAGAAAGAACAGATAGTATGCATTCAGTGTGTGCTGGACAGCGATCCCGGAAAGAACAGATAGTATGCATTCAGTGTGTGCTAGACAGCCATCCTAGAAATAACAGATAGCATGCATTAAGTGTGTGCTAGACAGGGATCCCAGAAAGAACAGATAGTATGCATTCAGTGTGTGCTAGACAGGCATCCCGGAAAGAACAGATAGTATGCATTCAGTGTGTGCTAGACAGGGATCCCAGAAAGAACAGATAGTATGCATTCAGTGTGTGCTAGACAGGCATCCCGGAAAGAACAGATAGTATGCATTCAGTGTGTGCTAGACAGGGATCCCAGAAAGAACAGATAGTATGCATTCAGTGTGTGCTAGACAGGCATCCCGGAAAGAACAGATAGTATGCATTCAGTGTGTGCTAGACAGGGATCCCAGAAAGAACAGATAGTATGCATTCAGTGTGTGCTAGACAGGCATCCCGGAAAGAACAGATAGTATGCATTCAGTGTGTGCTAGACAGGGATCCCAGAAAGAACAGATAGTATGCATTCAGTGTGTGCTAGACAGGCATCCCGGAAAGAACAGATAGTATGCATTCAGTGTGTGCTAGACAGGGATCCCAGAAAGAACAGATAGTATGCATTCAGTGTGTGCTGGGTCAGTGTGTGCTGGACAGCGATCCCGGAAAGAACAGATAGTATGCATTCAGTGTGTGCTAGACAGGCATCCCGTAAAGAACAGATAGTATGCATTCAGTGTGTGCTAGACAGGCATCCCGGAAAGAACAGATAGTATGCATTCAGTGTGTGCTGGACAGGGATCCCGGAAAGAACAGATAGTATGCATTCAGTGTGTGCTAGACAGGCATCCCGGAAAGAACAGATAGTATGCATTCAGTGTGTGCTAGACAGGCATCCCGGAAAGAACAGATAGTATGCATTCAGTGTGTGCTGGACAGGCATCCCGGAAAGAACAGATAGTATGCATTCAGTGTGTGCTAGACAGGCATCCCAGAAAGAACAGATAGCATGCATTCAGTGTGTGCTAGACAGGCATCCCGGAAAGAACAGATAGCATGCATTAAGTGTGTGCTAGACAGGGATCCCAGAAAGAACAGATAGTATGCATTCAGTGTGTGCTAGACAGGCATCCTGGAAAGAACAGATAGTATGCATTCAGTGTGTGCTAGACAGGGATCCCGGAAAGAACAGATAGTATACATTCAGTGTGTGCTAGACAGGGATGCCAGAAAGAACAGATAGTATGCATTCAGTGTGTGCTAGACAGACATCCCAGACACTCTTGTTGATATTTGATTTAGCTACACATACAGTGATGGCTCTCTAATTAAATTAATTTAGCACATGAACACAAGTTATTTGTTTTATAAAAAGCATTTATATATTATCTCCGCCCTATATATTATAATTATATCCAATATAGTATTCACATGGGAAATCATATCTCATGCTGCAAAGAATGTTAGTGATAGAACGAACTGTTGTTGCCATTAACAAATAATCATGCGTGTGCTCAAAATAATAGCATATAGCTTCATAATTGTGCCACTTTTGTTTGTGAGAATCTTATAGAATCACGTTTATAATTAATAAATATAATTGCAATTCATAATTTTGAGTATTGAAATGGCGATATTAAGCTGTAAGATTTATAATTATATCAGATATATAACGATATCAGTGCAAACTGATCAGAGACATCGGTCAGTTACTGCCCCTGAATACTCCATAAAAGTAGGTAGGTCATATTAAGTGTTTTCCTCTGTTTTTATCGTTGTTTCCTTTGCACAACATGCTAGCAATTTTATTCCACTATCGCTTTATATGATTATTAAATTACTATATCTCAACAGTTCTCCTACAGTATATGCAATGGGTACTTATTTGTAAAATAATGTTATCACTTAATTAACACGTCTTTGGTAAAATCACAATTATCATACCACAACATCTGGTTAGGGAACAACAGTAAAAACAAAGGATTCTAACTAAAAGGACCTACATGTATTCACATATTCGAATAAATCGGACTTCATCTGCCAAGGGAGGTAATAGAAAATTAGAGATATCTCTCATTGCTTTAAAATGTCCTGTGTGATGTTGATCAATCAACGTCGTTTTGAATTTTGTGCGACAAAATGGACGACGTCACAATATACACTTCACAAAAAGCAACGAGGAAAACGAAACAAAGTTAAATGATGTGAAGAATCAGCAGATAAATGAATGATGTATTTCATTGTAAATTAGTAAGAATTAATGAAAAACAAACAAATATCAGACGTGCATAGATTCTATCTATCTATCTTCCGTTAATGTCGAACCCCTCGCGGGGACGTAGACATGTTGCACGTCAAAAACCGCAAAGAAGTTAAAAGTATGAGTAGTTATAAGTATAATTTAAGAAAGTAATGGAAATAAGTTGTGGTAAAAGTTTAAAAGCAGCTGTGCAGAACAACTAGGGACTGGCATGATCAATATGGCAAACTGCCGTATGGAATTGCTCTATGGTAGGGAGGTGGACACTGTCAGGAGGGAGATGAACAATGTCAGGAGGGAGATGGACAATGTCAGGAGGGAGATGGACCATGTCAGGAGGGAGATGGACCATGTCAGGAGGGAGATGGACCATGTCAGGATGGAGATGGACAATGTCAGGAGGGAGATGGACAATGTCAGGAGGGAGATGGACAATGTCAGGAGGGAGATGGACAATGTCAGGAGGGAGATGGACAATGTCAGGAGGGAGATGGACAATGTCAGGAGGGAGATGGACAATGTCAGGAGGGAGATGGACAATGTCAGGAGGGAGGTGGACAATGTCAGGAGGGAGATGGACAATGTCAGGAGGGAGATGGACAATGTCAGGAGGGAGATGGACAATGTCAGGAGGGAGGTGGACAATGTCAGGAGGGAGATGGACAATGTCAGGAGGGAGATGGACAATGTCAGGAGGGAGATGGACAATGTCAGGAGGGAGGTGGACAATGTCAGGAGGGAGATGGACAATGTCAGGAGGGAGATGGACAATGTCAGGAGGGAGATGGACAATGTCAGGAGGGAGGTGGACAATGTCAGGAGGGAGATGGACAATGTCAGGAGGGAGATGGACAATGTCAGGAGGGAGATGGACAATGTCAGGAGGGAGATGGACAATGTCAGGAGGGAGATGGACAATGTCAGGAGGGAGATGGACAATGTCAGGAGGGAGATGGACAATGTCAGGAGGGAGATG
>CM026404.1:84188442-84274751 GCA_014843695.1 Archivesica marissinica
GCACCATAGCATAACGTACCCTATAGTTACGTACCCTACCGTAACGTACAATAGCATGCCGTACCTTACAGTTACGTACCCTACCGTTACGTGCCCTACCGTGATGTAATTAACGAATTGAATTTAATTCCTTATTTTTCATAAACAGAGAAATATTGGGAAATACGTGTAGGATTTTACTAGTATTCAATAAGTTAACGCTTCTACTCTGACATTGAACTACAAATAATAATCGAATCGTAGTGAAGCTGTAGATGCAGTTATTTGAATGACCTAGTCCAAGACCAAACCTGACTAGTATTGGAGTGTGCGAGATATGCACTCTGATAAGTGAAGAGCCTCCGACCGAGGCCGATTCGTAGCTTTAGAGTTCGTGGTAAATGTAATACTATAACAGAATGGCCTCCGTGGCATACTGATGAAACACGCTGACGTTGGCACTAGATCTATGCCCGACGAATCAAGCACGCTGATGTTGGCACTAGATCTATGCCCGACGAATCAAGCACGCTGACGTTGGCACTAGATATATGCCCGACGAATCAAGCACGCTGACGTTGGCACTAGATATGTGCCCGACGAATCAAGCACGCTGACGTTGACACTAGATCTATGCCCGACGAATCAAGCACACTGATGTTGACATCCCACGACTGACGAATCAAGCACGCTGATGTTGACATCCCACGACTGACGAATCAAGCACGCTGATGTTGACATTCCATCACTGACGAATCAAGCACGCTGATGTTGACATTCCATCACTGACGTATCAAGCACGCTGATGATGACATTCCATCACTGACGAATCAAGTACGCTGATGTTGACATCCCACGACTGACGAATCAAGCACGCTGATGTTGACATCCCATCACCGATGAATCAAGCACGCTGATGTTGACATTACATCACCGACGAATGAAACACGCTGATGTTGACATTCCATCACCGACGAATCAAGCACGCTGATGTTGACATTCCATCACCGACGAATGAAACACGCTGATGTTGACATTTCATCACCGACGAATCAAGCAAGCTGGTGTTGACATTCCATCACCGACGAATCAAGCAAGCTGGTGTTGACATTCCATCACCGACGAATCAAGCACGCTGATGTTGACATTCCATCACCGACGAATCAAGCACGCTGATGATGACATTCCATCACCGACGAATCAAGCACGCTGATGTTGACATTCCATCACCGACGAATCAAGCACGCTGGTGTTGACATCCCATCACCGACGAATCAAGCACGCTGATGTTGACATTCCATCACCGACGAATAAAGCACGCTGATGTTGAAATCCCATCACCGACGAATCAAGCACGCTGATGTTGACATTCCATCACCGACGAATAAAGCATGCTGATGTTGACATCCCATCACCGACGAATAAAGCACGCTGATGTTGACATCCCATCACCGACGAATCAAGCACGCTGATGTTGACATCCCACGACTGACGAATCAAGCACGCTGATGTTGACATTCCATCACTGACGAATCAAGCACGCTGATGTTGACATTCCATCACTGACGAATCAAGCACGCTGATGTTGACATTCCATCACTGACGTATCAAGCACGCTGATGATGACATTCCATCACCGACGAATCAAGTACGCTGTTGTTGACATCCCACGACTGACGAATCAAGCACGCTGATGTTGACATCCCATCACCGATGAATCAAGCACGCTGATGTTGACATTACATCACCGACGAATGAAACACGCTGATGTTGACATTCCATCACCGACGAATCAAGCACGCTGATGTTGACATTCCATCACCGACGAATGAAACACGCTGATGTTGACATTTCATCACCGACGAAGCAAGCACGCTGATGTTGACATTCCATCACCGACGAATCAAGCAAGCTGGTGTTGACATTCCATCACCGACGAATCAAGCACGCTGATTGCTTCCACACCGACGAATCAAGCCGCTGATGATGACATTGCATCACCGACGAATCAAGCACGCTGATGTTGACATTCCATCACCGACGAATCAAGCACGCTGGTGTTGACATCCCATCACCGACGAATCAAGCACGCTGATGTTGACATTCCATCACCGACGAATAAAGCACGCTGATGTTGAAATCCCATCACCGACGAATCAAGCAGGCTGATGTTGACATTCCATCACCGACGAATAAAGCATGCTGATGTTGACATCCCATCACCGACGAATAAAGCACGCTGATGTTGACATCCCATCACCGACGAATCAAGCACGCTGATGTTGACATCCCACGACTGACGAATCAAGCACGCTGATGTTGACATTCCATCACTGACGAATCAAGCACGCTGATGTTGACATTCCATATCCGACGAATCAAGCACGCTGACGTTGACATTCCATCACTGACGAATCAAGCACGCTGATGATGACATTCCATCACCGACGAATAAAGCACGCTGATGTTGATATCCCACACCGACGAATAAAGCACGCTGATGTTGACATCCCATCACCGACGAATCAAGCACGCTGATGTTGACATCCACGACTGACGAATCAAGCACGCTGATGTTGACATTCCATCACTGACGAATCAAGCACGCTGATGTTGACATCCCACGACTGACATATCAAGCACGCTGATGTTGACATTCCATCACTGACGAATCAAGCACGCTGATGTTGACATCCCATCACCGACGAATCAAGCACGCTGATGATGACATCCCATCACCGACGAATAAAGCACGCTGATGTTGACATCCCATCACCGACGAATCAAGCACGCTGACGTTGGCACTCCATGGTCGGATGATGAATGACGCTGACGTCACTCCATAGTCAGAATATGAAGGACGCTGACGTCCTTTTCAATAACAAGTTATACATGATGTTAATGATGGGAATTATATAGGTTTGATATTTGAGTACTGGTTATTTCCCAGAGCATGTGTGAGGCTATAGAGCTGCACAATAACAGACTGACCCTCGAGGGGTTGTTGGCAGAAACAGTTGAATACAAACCCTGTTGCTTTTCATTTCAGCGCCAAATCAGTCCTGCTGAAATCGACGAAGGACACAATACCCCTTATCGTCCTCGGCATAGCTAGATACTTCCTACTTACAACCTTAGGGTACCATGTTTCTATTCAAGAATACGGCATTCATTGGAACTTCTTCTTTACAGTTGCAGTTGTCAAGGTAATATACATTAACTAGTACGCCTATTTCCCCCTAATATGTTCTACGTTTGCAGATGCCGTAGTCATAGGAGGTCGGGGACCACTCCAGGCTCACACACTCCTGTCTTTCGGATAAATACGATTGTATTCATGGAGTGTGTCTTCATACAAGGTTGACAACAGTACAGTGAAACAGCGATTCTGATCCAAAGCTGCTACAGAAATAGTCCTTAATTATGTATTTTATACTTTGAATATACCGTCGTTGTTTACCTATACATTTTCATTCAAACTTTCCTAGACAAACTTCGCAGTTCTATAACTGTATTATTTACAGGGTCACTATATAATTTTATTTTTAATTTCAATGCAGTTAACCTAGCCGAAAATATATCGTGATATTTCCAGGCAAGCCAAGTATATAAGATACATACATTTCGCGCACCTCACGATTATGGCGTCCGTGGTCCAGTGGTAGAGCGTCAGATTTGGAATCGAACGGTCCCGGGTTCGATACTCGGCCAGGCCACGTATGTAGTGCCATTGAGCAAGGCACCTCACATACATTGCTTAGTACTGGTTAATCGCTGAGGTCGGCTAAGCCTGCCCAGGAAAACATGTCTAAGTCCGTCCCCGCGAGGGGTTTGACATTAAAGGAACATACATACATACATTATTAAAATAAAACCGGAAGCTGCGCGTTCGGTACGATAATGCGCAATTGAAGAGGTGCGGACATAAATATGGATGTAATTTTTCAATAATTTTAAACTATTTATCTATGTTGAATTTCTTAGCACACCCGATAAGACTAACAGCAACATACGATATGAAAATCTATTGAACATTTGTATGGTTCCAAATCAGGACATGCCGGTGTCAAGGTAAAATCACCCATCGTGAAATTACTCCGTTGAAACAGTCGATGGTGTAAAGATAATAAAAAACAAAATCGATGAAAATATGATCGATGAAAAAGTAACTGAGCCTGTGGATCGGGGAATATCACCCCTGACCGGCAGTATATACCCTATACCCTGTCAACAAACCATATACTATTCTTTGTTTCAGATGAGTTCGACCCTTCTGTTCAGTATTACACCAGTTTATCTACGTAAATGTTTGGGTCCTGCAGTTATGTTGGTCCATCAATGTTTACTCCTCACTAGAGAATACCGTTACTTTGTCTTGTTTGGCTACGATGGTGACGCATCCAGGGACGGTGGTTTCCTAGAGGCGAATAGGGAAGGCATTGTTGCGTCGGTAGGATTCTTAGCGATCTATTTCATTGGCGTTCAACTTGGGGCTATTTTAGTGAAGAAAAGGTATGGTATCACAATTATACTGCGAAATAATAATGACATGCAACTAATGGGACCTCCGTTACCGAGTGGTTACGGTCGTTGACTTGTCCCACACCGCTGTAGGCTCGAATCCCACTTGGGACATCGAATTATATCACGTGAGGCGGTTATCCAGGTAGGTGGTTCTACCCAGTTGCCCGTTCGTGTCTGTAATACTGCACGGAATGGCACCCGTGATCGCACTCCACGATTAATAGCCGGATAGTCGCTATTGGTGCGACTTTACCCCCACCCCAAACAAAACAAACAACAACAAACAGATATGTAACTAAATGTGTTACTTACTACTAGTATGTCACACGAGGCGTGATTTTGTTGTCGGGAGTAACTGATGATCGTTGTACAGACGGATATGTAGTCCAGTGGTAACATGCTGGACTGGTAATCCAGGGACCCTAATACAATTAACAGTCTTTCAGATGGGACTTTAAACCGAGGTCTCGTGTCGGTGCTTTACACCGTGCACGTAAAAGAACCAGATGATACTCTGGAATGGGTCTCTCTCTGTATCATTGCACTATCTCCAAAAATCTAAAATGACTAATCTCTTCAGGAGGCGTCGCTCATATGGGCAGCCGGTAGCGAATATATAATTTTAATAAGCGTAAAAAAATCACAAATTGATCGTTGTATGATAATGTTCACTATTTCAGAGAAACTGTCATGGATTGGCTAGTGGTTGTGTTGTTGTTGAGCATTATTTGCTCGTTCTGTTGGATAATGCTAAGAATAACAACGGAAACGATTCAACAGCCATCTAGAAAGTTTGCTAACATTTCCTACATGTTCTTTGTGGTAGGTAAATCGTACAAGGCTGTATTAGTATATTTTAACTTGATGTCTTCATCACCTCAGTATGCTCATCTAGCATGAAATAGCTTTACAGCTTCACGCTACTACATCTAGTGATATGCATCGGTTTCAAAATCAATAATCGATTAATCGGAATAATCGGACGCGTAAACGAATAAGTTATTGATTATTAATCGGGCAAATCATATAGTTATAAATCAAAATCATTCCATCTAATTTGTGAGTTTAACAATCTATTTAATACTAATAAATTACTTACAAGTTACTAGTTTAGACAAATTAGTTACTCAGTTACATCTGAGTACTAGACTTTAAGTTAGTAGACTGCCACCTGATATGAAATTAGTTTTTTAAGTTAATAGAGGACATAACGTTTAGTGAAAAGTCTAGTATTAGATACAGTTAGAATTGTTGTTGCAAACGTGCAATGCTAATAAAATACAGCCAATAGTAAATCATGGTTTTATTTGAGGTATAAACAAACATAAAAGTAAGAGACAAAAATAAAGACTCGTCGATTATAATCGATTACACATTTTCACAATCGATTATCGCCGATGTCCATGCCGGCGAACGATTGTCGGCGACTTAGCGATAATCGGTTTATCACTAACTACAACCACTTGTTCAGTCAATCACTCGTCCTTCGCCTTGTCCTTGTATGTTTGAATCCCACTGGTGTGTCTGATTCAATGCGAGGAAGCTATCTAGGTGACTTGCGAACCGTCGGTGGTTCTACCTGGGTACCCGCCCGTGCCTGGAGTACTGTTCAGACTGGCACCCGGTGACTTCTTCCACCGATAATAGCTGAACAACTGAAATAACTGATTCCATTAATACAAAGTATACAAGTATACATATCACACAATTTAGACATTAAGTACACGGCTGCTTTCATCAAAAGTCATCCCAATTGAACTTAGAGAAACTTGAATATTTTGAAATGGTACACATCTATGGAAGTCGTGATAGCGCGTGGTATAGTGCGTTCGCTTCAGGTGCGAAAGGCCCGTTGTTCGAGCCCAGCTGGAGCCGTTACGATTATGTCCTTTGGCAAGGCATTTAAATTCCACGTTGCCTCTTCTCTCCCTCGTGGCGATGGATTCCATCAGAAATGAGGTCTCGATAGTGATTAATACAAGTTGTAAGAATTTGTTTCGCAATCGAGCTAAAATAAATGTGTATAAACTAATAGTACACGTCGGGCTTAAGCCTCGATCAGCTACATGTATGCGTCACATATTATATGTATATGTATGTCAGTTGGGGGAAATCGCTTGTTGTGAGGTACCGGGCGGGTCGGGCTATAATTAAAAGATCCAATTCACAATATCAATTTTACGAAAAGTTTAATTCTTATTTATTTAACCTGGTTCAGATTCTGGATTAGCGTGATGCAGCCAGAATATCGGGGTATACATTAGCTAGTGCTGGATTCGAACGCACACCTAACCAGATTGGGTAGCCAATATGTGAATTTTGAAACGCCCACCTAGCCAGGTTGGGCAACCAATGGGTGAAGTTTGAATCTTCATGGACCCAGAATGCCCATGACACGTTTATCATTATCCAAATATGCAACAGAACAAACAATTAATGTTTATACTGCTTGTAAAGATATGAAGTATATGATGTGCTTAATTGTAACGAACAAAATTTCTAAATTATAAATGTATAAACTCTTCGAAATTTAGTAAGGTTGAAAACGGTTACTTATTAGTTATGAAATTGAAGTCTCTGTAAATAAATTTACTCCCTTATTGTATATACAAAATGTACATCTAATAGGAATGAACAGGCTATCAACTTGAGCTTGATAGCAGAATTGTCTACCATTGGAAATTAAGACGTTCAAATCGTTATATAATTAGGTTCAAAACAAAATGTAAATTACGGATACAACAACTTTTTAATCGGTATACACTAGAAAGTTATATACATACTATTGCATAGATAGATAGATTTATTTGAACAAGAGGCAATATGCCCATGAGCTCACAAACATATAAACATTTTACAATCATGATGGTCAGTGGTATATCAAAGAACATTCTGAAATATATAAGATGTGTGGAAGTACCAATTACTATAATATTTGCGGAGAAAAGTGCTTAATAGAATAAATGGTTTCTTTTCTCAAAGGCTTTTGCAATAAATAATGCTAAATTGGTCGAAATATTATAGTTTTCTGAAGAGAGCTACAAATTTTTGAATGTTTGGTCTTTTCCAGAAATATTTCTTTATATATTGCGTTCTAAGTTCCTTAAATAATGAACATTCTAATAAAAAATGAAATTCGTCTTCTAACGTGTGACAGTACAAACATTTCCTTTCGTTTCTTGGAATTTTATTTGGTTTATGCCACCTACCTGTTTCTATTGCTAATCTGTGCGCAGATAATCGGAGTCTTGTTACAGCGAATCTATATTTTTTCAGTGTTAGTGTTTCTAAATATAATGATTGTCATTCAATATGCTTATGTGGTTTTGTATTTCGATAACATTACCTGATTTGTTTACGTTAAATGTACAACAGTATACATGTATATTGCTTGGCGTAACTGTGTACTTTGGTTATAATTATTGTGTATATGCATTAATGCTATATTGCTAAGAAATTTAAGAGGGCGCTAAGGAAGATTGGTTCAGAGCTAATTAGGTCACCCTCTATAAATAAGGAAATCTATTTATCTTTGCTAAATCGAACATATACATCAAAACGGACAATCATTACTTGTTTACTTGCATTTTTAATAATAATTGCCTCAAATAATATTAGCATAGCTTTCCAACAGAATGTCCAATCTTGTAAAGTATAACAGTTTCGTATATCCCCGACAAGTTACAATACTTATATAATTTATAGTACACTAAAATAGTCTATGTGTAATTTATTGTACACTGAAATTAAGTAACCCACACAATTGTAATGCAATGTGAAAAATAATAAAATAAAACAAGTAATACAATATAGAACGGATTGTTGATTTTAGCAAATAATAATAATAATAATAAAGACTTTATTTTACGAGGGAGCTTACATAACACATGACAAATAAGGCCCTCAACATATATACAATGTCATAGAAAACATAATTATTAATTAAAGAAACACGACTTAAGTACAGTATTCAACAGTACGTGGAAGCTCATCTATTATTTATGTATGTATCTATATATATATGCCAGATTTCTATGTTTCTGTTGGCTTATTCCATCTTAAATATCGAGTTTTAAAGATATTGAGTGAGTTCTTTATATTGTGTATGTGGTTTATCGACCAATATGGTTGTCATTTGGGTGGTATCAACACACCTGAGCAAGTAGATCAACTGCATACTACTAATACATATACAGATTCATTCTTTTTACAGACGGATCTGTAGTCCAGTTGTTAACACGTTGGACTGGTAATCCAGGGATCGCAGGTTCGATCCCCCGATGGGACGTTAAACCGAAGTCTCGTGTCGGTGCTGTACACCGTGCACGTAAAAGAACCAGAGGAGTCTCTGGAATGGGTGTCTCTCTGTATCATTGCACTATCCTCCAAAAATCAAAAACGACTACTCTCTTCAGGAGGCGTCGCTCATATGGGCAACCGGTAGCGACCATAAATAAACGTAAAACACACAAATTAAATTTTATTCTTTATTTCAGTCTCATCAATGTACAGCATATAACAAATACAAAATATACTTTGCATATTAAACAGTGCATTGCCACACAATTCAGATTTACAAGAGACTATACATCATTCATCTGTAACATACATGTATACTTATATTCGATCTGTTTTAACATTTCTATTGTTGATGGTTTCATTTCTTGTCTTTATTTGTTCATTATGTGCGTTTTATGTTTCTTATTTCGAGGGTGCATCCGTTCGGGGCTGGGTGGTTACGGTCATTTTTTCAACTCACTTGTCCCTCGCCGCTGTAGGTTCGAATCCCACTGGGAGTCGAATTCGTTCGTTCAAATGAAGAAGCTATCCAGGTGACGTGTGGTATGTCGGTGGTTCTACCCAGGAAATACTGGTCGGATGGGCATTTGTGGGTTTCCTCCACCAATACTAGCTGGAATGTTACCATATGAACTGAGCTGTTGGTGCGATTTTAAATCATAAACACAAAGAAACTTATCTCGATATTATTTCAATGTTGTTTTATTGTGTATGTTTTATTATGTATAATGTTTCCCGTGTAAAATGTTTTTTCAATAGATTGGTGTGACAAGTCTCCTGATTGTAGAAGGTTTAGCCTTTGATATCCTAATCAACTACATACAATCTCTCACGAATACACACAGTCCGTTACCAGGTACATATTTCCTTTGATTTCCTCACCAGCTACATACAATCTCTCACGAATACATACAGTCCGTTACCAGGTACATATTTCCTTTGATTTCCTCACCAGCTACATACAATCTCTCACGAATACATACAGTCCGTTATCAGGTACATATTTCCTTTGATTTCCTCACAGGCTACATAAAATCTCTCACGAATACATACCGTCCGTTATCAGGTACATATTTCCTTTGATTTCCTCACCAGCTACATACATTCTCTCACGAATACATACAGTCCGTTATCAGGTACATATTTCCTTTGATTTCCTCACAAGCTACATAAAATCTCTCACGAATACATACCGTCCGTTATCAGGTACCTATTTCCTTTGATTTCCACACAAGCTACATATAATCTCTAACGAATACATACAGTCCGTTATCAGGTACATATTTCCTTTGATTTCCTCACCAGCTACAAATAATCTCTCACGAATACATACAGTCCGTTATCAGGTACATATTTCCTTTGATTTCCTCACAAGCTACATATAATCGCTCACGAATACATACAGTCCGTTATCAGGTACATATTTCCTTTGATATCCGCATCAGTTGGCATAGAATCTCTCACGAATACAACACATGTAATCAGGTACATATTGCCTTATATCCTCATCAGCTTCATAAAACCTCTCACGATTCGTAGTCTCTCAGTATATCTGTTTCGTTGTCTCTCAGTATATCTGTCTCGTAGTCTCTCAGTATATGTTTCGTCGTATCTCCGTATATCTGTTTCGTTGTCTCTCAGTATATCTGTTTCGTCGTCTCTCCGTATATATGTTTCGTTGTCTCTCAGTATATCTGTTTCGTCGTCTCTCCGTATATATGTTTCGTTGTCTCTCAGTATATCTGTTTCGTCGTCTCTCCGTATATATGTCTCGTAGTCTCTCAGTATATCTGTTTCGTAGTCTCTCAGTATATATGTCTCGTAGTCTCTCAGTATATCTGTCTCGTAGTCTCTCAGTATATATGTCTCGTAGTCTCTCAGTATACATGTCTCGTAGTCTCTCAGTATATCTGTTTCGTAGTCTCTCAGTATATCTGTCTCGTAGTCTCTCAGTATATCTGTCTCGTAGTCTCTCAGTATATATGTCTCGTAGTCTCTCCGTATATATGTCTCGTAGTCTCTCAGTATATATGTCTCGTAGTCTCTCCGTATATATGTCGCGTAGTCTCTCCGTATATATGTCTCGTAGTCTCTCCGTATATATGTCTCGTAGTCTCTCAGTATATCTGTTTCGTAGTCTCTCAGTATATCTGTTTCGTAGTCTCTCATTATATCTGTCTCGTAGTCTCTCAGTATATATGTTTCATAGTCTCTCAGTATATCTGTCTCGTAGTCTCTCAGTATATATGTCTCGTAGTCTCTCAGTATATATGTCTCGTAGTCTCTCCGTATATCTGTTTCGTTGTCTCTCAGTATATCTGTTTCGTAGTCTCTCATTATATCTGTCTCGTAGTCTCTCAGTATATCTGTTTCGTAGTCTCTCATTATATCTGTCTCGTAGTCTCTCAGTATATATGTCTCGTAGTCTCTCAGTATATATGTCTCGTAGTCTCTCAGTATATATGTCTCGTAGTTTCTCAGTATATCTGTTTCGTTGTCTCCCATTGTATTTGTTTCGTAGTCTCTCAGTATATCTGTTTCGTAGTCTCTCAGTGTATATCTGTTTCGTATTCTCTCAGTATATATGTCTCGTAGTCTCTCAGTATATATGTCTCGTAGTCTCTCCGTATATATGTCTCGTAGTCTCTCAGTATATCTGTTTCGTAGTCTCTCAGTATATCTGTTTCGTAGTCTCTCAGTATATCTGTTTCGTAGTCTCTCAGTATATATGTTTCGTAGTCTCTCAGTATATATGTCTCGTAGTCTCTCAGTATATATGTTTCGTAGTCTCTCAGTATATCTGTTTCGTAGTCTCTCAGTATATCTGTTTCGTAGTCTCTCAGTATATCTGTTTCGTAGTACCTACGTATATATGTCTCGTTGTCTCTCAGTATATATGTCTCGTAGTCTCTCAGTATATCTGTTCCCCAAATTTCTAGTCTCTCAGTATATCTGTTTCGTAGTCTACGTATAAGTCTCGAGTCTCCAGATATATGTCTCGTAGTCTCTCAGTATATCTGTTTCGTGTCTCTCGGTATATTTGTTTCGTAGTCTCTCAGTATATCTATTTCGTAAAGTTTCTAAGTAGCTGTTTCATGTAATATGTAAAAGTATTAGAAACGATTTATTACTTGTACATTTGCAGAGAAAATGGTGCAATCTCAATATCGAACTTGCTGTCTGCTCCAAGCTGTGAACTACAACGGACTACTTTTCTTCGTTGTTGCAAACCTCATGACTGGTGCAGTGAACTTATGTATTGATACGCATTCCAAATCACCTACAGTTGCGTTTATTATTGTTACGCTGTATATGTTTATTTTATCTACATTGTTTCTGTATAGGCGGAATATTTGTTTCTGTATATGTATAGGCGGAATATTTGTTTCTGTATATGTATAGGCGGAATATTTGTTTCTGTATATGTATAGGCGGAATATTTGTTTCTGTATATGTATAGGCGGAATATTTGTTTCTGTAGTGTCTAGCGGATATTTGTTTCTGTATATGTCTAGGCGGAATTTTTGTTTCTGTATATGTATAGGCGGAATATTTGTTTCTGTAATATGTATAGCGAATATGGTTTCTGTATATGTATCGAACTTTTGTTTTCTGTATATGTAACTAGGCGGAATATTTGTTTCTGTATATGTTGGCGGAATATTTGTTCTGTATAGTATAGGCTGAATATTTGTTTCTGTCTATGTTAGGCGAATATTGTTTCTGTATATGTATAGGCCGGATATTTTGTTTCTGTATAGGTATAGGCGGAATATTTGTTTCTGTATATGTATAGGCGGAATATTTGTTTCTGTATATGATAGGCGGAATATTTGTTTCTGTATATGTAGGCGGAATATTTGTTTCTGTATATGTTATAGGCGGAATATTTGTTTCTGTATATGTATAGGCGGAATATTTGTTTCTGTATATGTATAGGCGGAATATTTGTTTCTGTATATGTATAGGCGGAATATTGTTTCTGTATATGTATAGGCGGATATTTGTTTCTTTCTGTATATGTATAGGCGGAATATTTTTTCTGTATATGTATAGGCTGAATATTTGTTTCTGTATATGTATAGGCGGAATATTTGTTTCTGTATGTATAGGCGGAATATTTGTTTCTGTATATGTATAGGCGGAATATTTGTTTCTGTATATGTATAGGCGGAATATTTGTTCTGTATATGTTAGGCGGAATATTTTTCTGTATATGTATGGCGGAATATTTGTTTCTGTATATGTATAGGCGGAATATTTTTTTCTGTATATGTATAGCGGAATATTTGTTCTGTATATGTATAGGCGGAATATTTGTTTCTGTATATTTATAGGCGGAATATTTGTTTCTGTATATGTATAGGCGGAATATTTGTTTCTGTATATGTATAGGCGGAATATTTGTTTCTGTATAGGTATAGGCGGAATATTTGTTCTGTATATGTATAGGCGGAATATTTGTTTTCTGTATATGTATAGGCGGATATTTGTTTCTGTATATGTATAGGCGGAATATTTGTTTCTGATATGTATGCGGAATATTTTTTCTGTATCTGTATAGGCGGAATATTTGTTTCTGGTATGTATAGGCGGAATATTTGTTTCTGTATATGTATAGGCGGAATATTTGTTTCTGTATATGTATAGGCGGAATATTTGTTTCTGTATATGTATAGGCGGAATATTTGTTTCTGTATTGTATAGGCGGAATATTTGTTTCTGTATATGTATAGGCGGAATATTGTTTCTGTATATGTATAGGCGGAATATTTGTTTCTGTATATATGCGGATATTTGTTTCTGTATATGTATAGGCGGAATATTTGTTTCTGTATATGTATAGGCGGAATATTTGTTTCTGTATATGTATAGGCGGAATATTTGTTTCTGTATATGTATAGGCGGAATATTTTGTTTCTGTATATAGGCGGAATATTTTGTTTCTGTATATGTATAGGCGAATATTTGTTTCTGTATATGTATAGGCGGAATATTTTTTCTGTATATGTATAGGCGGAATATTTGTTTCTGTATATGTATAGGCGGAATATTTGTTTCTGTATATGTATAGGCGGAATATTTGTTTCTGTATATGTATAGGCGGAATATTTGTTTCTGTATATGTATAGGCGGAATATTTGTTTTCTGTATAGTATAGGCGAATATTTGTTTCTGTATATGTATAGGCGGAATATTTGTTTCTGTATATGTATAGGCGGAATATTTGTTTCTGTATATGTATAGGCGGAATATTTGTTTTCTGTATATGTATAGGCGGAATATTTGTTTCTGTATATGTATAGGCGGAATATTTGTTTCTGTATATGTATAGGCGGAAATATTTGTTTTCTGTTATGTATAGGCGGAATATTTGTTTCTGTATTGTATAGGCGGAATTTGGTTTCTGTATATGTATAGGCGGAAATTTGTTTCTGTATATGTATAGGCGGAATATTTGTTTCTGTATATGTATAGGCGAATATTGTTTCTGTATATGTATAGGCGAATATTTGTTTCTGTATATTATAGGCGGAATATTTGTTTTTCGTATATGTATAGGCGGAATATTGTTTTCTGTATATGTAATGCGGATATTTGTTTCTGTATATGTATAGGCGGAATATTTGTTTCTGTATATGTATAGGCGGAAATATTTTTTTCTGTATATGTATATGCGGAATATTTGTTTCTGTATATGTATAGGCGAAATATTTGTTTCTGTATATGTATAGGCGGAATATTTGTTTCTGTAATTATAGCGGAATATTTGTTTCTGTATATGTATAGGCGGAATATTTGTTTCTGTATATGTATAGGCGGAATATTTGTTTCTGTATATGTATAGGCGGAATATTTGTTTCTGTATATGTATAGGCGGAATATTTGTTTCTGTATATGTATAGGCGGAATATTTGTTTCAAGGTATTTCTGTGGAGAACAAGGCGTAATCAACTGCCAGTACTGCTTCCTTCTTCGCTATAGTAATAGTTATACGGATTATTGGCCGGTTCGGCGAGGGGTTACCGGTGTAACGTTTATCTGTGACCCCCGGTCATTATTCGCTGTAACAAAGTGACTCCCCTCTGTAAAATATATCTTATAATTTTGACTCCCCTCGTAGGTAAGTGACCCCCACTGCAAGGTCATATCTTGACATTCTTTAAGTTCATTGGTGACCACATATTCAAACCTGGCGTATTTTATGACCACCCTTGGTCAGCTGCATGCAATCAGTGGCGTAGCTATCGTTAGGCCATTAGGCCTGGGCACATCATTTCCACAAGCATAGTGAAATGAATTAATTTTGTCTCACAATTTATGCCCAAATATACGTACCAAAATGCACCACAGACGTTCTATAACTTAAACATTTTCATGACGACCATGTCCCCGGACTGCATTAGCCTTTTCGGCCTGCACATCGGGATGACTCTAGCTACGCCCCTGGCATTAACTGCCCCTGCATTATATGTGATTTGTGGGTAATTCTGTGTTAAAATATGATCAGGGCAGGGTCTGAGAGCCGCGTAGGGTACGGTACCCTAGTACATAAATAGTCATAGACTGCGGGGAAAGGCCTGGTGTGGTACAGCGACAATATAATGATCTGGTTGTACCCAGGACAGTGCCTAAATAGGCTGTTGAAAGGCTTGATATGGCACATCAGTACTAAATAGGCTATGGGAAGGGCCTAGTGGCTACCCTAGGGCTTTAATAGGCTAGCAATGGTGTGGTGGGGATCTCTGTACTTAAATTGTTGTGGAAGGACCTGATGGGTACTCCATTACTTAAAAGGCAATAAAGGTCCCGGTAGGTACCCAGTGCTTCAGTATGGTGAATGAAGGACCCGATGCGGTACCACAGTGCTTTAATAGGCTGGGAAGGACCTGGTGGATATCCTAGTGCTACAAGTGGCTATGGTATGGTTTGGTCGGGTACCCAAATGGTTAAATAGGCTGGTGCATGGTTTGGTGTGGAAGGGCCTGGTGTGGTACCCCAGTATTTAAATAGACTATAGAATGGCCTGATGGGATACCCCAGTACTTAAGTAGAATACGGACGGGCCTGGTGGGGTACCCCAGAACCTAAATTGACTAGGAACGTGTCTGGTGGGGGTAACCCAGTATTTAAATAGGATGGAGAAGGACCTGGTGGAATACTCCAGTACTTAAATTGGCTGAAAAGGTCTCGATGGGGTTCCCCAGTGCTTTAATAGGCTGGCAATGGTCCTGGTAGGCGCTTAAATAGGCTGGGGGAAGGGCATGATACGCTACCCCCCCCCAGTGCTTTAATAGGCTGGCAATGGTCCTGGTAGGCGCTTAAATAGGCTGGGGAAGGGCATGATACGCTACCCTCCCCCAGTGCTTTATTAGGCTGACAATGGTCTGGTGTGGTACACAATACTTAAACAGACTGGGTCATGTTACGGTACTAAACGCTTACATAGGCCTAGGGAATGGTCTGGTGGTAAAATAGACAGTACTTAGTGGTTATAGTGCTTGAGAAGGGCCTGGTAAGTAGATATACAGTGCATTAAAAAGATGAAGGGTATTTGTATTTGAGTTTATTTATCGTCGCTATCGGTTGCCCACATGAGCGACGCCTCCTGAAGAGATTAGTCAGTTTAGGTTTTGGAGGATAGTGCAATGATACAGACAGAGCCCCATTCCAGATACTCCATCTGGTTCTAAAACGTGATATTAGTATATTAGTATGGTGTAGCGGAGGATCGAACGTACGATCCCTAGATTACGCTAGTGCGGAAGGGTATGGTGGGTATCTATTGCTGTATAGGCTGGAGAAGGGTGATGTGGGTCAACATTATCGGGGGGGGGGTCAAGTGATACATTACACTGATCCAGCAGCTTTGTAGCCGTGTAGTATTTTGAATACATGTGTGAAAACGTGTTAGTACATAAATCTTCGCATTTCTTTCACATGACATTCAGACTTGCATTTGTTCCTTTGTAACTATTTAGTATTTTCAGTAACTGTGTGAAATGCATTTCCGATGCTGGTGTTTGGAATTATGGGCGAGCGGTTTGCATTTCCTACATATGACAGTCAAACTTTTATTGTTCCTTTGTTTTGATAACATGTGTAAAAACGTGGTATTGAATAAATGTTTGCATTTCTTGCACATGAATGTCAGACTTTTATTATTCCCTTGTAACTGTGCAGGCTTTTAAGTACATATGTGAAAACGTGATGTACATAATTGATAGCGGATCAGTGGTCCAGTGGTAACACGCTGGACTCATAATCCAGGGTCCCAGGTTCTATCCTCCGCTAAACGATACTAAAATGACTAATATCATAGTATTTCGGATGAGACTTTAAACCGAGGTCTCGTGTCGGTGCTTTACACCGTGCACGTAAAAGAACCAGAGGAGTCTCTGGAATGGGGCTCTGTCTGTATCATTGCACTATCCCCCAAATGCCTAAAATGACTAATATCTTCAGGTAGCTCATGTGGGCAACCGGTAGCGACCATAAATAAACGCAAAACACACACACAATTGTATTGTTCAAATAAATATGTATAGACACATTTAAATTAAAACAGATACTTTTACTTTTTATAAATAAAATAGTAGCATAGAAAGACAAGCGTTACCTTATAACAACAGACAAAAACAAGACGTGCATGTATTGTTACACTCTGTATCTCCAAATAGAGGATGCCGGATTATTATTATTATTATTATATACCAAAGTTATATAGCGCTCTTTTCATCTAAAAATAAAACGTTCAAAAGCGCTATACAGCCTAAATATCACAAATATTGATAACAACTTCCACATACAATGAGATAAAACAAGACAAAAATAGCAAACACAATTACAATGGATTCTAAATATGCTATAAAATATTAGGATCTAAAATTATAACAATTAAAATATAGGTAATTAAATAAAATATGTTCATTTGCAGTCTTAATCCTGATTGAGCACAGACACAGTTTGATATTTATGTTCCATATGAACATTTAAAAAGGTGTGTCTTCAAAGCCTTTTTGAACGAACACAATGTTGTTGCACTTCTAAGATTTGATGGAAGAGAATTCCAAAGTGTTGGGGCAGCAGTCATTATTACGTTTGTTTTGTTTTTACAATATCTCTAGTTCTATTATAGTTGGCATTCAGTTGTGATTCACTCTTTAGTCCGGTCATCAACACAGACCCGGTGTGAAATATGGTACAATGAACATTTCCCTTCTTAAGCTGACCGCCACAAACCAATCACGCTCATAAGTCCCATAGTAGGTCACGGCAATCTCTGATCAATCTGGTATTCCTTCTATTTTGAAACTGGCAGATATGGCACAACTGCTGATTTGCGTCAGGTTGTTGATCAAATAGTCTAGCTATCGTCTGGTACGAAGCTTAGCGGCTTTCACCGAAACGACTTTCCCATTCACCATTACTTTACCGTTTTTAAATATCAGACCAACGATTATCCTATGTCTCCACATTGCAACGGGTAATTGTCTCGGCTGGTAGATAATGTTACATGGCTGGTAGATAATGTTACAATACACCACAGTCAATTGTTTTAAATCCATTTTACATTTTCGGTTCACCTGACAAACGACATTTGTAATTATCGTAACATCGAATCAATCGATCTGCCGCTTCTATGGCCTCTCTTTTTAATAATTAAAATATCCAACAATCGGCAGCGTCGTCTATGAGGTAAATGATGACATATATAAATCCGAACATGTTCATATAGTATATATGTCAATCAAATAGTCTGAAACTGTATATTAAACGGCGTTTTCTTATCCTTCTTGTTTTTTCCTCTACCCAATAGATGAACATTCTGTGCACATCCAACTGATTGGCATGATCCGTTTCCATGTACCACGGGTTGACAACATGCAATTCGGGTATAATTTGATCGATACTTGGTATCAGTTCTACCAAAGTATCAAACTCATTGAACTGCAAAGCAATCCCTGGTCGGTTGAAGTTCAGTTCTTCCCTCGGGAAACCAAAACCGTCGTAGATCTACCACTTTGAAACCAATTTTCACTTGCACATACCGATGAGGTCGTAGATGACGCCGGAAATGAACGCTTTTTTATAGCATTGTGCTCCAGTATGGCTTATTTTATATCCTATAGTGAAAAACTGCCATCGTTTTAATGTCAAATAAAGCTCATTCACATTTCTTTCTGAAACTAAACTACTAAATAGAATTTCCACTCGATCATTTCCAAAGTATCTCACTTCAACATATTCGTAGCGTCCGAGTTGATAACGAACTATACTGGTATCCATATGATCCGTACATGATTATATCTAGTCATATAACATACTGGGGCATAATTTTAGAACAACCAATCAAATGTATTTTTTCTGGGGAATGAGGTCAACTTTAGTGAGAACAACTGGTTTATCTCGGTGAACGATAAAGCGGATTTAAATGAATAAATGGAATAAATATATTATGGAAGTCATACCAGTGTGAAAATAAACTATTAGATAAATGTTGCAAACTGGAAATTTGGAATTTAATACAAGTGAAAATGTAGAATTTGGATGTAAAAAACGCGTGGCCAGTTCACCACTCAGTGATAACGTGCATTCCGGACAATCTATCGGTCAACACAGATGTCAGCCATTGAAAGGAAAACGACGACGTAAACAGAAAACTATTCTATCAAATACTGACACTGTGAGTACTCAGAATACTGATATAAACACAAATTATTTTCTGCCAATGATGTCGTATCCCCAGCAGCCTGGTTTCAGTATGTCGCAGCCATCTTTCATGCAGAGCCCACATCCCGTTCAATTCGGATTCCAAACTACACAAATCCCTCCTTGGGCTACAGAGATACTCGGTGAAATTAAATCGATCAAAGACAAATTTACAACCATCGATAGTATCGAGAAGACTGTGAACACTATTAACTCTAAAGTTGGACGCCTGGAAATCAAATTGAAATCACTAGAGGCTCGGGTAACAGACAATGAAAAATCCCACCAGTCCCGTTCTGAAATGTTCGAATCTCAAAAATTAGACATTAAAAGGTCAAAGGACAAGGTTAGGTCACTAAACGAAAGATGTAACAAAGTCGAGACAAACTCGCAATCTCTAGTAAACGAAAGACAAAAAATAGACGACAAACTCGAGGATCTAGAGACCAGGTATATGAGGGAGAATCTGATGTTTTATGGGCAAGCAGAATTGGACAATGAAAATTGTGAAACCATAGTAAAAGAATTTCTAAAACAAACATTACAACTGGAATCAGCCGACACTTTATTATTTGATCCATGTCGGCCGGAAGTCATCTAAGCCCACACCAATAGTAGTGAAATTTCACTACTACGCCGAACGAGAGAAGGTTAGATTGCGTTCGTTCGATTACACTGACGAACTTAAGGTAACTCAAGTGAGAATCGGTGCTGAATTGCCAAATAGTGTCCGTGACGCTACGTCCCAATGAAAGCAGCCAAGGATGCTGGAAAGCATGTCAAATTCGTAGGGAAGAAACTCGTCATTGATGGGATGAATACCGCCCACCGACTTGTACCCGCTAGAGGAGACGTGACGAGATATCGATAATTATTATTTCGTGGAATGTGAACGGAATATGCCGTAAATTAGGTGACAGTGACTCTCTAGAATAAGTTGAACAGTTTGATTTAATTTTTCTAGGCGAAACTTGGTTATCAGAAGAAAATAAACCTATAAACACTGACATTAATGGTTTTTGTAGCGCACATTTATATGGAAATAAGTCTAAAAATACCACAAACGGCCGCTATAGTGGAGGTATTTCTGTCTACTTCAGAAATGCTCTCAAAAAAACGTACATGTTGTTGAGAAACGATCAATGTGGAATTATCTGGGTAAAGATCTCGGCGGAGTTATTTTCGTTTAATCAGGATGTATATATTTGCAATGCATATGTTCCTCCACATCATTCAATGCATATGTTCCTCCACATGATTTACAATGCATATGTTCCTCCACATGATTTACAATGCATATGTTCCTCCACATGATTTGCAATGCATATGTTCCTCCACATGATTCAATGCATATGTTCCTCCACATGATTTACAATGCATATGTTCCTCCACATGATTTACAATGCATATGTTCCTCCACATGATTTACAATGCATATGTTCCTCCACATGATTTGCAATGCATATGTTCCTCCACATGATTTACAATGCATATGTTCCTCCACATGATTTGCAATGCATATGTTCCTCCACATGATTTGCAATGCATATGTTCCTCCACATGATTTGCAATGCATATGTTCCTCCACATGATTTGCAATGCATATGTTCCTCCACATGATTTGCAATGCATATGTTCCTCCACATGATTTGCAATACATCCTCCACATGATTTGCAATGCATATGTTCCTCCACATGATTTGCAATACATCCTCCACATGATTTGCAATGCATATGTTCCTCCACATGATTTGCAATGCATATGTTCCTCCACATGATTTGCAATGCATATGTTCCTCCACATGATTTGCAATGCATATGTTCCTCCACATGATTTGCAATGCATATGTTCCTCCACATGATTTGCAATGCATATGTTCCTCCACATGATTTGCAATGCATATGTTCCTCCACATGATTCAAAGGTTTTTAATTTTTCAGATTTCGATTTTTTCGAACAAATAGAGCTCGATATAGTTAAATACAATAATCTCGGATACATGAATATCCGAACGACACGAACATAGCCGAACAGGTAGCGATTTAGATCATTTTCAACATGATAAATATATTGATATGAACATAAACCCATATACGATAAACAGTAACATAACACCACCTCGTGTTAATAACAGATCACCATAGTGGGCGGCGCTTGATGGAATTATGTCAAACCACTGGTTTACACACAACACAACCAAACACCACTGGTAATCCAGGGATCGCAGGTTCGATCCCACGTCTGACCCTAATAAAAATTAACAGTCTTTCAGATGGGACGTTAAACCGAGGTCTCGTGTCGGTGCTTTACAACGTGCACGTAAAAGAACCAGAGGAGACTCTGGAATGGGTCTCTCTCTGTATCATTGCACTATCCTCCAAAATCTAAAATGACTAATATCTTCAGGAGTCGTCGCTCATGTGGGCAACCGGTAGCGACGATAAATAAACTTAAAATAAAAAAAAATTTAAAAACTTATTGCAAATGGTCGTATTCTGAGGGACGCGGGAAATTTCACATTTTGCTCCCACAGGGGATTAAGCACAGTTGACTATCCTTTATTAAATCTGTCAGACTTCGACATAATTAGCAAATTCGAAATATTGGACTTTAATGAATATTCCGACCATGCATCTATTAACATCGGGGTCAAGCGAAGTACAAATAATAGCGTGCATGTTAATACTTTTATTCGTGCAATACTTTTACAGTGGACCCCTAGTAAAACAAGCATAATTGTTTGGGACGAAGATAAAGTTCCCATATTCCGCTCCCATCTCCTAAATAGTTATGCAAAACTTGATAAGCTGACCATATTCATGCAGCACAATACAATAGATCACGTGGTACAGGAATTTACTACAATTGTAACTGAGAGTGCACAATTGTCATTCTGTAAGCCTTGTATAAACGCGGCTGCTCGTCCGCTAAGAAATAAGTCGCCAAATAATAAAACGTGGTTTAGTCAAGAATGTTTTAATGCAAAACGGGATTTTAAAAAAAATAAAAAACATATTTAATAGGGATAAAAGTGATGCCAATCGATTAGCATTTACACGGTCTAGATCTACGTACAATAAAATAAAAAGGAAGCCAAATATTCGTTTAGAAAAAGCGAAGGGCTCAACATAATAAGTTGGCAAAAACTCACCCACGTACATTTTGAAAAAATAAATAAATCTGTTAAAAATGAGGTACCATCAGCTTTTCGGACACGACGGCCCAAATCTAAATAATCATGCCTTTATTCAACAAAATATACTTGTATATGACGATGAACTTGATTCCGAAATAACGGATATAGAGCTAAGTAATGCACTGTTTAGTCAGAATAATAATAAATCGCCAGGCGTAGATAGCCTCACTATTGAGCTTTTCAAATCCAGCTACGACATCATTTCACCGTGTGTAATAAAATTATACAACCAAATCTGTGTCAGTGGCGATAATCCAAGTTCCTGGGGCCAATGAGTCCTAGCACCCATATTTAAAAAGGGTGATGTAAACGCGGCAGAAAACTATCGCGGAATTACTCTTATGAATATACTTGCAAACATTTATTCTCAGATAGTATTAACCAGATTAACGAAGTGGTCTGACAAGTACGATAAACTTGATAATAAACAATTCGGATTTCAAAAGGGTAAATCTATCACAGACTGTATCTTTATTTTACACTCAATTGTATCTAAAGTACTTGATTCCGGACTAAAGCTATATGTATTGTTATAGACTACATGCAATGTTCTGATATTATACTTCCGGTCAATGGTATTCAGTTTTGTAAACACGAGCGGGAGAGAAAAATATCTTGTGGATTAAATTTGACAAGTCATTATTTGATTTTGATGAAGATATTGTACTATGCTTATGTTATAATGTTACCACAGGTAGCAGTAGGGAGGTTTTTGATGACAAGACTATGTTTGATTCAATAACAGATGATATGTTAGATTTTCAAAACAGATTTGGTGATACATGTCAATATTTGATTTCTGGCGATTTTAATGCTAGAGTTGGAAAATTGCATGATTACATGGAAAACGAATTTCTTCATAATCTAGACTTGATGACAGATGACTACTCAGAAGATATTGCGATTCCTAGAATATTCCCAAGATACAACGGTAAATGAAAATGGTAAATTGTTAATAAATGTTTGCAAATTAACAGGGCTTAGAATAGCAAATGGCGGAACAGGAAATGACAGATTAACTGGCAAATTTACTTGTGTAAAAGATGCAGGAAGCAGTACTGTTGATTATATATTATGTAAACCAGATTTTATAATGTATTTTAAAACATTCGAAGTATCAGATCCTAATATATTGTCGGATCACTGTACATTGAATTGTTCATTATGTTGAAATACCATAAGTGACGTAACTAATACATTTGATGATGCTGACACAGGTGTAGAATATGTTAGTTATGTATATAAATGGGAAGACGATACATGGGAGGAGTATTTAAATTGCAACACATCAGTTCAACTTGATACCCTAATACATGAGTTAGAATCTGCCACACAAACAGAGAGTATGGAAGCCAACTTAGTCGCATTTAATAGTCTGTTAACAGATATATGTAATCCACTATTTAAGAAAAATATAAATGCGGAATGGTGCGGTAGCTATGTAAATAATTCGTGGTATGACAACGAATGTAAGCAAAAACAGAAAGAATTAACTACTACCGTGTACATAAAAGTGACAGAAATAGAATACACATGGTAAAATATAGGACTGTATACAAAACGTGTATCCGAAATAAAAGACTAAACCTTGACATACTACATACAAAGAAACTTGAGGACTTGAGATATAAACACGCAAAAGCATACTGGAAACTATTGAAATGAGAAAATACAAATTCTTCTAAAAATACACACGATATCTAGGCAACAATTTGCTACATATTTTAAGTCTATAAATAACCCAGATTCTGTATTTTTCCAACCAGACGAAGATACGCTTTATTTTAATGAACGATTTGTTAATTCAGAATTCCAGTGCATGTTTGATGAATTAGATGTAGAAATTAGTGACAGCGAAATATTGCATGAATGTAGAACATTGAATAATGGCAAATCTGGTGGGCCTGATCATTTTATTAAAGCAAAATTTAAGCACGGAATTACATATCTTATACCGTATTTAAATTAACTGTTTAATAAGCTTGTATATAAAGGCCACTTTCCAGCCCAGTGGTCAGAATGATATATTATACCTTTATTTAAGAAAGGGGACCCAGATTTACCAGACAATTATAGGGGTATAACATTACTTAGTACGTTAGGGAAATTATTTTCAAAACTGTTAAACACACGGCTCACAAAATGGGCAGAATATTACCAAGTATATGTCGAGGCACAGACAGGATTTAGGACTCAAATGGGAACTATTGACAACATTTTGTATCTTACATGGTCTGATTAACCACATGCTAAACGAAAACAAAATACTCCTAGTATGCTATGTAGATTATACGAAAGCATTTGATTATGTAGTAAGAGAAAACCTCTGGTTAAAATTGATAAAACTTGGGGTATGAGGTAATATTTTGAATGTTTTAAAGTCCATATATGCGAATGTTAAGTCTAGAGTAAAGACACAAAACAGTTTAAGTGAGAGTTTCTTGAGTACGTTAGGAGTCCATCAAGGCAATTGTCTTTCACCATTCCTATTCTCCATGTTTTTGAATGACTTGGAACAAACTTTTATATTACATGGTTTTAATGGTGTAAACCTATCTATGTTCAAATTATTTCTACTTTTATATGCAGAGGACATTGTTATCATAGCGGATACAGCGACTGAACTTCAGAAAGGGTTAAATATATTTAAAGATTATTGTTATAAATGGAAATTACTAGTCAACGTTAATAAAACTAAAGTTATGATTTTCAAAAAAGGGGAGAGAAATAGGACGAACTTAAAATTTATGTATATTTTCAATTAAGACATTGCAATTCAGTTACTTCAGATATGACATTGAGAAATGTTTCAAATATGGAACTCTATATTCCAAGACCTAGATGTGAAATGTATAAGGTTCATACTGGTTTAAAATTTTGATGTCAAATGACACAAGATATATAAAAATATGCATCATGTTATGCGAAGAGATATAGATAATAGACCAGATAAGCATAACTGGGCAAAATCAATAACAAGTATTTTGGAAAATTTAGGTTTCCATCATGTTTGGCTCAATCAAGAGGTAGAAAATAAAATATTATTTATTGCATTGTTGAAACAAAGACTTAGAGATACATATATACACTACTGGAATACCTCAATTGATGAATCATCCAGACTTACAACATATGAACTTTTCTCCGATTTTGGATTCAAGGACTATTTAGACAAAATTAAAATTAGAAAATTCAGAATTGCATTAACTAGATTAAGACTGTGAGCACATAGATTATCAATTGAAACAGGAAGATGGCATACACCAAATTAGATACATAGAAATGAAAGAAAGTGCATATTATGTAACTCAATCGAAGACGAATTCCATTTTATATTAGAATGTAAGAATTATAATGACATCAGAAAGAAATATATCAACAAATACTTTTGGAAGAATCCAAACATTCCCAAATGTATTGAACATCTAGCAACAGACAATGTTAATACACTGAAGAAGTTATCTACTGTTGTCTTTAAAGCTTTTGAAATAAGAAATCACATTTATTATTGATCATCACTTTTCTCTTCGTAATGATCATCATGTAATATTATGTATTTCTGGACTGCTCATAAATTGTTAAACCTTGATGAGATAGCTTCATGTTTATCGCAATGTGGATACTGGACAGTTGAAGATGTTGTAAGAATTTGTACATGTATTTCCTTTGATGCTGATTAAGTGTGATGCTATAAACCACCATTGTCATACAGATACATGAGATGTATTTATAAACCACCATTGACGTACAGATACATGAGATGTATTTATAAACCACCATTGCATACAGATACATGAGATGTATTTATAAACCACCATTGACGTACAGATACATGAGATGTATTTATAAACCACCATTGACATACAGATACATGAGATGTATTTATAAACCACCATTGCATACAGATACATGAGATGTATTTATAAACCATAATTGACATACAGATACACGAGATGTATTTATAAACCACCATTGTCATACAGATACATGAGATGTATTTATAAACCACCATTGTCATACAGATACATGATATGTATTTATAAACCACCATTGCATACAGATACATGAGATGTATTTATAAACCACCATTGACATACAGATACACGAGATGTATTTATAAACCACCATTGTCATACAGATACATGATATGTATTTATAAACCACCATTGCATACAGATAAATGAGATGTATTTATAAACCACCATTGCATACAGATACATGATATGTATTTATAAACCACCATTGACATACAGATAAATGAGATGTATTTATAAACCACCATTGCATACAGATACATGATATGTATTTATAAACCACCATTGACATACAGATAAATGAGATGTATTTATAAACCACCATTGCATACAGATACATGAGATGTATTTATAAACCACCATTGACATACAGATAAATGAGATGTATTTATAAACCACCATTGATATACAGATAAATGAGATGTATTTATAAACCACCATTGACGTACAGATAAATGAGATGTATTTATAAACCACCATTGACATACAGATAAATGAGATGTATTTATAAACCACCATTGACATACAGATAAATGAGATGTATTTATAATGATTAAGTGTGACACTATAAACCACCATTGATATACAGATATATGAGATGTATTTATAATGTAACTATTAATGTAATTATTAAAAAACTGTTGCATGCATAAATGTACCATGGACTCATGGATTTATGATCTTTTGTTCAATAAAATCTATCTATCTATAATATATTCTCTGTCTGGCGTGATATAGAACTACCAATTTCACGACAAATGATTGATTCGCTAATGGTGTCTATTTTGAATTTAGGTGCTGAAATATTTGGGAAACATTGAGCAAAGACACACTAAATGTTGAAGGAGGCGTTTATCCGTTAATAAATCAACAAACCTTACAGCTATTTATGGCGAATTAGGACGTGTCCCCATGTATATAATTAGAAAGAAACAAATAATTAAATACTGGATTAAAATTTCAAAATCAAATATTTCCTCATTAGTAAAGAAGACGTATTTATTTTTAAGTCGGGACAGCGATTCCGGTCGTAGCTATAGGTGAAATGACTGGGCATCCCAGGTGAAACGAATGTTGGACGAAACCGGGCTCTAAAGTTTGGAATCAGCAACTAGAAATTGATATTCCTTTCCCTATTATAAAACAACGCATTCTCGATACGTACCTACATACTTGGTATTTTACCATTAATAACTCGCCCCGTTCAGAATCCTACTGCATTTTAAAACACGATTTTGAACTCGAAAAGCTATTTAAAATATTCTATAGATAAAAAGTATACAAATGCTCTATCCAGGTTTAGAACGTCCACTCATAGTTTGTTACTAGAAACCGGTAGATATGAAAATATACCACGTAACGATCGAATCTGTAAATCATATATATAGTAATATGAATCACACGCTCATTACTAGTGTGCCATAAATTCCGAGAACTAAGAAAACGATAGTTTAGACCTTATTACTGTCATTGACCAACACTACATACATTTCAATCTCTATTAGAGTCTAGGTCACGAAAACTATATAATCTATCGTTGTTGTTGTTGTTGTTGTTGTTGTTTATAAACTTTATATGTGTGTTTAATAATTATCTCATTAAAGTATTTTTCATTTTCCCGGGATTAGTTTTATTACAATGCAATGTTGTTATCACATACCGTAATAAGATTATTTAGCATCAGTTTTCGGACATGCCTCATCCGAAATACTTAACAAATATCTGTAATTAAATCAAACATACGATCCCAAAAATCAAATGATCGGTTCCGAGCACTCTTGTACTCGATCGGGACTGGTTCCGAGTACTCGAGTAGCAAAATTACTACTCGTTTGACATCCATAATTTTTATATAATTGAAATGCGTAATTTATCAGATTGTTTTTTACTTTGATGTATTGAAAACATTAATGTACACATATATCCAATCTTAGTTCAATATATCGTATAATGAAAGTAGTACCCCCATTATGTATACTCTATCATTCAAATATTATGAGCATCATATCTGTCAACACTGACTATTCCCGCATTTCCAAACTTCAATTCCCCCATTCATATATCCCATTCTGGCCGGATGTTGATCTCTCTCTCTGGAGTGGATTAACTGTTAGAACAACACTGCACGGTTGAATCTGACCATTGGCCGGTACTACTACACGTGCTTGAGCAGTTACTACCCATGTACTCGTGTCTGAAGTTAAAAATGAAGGCATGTTATAGTATCAATACAATTAATTTGTATTTAGCGTTTATTTATTACGTCCAGACAAAGTTAACGGAACTGGTAACACCAAACTGAAGTATAAAACCAGGATTTTGTTTCCGCTAACATCGGAATCGAGGAAACAAGTGCTACGCACCTCATACAGTCCAATAGTTTACATATTGGATCGTTTTCGGCTTATATCAAATACATAAATAATAACTAGGCGTTCGACTAGCTTAGTGGTTAGCACGATCGTTTCTCATCAATGCAAACAGTATGTTGTGAACTGGACATTTCCGTTTCTCAGAGTAGAAATATGGTGATATTTAATAGAATAAATACCTCTTAAATGAAGCTACTATAGGAGCATTCCCCAACGAGAGCTGGAGGTCGTTGATGGCTCATGCTGCTGAGGCGGAAGCATTCCTCAAAGGGAGTGGGATGTCGTCGATGGCTCATGTTGATGAGGTCGGGAGCATTCCTCAAAGATAGTGGGAGGTCGTCGATGGATCTTACTGCTGAGGCCGGGAGCATTCCTCAAAGAGAGTGGGAGGTCGTTGATGGATCTTGCTGCTGAGGCGGAAGCATTCCTCAAATATAGTGGGAGGTCGTCGATGGCTCATGTTGATGAGGCCGGGAGCATTCCTAAAAGATAGTGGGAGGTCGTCGATGGCTCATGTTGATGAGGCCGGGAGCATTCCTAAAAGATAGTGGGAGGTCGTCGATGGCTCATGTTGATGAGGCCGGGAGCATTCCTCAAAGAGAGTGGGAGGTCGTCGATGGCTCATGTTGATGAGGCCGGGAGCATTCCTCAATGCTAGTGGGAGGTCGTTGATGGTTATTGCTGCTGAGGCAGGGAGCATTCCTCAAAGATAGTGGGAGGTAGTTGAAGACTCATGCTGTTGACGCGGAATAATTCCTCAAAGAGAGTGGGAGGTCGTTGAACGCTCTTGCTGTTGAGGCGGGGAGCATTCCTCAAAGAGAGTGGGAGGTCGTTGAAGGCTCATGTTGTTGAGGCGATGGGCATTCCTCAAAGAGAGTTGGAGGTCGTTGAATGCTCATGTTGTTGAGGCGAGGAGCATTCCTCAAAGAGAGTTGGAGGTCGTTGAATGCTCATGTTGTTGAGGCGAGGAGCATTCCTCAAAGAGAGTGGTAGGTCGTTGGTGGCTCTTGTTGTTGAGGCAGGGAGCATTTCTCAAAGAAAGTGGGAGGTCGTTGGTGGCTCTTGTTGTTGAGGCGAGGAGCATTCCTCAAAGAGAGTGGGAGGTCGTTAAAGGTTCATGTTGATGAAATCGGGAGCATTCCTCAAAGAGAGTGGGAGGTCGTTGAAGCCTCATATTGATGAAGCCGGGAGCATTTCTCAAAGAGAGTGGGAGGTCGTTGAAGGCTCATGCTGTTGAGGCGGGAACATTCCTCAAAGAGAGTGGGAGGTCGTTGAAGGCTCATGCTGTTGAGGCGGGAACATTCCTCAAAGAGAGTGGGTGGTCGTTGAAGGCTCATGCTGTTGAGGCGGGAACATTCCTCAAAGAGAGTGGGAGGTCGTTGATGGCTCATGCTGTTGAGGCTGGATCATTCATCAAAGAGAGTGAGAGGTCGTTGATGGCTCATGCTGTTGAGGCGGGAGCATTCCTCAAAGAGAGTGGTAGGTCGTTGGTGGCTCTTGTTTTTTAGGCGGGGAGCATTCCTCAACTATATTGGGAGGTCGTTGGTGGCTCTTTTTGTTGAGGCGGGGAGCATTCCTCATTGCTAGTGGGAGGTCGTTGGTGGCTCTTGTTTTTTAGGCGGGGAGCATTCCTCAACTATATTGAGAGGTCGTTGGTGGCTCTTGTTGTTGAGGCAGGGAGCATTCCTCAAATATAGTGGGAGGTCATTGGTGGCTCTTGTTGTTGAGGCGGGGAGCATTCCTCAAATATAGTGGGAGGTCGTCGATCGCTCATGTTGATGAGAACGGGAGCATTCCTAATAGATAGTGGGAGGTCGTCGATGGCTCATGTTGATGAGGCCGGGAGCATTCCTCAAAGAGAGTGGTAGGTCGTTTGTGGCTCTTGTTGTTGAGGCGGGAAGCATTCCACAATGCTAGTGGGAGGTCGTCGATGGCTCTTATTGTTGAGGCGATGGGCATTCCTCAAAGAGAGTTGGAGGTCGTTGAATGCTCATGCTGTTGAGGCGAGGAGCATTCCTCAAAGAGAGTGGGAGGTCGTTGAAGGTTCATGCTGTTGAGGCGGGGAGCATTCCTCAACTATAGTGAGAGGTCGTTGATGGCTCATGCTGTTGAGGCGGGAGCATTCCTCAAAGAGAGTGGGAGGTCGTTGAAGGTTCATGCTGTTGAGGCGGGGAGCATTCCTCAACTATAGTGAGAGGTCGTTGATGGCTCATGCTGTTGAGGCGGGAGCATTCCTCAAAGAGAGTGGGAGGTCGTTGAAGGTTCATGCTGTTGAGGCCGGGAGCATTCCTCAAATATAGTGGGAGGTCGTTGCTGGATCGTGCTGTTGAGGCGGAAGCATTCCTCAAAGATAGTGGGATGTCGTCGATGGCTCATGTTGATGAGGCCGGAGCATTACTCAATGAGAGTGGGAGGTCGTCGATGGCTCATGTTGATGAGGCCGGGAGCATTCCTCAAAGAGAGTGGGAGGTCGTTGATGGCTCATGCTGTTGAGGCTGGAGCATTCCTCAAAGATAGTGGGAGGTCGACGATTGCTCATGTTGATGAGGCCGGGAGCATTCCTCAAAGAGAGTGGGAGGTCGTTGATGGCTCATGCTGTTGAGGCTGGAGCATTCCTCAAAGATAGTGGGAGGTCGTCGATGGCTCATGTTGATGAGGTCGGGAGCATTCCTCAAAGATAGTGGGAGGTCGTCGATGGATCTTACTGCTGAGGTCGGGAGCATTCCTCAAAGAGAGTGGGAGGTCGTTGATGGATCTTGCTGCTGAGGCGGAATCATTCCTCAAATATAGTGGGAGGTCGTCGATGGCTCATGTTGATGAGGCCGGGAGCATTCCTAAAAGATAGTGGGAGGTCGTCGATGGCTCATGTTGATGAGGCCGGGAGCATTCCTAAAAGATAGTGGGAGGTCGTCGATGGCTCATGTTGATGAGGCCGGGAGCATTCCTCAAAGAGAGTGGGAGGTCGTCGATGGCTCATGTTGATGAGGCCGGGAGCATTCCTCAATGCTAGTGGGAGGTCGTTGATGGTTCTTGCTGCTGAGGCAGGGAGCATTCCTCAAAGATAGTGGGAGGTAGTTGAAGATCCATGCTGTTGACGCGGAAACATTCCTCAAAGAGAGTGGGAGGTCGTTGAATGCTCATGTTGTTGAGGCGAGGAGCATTCCTCAAAGAGAGTGGGAGGTCGTTGAAGGCTCATGTTGTTGAGGCGAGGAGCATTCCTCAAAGAGAGTGGGAGGTCGTTGAAGGCTCATATTGTTGAGGCGGGGTGCATTCCTCAAAGAGAGTGGTAGGTCGTTGGTGGCTCTTGCTGTTGAGGCGGGGATCATTCCTCAAAGAGAGTCGTAGGTCGTTGGTGGCTCATGCTGTTGAGGCGGGGAGCATTCCTCAAAGAGATTGGTAGGTCGTTGAAGGCTCATGTTGTTGAGGTGGGGAGCATTCCCCAAAGAGAGTGGTAGGTCGTTGAAGGCTCATGTTGATGAAGCCGGGAGCATTTCTCAAAGAGAGTGGGAGGTCGTTGGTGGCTCTTTTTTTTAGGCGGGGAGCATTCCTCAACACTAGTGGGACGTCGTTGGTCGTTGGTGGCTCTTGTTGTTGAGGCAGGGAGCATTCCTCAAATATAGTGGGAGGTCATTGGTGGCTCTTGTTGTTGAGGCGGGGAGCATTCCTCAAATATAGTGGGAGGTCGTCGATGGCTCATGTTGATGAGGCCGGGAGCATTCCTAAAAGATAGTGGGAGGTCGTCGATGGCTCATGTTGATGAGGCCGGGAGCATTCCTCAAAGAGAGTGGTAGGTCGTTGGTGGCTCTTGTTGTTGAGGCGAGGAGCATTCCTCAATGCTAGTGGGAGGTCGTCGATGGCTCTTGTTGTTGAGGCGGGGAGCATTCCTCAAAGAGAGTGGTAGGTCGTTGGTGGCTCATGTTGTTGAGGCGATGGGCATTCCTCAAAGAGAGTTGGAGGTCGTTGAATGCTCATGCTGTTGAGGCGAGGAGCATTCCTCAAAGAGAGTTGGAGGTCGTTGAATGCTCATGTTGTTGAGGCGGGGAGCATTCCTCAAAGAGAGTGGTAGGTCGTGGTGGCTCTTGTTGTTGAGGCGGGGAGCATTCCTCAATGCTAGTGGGAGGTCGTCGATGGCTCTTATTGTTGAGGCGGGGAGCATTCCTCAAAGAGAGTGGTAGGTCGTTGGTGGCTCATGTTGATGAGGCGATGGGCATTCCTCAAATAGAGTTGGAGGTCGTTGAATGCTCATGCTGTTGAGGCGAGGAGCATTCCTCAAAGAGAGTTGGAGGTCGTTGAATGCTCATGTTGTTGAGGCGAGGAGCATTCCTCAAAGAGAGTGGTAGGTCGTTGAATGCTCAAGTTGTTGAGGCGGGGAGCATTCCTCAAAGAGAGTGGTAGGTCGTTGGTGGCTCATGTTGTTGAGGCGATGGGCATTCCTCAAAGAGAGTTGGAGGTCGTTGAATGCTCATGCTGTTGAGGCGAGGAGCATTCCTCAAAGAGAGTTGGAGGTCGTTGAATGCTCATGTTTTTGAAGCCGGGAGCATTCCTCAAAGAGATGTGTAGGTCGTTGAATGCTCAGGTTGTTGAGGCGAGGAGCATTCCTCAAAGAGAGTGGGAGGTCGTTGAAGGCTCATGTTGTTGAGGCGAGGAGCATTCCTCAAAGAGAGTGGGAGGTCGTTGAAGGCTCATATTGTTGAGGCGGGGAGCATTCCTCAAAGAGAGTGGTAGGTCGTTGGTGGCTCTTGCTGTTGAGGCGGGGATCATTGCTCAAAGAGAGTCGTAGGTCGTTGGTGGCTCATGCTGTTGAGGCGGGGAGCATTCCTCAAAGAGATTGGTAGGTCGTTGAAGGCTCATGTTGTTGAGGTGGGGAGCATTCCCCAAAGAGAGTGGTAGGTCGTTGAAGGCTCATGTTGATGAAGCCGGGAGCATTTCTCAAAGAGAGTGGGAGGTCGTTGGTGGCTCTTTTTTTTTAGGCGGGGAGCATTCCTCAACAATAGTGGGAGGTCGTTGGTCGTTGGTGGCTCTTGTTGTTGAGGCAGGGAGCATTCCTCAAATATAGTGGGAGGTCATTGGTGGCTCTTGTTGTTGAGGCGGGGAGCATTCCTCAAAGAGAGTGGGAGGTTGTCGATGGCTCATGTTGATGAGGCCGGGAGCATTCCTAAAAGATAGTGGGAGGTCGTCGATGGCTCATGTTGATGAGGCCGGGAGCATTCCTCAAAGAGAGTGGTAGGTCGTTGGTGGCTCTTGTTGTTGAGGCGGGGAGCATTCCTCAATGCTAGTGGGAGGTCGTCGATGGCTCTTGTTGTTGAGGCGGGGAGCATTCCTCAAAGAGAGTGGTAGGTCGTTGGTGGCTCATGTTGTTGAGGCGATGGGCATTCCTCAAAGAGAGTTGGAGGTCGTTGAATGCTCATGTTGTTGAGGCGGGGAGCATTCCTCAAAGAGAGTGGTAGGTTGTTGGTGGCTCATGTTGTTGAGGCGATGTGCATTCCTCAAAGAGAGTTGGAGGTCGTTGAATGCTCATGCTGTTGAGGCGAGGAGCATTCCTCAAAGAGAGTTGGAGGTCGTTGAATGCTCATGTTGTTGAAGCCGGGAGCATTCCTCAAAGAGAGTTGGAGGTCGTTGGTGGCTCTTGCTGTTGATGCGGGGAGCATTCCTCAAAGAGAGTCGTAGGTCGTTGGTGGCTCATGCTGTTGAGGCGGGGAGCATTCCTCAAAGAGAGTGGTAGGTCGTTGGTGGCTCTTGCTGTTGATGCGGGGAGCATTCCTCAAAGAGAGTCGTAGGTCGTTGGTGGCTCATGCTGTTGAGGCGGGGAGCATTCCTCAAAGAGATTGGTAGGTCGTTGAAGGCTCATGTTGTTGAGGTGGGGAGCATTCCCCAAAGAGAGTTGTAGGTCGTTGAAGGCTCATGTTGATGAAGCCAGGAGCATTTCTCAAAGAGAGTGGGAGGTCGTTGAAGGCTCATGCTGTTGAGGCGGGAACATTCCTCAAAGAGAGTGGGAGGTCGTTGATGGCTCATGCTGTTGAGGCTGGAGCATTCATCAAATAGAGTGAGAGGTCGTTGATGGCTCATGCTGTTGAGGCGGGAGCATTCCTCAAAGAGAGTGGTAGGTCGTTGGTTGCTCTTTTTGTTGAGGCGGGAAGCATTTCTCAACTATAGTGGGAGGTCGTTTGTGGCTCTTGTTTTTTAGGCGGGGAGCATTCCTCAACTATAGTGGGAGGTCATTGGTGGCTCTTGTTGTTGAGGCGGGGAGCATTCCTCAAATATAGTGGGAGGTCGTCGATGGCTCATGTTGATGAGGCCGGGAGCATTCCTAAAAGATAATGGGAGGTCGTCGATGGCTCATGTTGATGAGGCCGGGAGCATTCCTCAAAGTGAGCGGTAGGTCGTTGGTTGCTCTTGTTGTTGAGGCGGGGAGCATTCCTCAATGCTAGTGGGAGGTCGTCGATGGCTCTTGTTGTTGAGGCGGGGAGCATTCCTCAAAGAGAGTGGTAGGTCGTTGGTGGCTCATGTTGTTGAGGCGATGGGCATTCCTCAAAGAGAGTTGGAGGTCGTTGAATGCTCATGCTGTTGAGGCGAGGAGCATTCCTCAAAGAGAGTTGGAGGTCGTTGAATGCTCATGTTGTTGAGGCGAGGAGCATTCCTCAAAGAGAGTTGGAGGTCGTTGAATGCTCATGTTGTTGAAGCCGGGAGCATTCCTCGAAGAGAGTTGGAGGTCGTTGAATGCTCATGTTGTTGAGGCGAGGAGCATTCCTCAAAGAGAGTGGGAGGTCGTTGAAGGCTCATGTTGTTGAGGCGAGGAGCATTCCTCAAAGAGAGTGGGAGGTCGTTGATGGCTCATGTTGTTGAGGCGCGGAGCATTCCTCAAAGAGAGTGGTAGGTCGTTGGTGGCTCTTGCTGTTGAGGCGGGGATCATTCCTCAAAGAAAATGGGAGGTCGTTGATGGCTCTTGTTGTTGTGGCGGGGAGCATTCCTCAAAGAGAATCGTAGGTCGTTGGTGGCTCATGCTGTTGAGGCGGGGAGCATTCCTCAAAGAGATTGGTAGGTCGTTGAAGGCTCATGTTGTTGAGGTGAGGAGCATTCCTCAAAGAGAGTGGTAGTTCGTTGAAGCCTCATGTTGTTGAGACGGGGAGTATTCATCAAATAGAGTGGGAGGTCGTTGAAGGCTCATGTTGTTGAGGCGAGAAGCATTCCTCAAAGAGAGTGGTAGGTCGTTGAAGGCTCATGTTGTTGAGGCGGGAAGCAATCCTCACAGAGAATCGGAGGTCGTTGACGGCTCATGTTGTTGAGGCGGGGAGCATTCCTCAAACAGAGTGGGAGGTCATTGAATGATCATGCTGTTGAGGCGGAAGCATTCCTCAAAGATAGTGGGAGGTCGTCGATGGCTCATGTTGATGAGGCCGGGAGCATTCCTCAAATATAGTGGGAGGTCGTTGATGGCTCATGCTGCTGAGGCGGGAGTATTCCTCAAAGAGAGTGGGGTCGTAGAATGTTCATGTTGTTGAGGTTGGGAACATTCCCCAAAGAGAGTGGGAGGTTGTTGAAGGCTCATGCTGCTGATACCGGGAGCATTCCTCAACAAATATGGGAGTTCGTTGAAGGCTCATGTTGTTGAGGCAGGGATCATTCCTCAATGAGAGTGGTGAGGGGTCGTTGAAGGATGCTACTTTTGAGGCGGGGGCATTCCTCAAAAAGAGTGGTGAGGGGTCGTTGAAAGGTGTTACTTTTGATGCGAGAAGCATTCCTCAGAGAGAGTGGTGAGGGGTCGTTGAAGGATGTTACTCTTGATGCGGGAAGCATTCGTCAAAGAGAGTGGTGAGTGGTCGTTGAAGGATGTTACTCTTGATGCGGGTAGCATTCGTCAAAGAGAGTGGTGAGGGGTCGTTGAAGGATGTTACTCTTGATGGGGAAGCATTCCTCAGAGAGAGTGGGTGGTCGTTGAAGGATGTTACTTTTGATGTGGGGGTCACCCTCAAAGAGAGTGAAGGTCGTTGAAGGCTTATGTTGTTCAGGCGGGGAGCATTCCTCAAAGAGTGTGGGAGGTATCGTTGAAGGCACATGTTGAGGCGAGGAACATTCCTCTAATGGATTGGAAGGTCGTTGAATGCGTATGTTGTTGAAGCTGGGAGTATTCCTCACAGATAATGGCAGGTCGTTGAATGTTCATGTTGGTGATATTTGGAGCATTCCCCCAAAGAGAGTTGGAGGTCGGTGAAGGATCATGCTGTTGATGCGGTTGGGGTCCTCAAAGAGAGTGGAAGGTAGTTGAAGGCACATGTTGTTGAGGCGGTGACCGTTCCTCAAACAGAGTGGGAAGTCGTTGAATGCTCATGTTGGTGATGCAGGAAACATTCCTCAAAGAGAGTGGGCGGTCGTTGAAGGTGCATGCTGTTGAGGTGGGGAGCATTCCGGAAAGGATGTGTGAGGTCGTTGAAGGCTCATGCTTTTGTGAAAGCATTCCCCAAAGAGAGTGGTGGTCGATGAAGGCTCATGTTGTTAAGGCGGTGAGCATTACTGAAAGACATTTGGAGGTCGTTGAAGGCTGTTTGCTGTTGAGGCACGGAGCATTCCTCAAAGAGAGTTGGAGGTCGTTGAAGGCTGTTTGCTTTTGAGACCGGGAGCATTCCTCAAAAAGAGTGGGAGTTCGTTGAAGGCTCATGTTGTTGAGGCAAGGATCATTCCTCAATGAGAGGTGGAGGTCGTTGACGTTTCATATTGAGGCGGGGAGTATTCCTCAAATAGAGTGGGAGGTTATTGAAAGTTCATGCTTTTGAGGCGAGGAGCATTCCTCAAGGTGAATGGGGGTCGAGGAAGGCGCATGCTCTCGAGGCGGGGAACATTCCTCAAAGACAGTGGGAGGTCGTTAATGGCTGTTGCTGTTGAAGCTGGGATCATTCCTCAAAGAGAGTGGGAGGTTGTTGAAGGCGGGATTGGTAGTGTGTGGTGTGCAATAACTGTTATATAAAACACCAATGGGACGCTATGCGGAGGGGCCTATAATTATGTGGTGCTACAACGGGTGTATAAAGATCCCGGCGTGTGATATACGGAGGGAGCACTGTGTGGTGATATTTCAACAAGCGTACAACCGACGCGTATAGGTCCCCATGTAGTGCTATTCGGAGATAGTTATGCGGTGGTGAAATCGACGCATATAGAACCCCTGGAGCGTTATAATATGTACCGGTACGAACTATCAAACTATTGAAATGATTACCTGCATTTAAAATGTAGGACAGTCCCTTCGTAGAAACCATTGCCATCAATTGAGACGAGCTCTGCATTGTCAAAAATAGTTTCCGGTCTTTGGCATAAACGCTTACAGGTGAAGTTTGTCATGGACCACGTTGCATCGTCATTGCATATTATGGATGATTTTCCGGTTCCGGTGTAGTTCAAGTCACATTTGTACGCATTTGTCTTGCCGATTGTGTGTACTTGTGACATCAATATAGTATTGTTTATATAGTCTGGCATAGGACATTCCGTTTTAACACACGTAGATCCACTCGGGCTAGTTGTTGATAGTTCACATGTTTCAGTTGTTTCACATTTATTATCATTGCAAGGTTCTAATTGATTCCGTGACCATGTACTGATAGTACTATATGTGCAGATTGGTGTGTTGTCTGTTAGCAAAGAAACGTTGACAACATCCTTCAAGCTACACGCATTCATTCCGTACCGATGCATTACAGCAGCACACCGGTTGCGTCGTTGACATTCGGAAATACATTTTTCGAAATAAGTATCAAACATTATTCTGAACGTGTCGTTATCTACACATGTCTTGTACAAACGTTCACCATCCTGTTGCGATAACGCTAGCGCCATCATTAATATTACAATCCAACACAATATCACAGTCTCAATGATTCCTGACTGCCGAGTGCAATTCATGGCCATTCCTTATTCAAATTGATAAACAATCCGCTGTGATTTTTTTTTTTTATAATTTAGTATCACTGTTGCAAACAATACACCTGTAGTCTTTATCAAGTCTACATTTATACTACGAGACTACGGTTTGATTCTGGTATCACTGTGTGGAATGCTTCACAGAGTGTGGAAATAAATTGAAGCAGAGATACTCACGGTTCCCAATAGCTATGATGATATGTATGATGATTACGCAATATTGATGAAGTATCTCCACAACCATACATATTGAATGAACTGTTGCAAGAAACATAATATGACATACGTCGGGAGTGGAGGGGGCTATCACAATTAATTACTAGGACGCGTGTTAACTGATGCTTATTATTATAAAATTAACATATACATACCGCCTACGTGGTCGAGTGGTTAAGGTCGTTGACTTGTATACCACTGTAACCTATCATCACTGATTGTCACTGGTTCCAGCCCCTGTGTGTGTTTTACGTTTATTTTTCGTCGCAACGCCTCCTGAAGAGATTAGTCATTTTAGATTGTTGGAGGATAGTGTAATGATACAGACAGAGACCCATTCCAGATTCTCCTCGGCTTCTTTTACGTGCACGGTGTACAGCACCGACACGAGACCTCGGTTTAAAGTCCCATCTGAAAGACTGTTAATTGTATTAGGATCAGACGGGGGATGGAACCTGCGATCCCTGGATTACCAGTCCAGCGTGTTACCACTGGACTACATGTACATATCCGTCTGTGTTCCAGCCCCGCTCAGACGGTGTCTCATTTATATGAATAAGTTGGCAGCTTCCTACGGAGGTTAGTGCACCAAGTACTGGTTAACCGCTGGAGTCTGTCCAGGAAAGGTGTTGTTAGGTAAACTGCCCGTCGCTCAAATGGGCAACCGGTAGCGACGTTAAATAAAAATAAATTAAAAAATGCACTCGAGTATGGCCTTACACAGAGATGGCGTAGCTTGTTGCTTCCACGAATGTCAGAACGAGGCATAGTTTCTGCGAGTGACGTCGTTTGTTGGCCTATAGCAATTATTTTATTATTGAGTAAGGAATGTGTGACTATACAGTACGATTGTAGTTTATTCAGTTGGAACACTCTGATCTATACCCCTCCCATATTACAAACGTGTTGGTAGTTCACATTGGGTTGCGAGTCCAAGGGTCGCAGGTTCGATCCACAGCCTGACGCCAATACCAGCCTTTCGAATGACATTTTAAACTGAGGTCCCGTTTCAGTGCTTTGTATCATGTAACAAGAGGAGACTCTGGAATGGGTATATGTCTGTATCGTTACACTATCCTCCAAAATCTAAAATGACTAATCTCATCGTGAGGCGTCGCTCATATAGGCAACCGGTATCGACGATGAATAACGCATAAACACACACAACATACTGTATCCTCGCGCTCAATTGACAATAGTTTATACTCATTTTTTTTAGTTGGGTTGCGAAACGAGTTCTTACAACTTATATTAATCACTCTCGAGACCTCATTCCATCGCTAGGAGGGAGATAGAAGAGGCAATGTGGAATTTGTTATGCCTTACCTAAGGACACAATCTTAACGGCTTCAGCGGGGATATATAACAGAACTACAGGCCTTTTCGCACATGAAGCCAATGCGCTACCACGGCGCTACCACGGCGCTACGGCGCTACCACGGCGCTACCACGGCGCTACCACAGCGCTATCACGGCGCTATCACGGCGCTGGCTATCACGGCGCTATCACGGCGCTACCACGGCGCTATCACGGCGCTACCACGGCGCTATCACGGCGCTGGCTATCACGGCGCTATCACGGCGCTACCACGGCGCTATCACGGCGCTACCACGGCGCTGGCTATCACAGCGCTACCACGGCGCTACCACGGCGCTACCACGGCGCTACCACGGCGCTACCACGGCGCTACCACGGCGTTATCACGGCGTTGGCTATCACGGCGCTATCACGGCGCTACCACGGCGCTGGCTATCATGGCGCTACCACGGCGCTACCACGGCGCTACCACTGCGCTACCACGGCGCTATCACGGCGCTACCACGGCGCTACCACGGCGCTGGCTATCACGGCGCTACCACGGCGCTGGCTATCACGGCGCTACCACGGCGCTGGCTATCACGGCGCTACCACGGCGCTGGCTATCACGGCGCTACCACGTGCTGGCTATCACGGCGCTGGCTATCACGGCGCTACCACGGCGCTATCACGGCGCTACCACGGCGCTATCACGGCGCTACCACGGCGCTATCACGGCGCTACCACGGCGCTCTCACGGCGCTAATACGGCGCTACCATGGCGCTATCACGGCGCTACCACGGCGCTACCACGGCATTATCACGGCGCTACCACGGCGCTATCACGGCGCTATCACGGCGCTATCACGGCGCTATCACGGCGCTATCACGGCGCTACCACGGCGCTATCACGACTTCCAGTTGACAATCGCATATGATGTCTATGTCAAGTTGATGATATTATTTATTCTGATAATATTTAATTAGACCAAATGTATTTCCAAATAGAATAGATGTATATTTAAATAGAAGCATACCGCAAATAGATGTATATTTAAATAGAAATAGCACAATCTACACTCCATATAGTACAAACAGTAGATATAGCACAATCTACACTCCATATAGTACACACAGTATATGTAGCACAATCTACACTCCATATAGTACACACAGTAGATGTAGCACAATCTACACTCCATAGAGTACACACATTATATGTAACACAAGCTACACTCAATAGAATACACACAGTAGATGTAGCACAATCTACACTCCATATAGTACACACAGTAGATGTAGCACAATCTACACTCCATATAGTACACACAGTATATGTAGCACAATCTACACTCCATATAGTACACACAGTAGATGTAGCACAATCTACACTCCATAGAGTACACACATTATATGTAACACAAGCTACACTCAATAGAATACAAACAGTATATGTAGCACAATCTACACTCCATAGAGTACACACAGTAGATGTAGCACAATCTACACTTCATAGAATACACGCAGTAGATGTAGCACAATCTACACTCCATATAGTACAAACAGTAGATGTAGCACAATCTACACTCCATATAGTACACACAGTAGATGTAGCACAATCTACACTCCATATAGTACACACAGTAGATGCAGCACAATCTACACTCCATATAGTACACACAGTAGATGTAACACAATCTACACTCCATATAGTACACACAGTAGATGTAACACAATCTACACTCCATATAGTACACACAGTATATATAACACAATCTACACGCAATAGAATACACACAGTAGATATAGCACAATCTACATGCAATAGAGTACACGCAGTAGATATAGCACAATCTACATGCAATATAGTACACACAGTAGATATAGCACAATCTACATGCAATAAAGTACACACAGTAGATATAGCACAATCTACACTCCATATAGTACACACAGTAGATATAGCACAATCTACACACAATAGAGTACACACAGTATATGTAGCACAATCTACACGCAATAGAGTCCACACAGTAGATATAGAACAATCTACACGCACTAGAGTACACACAGTAGATGTAACACAATCTACACGCAATAGAGTGCACACAGTAGATATAGCACAATCCACATGCAATAGAGTAAACACAGTAGATATAGCACAATCTACACGCAATAGAGTACACACAGTAGATATAGCACAATCTACACGCAATAGAGTACACACAGTAGATATAGCACAATCTACACGCAATAGAGTACACACAGTAGATATAGCACAATCTACACTCCATATAGTACACACAGTAGATGTAGCACAATCTACACTCCATATAGTACACACAGTAGATATAGCACAATCTACATGCAATAGAGTACACACAGTAGATATAGCACAATCTACACGCAATAGAGTACACACAGTAGATATAGCACAATCTACACGCAATAGAGTACACACAGTAGATATAGCACAATCTACACGCAATAGAGTACACACAGTAGATATAGCACAATCTACATGCAATAGAGTACACACAGTAGATATAGCACAATCTACACGCAATAGAGTACACACAGTAGATATAGCACAAACTACACTTGATAGAGTACACACAATATATGTAGCACAATCTACACGCAATAGAGTACACACAGTATATGTAGCAAAATCTACTTGCAATAGAGTACACGCAGTAGATATAGCACAATCTACATGCAATAGAGTACACACAGTAGATATAGCACAATCTACAAGCAATAGAGTACACGTAGTAGATATAGCACAATCTACACGCAATAGAGTACACACAGTAGAGATAGCACAATCTACATGCAATAGAGTACACACAGTAGATATAGCACAATCTACAAGCAATAGAGTACACACAGTAGATATAGCACAATCTACACTCGATAGAGTACACTCAGTATATATAGCACAATCTACATGCAATAGAGTACACACAGTAGATATAGCACAATCTACACGCAATAGAGTACACACAGTAGATATAGCACAATCTACACTGCAAATAGTACACACAGTAGATATAGCACAATCTACATGCAATAGAGTACACACAGTATATGTAGCACAATCTACACGCAATAGAGTACACACAGTAGATATAGCACAATCTACACGCAATAGAGTACACACAGTAGATATAGCACAATCTACATGCAATAGAGTACACACAGTAGATATAGCACAATCTACACTCCAAATAATACACACAGTAGATATAGCACAATCTACACGCAATAGAGTACACACAGTAGATATAGCACAATCTACACGCAATAGAGTACACACAGTAGATATAGCACAATCTACACGCAATAGAGTACACACAGTAGATGTAGTACAATCTACACTCGATGGAGTACACACAGTAGATGTAGCACAATCTACACGCAATAGAGTACACACAGTAGATATAGCACAATCTACATGTAATAGAGTACACACAGTAGATGTAGCACAATCTACACGCAATAGAGTACACACAGTAGAGATAGCACAATCTACATGCAATAGAGTACACACAGTAGATATAGCACAATCTACAAGCAATAGAGTACACACAGTAGATATAGCACAATCTACACTCGATAGAGTACACTCAGTATATGTAGCACAATCTACATGCAATAGAGTACACACAGTAGATATAGCACAATCTACACGCAATAGAGTACACACAGTAGATATAGCACAATCTACACTCCAAATAGTACACACAGTAGATATAGCACAATCTACATGCAATAGAGTACACACAGTATATGTAGCACAATCTACACGCAATAGAGTACACACAGTAGATATAGCACAATCTACACGCAATAGAGTACACACAGTAGATATAGCACAATCTACATGCAATAGAGTACACACAGTAGATATAGCACAATCTACACTCCAAATAATACACACAGTAGATATAGCACAATCTACACGCAATAGAGTACACACAGTAGATGTAGTACAATCTACACTCGATGGAGTACACACAGTAGATGTAGCACAATCTACACGCAATAGAGTACACACAGTAGATATAGCACAATCTACATGTAATAGAGTACACACAGTAGATGTAGCACAATCTACACGCAATATAGTACACACAGTAGATGTAGCACAATCTACACGCAATAGAGTACACACAGTAGATATAGCACAATCTACATGTAATAGAGTACACACAGTAGATGTAGCACAATCTACACTCGATGGAGTACACACAGTAGATGTAGCACAATCTACACGCAATAGAGTACACACAGTAGATATAGCACAATATACATGCAATAGAGTACACACAGTAGATGTAGCACAATCTACACGCAATAGAGTACACACAGTAGATATAGCACAATCTACACTCCAAAGAGTACACACAGTAGATATAGCACAATATATAAGCAATAGAGTACACACAGTATATGTAGCACAATCTACACGCAATAGAGTACACACAGTAGATATAGCACAATCTACACGCAATAGAGTACACACAGTAGATATAGCACAATCTACATGCAATAGAGTACACGCAGTAGATATAGCACAATCTACACGCAATAGAGTACACACAGTAGATATAGCACAATCTACACGCAATAGAGTACACACAGTAGATATAGCACAATCTACACGCAATAGAGTACACACAGTAGATATAGCACAATCTACACTCAATAGAGTACACACAGTAGATGTAGCACAATCTACACGCAATAGAGTACACACAGTAGATATAGCACAATCTACATGCAATAGAGTACACACAGTAGATATAGCACAATCTACACGCAATAGAGTACACACAGTAGATATAGCACAATCTACACGCAATAGAGTACACACAGTAGATATAGCACAATCTACACGCAATAGAGTACACACAGTAGATGTAGCACAATATACACTCCATAGAGTACACACAGTAGATATAGCACAATCTACATGCAATAGAGTACCCACAGTAGATATAGCACAATCTACACTCGAATAGTACCCACAGTATATGTAGCACAATCTACACGCAATAGAGTACACACAGTAGATATAGCACAATCTACACTCCATATAGTACACACAGTAGATGTAGCACAATCTACACTCCATATAGTACACACAGTAGATGTAACACAATCTACACTCCATAGAGTACACACAGTAGATGTAGCACAATCTACACTCCATATAGTACACACAGTAGATATAACACAATCTACACGCAATAGAGTACACACAGTAGATATAGCACAATCTACACGCAATAGAGTACACACAGTAGATGTAGCACAATCTACACGCAATAGAGTACACACAGTAGATATAGCACAATCTACACGCAATAGAGTACACACAGTAGATATAGCACAATCTACACGCAATAGAGTACACACAGTAGATATAGCACAATCTACACTCAATAGAGTACACACAGTAGATATAGCACAATCTACACGCAATAGAGTACACACAGTAGATATAGCACAATATACATGCAATAGAGTACACACAGTAGATGTAGCACAATCTACACGCAATAGAGTACACACAGTAGATATAGCACAATCTACACGCAATAGAGTACACACAGTAGATATAGCACAATCTACACTCCAAATAGTACACACAGTAGATATAGCACAATCTACACGCAATAGAGTACACACAGTAGATATAGCACAATCTACACGCAATAGAGTACACACAGTAGATATAGCACAATCTACACTCGATAGAGTACACACAATATATGTAGCACAATCTACACGCAATAGAGTACACACAGTATATGTAGCAAAATCTACTTGCAATAGAGTACACACAGTAGATATAGCACAATCTACATGCAATAGAGTACACGCAGTAGATATAGCACAATCTACATGCAATAGAGTACACACAGTAGATATAGCACAATCTACAAGCAATAGAGTACACGCAGTAGATATAGCACAATCTACACGCAATAGAGTACACACAGTAGATATAGCACAATCTACATGCAATAGAGTACACACAGTAGATATAGCACAATCTACAAGCAATAGAGTACACACAGTAGATATAGCACAATCTACACTCGATAGAGTACACTCAGTATATGTAGCACAATCTACATGCAATAGAGTACACACAGTAGATATGGCAAAATCTACACGCAATAGAGTACACACAGTAGATATAGCACAATATACACGCAATATAGTACACACAGTAGATGTAGCACAATCTACACGCAATAGAGTACACACAGTAGATATAGCACAATCTACACTCCATATAGTACAGACAGTAGATGTAACACAATATACACTCCATATAGTACACACAGTATATGTAGCACAATCTACATGCAATATAGTACCCACAGTAGATATAGCACAATTACAGCAATAAGTACCCACAGTATATGTAGCACAATCTACATGCAATAAGTACCACAGTAGATATAGCACAATCTACACTCGATATAGTACCCACAGTATATGTAGCACAATCTACACGCAATAGAGTACACACAGTAGATATAGCACAATCTACACTCCATATAGTACACACAGTAGATGTAACACAATCTACACTCCATATAGTACACACAGTAGATGTAACACAATCTACACTCCATAGAGTACACACAGTAGATGTAACACAATCTACACTCCATATAGTACACAGAGTAGATATAACACAATCTACACGCAATAGAGTACACACAGTAGATATAGCACAATCTACACGCAATAGAATACACACAGTAGATATAGCACAATCTACATGCAATAGAGTACACACAGTAGATGTAGCACAATCTACACGCAATAGAGTACACACAGTAGATATAGCACAATCTACACGCAATAGAGTACACACAGTAGATGTAGCACAATCTACACCCAAATAGTACACACAGTAGATATAGCACAATCTACATGCAATAGAGTACACACAGTAGATATAGCACAATCTACACGCAATAGAGTACACACAGTAGATGTAGCACAATCTACACGCAATAGAGTACACACAGTAGATATAGCACAATCTACACGCAATAGAGTACACACAGTAGATATAGCACAATCTACACTCCAAATAGTACACACAGTAGATATAGCACAATCTACATGCAATAGAGTACACACAGTAGATATAGCACAATCTACACCCAATAGAGTACACACAGTAGATATAGCACAATCTACACTCAATAGAGTACACACAGTAGATATAGCACAATCTACACTCAATAGAGTACACACAGTATATGTAGCACAATCTACACGCAATAGAGTACACACAGTAGATATAGCACAATCTACACGCAATAGAGTACACACAATAGATATAACACAATCTACACGCAATAGAGTACACACAGTAGATATAGCACAATCTACACTCCAAATAGTACACACAGTAGATATAGCACAATCTACATGCAATAGAGTACACACAGTAGATATAGCACAATATACATGCAATAGAGTACACACAGTAGATGTAGCACAATCTACACGCAATAGAGTACACACAGTAGATATAGCACAATCTACAGGCAATAGAGTACACACAGTAGATATAGCACAATCTACACTCCAAATATTACACAGAGTAGATATAGCACAATCTACATGCAATAGAGTACACACAGTAGATATAGCACATTCTACACCCGATAGAGTAAACACAGTAGATATAGCACAATCTACACTCGATAGAGTACACACAATATATGTAGCACAATCTACACGCAATAGAGTACACACGGTATATGTAGCAAAATCTACTTGCAATAGAGTACACACAGTAGATATAGCACAATCTACATGCAATAGAGTACACGCAGTAGATATAGCACAATCTACATGCAATAGAGTACACACAGTAGATATAGCACAATCTACAAGCAATAGAGTACACGCAGTAGATATAGCACAATCTACACGCAATAGAGTACACACAGTAGATATAGCACAATCTACATGCAATAGAGTACACACAGTAGATATAGCACAATCTACAAGCAATAGAGTACACACAGTAGATATAGCACAATCTACACTCGATAGAGTACACTCAGTATATGTAGCACAATCTACATGCAATAGAGTACACACAGTAGATATGGCAAAATCTACACGCAATAGAGTACACACAGTAGATATAGCACAATATACACGCAATATAGTACACACAGTAGATGTAGCACAATCTACACGCAATAGAGTACACACAGTAGATATAGCACAATCTACACTCCATATAGTACAGACAGTAGATGTAACACAATATACACTCCATATAGTACACACAGTATATGTAGCACAATCTACATGCAATATAGTACCCACAGTAGATATAGCACAATCTACACTCGATATAGTACCCACAGTATATGTAGCACAATCTACACGCAATAGAGTACACACAGTAGATATAGCACAATCTACACTCCATATAGTACACACAGTAGATGTAACACAATCTACACTCCATATAGTACACACAGTAGATGTAACACAATCTACACTCCATAGAGTACACACAGTAGATGTAACACAATCTACACTCCATATAGTACACAGAGTAGATATAACACAATCTACACGCAATAGAGTACACACAGTAGATATAGCACAATCTACACGCAATAGAATACACACAGTAGATATAGCACAATCTACATGCAATAGAGTACACGCAGTAGAGGTAGCACAATCTACACGCAATAGAGTACACACAATAGATATAACACAATCTACACGCAATAGAGTACACACAGTAGATATAGCACAATCTACACTCCAAATAGTACACACAGTAGATATAGCACAATCTACATGCAATAGAGTACACACAGTAGATATAGCACAATATACATGCAATAGAGTACACACAGTAGATGTAGCACAATCTACACGCAATAGAGTACACACAGTAGATATAGCACAATCTACAGGCAATAGAGTACACACAGTAGATATAGCACAATCTACACTCCAAATATTACACAGAGTAGATATAGCACAATCTACATGCAATAGAGTACACACAGTAGATATAGCACATTCTACACCCGATAGAGTAAACACAGTAGATATAGCACAATCTACACTCGATTGAGTACACACAGTAGATATAGCTCATTCTACACTCGATAGAGTACACACAGTATATGTAGCACAATCTACACGCAATAGAGTACACACAGTAGATATAGCACAATCTACACTCGATAGAGTACACACAATATATGTAGCACAATCTACACGCAATAGAGTACACACAGTATATGTAGCAAAATCTACTTGCAATAGAGTACACACAGTAGATATAGCACAATCTACACGCAATAGAGTACACACAGTATATGTAGCACAATCTACACTCCATATAGTACACACAGTAGATATAGCACAATATACACGCAATAGAGTACACACAGTAGATATAGCACAATCTACACGCAATAGAGTACACACAGTAGATATAGCACAATATACACGCAATAGAGTACACACAGTAGATGTAGTACAATCTACACTCGATGGAGTACACACAGTAGATGTAGCACAATCTACACGCAATAGAGTACACACAGTAGATATAGCACAATCTACATGTAATAGAGTACACACAGTAGATGTAGCACAATCTACACGCAATATAGTACACACAGTAGATATAGCACAATCTACACGCAATAGAGTACACACAGTAGATATAGCACAATCTACACGCGATAGAGTACACACAGTAGATGTAGCACAATCTACACTCGATAGAGTACACACAGTAGATGTAGCACAATCTACACGCAATAGAGTACACACAGTAGATATAGCACAATCTACATGCAATAGAGTACACACAGTAGATATAGCACAATCTACACGCAATAGAGTACACACAGTAGATATAGCACAATCTACACGCAATAGAGTACACACAGTAGATATAGCACAATCTACACGCAATAGAGTACACACAGTAGATGTAGCACAATCTACACGCAATAGAGTACACACAGTAGATATAGCACAATCTACACGCAATAGAGTACACACAGTAGATATAGCACAATCTACACGCAATAGAGTACACACAGTAGATATAGCACAATCTACACGCAATAGAGTACACACAGTAGATATAGCACAATCTACACGCAATAGAGTACACACAGTAGATATAGCACAATCTACACGCAATAGAGTACACACAGTAGATATAGCACAATCTACACGCAATAGAGTACACACAGTAGATATAGCACAATCTACACGCAATAGAGTACACACAGTATATGTAGCACAATCTACACGCAATAGAGTACACACAGTAGATATAGCACAATCTACACGCAATAGAGTACACACAGTAGATATAGCACAATCTACACGCAATAGAGTACACACAGTAGATATAGCACAATCTACACGCAATAGAGTACACACAGTAGATATAGCACAATCTACACGCAATAGAGTACACACAGTAGATATAGCACAATCTACACGCAATAGAGTACACACAGTAGATATAGCACAATCTACACGCAATAGAGTACACACAGTAGATATAGCACAATCAACAAACAATAGATACAAACAACAGATTAGCACAATCGACACGCAATAGAGTACACACAGTAGATATAGCACAATCTACACGCAATAGAGTACACAAAGTAGATATAGCACAATCTACACGCAATAGAGTACACACAGTAGATATAGCACAATCTACACGCAATAGAGTACACACAGTATATGTAGCACAATCTACACGCAATATAGTACACACAGTAGATATAGCACAATCTACACGCAATAGAGTACACACAGTATATGTAGCACAATCTACACGCAATAGAGTACACACAGTAGATATAGCACAATCTACACGCAATAGAGTACACACAGTAGATGTAGCACAATCTACACGCAATAGAGTACACACAGTATATGTAGCACACTCTACACGCAATAGAGTACACACAGTAGATATAGCACAATCTACACGCAATATAGTACACACAGTAGATATAGCACAATCTACACTCCATAGAGTACACACAGTAGATATAGCACAATCAACAAACAATAGAGTACACACAGTAGATGTAGCACAATTTACACACAATAGAGTACACACATTAGATATAGCACAATCTACACTCCAAATAGTACACACAGTAGATTAGCACAATTACACACAATAGAGTACACACATAATATAGCACAACACACCCAAAACACACATAGATATAGCACAATCTACATGCAATAGAGTACACACAGTATATGTAGCACAATCTACACGCAATAGAGTACACACAGTATATGTAGCACAATCTACACGCAATAGAGTACACACAGTAGATATAGCACAATCTACACGCAATAGAGTACACACAGTAGATATAGCACAATCTACACGCAATAGAGTACACACAGTATATATAGCACAATCTACATGCAATAGAGTACACACAGTAGATATAGCACAATCTACACTCCAAATAGTACACACAGTAGATATAGCACAATCTACATGCAATAGAGTACACACAGTAGATATAGCACAATCTACATGCAATAGAGTACACACAGTAGATGTAGCACAATCTACACGCAATAGAGTACACACAGTAGATATAGCACAATCTACATGCAATAGAGTACACGCAGTAGATATAGCACAATCTACACTCCATATAGTACACACAGTAGATATAGCACAATTTACATGCAATAGAGTACACACAGTAGATATAGCACATTCTACACTCAATAGAGTACACACAGTATATGTAGCACAATCTACACGCAATAGAGTACACACAGTAGATATAGCACAATCTACACGCAATAGAGTACACACAGTAGATATAGCACAATCTACACGCAATAGAGTACACACAGTAGATATAGCACAATCTACACGCAATAGAGTACACACAGTAGATATAGCACAATCTACACGCAATAGAGTACACACAGTAGATATAGCACAATATACACGCAATAGAGTACACACAGTAGATATAGCACAATCAACAAACAATAGAATACAAACAACAGATGTAGCACAATCGACACGCAATAGAGTACACACAGTAGATGTAGCACACTCTACACGCAATAGAGTACACACAGTAGATATAGCACAATCTACATGCAATAGAGTACACAAAGTAGATATAGCACAATCTACACGCAATAGAGTACACAAAGTAGATATAGCACAATCTACACCAATAGAGTACACACAGTAGATATAGCACAATCTACACGCAATAGAGTACACACAGTATATGTAGCACAATCTACACGCAATAGAGTACACACAGTAGATATAGCACAATCTACACGCAATAGAGTACACACAGTAGATATAGCACAATCTACACGCAATAGAGTACACACAGTAGATATAGCACAATCTACACGCAATAGAGTACACACAGTATATATAGCACAATCTACACGCAATAGAGTACACACAGTAGATATAGCACAATCTACACGCAATAGAGTACACACAGTAGATATAGCACAATCTACACGCAATAGAGTACACACAGTAGATATAGCACAATCTACACGCAATAGAGTACACACAGTAGATGTAGCACAATCTACACGCAATAGAGTACACACAGTAGATATAGCACAATCTACACGCAATAGAGTACACACAGTAGATATAGCACAATCTACACGCAATAGAGTACACACAGTAGATATAGCACAATCTACACGCAATAGAGTACACACAGTAGATATAGCACAATCTACACGCAATAGAGTACACACAGTAGATATAGCACAATCAACAAACAATAGAATACAAACAACAGATGTAGCACAATCGACACGCAATAGAGTACACACAGTAGATGTAGCACAATCTACTCGCAATAGAGTACACACAGTAGATATAGCACAATCTACATGCAATAGAGTACACAAAGTAGATATAGCACAATCTACACGCAATAGAGTACACAAAGTAGATATAGCACAATCTACACGCAATAGAGTACACACAGTAGATATAGCACAATCTACACGCAATAGAGTACACACAGTATATGTAGCACAATCTACACGCAATATGGTACACACCGTAGATATAGCACAATCTACACGCAATAGAGTACACACAGTATATGTAGCACAATCTACACGCAATAGAGTACACACAGTAGATATAGCACAATCTACACGCAATAGAGTACACACAGTAGATGTAGCACAATCTACACGCAATAGAGTACACACAGTATATGTAGCACACTCTACACGCAATAGAGTACACACAGTAGATATAGCACAATCTACACTCAATATAGTACACACAGTAGATATAGCACAATCTACACTCCATAGAGTACACACAGTAGATATAGCACAATCAACAAACAATAGAGTACACACAGTAGATGTAGCACAATTTACACACAATAGAGTACACACATTAGATATAGCACAATCTACACTCCAAATAGTACACACAGTAGATATAGCACAATCTACATGCAATAGAGTACACACAGTATATGTAGCACAATCTACACGCAATAGAGTACACACAGTATATGTAGCACAATCTACACGCAATAGAGTACACACAGTAGATATAGCACAATCTACACGCAATAGAGTACACACAGTAGATATAGCACAATCTACACGCAATAGAGTACACACAGTATATATAGCACAATCTACATGCAATAGAGTACACACAGTAGATATAGCACAATCTACACTCCAAATAGTACACACAGTAGATATAGCACAATCTACATGCAATAGAGTACACACAGTAGATATAGCACAATCTACATGCAATAGAGTACACACAGTAGATGTAGCACAATCTACACGCAATAGAGTACACACAGTAGATATAGCACAATCTACACGCAATAGAGTACACACAGTAGATATAGCACAATCTACACGCAATAGAGTACACACAGTAGATATAGCACAATCTACACGCAATAGAGTACACACAGTAGATATAGCACAATCTACACGCAATAGAGTACACACAGTAGATATAGCACAATCAACAAACAATAGAATACAAACAGATGTAGCACAATCGACACGCAATAGAGTACACACAGTAGATGTAGCACACTCTACACGCAATAGAGTACACACAGTAGATATAGCACAATCTACATGCAATAGAGTACACAAAGTAGATATAGCACAATCTACACGCAATAGAGTACACAAAGTAGATATAGCACAATCTACACGCAATAGAGTACACACAGTAGATATAGCACAATCTACACGCAATAGAGTACACACAGTATATGTAGCACAATCTACACGCAATATAGTACACACAGTAGATATAGCACAATCTACACGCAATAGAGTACACACAGTATATGTAGCACAATCTACACGCAATAGAGTACACACAGTAGATATAGCACAATCTACACGCAATAGAGTACACACAGTAGATGTAGCACAATCTACACGCAATAGAGTACACACAGTATATGTAGCACACTCTACACGCAATAGAGTACACACAGTAGATATAGCACAATCTACACGCAATAGAGTACACACAGTAGATATAGCACAATCTACACTCCATAGAGTACACACAGTAGATATAGCACAATCAACAAACAATAGAATACAAACAACAGATGTAGCACAATCAACACGCAATAGAGTACACACAGTAGATATAGCACAATCAACAAACAATAGAATACAAACAACAGATGTAGCACAATCTTACATAGCTGAAATGGGAATGTAATATCAGTGAAATAGCCCCTCTTGGTGTATATATTCAAATCTAAAGTTAATATTTGTTTGTTGCAGTGTATGGATCGAATTGAATGTTGAAAGCAATATTGTCACGAACGGAATTAGCAATGCGTGATAATGGTAGATTTCTATATACATGGGTGAAACACACGTTTGATCATTAAAATAATGAATTATTTGTTTAGTATTGGTTAACCGCTTAGGTCGGCTAAGCACGCCAAGGAAAACATGCCTAAGGCCCCGCAAGTGGTTTGACATCAATAGAACATGCATAATGGAAACATTTTCTTATTAGCGTAGGCTGACGCTAGAACGTCACATTTAGATAACATCATTAATGAAGTGACAAGGGAATTGAGACGTGCACATTGACATTATTTCACATTGCAATGTCTGGTAACTAATTCTGGGACAGGAGTTGATATATGTTGCCTTGTCCATCACAAGTAAAATATTGAAAAATCGACAGGCTAGCTGGGAACCACTAGCATAAACCACATGCTAATAAATTGTGCTAGGCCTATCAATTATCGATTAGTGCCTTCAACACTAATCGATTTATATCTTTCATTAAAAAGCATACACTATAAGAGATTAAAATTTAAAATATAAGACATTAAAATATAAGACATTATGACATTAAAATATAAGACATTACAATAATTATTAGACAATAAAATATACTGATCGTTATAATACAATAGTACATTGTATAATTATACTAATGTGAAATGGATTTAGCTCATACAGAGAAGGTGTTTGTATAAAATACGCAATTATAATTATAGTATTGACTAAGAACACTTATTCTTGCAAGACTTCTCCTTAAATAATAAAAATAAATAACTACAAATACGTAATATATATATATCATGTAAGTACTTTATTAAATTAATTAAAGAAATAATAAAAGTAAATTTATAATATAAAATGATTTCACTACAATTCAGTGACCTTGTGGTATATTTCTGGCCCCGTATCGACCCTAAAGTTGCTGTCCTCGTCCCTACATTAAATGTTCATACACACATACGTAAACAGAGAATAGCATAACACAATCGCTCGTAAAAAATCCTTTTAATGAATTAAGGTTAACAAAAATACCAATTGATACTGGACGTAAAGTAAATCTAAAAAATAATCTTATCACTGAATAACTAGTTACCAATTTCCTAAAATAAACTACATGTATACAAATAATTAGCAAACTTCAGACTTTTCCTATTTGCTTACTCTTGAGTCCAGAACCAGCACAATAATTCTTAGTCTTATAATAAGGTAGCATTTCTCGGAAAACAATCGCAACCAAAAACGAAATATTGGAACATCTGTGTTGTTTGAGTTGTAATGTACACTATTAATTGCCGATTATCGTTGAATGCAATGCGTTTGTTCATATAAATATAATGCTAGTTGGGTGTACCATATTTCCACACGAAAAAACATTAAATAGACATGGCCTGAAGGTCATAATTATAAAAACCGTTTTTCCAAGGCTCAAACGTAATCTCAAGCTTCTGATTGGTTCAGCCGAGTGTAAATATCAGAATCAACCAATCACAAATTTTATAACCTCCGAAACTGTCTAAAAATCTCAAAATACACATTTCAAATAAAGCTATATATACTGACACCAAAAAGAAAGGGTGCATTTGCCTGTTGGGTATTTGCCTGTTGGGTATTTGCCTATTGGGTATTTGCCTGTTGGGTATTTGCCTATTGGGTATTTGCCTATTGGGTATTTGCCTGTTGGGTATTTGCCTGTTGGGTATTTGCCTGTTGGGTATTTGCCTATTGGGTATTTGCCTGTTGGGTATTTGCCTGTTGGGTATTTGCCTATTGGGTATTTGCCTATTGGGTATTTGCCTGTTGGGTATTTGCCTATTGGGTATTTGCCTGTTGGGTATTTGCCTGTTGGGTATTTGCCTGTTGGGTATTTGCCTATTGGGTATTTGCCTATTGGGTATTTGCCTATTGGGTATTTGCCTGTTGGGTATTTGCCTGTTGGGTATTTGCCTGTTGGGTATTTGCCTATTGGGTATTTGCCTGTTGGGTATTTGCCTATTGGGCATTTGCCTGTTGGGTATTTGGTATAACATTGGGTAAACTAGTGTACTGTGTGAATGATTATTTTCTTCACTCATGATAGCAAAATCAATAATTCTAAAATTTGTAACGAACATGGAACGCTCAATATAAATGTGCACTGTTTTTTTTATGGTGTCAGTATATTTATTTTAGAAAGCATGTTTGCTTAATTCTGTCTCAAAGCATCTACTGTATATGTACATGCAAATCTAGATTGTTTGTTATATACAATTGATGATACGTGAAATCCACTGTGGTTTATTTGTCATCAGTATGCATGGTAATTTCCTGGGCTTTCATGATTGTCTCCAACATGTCTTCAATTCTAGATATATCATTCTTCAATGACTTCACCGTACTCTTCACTTTATCCACCTTCTTTATCATCTTCTGCTGGCTCTTCTGCATCTGGTCCTCGAACTACAACCACAACACCTGATTACAGTTATGATCTGGACAAAGCTAAACAAGATGGACATGAACGCCCTGGAACGCCACCTGAATTTAAAAGCTCAAAAGGCTATAAAAATACAGAATTAGTTTTCACTTTCGTTTTAAAATTACGTCAAATTCATTTAATATTATTTTACCATGTCTCCCATTGAACATTATACTTGTATCGCAACCATCCATGTACGTATTCATATAGCTGGTTATGGTGTATTTACGTCTAATGGCATAGGAAATAGAGCCCCGACAAGCGTTTCCTGGTGGATGTCGTACATGCTGTACACTTTAAGGTCACATTAACTATATTTTGGTATGTATCTGTATGTCTTCAAGTAGTTAACATATGGTTTAAAGTTTACACTTTATTTATTTTACAACGATTGCGAAGCAAGTTCTAACAACTTATATTAATCACTCTCGTTGGTGCAGATGAAAGCGTATATGTGGTCACTCGTGTGGGAGGAAACCGGAGTACCCGGACAAAAAACACCTCTCCGATCTGGCGACCACCGTATCATCTCACAATATTCCCGGTCCGAGGATCGAACCCATGTTTACTATATTTACTATATATTAATTGTTGATTAATTTCATCTGAATCTAAAACGAACTGTGTTGCTGCGTGGGACGTTCAAACTCAACATCAATTACAGCATTGGATACATCAGGGTCACTTACCTCCTTTGAATGTTTTATAGCTGCTTGCATTTCTTCTGTATCATCGTAATATTCCTTCAAGCATCTCTCGTAATACCGGCTTGTAAACTGCAGGTTTATTCTTTCTATGTCTAGCACCAGTTGAACCTTAAAGAAATATAAATTCGGATACCGATTTAAGTGGTCTTAAGTTTGAGTTTAGACTTACGTAAATAAAATTATCATTTCGATTGGCTATCTTTATTATCCAGTACACTACTCGCATATGTCAGAAACTTAAAGACTGCGTGCGTGTGTGTATCAAGCTCACCATAGCGATTAATCTGGTTCAGGCTCATTCCAAATAGTAAGTGCTTGTGCTTAAGATATGTTTCCCCTCAATAACGGTTTAGAAGTCACACGAACACGTGTATACATGTGTAACTGAATAGCTCACACAATTGAATCACAATACTAAACACAAGTAATACAGCATATTTATGTTAGGTCGGGTAGTGTTACCCCGTGGTCGAGTGGCTGAAGTCGTTGACCTCAAATCACTTGTCCCATAACCGCTGTAGGTTCGAATCCCACTGGAGTGTCAAATTCTATCAGGTGAAGAAGCTATTTATCTGGCTTGTATTCATCTGGCTTGTATTCATCTGGCTTGGTGAAGATCGGTGCGGCACACGGGGTCTCCTTCCACCAATTACAGCTGGATAATCGCCATACGCTGCGACTATAATCCCAAACACCAAAGCTATATATGCGAGCTGTTTGCTTCACCCGGAAAATAAACTATTCTTCATATGCAACTTAATCATAGTGTTGCTATTAATTAGCAAGCAGAAAAGTATATGGTTTTGATTATTATGAAATCAAATATCCATGGAAGGATATATTTTACAAATATAAATTCCACGTCGGCATATCGTTCAGAAGCTTGCTTAAAATCTGAATAATGTATCATTGACAAATATGGAAATATAAAATACTAATTTCTACTCTCATCTAGTTCTTAGAACATCGCAGTGTGCAGATCATTCTAAGTGTGGTGTGTGTTTTACGTTTATTTATCGTCGCTACCGGTTGCCCATATGAGCGACGCCTCCTGAAGAGATTATTCATTTTAGATTGTTGGAGGATTGTGCAATGATACAGGCAGAGACCCATTCCAGAGTCTCCTCTGGTTCTTTTACGTACAGCACCGACACGAGACCTAGGTTTAACGTCCCATCTGAAAGACTGTTAATTTTATTAAGGTCAGACGGGGATGGAACCTGCGATCCCTGGATTACCAGTCCAGCGTGTAACCACTGGATTACCAGTCCAGCGTGTAACCACTGGATTACCAGTCCAGCGTGTAACCACTGGATTACCAGTCCAGCGTGTAACCACTGGACTACAGATCCGTCTGTAATCATTCTAAGTAAACGTATAATGGTGCTTTTATGCACTCAGGATTAACAACTGAAATTGAAACAAGTATAGTTATATAACTAATATTTCAGTTCTAAGTGTTCATACAGTTTACGTCTGTGTTTTTATATTTATAAATACATTTGTATACTGGTTTATACCTTCATTGCAATTCTCTTTAACGCCGCCTGATCTTGAACACCTTTGATATCGTCTACAGCCAGACCGACCTGTTGTCAAAATACATCCGCAGTGGAAAATAACAATTCATAATAGCTATAGCTAAGTTACAATTTAAAAATTTAGATAATTATATTTCAACTTTCTACCTATTAATCTACCCACATGGTTATCACAATCGAGAACTTCTAAATTCGTCCCTAGTGTTACTGAGAACAACAACACAGGTAACAAAGTCATTGCTTCGTCATACTAGCAATCACCCAATACGGAACAGCATTTATTAGGAGAGGAACCATGCCGGTCTGGGTCATGGATTCCACCTCGGACCTTTATTACTGCTTAGTTTATACAAATGTATTTCAGCTCGATTGCGAAACAAGTTCTTTCAACATATATTAATCACTCTCGAGACCTCATTCCTTATGGAATCCATCGCCATAAAGGAGAGAGAAGAGGCAATGTGGAATTTAAATGCCTTGCCTAAGGGCACACTCGTAACCCAGCGGGGCTCGAACTCCGGATCTTTCGCACCTGTTACACGCTCTTTCAATTGAGATGTCGAGGTGACCACCAAATCCTGACAAACTGTGTTCCTTAAAGTATTGAAGTGCCCCTAACTAATTTAATAATCAACCGAGCGAAACACGAAAATGATATTCACAACTTGACTTTTAATCTCAATATTCAATCTCCTCTAGGATTACCTTGCACTCGTACCCTTTATGTTGTATTAAATGAAAAGCTATTGTTGAAAAATGAAATATTGTTCAACTTCAGTGTTTCAAATCTGACCTGATTTTCGAGAGTTAGAACCTTGTATAAGAACAAGGGAAGAGAATAAAGAGTGATGATGAAACCAGTAAAGAGGTTTAGATGAACCTGGTATAAGAATAAAGGGCATTGATGGAACCAGTGCAGGTATTTAGCAGTACCAGGACAGAGATTAAAGCGTGGTGTTGAAACAGGTTTAGAGGTTTAGATGAACCTGGTATAAGAATAAAGGGCATTGATGGAACCGGTGCAGGTATTTTTGCAGTACCAGGACAGAGATTAAAGCGTGGTGTTGAAACAAGTTCAGAGGTTTAGATGAACCTGGTATAAGAATAAAGGGCATTGATGAAACCGGTGCAGGTATTTAGCAGAACCAGAGAAGAGAATAAAGCGTGTGTTGAAACAAGTTCAGAGGTTTAGATGAACCTGGTATAAGAATAAAGGGTATTGATGGAACCGGTGCAGGTATTTTTGCAGTACCAGGACAGAGATTAAAGCGTGGTGGTGAAACAAGTTCAGAGGTATAGATGAACCTGGTATAAGAATAAAGGGCATTGATGCAACCGGTGCAGGTATTTAGCAGAACCAGGGAAGAGAATAAAGCGTGTGTTGAAACAAGTTCAGAGGTTTAGATGAACCTGGTATAAGAATAAAGGGCATTGATGCAACCGGTGCAGGTATTTAGCAGAACCAGGGAAGAGAATAAAGCGTGTGTTGAAACAAGTTCAGAGGTTTAGATGAACCTGGTATAAGAATAAAGGGCATTGATGCAACCGGTGCAGGTATTTAGCAGAACCAGGGAAGAGAATAAAGCGTGTGTTGAAACAAGTTCAGAGGTTTAGATGAACCTGGTATAAGAATAAAGGGCATTGATGCAACCGGTGCAGGTATTTAGCAGAACCAGGGAAGAGAATAAAGCGTGTGTTGAAACAAGTTCAGAGGTTTAGATGAACCTGGTATAAGAATAAAGGGCATTGATGGAACCGGTGCAGGTATTTTTGCAGTACCAGGACAGAGATTAAAGCGTGTGTTGAAACAAGTTCAGAGGTTTAGATGAACCTGGTATAAAAATAAAGGGCATTGATGGAACCGGTGCAGGTATTTTTGCAGTACCAGGACAGAGATTAAAGCGTGGTGTTGAAACAAGTTCAGAGGTTTAGATGAACCTAGTATAAGAATAAAGGGCATTGATGGAACCGGTGCAGGTATTTAGCAGTACCAGGACAGAGATTAAAGCGTGGTGTTGAAACAAGTTTAGAGGTTTAGATGAACCTGGTATAAGAATAAAGGGCATTGATGAAACCGGTGCAGGTATTTAGCAGAACCAGGGAAGAGAATAAAGCGTGTGTTGAAACAAGTTCAGAGGTTTAGATGAACCTGGTATAAGAATAAAGGGCATTGATGGAACCGGTGCAGGTATTTAGCAGTACCAGGGAAGAGAATAAAGCGTGTGTTGAAACAAGTTCAGAGGCTTAGATGAACCTGGTATAAGAATAAAGGGCATTGATGGAACCGGTGCAGGTATTTTTGCAGTACCAGGACAGAGATTAAAGCGTGTGTTGAAACAAGTTCAGAGGTTTAGATGAACCTGGTATAAAAATAAAGGGCATTGATGGAACCGGTGCAGGTATTTTTGCAGTACCAGGACAGAGATTAAAGCGTGGTGTTGAAACAAGTTCAGAGGTTTAGATGAACCTAGTATAAGAATAAAGGGCATTGATGGAACCGGTGCAGGTATTTAGCAGTACCAGGACAGAGATTAAAGCGTGGTGTTGAAACAAGTTTAGAGGTTTAGATGAACCTGGTATAAGAATAAAGGGCATTGATGAAACCGGTGCAGGTATTTAGCAGAACCAGGGAAGAGAATAAAGCGTGTGTTGAAACAAGTTCAGAGGTTTAGATGAACCTGGTATAAGAATAAAGGGCATTGATGCAACCGGTGCAGGTATTTAGCAGTACCAGGGAAGAGAATAAAGCGTGTGTTGAAACAAGTTCAGAGGTTTAGATGAACCTGGTATAAGAATAAAGGGCATTGATGGAACCGGTGCAGGTATTTAGCAGTACCAGGGAAGAGAATAAAGCGTGTGTTGAAACAAGTTCAGAGGTTTAGAAGAACCTGGAAAAGAATAACGAATATTGTTGAAATCCGTCCATGGGAATATCTGAAATTGGGAACGGAATAAAGGGTTGCAATATACTTCCGTCAGACACAACTATACGAGAAACACGTTTCTATATCCAATACTTGGCGCTGTTGACATTGGAATCGCTTGTTCGTATGTAATTGCATTGCAGACCACGATATCTGACCGGTTCATCCAAGGTTAGCAACGGATAATGGAAAACATCCAAGGTTAGCAACGGATAATGGAAAACATCCAAGGTTAGCAACGGATAATGGAAAACATCCAAGGTTAGCAACGGATAATGGAAAACATCCAAGGTTAGCAACGGATAATGGAAAACATCCAAGGTTAGCAACGGATAATGGAAAACATCCAAGGTTAGCAACGGATAATGGAAAAGGCTCAGTTCGATCACATACCGGTATTACTCGCAATGGGACACCACAGTATATATATGATCTTACACGAGTGGTGATTTCATACCATATATATATATATATATATATATATAGGATCTTACACGAGTGGTGATTTCATACCATATATATATACAATATAGGATCTTACACGAGTGGTGATTTCATACCATATATATATACATATAGGATGTTACACGAGTGGTGATTTCATACCATATATATACATATAGGACGTTACACGAGTGGTGATTTCATACCATATATATATACATATAGGATGTTACACAAGTGGTGATTTCATACCATATATAGGACGTTACACGAGTGGTGATTTCATACCATATATACATAAGATGTTACACGAGTGGTGATTTCATACCATATATATATATATATAGGATGTTACACGAGTGGTGACTCCATACCATATATATATACATAAGATGTTACACAGAGGTGATTTCATACCATATATATATATATAATATAGGATGTTACACGAGTGGTGACTCCATACCATATATATATACATATAGGATGTTACACGAGTGGTGACTCCATACCATATATATATATATATATAGGATGTTACACGAGTGGTGACTCCATACCATATATATATACATATAGGATGTTACACACGTGGTGATTTCATACCATATATATATATATAGGATGTTACACGAGTATGTTGCACATACCAACATATATATATATATATAGGATGTTACACGGGTATGTTGCACATACCAACATATATATATATATATAGGATGTTACACGAGTATGTTGCACATACCAACATATATATATATATATAGGATGTTACACGAGTATGTTGCACATACCAACATATATATATATATAGGATGTTACACGAGTATGTTGCACATACCAACATATATATATAGGATGTTAAACGAGTATGTTGCACATACCATATATACACATATAGGATGTTACACGGGTATGTTGCACATACCAGCATATAAACGTTACATAACCAGATATACTGTACATACCAGCAGGTTCATTATTATGATGGTCATGATGACGAGGAACGAACAGAATAACACGTATGTTAAGAAATAGTGCATCTCGTCGTCTCCGTGGAAAATGTCGTTGTAGTCGAACTCTCCAATCATCATCACGGCTGTTCTGATTATCGCATTCCATGCAGTACTGTATGGAGTCTGTAATAAACACATACAGTGAATTTTTGTCCCATAAAAACGAGTTTTGTCATCCGATAAGTATCTATTTTTCGAACCTGCACTGCTGCGACCACGCTACAATCATCACTAGTCTAATGGGACTAGGGATGTCCGATTAGCGCAGTACTTAGAACGCTCGCTTCTAATCAATGACATGGGTTCGATCCTCGATACAGAGCATGTGGGATTGGTACGTTGGTGTCCAGGTCGGACAGGTGTGGTTTTGTAAGGGAACTTGACTTCGGTGTTATAGGTTAGTTTTCTATGTTGTTTGGTCCAAATACATTGAAATATACATTAGGAGTTAGGCCATAATAAAATAAATCCTAGATTTTCATCCACATTTTTTTGAAAATGGGGGCGGGGGGTGAAATTTTATTTTTTATTTTATATTTTCAGGATATCGATATTTATGCTGATAAAATGGTGTTTTGACAAGATTCAACTTGACAAGATTTTTTTTTTCTTTTCAAATAGTAATAAAAAAATCGGGGCGGGCCCTAAAAACGGGGGCGGGCGGGGATGAAAATCTAGGAAATATTTTATTATGGCCTTAGCCCGACAAGTATCAGCAGTAGCAGATTTAGTGAATGGGTAGCTCACCGGCAGTACCCCCTTCCCCACCACCACCACCACCACCACCACCACCACCACCACCACCACCACCACCAATCTGCTGAGAATAGATTAATCACGGGCGAACAATGCACAGTGTGCGTTTACTATGCCAGCAATTTTAATAAAATATGCTAAAAATATTCTGCAATTTCTTGTTTCCCAATTAGCTGTACTTAAGCATATGGGAGAGGGGACAAAAACAATCGCATTTTTGACTATTTGAATATTATTTGATTTAACCATATTTTATTGCATATGCATATCAAACAGTACAGTTGACATACATGCATGATACAGAATAGAAATTAACAATGTATAAGATGCATACATACATTTGTGTAACATTGCAAAAGGGTCGGGCCACAAGTTATAACCAACATTAGAAAACGGCCCTTCCCAAAATTTGAATATTATTGATGAAGACTATGAAATAAAAGTCGCATCTAAGAGTGTCGTCTTTTAATTATATGGATAAAGCTTTAGAACAATATGAACGGAAATCAACTTGAAACAAGAAGACAAGAAGATTGACTGTAGTGTTTGCTTACCTGATTTTGTAGGAGACAGAAGAATCCAAGTCCAAACGCGATGATAAAGAGCAGGAATACGATGAAGAACTTGAAGAAAGTGTAGAGAATATATCTGAACATGACAACATAGATTCCAAGCTTGGGGAACTTTTGAATGAAGAACACAAGCATTATCCATGCTAGAACGATTGAAGCACTACCGCAATTCCATTGCCAGTCCTGAAGATAGAATAGAACATGCTGTGAATAGACGACTGCAGACGACTGCGTTACAGATATCCATGTGTTTAGGTGTGTGGTAAGACATGGTATATGAGAATAAAGTCACGAGTATACAATACAAATTTTAATGCACTAATCATAATTACGCATTTAAAGATTCTGATAGACTAAATAGAAAAATAGATGAATATACATGCATAATAATAATGTGTGTTTGAATGAGTTATATACATGTAAACTAGACGACCACTAGTTAATACACGAGGTAATTCAATAAATGTTAGGAATATAAAAATATGGGTCCACACTATTAAATTCTATCGAAAGAACGAGTGAACACACCATATGGACACACAAGAGCTCGCATACTTCCTGGAACACAGACGTGCACGCACACGTTATGAGTGCGTCCTTCTCAAAAAGTATATAAAATTATTTTAAAAAATGTAAGCGACAATTAAACAACTATTTAATAATACACGTATATTACTATTTTCAAAAATCGGGCAAAATTAGTATATATGCATATATGTTTTCATTTCTGCTATCTTTAAATATTGTCCGATTAGCCTAGTGGTTAGCGCACTCGCTTCTCACCAATGCAATCCGGGTTCGATCCTCGGACCGGGAAGTATGTGAGATGGTACGGTGGTCGCCAGATCGGACAGGTGGGTCAAGGTTTTCTCCGGGTATTCCGGTTTCCTCCAACACAAATGACCACATCTACGCTTTCATCCGCGCCAACGAGAGTGATTAATATAAGTTGTTAGAACTTGCTTTGCAATCGTTGTAAAATAAATAAAGTTTAATCTTTAAATATTTACCATTCGATAGCCTGTTTTAACTTGACATTGCTCAACATCGAGGACTAGCAGAAAGCTGGAGATGAATACAGTCAACTCCAACGCGTTTTCGGCATTTATATAACTGAGTCTTCCATAATATGCTTGAAACCCCTACAATACAAAGATATATAGAACATGATGAAATAAAGCTTGAAATTCATACAATACAAAGAGATATAGAACATGATGAAATAAAGCTTGAAATTCCTACAATACAAAGAGATATAGAACATGATGAAATAAAGCTTGAAATTCATACAATACAAAGAGATATAGAACATGATGAAATAAAGCTTGAAATTCATACAATACAAAGAGATATATAACATGATGAAATAAAGCTTGACATTCCTACAATACAAAGAGATATAGAACATGATGAAATAAAGCTTGAAATTCATACAATACAATGAGATATAGAACATGATGAAATAAAGCTTGAAATTCATACAATACAAAGAGATATAGAACATGATGAAATAAAGCTTGAAATTCCCAAGCCAATTCCCAACCCAAGCCATACTTACCTCATTAATTTAAGTATAAATAAAACCCCAAACCATACCTACCTCTTTAATCAAGTATAAGCAACCATCCAAACCATACCTACATCTTTAATCAAATATACGCAAACACCCAAACCATACTTACCTCTTTAATTTAAATATAAACAAAAACCCAAACCATACCTACCTCTTTAATCAAGTATAAACAACCACCCAAGCCATACCTATCTCTTTAATTTAAGCATACGCAAACACCCAAACAAGATTTACCTCTTTAATTTAAGAATAGACAAAAACCCAAACCATACCTATCTCTTTAATTTAAGTATAAACAAAAACCCAAACCATACATACCTCTTTAATCAAGTATATGCAACCATCCAACCCATACCTATCTTTTTAATTTAAGTAAGCCAAACACCTAAACCATACCTACCTCTTTAATCAAGTATAAACAACCATCCAACCCATACCTATCTCTTTAATTTAAGTATAACCAAACACCCAAACCATACCTATCTCTTTAATTTAAGTATCAACAACCACCCAAACCATACCTACCTCTTTAATTAAGTATACACAACCATTCAAACCATACCTATCTCTTTAATTTAAGTATAACCAAAAACCCAAACCATACTTACCTCTTTAATTTAAGTATAAACAACCATCCAAACCATACCTACCTCTTTAATTTAAGTATAAACAACCATCCAAACCATACCTACCTCTTTAATTTAAGTATAAACAACCATCCAAACCATACCTACCTCTTTAATTTAAGTATAACCAAACACCCAAACCATACCTACCTCTTTAATTTAAGTATAAACAAACATCCAAACCATACCTACCTCTTTAATCAAGTATATCACGTCGAGCACGAGAATAACATATTTAGCAAACGATGCAAACATGTGCTGTTTCCCACCATCATTCTCATACTTCTCACAGTCAGAACTCCCAACAACATTCGCAAATTTACTTGTGTCTCTGAAATGAAACCATTTATAGGGTCATATGAATAATCAGTTCACGGACGGACGGGCGGACGGACGGGCGGACGGACGTACAGACATTGAGGTGTATGCGTTAAAATATTGGTTCAAGCAGTGCTCCAGGGCTACCAATAAGAATCATACCCTATTAACTTTGATGTTTTTCAACATTTAACAACTGAAAACGTAGTCGCTAATTGCCTATACGTTGCAGTAGAATGTACCAGCTTTTTGTTTATGGGCTAAAATATTTGTCCAGAAGGGGATGAAGTACTAAAATATACTACAAATTAGTCCCATAATTCTAGTGATTTAGTATTCAACTGAAACTTAGCACCTAAACCCCTAATGTTCGCAGGACGGACGAACAGTTGGGCGGACGTACTAAAACTGGGGTTAATGAACTACTAGTATAATACTGTTTCAGACAGTGTTGAAGGGCTACTAACACTCTGAAAGTTAACGCCTAATGCCCGTAAAGACACGATTGGAAAACAACATCAAGTGGTGGACACGCATGTGCATTTGAAAGATCAGCTGTCAGTGAAGGTTGCAGTGTGAAGTGGGAGTTTGGTATGAAAACAAGCAGTAACTTCTAAGGTCAACCGCATTATCAAAGAAAGCAGTCACTTCTAAGGTCAACCGCGTTATCAAAGCAAGCAGTAACTTCTAAGGTCAACGGCATTATCAAAGAAAGCAGTCACTTCTAAGGTCAACCGCGTTATCAAAGCAAGCAGTCACTTCTAAGGTCAACCGCGTTATCAAAGCAAGCAGTCACTTCTAAGGTCAACCGCATTATCAAAACAAGCAGTAACTTCTAAGGTCAACCGCATTATTGGAAGTCGTGATAGCGCAGTGGATGCGCGTTCGCTTCAGGTGCGAAAGGTCCGGAGTTCGAGCCTCACTGGAGCCGCTACGATTGTGCCCTTAGGCAAGGCATTTAAATTCCACGTTGCCTCTTCTCTCTCCCTCGTGGCGATGGATTCCATCAGGAATGAGGTCTCGAGAGTGATTTATATAAGTTGAAATAACTTGTTTCGCAATCGAGCTCAAATAAATTTGTATAAACTAAACTAACCGCATTATGATTACAAGCAGTAACTTCTACGGTCAACCGCATTATCAAAACAAGCAGTAACTTATAAGGTCAACCGCATTATGATTACAAGCAGTAACTTCTAAGGTCAACCGCATTATCAAAACAAGCAGTAACGTATAAGGCCAACGGATTTATCAAAACAAGCAGTAACTTATAGGGCCAACGGATTTATCAAAACAAGCAGTAACGTATAAGGCCAACGGATTTATCAAAACAAGCAGTAACGTATAAGGCCAACGGATTTATCAAAACAAGCAGTAACTTATAAGGCCAACGGCATTATCAGATAGGCAAGATAGTCTAGTGTTTCATTGTTAGATTTAATGCATAGTGTTTCATTGTTAGATTTAATGCATACTGTGCTTATCAATGCCGAATATATATTACCAGTTGGTTTATACATGTACCACCAAGCTAACCAATACAAATTATATTAACATCGAAATCTATATAATTGGAACAGCATATTAATACCTGAAATGACATACATTCCATCTGATAACTTACATTCCAACTGATAACTTACATTCCAACTGATAATTAACATTCCAACTGATAACTTACATTCCAACTGATAATTAACATTCCAACTGATAACTTACATTCCAACTGATAACTAACATTCCAACTGATAACTTACATTCCAACTGATAACTTACATTCCAACTGATAACTTACATTCCAACTGATAACTTACATTTCAACTGATAACTTACATTCCAACTGATAACTTACATTCCAACTGATAACTTACATTGCAACTGATAACTTACATTGCAACTGATAACTTACATTCCAACTGATAACTTACATTGCAACTGATAACTAACATTTCAACTGATAACTTACATTCCAACTGATAACTAACATTTCAACTGATAACTTACATTGCAACTGATAACTTACATTCCAACTGATAACTAACATTTCAACTGATAACTTACATTGCAACTGATAACTTACATTGCAACTGATAACTTACATTGCAACTGATAACTTACATTGCAACTGATAACTTACATTCCAACTGATAACTAACATTTCAACTGATAACTTACATTGCAACTGATAACTTACATTGCAACTGATAACTTACATTGCAACTGATAACTTACATTGCAACTGATAACTTACATTCCAACTGATAACTAACATTTCAACTGATAACTTACATTGCAACTGATAACTTACATTGCAACTGATAACTTACATTGCAACTGATAACTTACATTGCAACTGATAACTTACATTCCAACTGATAACTAACATTTCAACTGATAACTTACATTGCAACTGATAACTTACATTGCAACTGATAACTTACATTGCAACTGATAACTTACATTGCAACTGATAACTTACATTCCAACTGATAACTAACATTTCAACTGATAACTTACATTGCAACTGATAACTTACATTGCAACTGATAACTTACATTGCAACTGATAACTTACATTGCAACTGATAACTTACATTCCAACTGATAACTAACATTTCAACTGATAACTTACATTCCAACTGATAACTAACATTTCAACTGATAACTTACATTGCAACTGATAACTTACATTGCAACTGATAACTAACATTTCAACTGATAACTTACATTCCAACTGATAACTAACATTTCAACTGATAACTTACATTGCAACTGATAACTTACATTCCAACTGATAACTTACATTCCAACTGATAACTAACATTTCAACTGATAACTTACATTGCAACTGATAACTAACATTTCAACTGATAACTTACATTCCAACTGATAACTACATTGCAACTGATAACTTACATTTCAACTGATAACTTACATTGCAACTGATAACTTACATTCCAACTGATAACTTACATTCCAACTGATAACTTACATTGCAACTGATAACTTACATTGCAACTGATAACTTACATTCCAACTGATAACTTACATTCCAACTGATAACTTACATTGCAACTGATAACTTACGTTGCAACTGATAACTTACATTGCAACTGATAACTTACATTGCAACTGATAACTTACATTGCAACTGATAACTTACGTTGCAACTGATAACTTACATTGCAACTGATAACTTACATTGCAACTGATAACTTACATTGCAACTGATAACTTACGTTGCAACTGATAACTTACATTGCAACTGATAACTTACATTGCAACTGATAACTTACATTGCAACTGATAACTTACGTTGCAACTGATAACTTACATTGCAACTGATAACTTACATTGCAACTGATAACTTACATTGCAACTGATAACTTACGTTGCAACTGATAACTTACATTGCAACTGATAACTTACATTGCAACTGATAACTTACATTGCAACTGATAACTTACGTTGCAACTGATAACTTACATTGCAACTGATAACTTACATTGCAACTGATAACTTACATTGCAACTGATAACTTACATTGCAACTGATAACTTACATTTCAACTGATAACTTACATTCCAACTGATAACTTACATTCCAACTGATAACTTACATTTCAACTGATAACTTACATTTCAACTGATAACTTACATTGCAACTGATAACTTACATTCCAACTGATAACTTACATTGCAACTGATAACTTACATTGTAACTGATAACTTACATTTCAACTGATAACTTACATTGCAACTGATAACTTACATTGCAACTGATAACTTACATTCCAACTGATAACTTACATTTCAACTGATAACTTACATTTCAACTGATAACTTACATTGCAACTGATAACTTACATTTCAACTGATAACTTACATTCCAACTGATAACTTACATTGCAACTGATAACTTACATTGCAACTGATAACTTACATTGCAACTGATAACTTACATTTCAACTGATAACTTACATTCCAACTGATAACTTACATTGCAACTGATAACTTACATTTCAACTGATAACTTACATTTCAACTGATAACTTACATTGCAACTGATAACTTACATTTCAACTGATAACTTACATTCCAACTGATAACTTACATTCCAACTGATAACTTACATTGCAACTGATAACTTACATTGCAACTGATAACTTACATTGCAACTGATAACTTACATTCCAACTGATAACTTACATTGCAACTGATAACTTACATTCCAACTGATAACTTACATTGCAACTGATAACTTACATTCCAACTGATAACTTACATTCCAACTGATAACTTACATTCCAACTGATAACTTACATTGCAACTGATAACTTACATTCCAACTGATAACTTACATTGCAACTGATAACTTACATTTCAACTGATAACTTACATTCCAACTGATAACTTACATTGCAACTGATAACTTACATTGCAACTGATAACTTACATTGCAACTGATAACTTACATTGCAACTGATAACTTACATTGCAACTGATAACTTACATTTCAACTGATAACTTACATTCCAACTGATAACTTACATTCCAACTGATAACTTACATTCCAACTGATAACTTACATTCCAACTGATAACTTACATTCCAACTGATAACTTACATTCCAACTGATAACTTACATTTCAACTGATAACTTACATTCCAACTGATAACTTACATTCCAACTGATAACTTACATTCCAACTGATAACTTACATTGCAACTGATAACTTACATTTCAACTGATAACTTACATTTCAACTGATAACTTACATTGCAACTGATAACTTACATTGCAACTGATAACTTACATTTCAACTGATAACTTACATTCCAACTGATAACTTACATTCCAACTGATAACTTACATTTCAACTGATAACTTACATTGCAACTGATAACTTACATTGCAACTGATAACTTACATTTCAACTGATAACTTACATTCCAACTGATAACTTACATTCCAACTGATAACTTACATTGCAACTGATAACTTACATTGCAACTGATAACTTACATTTCAACTGATAACTTACATTTCAACTGATAACTTACATTCCAACTGATAACTTACATTCCAACTGATAACTTACATTGCAAATGGAGGCGGCGTTACCAATATATAGCCGGTTAGAAACCCTAGGAATATCAGGTATGATATGAAACTTAGGTAGTAAAAGATGCGCCCAAATCTAATCCACTTATGACGTCGCAGGGCAGTGACCAATGGGTGATCAAGAAGCTCCTCGCGCGAGGAATCCACCTGCAAACAGAAACAATTATGAAATAATTTAATAGGGGTTTTATTCATTGAACAGTAAAATGGAAAAATAATCCAAAGCTAACAAAACTTTGAACAAGTGGATCCCCGTGGTGAAATGCATACGGTGTTGACCATGTAAACGAGAGTTTGTGAGTTCGAGCGTCGCCAAAACAACGGTAGTTGTGTCCTCAGGCTGGCTCTTATATCCACATTGCCTCTCTTCTCTCACTCATGCTTATGGATTCATGAGGAATGAGGTCTCGAGAGCGATTAAACTAATGTTGTAAGAACTTGCTTCGCAATCCAGCTATAATAAACATGTAGATATACAGAACAAAACTTGATGAAAACAAACCGGGCAAATAATTATTATTGTTGTGTTTAAAGAGTGTCACGTGATGTATCGTAATGGTGCCAGTCGTTGTTACACGCGTACGGTTCATGATATATAGCGTCGTGACCACGCGTTGTTACACGAGGACGGTTCATGATATATAGCGTCGTGACCACGCGTTGTAACACGAGGACGGTTCATGATATATAGCGTCGTGACCACGCGTTGTAACACGAGGACGGTTCATGATATATAGCGTCGTGACCACGCGTTGTAACACGAGGACGGTTCATGATATATAGCACCGTGACCAGGCGTTGTTACACGCGGATGGTGCTTGGTATATAGCGTCGTGACCACTCCTTGTAGCATGCGGATTGTGCATGATATACAGCGCCGTGACCAGGCGTTGTTACACGCGGATGGTGCTTGGTATATAGCGTCGTGACCACTCCTTGTAGCATGCGGATTGTGCATGATATACAGCGTCGTGACCACGCGTTGTAGCACGCGGATGGTGCTTGGTATATAGCGTCGTGACCACGCGTTGTAGCACGCGGATTGTGCATGATATATAGCGTCGTGACCACGCGTTGTAGCACGCGGATTGTGCATAATATACAGCGTCGTGACCACGCGTTGTAACACGCGGACGTGCACGACGTGACAAGTCGTTGTGCGTCCTGTCGTTCGAAATCGTACGGGATTAATTCGTATCGCTCGCCTAGAACTCCTGACATGACTTGCACAATCTTCTGTCGACACACCAGCAACAAACATGCCAATCCCCGGTTCACGTAAATGATTTGGCATGCTGCGTATAAAACGTTATATTTTCAAAGCGGTTTCGTCCACATGACAACAACGTCAGTGAAACAAACTGACCAAATACTACACGGGACATATCGAACCATGCTTACACGTGCAAATCGAGTTTCACGTTGTCAACGATTACCCGTGCAAAATGAAGGCTAACATTCATGAATCCTGATAATACAACTCAAGGCTAATACTACGATCTAATTTTAATATCATATTCGTCACACGTATGGCAAATTCAATAACTCTTACAGAAATTGTTATAGCTTCATGACATTTCAGACATGGGCTGGAATATATGGAGATTACGCACATGCGCATGCATTTATTTAGGATTTCTGACATGTTTCGGCATGGGGCTCGGGATCGAACTTATGACCTTGATCCGCGTCAGCTCTACAATCTATGAAAGTTACTAGAGCAGATAGCCAATACGTATGCATGGAGGCTATTGTTGTTGTATGTATCATGTAATTTAAGTATGGGCGGATGTTATTGTTGCTGTATGTAGCATGTGATTTAGGTCTGGGTGGAGGTTATTGTTGTTGTATGTAGCATGTGATTTAGGTCTGGACGTAGGTTATTGTTGTTGTATGTAGCATGTGATTTAGGTATGGGTGGAGGTTATTGTTGTTGTATGTAGCATGTGATATAGGTCTGGGTGGAGGTTATTGTTGTTGTATGTAGCATGTGATTTAGGTCTGGGTGGAGGTTATTGTTGTTGTATGTAGCATGTGATTTAAGTCTGGGTGGAGGTTATTGTTGTTGCATGTAGCATGTGATTTAGGTCTGGGTGGAGGTTATTGTTGTTGTATGTAGCATGTGATTTATGTCTGGGTGGGGGTTATTGTTGTTGTATGTATCATGTGATATAGGTCTGGGTGGAGGTTATTGTTGTTGTATGTAGCATGTGATTTAAGTCTGGGTGGAGGTTATTGTTGTTGTATGTAGCATGTGATATAGGTCTGGGTGGAGGTTATTGTTGTTGTATGTATCATGTGATTTAGGTCTGGGTGGAGGTTATTGTTGTTGTATGTAGCATGTGATTTAGGTCTGGGTGGGGGTTATTGTTGTTGTATGTATCATGTGATATAGATCTGGGTGGGGTTATTATTGTTGTATGTAGCATGTGATTTAGGTATGGGCGGAACATTTCTCATAATCACACATTTAGTCTTCAGTCTCTTAAAACAAGCAAGTGAGATAAATATAATATGACTGTCGCTTGTACTTACCATTATCATCATCGGATGGTTCCTGAGGAATAGAGTGGAGTCTGCTGTGTACGGAACCAGCTCTTTATCTGAAATTAAGATACTAGATATGAAGCAATCTTGAAAGATGTTAGAGGCTTGAAACCTGGGTACACTTGAAACCTGGGTACACTTGAAACCTGGGTACACTTGAAACCTGGGTACACTTGAAACCTAAAACCTGGGTACACTTGAAACCTGGGTACACTTTTTTGGACTTTCTGAAATTTAGTACGGTAGTTTTAGAGCAGTAGTTCCCTTCTTCTGGTATTAAAGATACTATAACTTGTAAATACCATAATAAATAAATGATAATCTGCTAGATTAAGTTAGATTGTTAGAATGCTATATGGGTTGCTATGTGGGTTGCTATATGGGTCGGTCATGTCATATGACAACTAGATATGTCGTCCTGGCTGTGGTTCTTCGGTTGTGTGACGCTATCATCGCATTGTTGGTTGTCATATAGTCAGCTCATCGTGTGGTGTATTTTACCGTCTCTTATATTTCTGCTAAGAAAGTAGTACTCACTTGTATCTGTGTTATAATAACTGTTTTATGTATTGCGGTACATATGAAAAGAGGAAAATAAACTATTTGACTTGAAAAAAATGATGAATGATAATAGATCTGGGTTTAAGATTATTATATTTAATTCATAATCGCATTTTAATACATTTATCACATGCTATACAATTAATAGACATGATACATATGTTGATGCATGACATGCGAATGAATTGGGTCACATTTTTGTCAACATTTGAATATAGCAATACACCAAAGTAATATATAATATGTATATTATTGTTAGTTTACACGTATTTTATTCAGACAAACAACGTACATATAGGATAGTTTATACACATTTTATTTGAGCTCGATTGCGAAACAAGTTATTTCAACTTATATTAATCACTCTCGAGACCTCATTCCTGATGGAAACCATCAACCACTAGAGAGAGAGAGAGAGAGAGGAGAGAGAGAGAAGAGGAAACGTGGAATTTAAATGCCTTGCCTAAGGGCACAATTGTATAGGATAATACATGAGTGGTGATTTAATACCAAATGTTATAGAGGAGTTTTGGAATGTTGCCTTATTGTGAGCTTAATTGCAAAGTTCCAAATAAAGTTTCATAACATATGGTATGAAATCACCGCGAGTGTAAGATCATTTTATCACATTACCATAGTAACAACAACCATAAACGTTTATGTTTGCCAGTTTACTTTGAGTCTTATTACATCTCAAGGAAATCAGTTAGGTACATACGTACGCCGTAGTAAATATTCCCCGATAATCAACCAAATCCACGCAAATAATCGACACAATACTTTTAATAACTATACTGTATTCATCTAGTGCATATTTAGCATTTTATTGATTTTCAACAAAGAACACATACAAACAAAGATGCAAACTATATGTTGAATATGTCATGCAAGTTGTCATGCCGCGACCAATCAGAATCAGTTCAGGTTGTGTTACAATATGTGATGGCATACTTTAACTGAATACGAGCACGTTGCTATGTGATAAAAGAAAAAGTGCAGCAAAAGAAATAGTTGGATTGGAAAACAAGCAGATTAGTTTATAAACAAATTTAGTTTAACTCGATTGCGAAACAAGTTCTTACAACTTATATTAATCGCTCTCGAGATCTCTGGAATCCATCGCCACGAGGGAGAGAGAAGAGCCAATGCGGAATGTAAATACCTTGCATAAAAGCACAAACGTAGCGTGTTCAGCGGGGCTCAAACTCCGGGCCTTTCGCACCTGAAGCGACCGCTCTACCACTGCGCTATCACGACTTCCACTAAATGCTTATATTAATTCAAGTTTTGGCTAATTTTTGATTTTTATCTTGTTTATACTTGATACTTAAAAATATTATGCTGATGCAATGAATGAATGAATTAATTAATGCATTAAATAAATTAATTAATTAATTATTTAATTAATTAATCAAATAATTAATAATTATTAATATGTTTGTGTTCATTTGTGTGATTTATTAGTCTAAAGTCGCGCCGGCAGCTTAGGTGATATTGGGCCTCGCCGGTCGTTAGTGGTGGAGGAAGACCTCGGGTGCATCTCGGCGCAGTATTTCCGGCACGAACGAGCAAGGGCCGTGGGCATTTGTATTCAACAATAACCAGAAAATATAAGAAAAATTGTCTTAATAAATTATTCTAGCAAAGACGTTTATATGTTGTGTAGAAATGATAATAGCGGGGCATTCGCGACTTTCTTGAAATTAAGTGCTCCTCGGAACACTGATATATATAATTCTGTACAGATTAACGTGTCATTTGCAAGACATAAGATGTACGTTCCACATACAGTTGGTGAATGGTACATTATAATAGTGACCATTTAGCTTTTGGGAATGTTTAAATATTTCAAAATTGTAGAGAATCCCATTAGAGTGCACAGCAGCACTGTATATGCAATAACTAAAGATCTCCCCCCCCCCTATTATCCAGCAGGGAGGTACACGTGGGTTGTTGTCACCAATAATAGCTGGAATGTCGCCATATCACCTAAGATGTTGGTGCGTTTCTTTGAGCTCCAAAAAACCACACACCAAATATGCATTACTCATGTACGTGTCACAGAATGTGTGATGTGTATGCGCTATTATACAACATAAACATTGTGAAATTTCTAGTTCGACAATAATAAGAGAAACACAGGCATAGAGAAATGAATGGTATAAATCAACATTGCCATGCAATCAAATAATGGTTAAACACATTACATACTACTATACAATCAAATAATGGTTAAACACATTACATACTACTATACAATCAAATAATGGTTAAACACATTACATACTACTATACAAGTATATACACATTTATTTTAGCTCGATTGCGAAACAAGTGTTTACAACTTATATTAATCACTCTCGAGACCTCATTCCTGATGGAATCCATCGCCACGAGGGAGAGAGAAGAGTCAACGTGGAATTTAAATGCCTTGCCTAAGGGTACAATCGTAACGGCTCAAGCAGGCCTCGAACTCCGGACCTTTCGCACCTGAAGCGAACAGGCATTCACTGCGCTATCAAGACGTCCACGTACTACTACATACATATGTTAGATGATAGATGTATATATACATAGTATCTTGTAACTGGCAATGTACTTTGTAATATGTAAAATATATATAAAATAATGATAATAATAATAATAATAAATAAAATAATAATAATAATAAAGGCATTATTTAACGAGGAAACATATTTTAAGTCAATCTACCATAAGGCCATCAAAACAATTAAATACAGCATAATATTATTTACATTGACACAATTAAACAGACTGCATGATACCATTGGAACTTTATTCATAAAATAGTTAGGGAACTGCAGGTAAATATATTATGTAGTACGATAATAAATTATAATTGACAGACGGATCTGTAGCCCAGTGGTAACACGCTGGACTGGTAATCCAGGGATCGCAGGTTCGATCCCCCGTCTGACCCTAATACAATTAACAGTCTTTCAGGTGGGACGTTAAACCGAGGTCTCGTGTCGGTGCTTTACACCGTGCACATAAAATAACCAGAGGAGACTCTGGAATGGGTCTCTGTCTATATCATGCACTATCCTCCAAAATCTAAAATGACTAATCTCTTCATATGGGCAACCGGTAGCGACGATAAATAAACGTAAAAACGAAATTATAATTGTGATATGCTATAAATTAAGTTAACGTCTACGGCTAATCTACACATGAAATGTGTCCGTTTTGCAACAAGAAATATTAGAACATAATAAGACAATAAACAGTGAGAAATTCTTGCCATTGTTAAAGGAACCATCCGGAAAAACTGAAATGAGATTTCCCCATGATTATATTATTCAATCATTTCATTAAACGATTCTCAACATTTAAGTTCATTTAAATTTGGTCAAAACTAGTTATTCTACAAATGTGTTTATAACATGGATGTGTAGAGCGTAAAGTCATACATAAACTTCATTTCTGGACAAAACGTCACAGACGGATATATAGTCCAGTGGTAACACACTGGATTGGTAATCCATGGATCGCAGGTTCAATCCCCCGTCTGACCCTAATAAAATTAACAGTCTTTCAGATGGGACGTTAAACCGAGGTCTCGTGTCGGTGCTTTACACCGTGCACGTAAAAGAACCAGAGGAGACTCTGGAATGGGTCTCTCTCTGTATCATTGCACTATCCTCCAAAAATCTAAAATTACTAATCTCTTCAGGAGGCGTCGCTCATATAGGCAACCGGTAGCGACGATAAATAAGCGTAAAATAAAAAGGACAAAACGTTTTCCACCCAGTGGGTCACCGATGATAAAACATGTCACACACATACGCATATATATGTATGAATTACGCAACTACAATATTAACCCTTTCAACACCACATGCCTCTCAATAGGCTTACACAAAGTGTAGATCCAGATGCACCGGCTCGTGACGAGCCATCTCATCAGGATATGCACGTTTTGCAAGTATTATTACTATTTTTAGACAAATACGCATTTTGATAAATGAACTGGTCCAAAAGTAATTTTCTTATTAATTTATTGGTCTGAAAATATCATGCACCAGTCCATGTCAGTTACTTGGGGTTGAATAGGTTAATATCATGCACCAGTCCATGTCAGTTACTTGGGGTTGAATGGGTTAATATCATGCACCAGTCCATGTCAGTTACTTGGGGTTGAATGGGTTAATATCATGCACCAGTCCATGTCAGTTACTTGGGGTTGAATGGGTTAATATCATGCACCAGTCCATGTCAGTTACTTGGGGTTGAATGGGTTAATATCATGCACCAGTCCATGTCAGTTACTTGGGGTTGAATGGGTTAATATGCATGCACCAGTCCATGTCAGTTACTTGGGGTTGAATGCACCAGTCCATGTCAGTTACTTGGGGTTGAATGCACCAGTCCATGTCAGTTACTTGGGGTTGAATGCACCAGTCCATGTCAGTTACTTGGGGTTGAATGCACCAGTCCATGTCAGTTACTTGGGGTTGAATGCACCAGTCCATGTCAGTTATTGGGGTTGAATGCACCGGTCCATGTCAGTTACTGGGGTTGAATGCACCAGTCCATGTCAGTTACTTGGGGTTGAATGCACCGGTCCATGTCAGTTACCTGGGGTTGAATGCACCGGTCCATGTCAGTTACTTGGGGTTGAATGCACCAGTCCATGTCAGTTACTTGGGGTTGAATGGGTTAATATCACGCACCAGTCCATGTCAGTTACTTGGGGTTGAATGGGTTAATATCATGCACCAGTCCATGTCAGTTACTTGGGGTTGAATGGGTTAATATCATGCACCAGTCCATGTCAGTTACTTGGGGTTGAATGGGTTAATATCATGCACCAGTCCATGTCAGTTACTTGGGGTTGAATGGGTTAAATATCATGCACCAGTCCATGTCAGTTACTTGGGGTTGAATGGGTTAATATCATGCACCAGTCCATGTCAGTTACTTGGGGTTGAATGGGTTAATATCATGCACCAGTCCATGTCAGTTACTTGGGTTGAATGGGTTAATATCATGCACCAGTCCATGTCAGTTACTTGGGGTTGAATGGGTTAATATCATGCACCAGTCCATGTCAGTACTTGGGGTGAATGCACCAGTCCATGTCAGTTACTTGGGGTTGAATGCACCAGTCCATGTCAGTTACTTGGGGTTGAATGCACCAGTCCATGTCAGTTACTTGGGGTTGAATGCACCAGTCCATGTCAGTTACTTGGGGTTGAATGCACCAGTCCATGTCAGTTACTTGGGGTTGAATGCACCAGTCCATGTCAGTTACTTGGGGTTGAATGCACCAGTCCATGTCAGTTACTTGGGGTTGAATGCACCAGTCCATGTCAGTTACTTGGGGTTGAATGGGTTAATAGCATGCACCAGTCCATGTCAGTTACTTGGGGTTGAATGGGTTAATATCATGCACCAGTCCATGTCAGTTACTGGGGTTGAATGGGTTAATATCATGCACCAGTCCATGTCAGTTACTTGGGGTTGAATGGGTTAATATCATGCACCAGTCCATGTCAGTTACTTGGGGTTGAATGGGTTAATATCATGCACCAGTCCATGTCAGTTACTTGGGGTTGAATGGGTTAATATCATGCACCAGTCCATGTCAGTTACTTGGGGTTGAATGGTTAATATCATGCACCAGTCCATGTCAGTTACTTGGGTTGAATGGGTTAATATCATGCACCAGTCCATGTCAGTTACTTGGGGTTTGAATGGGTTAATATCATGCACCAGTCCATGTCAGTTACTTGGGGTTGAATGGGTAATATCAGACCAGTCCATGTCAGTTACTTGGGGTTGAATGCACCAGTCCATGTCAGTTACTTGGGGTTGAATGCACCAGTCCATGTCAGTTACTTGGGGTTGAATGCACCAGTCCATGTCAGTTACTTGGGGTTGAATGCACCAGTCCATGTCAGTTACTTGGGGTTGAATGCACCAGTCCATGTCAGTTACTTGGGGTTGAATGCACCAGTCCATGTCAGTTACTTGGGGTTGAATGCACCAGTCCATGTCAGTTACTTGGGGTTGAATGCACCAGTCCATGTCAGTTACTTGGGGTTGAATGCACCAGTCCATGTCAGTTACTTGGGGTTGAATGCACCAGTCCATGTCAGTTACTTGGGGTTGAATGGGTTAATATCACGCACCAGTCCATGTCAGTTACTTGGGGTTGAATGGGTTAATATCATGCACCAGTCCATGTCAGTTACTTGGGGTTGAATGGGTTAATATCATGCACCAGTCCATGTCAGTTACTTGGGGTTGAATGGGTTAATATCATGCACCAGTCCATGTCAGTTACTTGGTGTTGAATGGGTTAATATCATGCACCAGTCCATGTCAGTTACTTGGTGTTGAATGGGTTAAATATCATGCACCAGTCCATGTCAGTTACTTGGTGTTGAATGGGTTAATATCATGCACCAGTCCATGTCAGTTACTTGGTGTTGAATGGGTTAATATCATGCACCAGTCCATGTCAGTTACTTGGGGTTGAATGCACCAGTCCATGTCAGTTACTTGGGTTGAATGCACCAGTCCATGTCAGTTACTTGGGGTTGAATGCACCAGTCCATGTCAGTTACTTGGGGTTGAATGCACCAGTCCATGTCAGTTACTTGGGGTTGAATGCACCAGTCCATGTCAGTTACTTGGGTTGAATGCACCAGTCCATGTCAGTTACTTGGGGTTGAATGCACCAGTCCATGTCAGTTACTTGGGGTTGAATGCACCAGTCCATGTCAGTTACTTGGGGTTGAATGCACCAGTCCATGTCAGTTACTTGGGGTTGAATGCATCGGTCCATGTCAGTTACTTGGGGTTGAATGGGTTAATATCATGCACCAGTACATGTCAGTTACTTGGTGTTGAATGGTTAATATCATGCACCAGTCCATGTCAGTTACTTGGGGTTGAATGGGTTAATATCATGCACCAGTCCATCGTCAGTTACTTGGTGTTGAATGGGTTAATATCATGCACCAGTCCATGTCAGTTACTTGGTGTTGAATGGGTTAATATCATGCACCAGTCCATGTCAGTTACTTGGTGTTGAATGGGTTAATATCATGCACCAGTCCATGTCAGTTACTTGGTGTTGAATGGGTTAATATCATGCACCAGTCCATGTCAGTTACTTGGTGTTGAATGGGTTAATATCATGCACCAGTCCATGTCAGTTACTTGGGGTTGAATGGGTTAATATCATGCACCAGTCCATGTCAGTTACTTGGGGTTGAATGGGTTAATATCATGCACCAGTCCATGTCAGTTACTTGGGGTTGAATGGGTTAATATCATGCACCAGTCCATGTCAGTTACTTGGGGTTGAATGCACCATCATACGAATGCACCACCATGTCATACGAATGCCCAGTCCATGTCAGTTACTTGGGGTTGAATGCACCGGTCCATGTCAGTTACTTGGGGTTGAATGCACCGGTCCATGTCAGTTACTTGGGGTTGAATGGGTTAATATCACGCACCAGTCCATGTCAGTTACTTGGGGTTGAATGGGTTAATAGCATGCACCAGTCCATGTCAGTTACTTGGGGTTGAATGGGTTAATATCATGCACCAGTCCATGTCAGTTACTTGGGGTTGAATGGGTTAATATCATGCACCAGTCCATGTCAGTTACTTGGGGTTGAATGGGTTAATATCATGCACCAGTCCATGTCAGTTACTTGGGGTTGAATGGGTTAATATCATGCACCAGTCCATGTCAGTTACTTGGGGTTGAATGCACCAGTCCATGTCAGTTACTTGGGGTTGAATGCACCAGTCCATGTCAGTTACTTGGGGTTGAATGCACCAGTCCATGTCAGTTACTTGGGGTTGAATGCACCAGTCCATGTCAGTTACTTGGGGTTGAATGCACCGGTCCATGTCAGTTACTTGGGGTTGAATGCACCAGTCCATGTCAGTTACTTGGGGTTGAATGCACCAGTCCATGTCAGTTACTTGGGGTTGAATGCACCAGTCCATGTCAGTTACTTGGGGTTGAATGGGTTAATATCCTGCACCAGTCCATGTCAGTTACTTGGGGTTGAATGGGTTAATATCCTGCACCAGTCCATGTCAGTTACTTGGGGTTGAATGGGTTAATATCCTGCACCAGTCCATGTGAGTTACTTGGGGTTGAATGGGTTAATATCATGCACCAGTCCATGTCAGTTACTTGGGGTTGAATGGGTTAATAAGCAGTATGAACACATGTTAAAGCCAATCGGAAGGTTTAGCAACCCTATGTGTGTGATCACCTCTATTAAGCAGTCAACCTGCAGTCATTTTACAGATCCTCAAACTGTGGAAGTCGTGATAGCGCAGTGGATGCGCGTTCGTTTCAGGTGCGAAAGGTCCGGAGTTCGAGCCCCGCTATGCCGTTACGATTGTGTCCTTAGGCAAGGCATTTAAATTCCACATTGCCTCTTCTCTCCTTCATGGCGATGGATTCCATCAGGAATGAGGTCTCGAGAGTGATTATTATAAGTTGAAAGAACTTGTTTCGTAATCGAGCTAAAATAAATTTGTATAAACTGTTGTTTTCTTATACAGTTGCCCTCTATACAATGGCCACATGTGTTAATTAAGCAGCCACTTTCTGTGATTCCCTTGGCTGGCTACTTAACACAGGTTTCACTGTACATAAAAGCGATACTGATTATTGCAATGAACTATGAAGCAGTGGTTAACTGAGCAGTTAATGAGTACTACACGTGAGCCACTTTGGAGTCATATATTGGTAATATATACATTGTTAATGTACTGTGTTCAGTTCAACTGCACTACATAAGTTCATAATTGTTTAAACTAATTATTTCATGTACAATAGTCGGTTTGGGTAATTGTGTCCACTGATACAACAAACATGTGAACATTTCAACAAAGGAAGTTAATTCCAACAAAAGGAAATTTATTCCAACAAAACGAACATTCCAAGAACGATTCAAGACACAGCTAAAGTCTCTTACTGCGATTTCATTGTTCAAATGGAAACATAGAACTATTATTCATCTCCTATAGTGTTAATTTTAGTAAACCACCGCTTACAAAGTCACCGATTAATTTGTGCAAATAAATATCCATCAGGGGTGATTTACAAAAGAGTAAACTGCACCAAACGAAAAACATGTTGATTTGTGGGCAGATCTTTAAAATTGTGCATAAACCTGAAAAAATGAATTACGAAAAATGGATAGAGAAATAACAGAATCATCACGATTTCTAATCATCAACTCCTTAGAATATATCAGTGAGTATGCAGATTCAAAGTTCTAAGCAAAGTTTGAAACATTAAAATGCATCTCCACTCAATTAAATTCAATTATTCTTTATTAACTCAGATCATTTACATGACATATGAGTATACATGTAATTAGTTAACAGATGCTGTGACACGGGTTGATATATAAATAATAAAGAGCATAGGAGAGAGAAGAGTCAAGTTTGGGGATGGGAAAAGAGCGGGAAACTCAAGCTTAATTGTAAACTATTCAAATTAAGACACTTGCGAAGGTACATGCATATCTCGGAGATTACCTCTACTTTTGAATGGTTTGAGCTTTGCCCAGTTGAATCCATCGTCCACTACTTTCTCCGGGTGACTGGTCAGTTCTGTAATATAATGTTATAGTGTAGCCACACAATAGAATATACCCTTATTAG